>OY757928.1:41158474-41520974 GCA_963585895.1 Sepioteuthis lessoniana | reverse complement strand
AAGACCATCAGCTAACGCTTATGTGAAAAACTTTCAAGGAATAATAATAATAATAATAATAATAATAAGAAGAAGAAGAAGAAGAAGAAGAATGGGGGATACACCGTATGGTAGTTGCTAACCTATTGAACAGTGACATTGGAGTAAGTGATTTCGTACTCAAAGCGCATTTTTGGGTTAATTTTCAGACTAATACCCTTGGAAAAGCCCTAAAACCTTATTCTCCTCACCAGCTATAGGTTAAATAGTGCCGCTATTCTTCTACGAAGTAACTTTGGCATTAAATAACCAACAAATGCTGATATGTCATGAAAACTAAACAATAACAACATCAACAACAACGACACCAACAACAATAATAATCAACAAAAAAAAAAAAAAGAAAATTTGTAAAATTGTCGACTTTTCTGTCCCGGTGGACCACAGAATAAATCTGAAGGAAAGTGAAAAGAGAGATAAGTACCTCGACCTTGCAAGAGAATTGAAAAAGCTGTGGAACATGAAAGTAACGATTGTGCCAATTGTGATTGGTGCGTTAAGCACAATAACTAAGGGATTATTAAAAGGCCTGGAAGACTTGGAAATTGGCGGACGGGTAGAGACTATCCAAACGACAGCATTGCTAAGAACGTCCAGAATCCTGTGACGAGTCCTGGAGACTTGTTGTCACTTAAACTCCAGTGTAAAACCATCAGTTAACACTGATGTGAAAAACTCTAGAGGAGTATAATAATAATAATAATAATAATAAGAAGAAGAATAACGACAATAGTCTTCAAGAAAAGTTCTTGAAAACAAACTGTCCAACAAAAGCCTAATCAAAGGAATAAATAGCTGAGGTCTTTCTATTATAAGATAAGATTAAACAGTACGAGGTAGGAGCTCAAAAATGCGAGCAATGGAACAAGGAAATTGATACAGATGCACAAGGCCTAAGACATGAAAACTGGCATAGACATTCAACGCACTCAATTTAAACAGTAAAGAACTCACTAGCATTGAGAATCGCATGGAAGCAACAATCCAGGGACTCAAAGAAGATACAGAGAAAGCAGTGATTGATTGATTGGTTGATTACAGCATTCAGAAAAAAGCAACAATAACTGAAATAACTTAGAGGCATATAGGAAAACAACAATTACGATATAGAAAACAAAAACGAGGCAGCCCAATCGGCGGGGGCGGTAGGATACGCCAATTGTATCTCTGCAGAAGGTTAAGACTCTCCCCACCTGTGTCCTTGATATGACACTAAGCCATCTCAGTCCAATCAGCGGGGGCTGTAGAGTACACTACTGCATCTCTGCTGAGAGGTAGACTCCCCTCACTAGTTTAATTGATATGATATTAAACCATCTGATGGTAAGGCCCCAGGCCCGGTGACTAGGGCAATGCTGAGTACCTCTTGATTACCATCGTTCCTAGATCCACTCTACCCGGACTGGTGCCACCTGATAACGTCTTATGTATGGGTCAATTAGAACTGTTTGGCATTTAAACTGTGTACAAATTTATGTTAAATTGGATTGGTAGAAATAGAACTGTTTGATCATTTAACTGGGTGTAAACATATCACGGATATTTAATTGAATTGTTAGTGATACATAGCAATACTTGGAACCATTTGACTGTGTTCAGACGAACGAGTAACGTTGAACAAAATTGTTAGTGTTAAATAGCAATACTTGAAACTCTTTAGCTATGAGCCTAAATTGAATTATTGGTTTCAGATATCAATACTTGGAATCATTTTTCACTGAACAAAAGAATGAATTGTGTTGAATAGAAGAATTAGTATTTGAATCACTTCAATGTGTGCAAACAAATGATTAACATCAAATATAATTATTAGTGTTACATAGCAATAATCAAAACCATTTAATTGCGTTGAAAAAATAGTAATTAGTTTTTACTTATTTAAAGTTGCACAGCCGGCTGGGGCTGCTGAAGTCACCGACTGCATCTCTGCAGAGAGGTAAGACTCCCCCAACGAATGTCCTCATATGACACTAAACAATCTGATGGTGTGGTTCCAGTAATGCTGGAGCTTTGGGGAATGCAGAATATCCCTTCATTGCCATAACTCCAAGATTCATTCTGGCCCGGAGTGGTAGTATCTGATAGGGTCTTATTTATGGATCAAAAAGAACTAAACTGCGTACTTATGCTAAACTGATTTTTTTAAATGGATCTGTTTTTGACATTTAACTGTGTGTAAACAAAATCTATACATATACTAAACTGAATTTTTGAATGAGAACTGTTTGACTGTTTTGACTATTGAACTGAGTACAAATACTAAACTGAATTGTTTGAAGTTGAACTGATTATTTATATAAAATGGATTTGGCATTATATAACCAAAAAATGTTGATATGCGATAAAACCCAAACAACCAACCAACCTTATTTAAAGATTAAATTTCCTGCAAACTATGTGAGCAAACAAACGACTGATATTAACTAGTGACTTTTATATAGCTATGCTTAAAACCCTTAACGGAATGTAAGAAAATAATCTCATGGATTTTTAAAAATGCTATGAAAAAAATGTTTAAAAATCATATATATTTGATATAAACAGGATTTGGCATTAAATAACCTACAAGGGTTGATATGCCTTAAAGCCATCCAAATTAAAAACGGGATGGTAATTTTTTTCTATGTATACAATAAACTACAAACTAAGGAAATTTCACATGAGATGAGCTGATTATAGCTATTAAAAGGAAAGCTGAAGAAAGAAACTGAATCTTGATTAATAGCAGTATAAAATAATGCCATTAGGACGAAATGTATTAAAACAAGTGTTGATAGTTGACAGAATAGTAAGTGTAGGCTTGGAGATGATAGAAGAAAATATTATTCACATTAGTGAATGCAGCAAACTGGGGCAAACGGAATTCCAGAGCAGCTCTAACTTCGTGGCAAATTTTGTTTGTATGAAATATTGCACACTGGCAAATAGTTTATGCACATACTAGTATATATCCTGTAAAATCAAAGACTGAAGAATCTCTGGGATTTCGAGATACAAACTTATCACCCAAAACTGTCCAGAATATCATCATCATCATCATCATGTCATGTCGCTAGCACGGCATTCTCTTTCTCTCTTTCTCTCTCTCTCTCTCTCTCTCTCTCTCTCTCTCTCTCTCTCTCTCTAGTCATATGTCTCTATCATCCATCGCCTTTGGCTGGTATTCCAGGCTACATACAGTTGTAGATTAGTTCTAGCAGGTTGTCCAACACTTGCTCGTTCGTAGTAAGGGGTCCACTGGAAACCATAGCTATCCATGCCTTCGCAAGTGTTATTTTCCGTAGATGAGGAACTACTTTCGCGTTAGGTGAACTCAGCCACTAGTTTCCGAGAGCTACCACTGTTTAGTGTGGAGATGTCTCCTCTTTGATTAAAGCACAATAACTCAGTTTAGTCTGCGTTCATATGGAAATTTACGCCACCTGCTTTAATCAAAGAGGCGAAATCTCCACACTAAACGGTAGCAGATTTCTGATACTAGTAGCCAAGTTCACTTATCTCGGAAGCAGCGCCTCATCTACGGAAACAGAATATCAAACTTAGATCTAATGAACAAGAAAAAAAATGATCAAGTAAATTATTCAATAAAGCCAATGTCGTATACTCAACACAATAAAGACGCAATGATAACGACGACGCAATAAAGACGAGCAACACAGTCTTTTAGAAAAATATACCTCACACTTTATTCGAAAGGGTTGTGTGTGAGAGGGAGTTGAAGACCGAACAGAACTGCAATATATTGACTCCCACTCTTATTGCCATCAGCGTTGTGTCGTTCTCGTTCTCTTGGGCTGCTCAACCGGAAGCCTGGGGGCCCAACTCTCTGCTGGATGCTGGCTTTCTCTACCGCATCTTGTCACCAATGGGTCTGATCTCCGAACTGGACTAGTCTCCACACTGTTCAATCGGGGGTCCCGAGGGCCCCTTCTGCCGGGTGCTGGCTTTCTCTACCACCTCTTGTCTCCAACTGGTCTGGTCTCCAAACTAACTGACTTCCTGTCTTCCCCAAGTTATATAATAGTTCAATCGTCCATTCAATATCTCCCCATAACTGGTCATCGGAATGTGTCTCTTCCGCCGTCCTTTGAATGGCATGTTTGATCGTCATCAAGCGGAAATAACTGTCATGCAGTTCACCGGTCACTCTCTTCCGGTGCATCAGTCTGTGACTGTACTGCGGGATTTTACCTTGTCCCCTATTGTCAGCCAAGCCAACCTACGCGATTTCTTCCCATAACTGGCCATCGGAATGTGTCACTTCCGCTGTCTTTGGAATGAGTGTTTGTCCGGGTCGAAGGTCAATATACAACACCATTTCGGGAGTGAGAAAATAAAAGAAAGCGAAAAACTAGACAAATATCAGGATTTTCCTGATTTCTAAGATATTTTGGAACGTGATGATGACAGTAATACCAATAAGTTTTAGAGGTCTTGGAACAGTTCCAAAGAACGTAGAAAGGAAATTGTATGAACTGGAGATGAGGAGGTGGTTCGAGACCATCTAACTCTAAGAACAGCAAAAATAAAACTGTGAAGGGACTATTTAATGGATAACTGACGAGGTGGGGGGGATAGATTTCATACCTTTCCCAAAGGGTAATAGTATGAAAGTGAACGTAATAGTCCGACTGGAGTTCGAACTGGTTTTTCATTTACACTTCGAGTATTTCTCTCTCTATTGTTGGTTCTAGATCGTTACTGTCTGGGTCAAACAAAGAACGTGGCATCTTCACTTCTTAGTCATTTTTTTTATCTGCAGAGATATTCAGTTTTATGCCAAGAAACCTATGAATTTTTAAAACGGTTATTAAATACAATTTCTACTTTGTACCAATTAAGTCAAGGGAAAAAAAAGAAAGCGAGCTAACGTCAGATCAGGAGTAAGAGAAAAATGACTAGCTCACTACATATCAGCAAAACACTCAAGCACTTGTATTTACAATACTGACCAAAAGCTCTCACTCTGTTGGTGGGGCTTTTAATATACTGTGTGCATTGCCTTCAGAGAAGTACAACGTCAAAAATAGGGTTTTGAGTATGATACTCAACGGTATTTTATTTTTAGTCTCGAGTTCTGAAAATCTTAGGAGTGAGAACTATTTATTAACATTACTCCCGGGTCAACTCTGTCCTGCAGTGGCAGTACCTATTAGCATTCTATGAGTCAAATAGAATCTTTAGAAACAACTAGACGTTAAATACAAACGTGAAGGTGCAAGGAACGCGATTCCCTAACGTTTAGGCACAAAACAAACCTTGATGGGTTGACATGCCATTAATATAAATCAATTTGTATGACAAAGATCTATTTGAATAAGCTATAGCTGACTCAGCCAGTGTTTGCCAGTTGTGAGACCCGAGTTATTGGTTAAATAGTATCCCTGCTATTCCTTTATAAGGATGGTTTTGGCATAAAATTATAACAAAGGTTGATATGAGATAAAATAAAGAAAGCAAACCAATTACGTGTGAGAAATATGTTTTAATCAGGTTTTACAATTATTTTTACCAAGGGTTAAGTCCAGTTATATAGAGACACAGGTCACAAAACAATTAATAAGACCCGAGAAAATAATGGTTTCTTTGACATGTACCTTATTAATTAAAAGACACATGTAAGATTGTTTGAAAGAAATTATACATATCAACCGTTAAATTTATTTGCCAATAACAATCCTAGAAGAGACAGAAACTGAATTTAATATTAATTATTCCCTTCAAATATTTTAAAACAATTGAATTCTTATTTTTGAATAAATCAACATGTCTTTATTAAAATAAAGATTTAAAAAACTCATAAAACATATTTTTCCCAGCCAAAGACGTTACGATATCATTGCAAAAGGAATATTTTACAATCAACATTATTAACATCAAGGCGTGTCGACTGCACGGATTCCCTTGAGTCACTTTCGCCATCCTTCCTTATCGGTAATCGCTCTCGGCAAATCCTCTAGCCGGCATCAAGTGTTTTCACAGAGCTGATGAATATAAAATGTTGCTGGTTGGAAAAACTTGCAGTGTTCATGTGCAGGAGTCGGTTAAAGAACGTTACTTTTGAGTTTGTACCACCTTCTATAATAGTAAGCAGCTTGTCTTGTATGGTTTGTGAGATGGGAGGAAAGCAGCTGTTTTGTTGGGTAGTGCTTTCAGGATTTGTTCTAAAGAAGACTTAGCATGCTTAAAAAGTTCTCTTATAGCTTTTTTAGTTTTGTAGTGCAACCATATAATAGTTTGTACGACTTTCCTTAGCAGTGAGCAGCATGTTTTGCTTGTCTTGTATAGTTTGTGAGATGGGAGGAAAGCAGCTGTTTTGTGGGGTACTGCTTTTAGGATTTGTTCTAAAGAAGACTTAGCATGCTTACAAAGTTCTCTTATAGCTTTTTTAGTTTTGTAGTTCAACCATACAATAGTTTGTACGACTTTCCTTAGCAGTGAGCAGCATGTCTTGCTTGTCTTGTATGGTTTGTGAGATGGGAGGAAAGCAGCTGTTTTGTGGTGTAGTGCTTTCAGGATTTGTTCCAAAGAAGACTTAGCATGCTTACAAAGCTCTCTTATAGCTTTTATAGTTTTGTAGTGCAACTATACAGTAGTTTTTACCACTTTCCCTAGCAGTGAGCGGCATGTTTTGCTTGTCTTGTGTGCGAGGGTGAGCAGATAAGTTAATCGGCTGAAAATTCATATGATGAAGTCATATCTGCTGCTTATCACTTTTGTTTTTTTACCAATAGGATCCAAGGACTGCAATACCAATAAAAGTACCGTGTGGACTGCAAGAGAGACCCCGTTAAAAATAAATCTTATTTGGTCAAATTCCATGAGTACTTTTTTCAGCCAATGACCTTTTTCAGTCAATCCTTATATATATATATATATATATATATAGAGAGAGAGAGAGAGAGAGAAGGGGAGAAAAGAGAATGTGCTTGTTTGTTTTGTTATTTAATTGTATATTAATTCTCTTGGGTTATTTGAAATCAAATCTATCCTTCTTGAAAAACAGTAGTGGTACTATTTAACACATAGATGAGATGATACGGGGTTTCGTACCTGTCCGAAGGGTATTTGTAATAGCGCGACTGGAGTGCGAACTCGCTTACTATGATTCCGCAGTCCATCGTTTTTCACCATGTGGAACCCTAAATCAAAAAGATCAACACCTGGACAATCCCGCCATGTAAGATCCTTCAATTCCTTCTTAGATCATCATCATCAAATCATGCTTATTACATAGAGTTCCGGATATTTGTCTTTGCACCCCCAGACAGGAGTTGACTCAAGGTCAATGACTCGAAGGTCGATTATAGTGAGGATTAGTGGAGGGGATGCTCGTGCTCTGCTTGACTATGCTGGTCATATGCCCACTTAGTTCAATGTGGGCCTCATGAACTTAGGTGGGTATGGACCATATGTGGGTCCTGGCACAGATGCCTGATTTTATCTTAAACTGGACAGCAAGGTCCAGTGCTATACAAATGTGACAAAGGTGTTAATGTTGCAGCTCACCCACCCAAAGATGGCCTAGCTGAAGCCGAAGACCTGTTGGTCTCAAGTCTGCCATTGAACATTGACCGCCCGGCACAGATGCCAGACAGTCTGCTGAAAAGCCACTGCGCGAAGTGCAGTCGCTAATCAATCCTTTCCTGACATTTTCTCGCTATCCATCCCTATAATCCATTGCTTCTGGTAGGTCTTCTAGGCTGCATCCAGTGTCCGTACAAAGTGGTTGTGTAGAGATGCTCGTGGTGTAATGGTTATTGTCGTTGGAAAGGGACAAGGTGACCCGAGTTCACATTATCTTCGAGGCTGTTTGTATTTCCCAGAACGCTAATAATCTTGGGATAGGTATGAATCCACCTATTCCCCCGCAAGTTATGGACAGATAGTTAAGCAGTCTTGGCTTTTTATCTTTGGTTTGACAATCGGTCTAGGAGAAGGAAAAACATCTGAATTCAAACCTGTTAAACTCCGCTTACCATTTGACCTTGTTCAAACCAGTTCATGCAGAGGAGTTCGTAAATACATACATCACTGATGTATGTAAGTCTTTGTTGATCAGCTAACACTGATGCGTCCAGGTATAAGAGCACTTAAAAGAAAGAGGCTTACGAGTTCGTCAATGATTTTCAAGCAGCATCACCCATATCTTGTTCGTCTTACTTGAAATTGTTGTGAGAGTGGACGTTGGTGGCCGTACAACTGCTGTTTTGTGGAATAATGCTTCCGGGATTTCTTCAAAACAGCACATAGCATTCTTGTGCAGTTCCTATCCAGCCCTTAGCTTAAGCGTCTTGTTAGCGTTGATATGGTGCATCCATATAATAGTAGTGACACAGCTACAGCTGGATAAGATCCTATTAATTTTTATCGGATTGATCAGTTTTCCATTTGGTCAATAACCCATCGATAGCATTCCATGTCTTACAAGGTGTATGCTGACACCTCTTTCAGTTAATGAGATATTTGCTGCCGAGGAATGTAAACAGGTTTAATGATGATTACAACATATCGACAGATGATTACTGTCGTCAAGACAGAAATTGCAAGTGATCCTGAAACCGATAGGTTTTATGTCAGAGTACATTTTTTTAAAAAATTGCCGCCAAAGGATATCAAAAAGGCAGTTGAGGTCTGATGCTGGTCCTTCCTTCTCCCGTCCTAATTTAAGAGTTTACATACATACATACATGCACATATATTCATTCACTCCCATATAAACACATACTTGCATACACGCATACACATACATATATACATACATATGTATTAATATACACCAATAAATATACACATGAATACATACGTTTTTACACTTACGCATGCACACATACATACGTATATATATATATATATATAAATGTGTGTGTGTATGTGTGTGTGCGCGTGTAAGGAAGCATGATTCAATAAATGTTGATAAGTTTATGCGTTTATGAAATGATAAAGAAAATTATAATTTGATATCAATTCGTACTGATAGCACGAATTTCCTTGAAACTCTCACGCCATCCGTCATTATATTTTATCACTCCTGAGATGTCTTCTAGATAGCATATGGTGTCCGCAAAGAACTGATGTATGAAATTCTTTGCTGGTCGGCCAACAACAGTGTGTTCTTGTATAGGAGACCATAGGAGAACGTTGGTTATTAGTTGCACTCACTTCACCAACTGAGCCTTGCTTGTCATACTTGGATGGTTAATAAAACGGGTGGTGAGTTGCGGTAAAGGTGCAGTTTTGTGAGGTGCTCAGTCCAGGGTTTGTTGAAATAAACTTAGATTTAAGCAGCTGATAGATAGATAGATAGATAGATAGATAGATAGAAGGAAGTAGAAGTCTACTTCTACTTCCTTCTAGATAGATGGATAGATAGATAGATAGAAGTAGAAGTAGATAAATTGATAGATAGCAGGATTTGATAGATAGATAGATAGATAGATTTTTAGATAGCAGAATTTGATAGATAGATAGATAGATAGGATATAGCGAGAAAGTATGAAGTTAAGATATACGTGATAAATTGATTAGCAAATGGAAAGATTGAATCAAGAAAAGCGAAATATAAATAGTCAAATGAATATGAAAAAAATATAAGTGGATTTCGTATAAATAAATAATTTCATTGTGAATCACAGTCTGTGAAATACAAAGTTACATAAAAGTAAAGCAAAAGTTAAATTACCAATGAATAAATGAGACATTAACTGCCAATGGCATTTCCTTTTTCTTTCTCTGGCTTTATTTCGTTTTGTTCAAATGTAAAAGACTACACAATATATATATATATATATATATATATATATATATATATATATATATATATATATATATTCTTTAAAGAAAAAACCAAAGACCGGGTATTTTAGGATTATAAATTTATTTCAATCCTGTTTTGCGTTTCTAATGTAAACCAAAAGACACACACACACACACACACACACACACACATATATATATATATATATATATATATATATATATATATATATTGTTTAGACTAGTTTCTTTGAAGACCACGAAACTTTCCTTTTTTATGATCGTATTTTCTTCTCCAGCTTTCTGGCTAGTTTCGTTACATCAGGATTCACTTGAATTTGCCCCAAGGTTCTGCTCCCAACCGATTTTGATCAAATCGACTGATCCTCTTCAGGATTATTTTCTGGTAGCTTTTTATTTATTTTTTTTAGTTTGGCTGCGAAATTTATTTTGTTGAAACGTTTTTTATTTGTGGGAGTGTTTCGGTAAGCGCTTTAGTTGTTAAATATGTTTCGTATAAAAGTGCCAGTGTTGATTGTTATTTTGTTTGTGTTTGGTTATTAATTTTTAGTACTGAAGGCTTCAAAGGTTTGTGGGCGTTTTTGTGGTCATTTTTACATATGAGTGTGGCGTTGTTGGTAAGGATTTCATTATTATTATTAATTGATGTCAATTTATCAGATTTAGTGTGTGTTAAAGTCATAAGTTTTCTGACGGCATTAGTACCAGAGAGGTATATGTAAGAGTATATTTGTTCTGTAAACAATATAGGTTGATTGGTTAAGTTGGGTTTTATGTCATATCGACCCTTGTAGGTTATTTAATGCCAAATCTAGTTTATACATATATGATATGTAAACAAACTGTTTTTCGGTAACATTTTTAAACAAGTCAGAGACCATTACCTTGCACACAGTTAAATGCTTTCAAGTATTTCTATATAACAATAATGATTCAATTCAAGATCAGTCACTTTTTGCACACATTTACATAGTTACACATATACGATTCATAACTGAATATTATGTAGGTAATCTCATTTTAAAATAAGTTAATTTGTTTAAGCAGTAGTATCGTTATTTTTTGCACACAGTAAACTCATGCATCACACACTAATTGTCCAATTTAACCTTAATAATTTGCTTGCACACAGTGAAATGATTTCAAATATCGCTTCGTAATACCAATTATTCAATTTTGCCACAGTTATATTGCGTCAAGTATTGCTCTCTTACAGCAAGAAATTTATTTGCATGCAGTAAAATGGTTTCGAGAATTACTATCCAATACTAACAATTCAATTTAACATCAATGATTTGTTCGTGCACAATTAAATGGTTAAACCGTTCTATTTGATCCACAAATGGAACCTTATCTGATACGACAACTCTGGGTCAGAGTGGACGTGGGAGTAAAGGAAGTAAAGTTGTACATTCTTCAAAGTTCCAGGAATGAAGCCTTAACATGACATGGTTTAGTGTCGTATTGCAGGGGGCGGGTTATACCTTTCTACAGAGAAGCAGACGGTGTATTCTATTGTCCCAGCTGGCTGGATGTGCTAATATCGATATTCAGAGATTATAAAGTGTTGCTCGAAAGAGAGGGATATATGCTCGGTTTCGGTTGGATTTAAGAGAGTTTTTGGTTAATTAGATGGGAGACACTTAAGTTATTTTTAACGATGACATTGATGCTTTGAATTTGGTATTGTAGATGTTTAATTCGCTTTGTTTTTGTGACTACTTATTTAGAGCAAGTATCGTAAACAGCATGGAAACCGTTTGTAGAAGCAACTAAGGCTGAGGAAATAAAAACTCATCCTCGATCTCCGCCGACAAGGCTAGGCAAGTAATATGTTAATTTTATTATCTGTAGAGGATTAAGATCTTACCCGAAATATTCTATTCTAAGTATGACACTAAACTGAATCTGATTGAGACGCTTTTGCTCTGTAGATATGAAAAGTGTGGAGTGCATCTTCATTCCCAATTACTCGCAAGTCCATTCTGACTTTATTTTGTAATAATTGTTAGGATAGATATATTTAAGGATTAAACGTATTTGGTAGGACTGTGAGTAAAAAAAACAGTCTTAAAAATGACTACACAGTAAATGTATATGAATTTGATTCCCTAACATTTAAGTATAAAATAACCAATTTAACGCCGAATTAAGTAATTTTGATAAAAAGTTTCAAAGAATTTGGCTTAGTGTAAGTATATTTTTTGTTCATTCACATTTAAATGTTAAAAGAGTTTTATTTTTTAAAAATTACTTTAGCGTAAGTACAGTTTTTTATTTACACACAGTAAAATGCAAAAACAGTTATTTCAAGTAATGTACTTTAGCATAAGTATACTGTTTAGTTCTATTAAACCCATAGATAGAAACCAGTCAGGTCCGGAGAAGAGTTGGAGCGATGACAATGAAGGGGTACTACACATTCTCCAAAGCTCCAGCGTTACTGAAGTCTTACCATCAGATTTTCTTGTCTTATATCAGGACATTCGTTGGGGGAATCTTACTACTATACAGCGACGCAGTCAAACTATTCTTGAGCGCCGGTCGACTAGGCAAGCCTAAATGTAGAGACGCATCTATATTTTATGTCTATATTCACATTTTTAATAAAAGAGTTTTAAAAAAGTTCCTTGTCACAAATACATCATTCCTACCTATTCCTACATATAAGAATAATCTATACACCACAGTGTACTTTCAAGTGCCTAATGATTGTAAACTTTAGTAAATAATTATTGCTTAATGTACAGCCTTGTCAGATGGGACGGATGTATACCCAGACTCCATCTCTGCAGAATGGTAAGAGCTTCCTAATAAATGTTCTGGAAATGGCACTAAACCATCTAATTGTGAGGATTCAGCACATGAGTTTTGGGAAGTGTGGAGTACTCCTTTATTGCTTTTTCTCTGAGGTCCAATCAAATACGGAGTTTTTGAACTTGTCAGCGCCCCGTTGTTGGATATTGACTTGAATATCCCATTGACACGTCGATAGAGCTGCGGAAGTCGGACGCTGAAAACGAAAATAACGAGAAATGCTTCAGGACCAAAAGTAAACAGTACGCAAATGTTCCTCGGTGGAAACCCGGCAGAATTCGTGTGGGTGGCATTCTAAAAGGAAACAGACACTAAGAAGAAAAGAAATTGGAAATACACCTGGTTTTTAAAGTAAACAGGACGCAGGTTTTCTCAGCGGAAATACCGTGTAAATTACGTGGGTGGCACGCTAGAAGGAGCCATGTCTACGTTCAACATGTAAGAAGCATGATAAAGAAGGTGTGGCCACGATAATTTACGTGAGGGTCTGAAATGTTCAGTAAACAGGAAGATTTCCATCCGAAAAGCAGAAAAGGCAGACAGATTGTACAGAAGATCCGTACGGTCCGTCTCTGTGTGCTCACCTCAGCCGTCTTAGGATCTCTTTCTCTCTCTCTCTCTCTCTTCCCTATCCGTATATTTTGGGTAATATAAGAAAAAGTAAAGAAGCTTATTATATTTCTATACATCAATGTTTCTCTCTTTCTCACATAAGCGAGAATATTTTGAGATCAAATTGACCCATTTATTCATTTACCATACTCAAAACCATGTTATAGATATTTCTATACATATGTGTGTATTTGGACAGCGGTCTTTAGACTCTGCATGTATGTATGTATGTGTGTCTGTGTGTGTGTAGGTATATGTGCTTAAAACGAGATTTCGCATGAAATAACCATCATGGTTGATATGCTATTAAACCAAATGACCAAATAACGTTCAAATAACAATTCTTAATGCACAGTTGTGTGGCATCAAGTATTTTTTTAAATCTAATATAGATAATTTTTGAACATATATATTCGATTCAATGATCGAACACTAACAGGTACTATCACACCGGGTCATAGTGGACCTGGGAATAATGGCAACAATGAGTAGTCTACATTCTCCAGAACTGAAACCTAACCATTAGAAGCAGTTCTGTGTTATTTCAAAGAAACACAATTTTTTTCTCGCTTACTCCTCTGCTGAGGATAAGGTTAAAATATTTTAGGTCTCACTAAAAGGCCATGCTTGGGACAGACTAAGTAAACTTTATTAAGCGAAACTTAGCTCCTAATGTTTCATTCATGCATGCTCTTATGTGATGAATCATCGAGAAGTTAATGTCTTTTTCAAGAGCATTGGTGCAAAATGACTTTTTTTGGATTGTTAATTGAGGATAAGATAGCAATACTTAAAATCATTTAACTATATGCAAACTAAAGACTGAAATTTGTTTGAATTTTAGTATTGGTTAAAAATGCTTGAAACCATTTAATTGTATGCAGACAAATGGGTTCGGATTAATTACTGATTATTCGCTTGCAAACTCTCTCTCTCTCTCTATATATATATATATATATATAGGTTTTTGATATTACTTAACCCACAGAGGTTGATATACTAAAAAACACGACCAAACCAAATCAATCTATTTCTCTTTATTTTAGTGAAGATGACGAACGCCAAATCATGGGAAGGTGAGTGGTTAAAACGGTAGTTTGTCAAAATAGATTTCTAACTTTCTTTTCATAGATTGATAGCAACGAGCCAGGAGCCAGGAGAAGCCCCTCATGATTTTCCCTTATCTTATGTGCCTTTCTATACCATCTACAGTCACTGCATCACCTTCCTTCACCTCACCAAGCCCCATTGTTTATGTCAAATTTTGGCAGTGATTTATAGCGTCTAAGTATGTTGTTGTTGTGTCGTTTTGTGATAAATATATTTTGGCGAAAAAGATTATTTTTGTTTTGTGAAGATAAAATGAGACTGTTTTCTACTGCTTGTTGTTCTTACTTGCAATTAATTCATGAATATACGGTGATGCATATATATACATACATAAATACATATATATATATATATATATATATATATATATATGTTTCCATTTCACTACCACAAGCTCGATGCAGCACGAGGTAAATTTTTAATCAAAGAACAACTGGTTTCAATTTAGAGTATTCCTTTTCGTAAACTAGTCACCTGACCAGGGCTAAAATAACAGTTTGTTGCACTACCTACACGTATATGGATGAATAACAGATGTATTCAAGCCTTTTTACACCAGGATTACGGCAAAGACCAAACCTGGTTCTTATCAACAAAGAAAAAGAACTTTAGAAAAGCTGTTTTGTACTTACCATTATTTATTGTTCTTGACATATAGGTGTATATGTTATTTCTTGTGGCAAATGTGTCGTATTTACTACGACGAGAAGTTCTTAGTAAAAAGACAAGAGGTTGTCATATTACACTTTGAACAACACGTCGAAGAACGTGCTCGGCTTTCTTGGCCGTTGCTTGTCGATTCAGAACGGATTTGATTACATTTAACACTGAGGAAAACGCTGAAAAAAGAATAACAGCAACAGGTTGTAATGAAAATAACCCAGCAAAAAAGGATTGGTAGAGAACACGTGAATGGTGGATCCATCATACCTGTTCTGTTCGAAATAGGGTTTTCTAAGAAAACTTTCGCCTCTTGCTCACGTTGGTCAGACAATGACGACGAATAGGCTTTTTGTAGTATTTTGACCTTCGACCCGGCCCAAATGCCATTCAAGGTCATGCACCGGAAGGAAGTGACACATTCTAATGGCAGTTATGAGAGGAAATCGCGTGGGCAGAAATTGGCTGATGAAATGGGACGAGCTAAAAAATCCCATGATACTCTCATTGACTGACGCACCGGAAGAGAGTGACCTCTGAACTGCATGAGAGTTATTTTCGCTTGATGACGATTAAACATGCGATTTCAAAGATCGAGTGGGCGATCAAGTGGGCGTTGGATTATTATATAGCTCAGTCAAGACAGAAGTCAAGACAGTTAGAGTTCCAGGCAGTTGCAGTTAGAGCTGGAGTCGGAGTTATAGACGAGGTGTGGTAGGGAAAGCCACACCCGGCCGAACCCTGATGGAGTTTGGGGACCAGAGAAGTTGCCGATTAGATGCAGTAAAGAAAGCCAGCAGAGTGGATCCCAGGGCCTCCGGTTGAGCATCAGGAGAACGAGAAAGACACAACGTTGACGGCCATAAGAGTGGGGGTCAAAATATTGCTGTTCTGTTCGGTCTCCAGCTCCCTCTCACACGCAAACCTTGAGTAACCCTTTTCTAACCCTTACAAATAAAGTGTGAGGTAAATATTTTTTTAAAGAAGTCTTCCTGCGTCTGCCTTTATTATTGTGTCGTTAGGATGCTGTAGATGACGATATAACATTGTGAAGATGTAAAATAAATTAAATAAAAATATTATCGACATTATTATGAAGCGTTAAATTTATCTTTTCTGTGAGACCAGCATGCAGCTGCAGTGAAAAATTGTTGCCTCGTTATCTTTGTCTGACCAACACGTTTTCTTTGTCTGACCACCACGAATCGGCGTTGTATTTTTAAAAACCTATTTCGGGATTTCGGCAGATTGGTGGATTCACCATTACTGTTTTCTCTACAGGTATTTTCTGCTGTGACTAATACTATACCACTAGTTGCTAATTCGTAGATTTTGACGATCCAGTTGATAACGAAGCACAAAATGAAAGAAAGTAAAAAGATTTTTAAAAAATTCTAGTTCTTGCAAAAGAACCGAAAAATCCATGGAAAATGAAGGTTACGAGGATAACAGTAGTATTTGGAGCATTTGGAACACTCCTAAAAGCCTGGAAAAAGACCAAAGAAACTGCGTTACTTACCGTATTGGTGAAATATATTTTTGACAGGTAGTGTATATATTTACCGACCCCTCTACACGGGAAAATGCCAGATAAGTTCAATTTTTAAGTGGGTTTAATATGTTTGAATTTAGAGTTTTCTTCTGCTAGACCGGTTGTCATATCAAGATTAAAGAGCCTACTCTGCTATTTACACATAGCTAGAGGGAAAATAGTTGAATTCACACCTTTCCCAAAGGTATTGGCGCTTTGGGAAATGCAGACAGTCTCGACTAGGATTTGAACTCTTATAACTGTATTCATTTCCAACGACGGTAGGCATTACACCACGAAGGTCCCTCCACCTAGACAGTTAGTGTTGGTAATTTAAATAAGTTCTCAATCGTTGAACATTGGAAAGATACCGTGCGCCATCTAAACGAGTGACGGGCAGTGACCCCAGGGGTCAGTTTGAATCCGTGGCCATGATTGGTCAAGACGTCACGGGACCAAACGAAACTGGTAAAATTATTTGTACAATTCGTTTGTTATCGAGGACGTGTTTCAAGGGACCGGTTGATTTCCCCCATGCTTGTCAGTCTCCGTAAAGGTCGCAGTGGGTGAAATCGATTTGTCGTAAATAATAAAATATGTACACATAGGAAGAGTGTCTGCGTGGTTGTTATTCCTTAAGAAATAAGACAGCTGGGATTGTGGCAACGAATAAGAATAGACAGAGAAACCGAGAGAAACGACATGATGAAGACGGCTTTGACAAGAACAAAGACGCTAATAGATAGGACACAGCGGCAAAGAGAAAGACAAGGGCACTATGACGGAAGATAGAGAAGTACGTCCAAGTTGAATAGTAAGGCTATATAACAACTAGAGATCAGATTAAGAGCTGAGAAAATCCAGAACAGAGTACTGATAAAATTAGCAAGGTTACTTCGCAGATTTTTAGGTATCTAAGGAGATTTGCTGTCACTCAAACCATTAAAAACAAGCTTAAATTGGTGTTAAAACTCACGATCAAGTGGAAATAATTGAATTATTTTTCGTCTGTCAGCATCGATGACGACCATAAACTAACCCGAAGCTTAGCAAATGAACTATTGTAATGTTGCGGGACCAAATCGTAATATGTAACCTGGAGGGACCAATTAGAAGCTTGTGTGACGTAGCCTCACCACCATCTCGGTGTAACATACGGCCAAAATATTCAGATGCATAAAATGTTCATAATGTTCATAGAATGTTCATACGGATAGGAATCCGAAAAACACAAAACACTGACGATTCTCTTGGTCCAGATACGAAACTTTTATTACCTTCTTTAAGTTTAGGTTTTCGACACGAGGAGAGTGACACAATTTTTCTATGCTGACTGTTCGTCCATCGTCAGCTTTCAACTCACTGACTCAACCAACGCACACGCGCACCCCGCAGTCCACACTGCCCTGGCCTCGCCGAGGTCCGAAAAATCAACTCGCTTCGTCTAAGTCAAAATCTCAACTCACTGCTTTTATTCAAAATCACTAAGAATCCCAGCCGATCACTTCCGAGCATAACGTCATTCACATACCCAGTCCATTTCCTATCTGAGGTTTTTATTGTGACATCTGTGATTGTCACATCCTCCGCGCATGCGCGTGAACACCTGCACTCAATGTGTGCACCTAACTAACCCATGCACAAAGCCGAACGGTTCTAAGCCTAACTAAACCGAAAGATAAGATATATAAAACGAAAAATGATAATATAAAAAAAATCCTTCCGCAATTATATAACATCAGATATCAGTAGATGTTATCTTACGCAAAATACAAGATGGAACCGCTGTTCCAAAATACGTAGAGTTTATTCCCTGATAGTAAATCATTTTCTCAGCATTGAGTACTAAGCGAGAGAGAAAGATACGCAGAAAGATCTGCTATTGTCTCGGAGAAACGGTAAGGGTCTCGTGCCTGGGGGACGAACGAATAGACACCAACTCCAGTTGCCTGCCACCTCGCTCAGAGAGCTGTCACAGCTTCAAAACCTCTCCCTCTAGGTTGACCCGCCTGCAAACCCCGTCTGCAGCTTTAGACATCATCAACATTTTTTACTTCTGTCTTCCCCTATACGTCAACTTGTTTACTATTCCTCTAGTCTTCACTAACCTTTCTCAGTTCGTTTGAACGATTCTCTCTCTCTCTCTCTCTCTCTCTCTCTTTCCTTTACTTTCTTTCTTCTTCTTAATCTATATTTACCAACCCCTCCACTCAGGCAGGATATGGCACAAGGTCAATGTTTAAGCGAAGTTTCTAATGGTTTGAATTCAGAGCTTTCTTTCTCTTAGACTAGTTTCCTAACCAGGGCTGAAGAAACCAGTCTGCCCTACTATTTACCTATAGCTGGAGGGAGAATAATTGAATTCATACCTTTCCCAAGAGTATTAGTGCTATTAGAAATGCAATCAGTCTCGTCCAGGACTTGAACTCGTGTCGCCGTGTCCATTTCCTACGACAATATTCATTACACCACAGGTACATTGCTCATTTTGCAGCCTTGTATTCTTCTTAATCTAACTAAAACTAAAATCAAGTAGTTTTATATTTCATACATTTCTCAGGTAGACATATACATAAGGTTTTCATAATAGGTTTTCAATTTTTCCGATTACTTCATTTTCTCAACTTCCCTACTGATTCCTCAATTCCTCGGAAGCATAAATACCATCCTCTTTTCGGAACCATTACCACTGCGCAGCTGGAGTCCGAATCAGACACATCAATCGGTACCAGAAAATCCAAAGAGATCACCCACAAGTTGAACCTCCCCACTCCGAAAGAATGTACTCTTCCAAAACACGCTGAACCGGCGTCACCACCATTTAACCCTGTATAATCCTTTGAACTATAGAAAATGTGGCTTCCTTAGCCCACACTAAAACTATCGATTATCCAACTTCCATGGAACAATCTTCCGAACACGGACTTTTTCTCGTTCTACGAAGGGTACTCTTTACTAACAAGTACATGGCCGTCTTCCAAACAAAACCCAGACAGAAATAGGGTATACTCTCGGACAATTAGGTTCGAGATCCATCCGAACCGAACGAAAAACAGCAATGTGACCAACACATTAATAAAAAACATGATTGTACATTTCCTTCACTTTCCACTGATATCCATAATTACCCCATTTATCACGCCTGTCTTTAAGCTTTTCTCATGTTTCCTTACTTATTCTATAAGGCGCAAATTTGCGAAGCCTGAAAAAAGCCAAAGAAATACAAGACAGCAAAATGAGCAATGTACCTCCTTTTCAATGGCGATGACTTTTTTTTCAGGTTTTCCCTCATTTTGTTTGTTCTTTTTTGGGCTTTTTTACTTTTTCTTTTTCTATGTTATCATTTTACTTTTTTTTACGATTTTAGATTTCCTTCCAGTTCTTTCGTTTCGATTCTTCTTTCGTTCAAGGCTGTCCTTTTTGTCTTTCTACTCCGTTTTCTTCGTCGGATGTCGTACTGGTTTTCTTGTTTTTTTATTTTTCGGTGTAGAGTTCTTTCCTTTTCTTTTTTTTCTTTCGTTCAGTGCTGTCTTTTTCTTTTCTTTTCTTTTCTTTTCTTTTTTGTCGGCTGCCGTACTTGTGTTCTTGCTTTTCGTCTTTCAGTGCTGAGTTCTTTTTTTTTTCCTTGTTTTTATCTTTCTTTCAGGGCTTACAGTTTTTTTTTTTCTTTGTTTCTTTTTTTTCTTTTTGGTCTTAGTCTTCGAACGTTCTTTATTTTTCGTTGTTTTTTCTTCGATCTAGGCTTTCTTTTTCCTTTTTTTTCTGTTTGGTTGGGTGTTTGTTTTTTTTTTTAGATCTTGTTCATTCTTTCTTTATGTTTTTCTCTTCGCCCGTAGCGGTTTCTACTGAGTCAGCCTTTTTGTCTTTCGTTTGAAAAAAGGATCGCTTGAATCAATTCTTTTCTTTTCCCGCGGCCATATCTTCTTTGATCGTCCAGCGACGTCAGCCATAACTCAGACTCGAAACCATCTCATGTCGGCGTGAATCGCCACAGCACCAAATCATCGCTTGTTGCGTTACAGGACCAAATCGTAGTATGTAAAGGGAAGGGGCCAAATGGACGCTTTTTGACGTAGACTCACAAACCTGCCACCATCTCAGGGGTCAGTTGATGTTATCTTACGCACGCTACAAGATGGATCTGTAGTTCCAAAACACAATGAGTCAGAAATAAATAGAAAAAGCATTCAGTCGCAAACGAGAAAGATAGACAGAAAGATCTATGGTCGTTACATAGTAACGGCAAAGGTCTCGTGCGAACAGACACCCAACTCCATTTCATCCCGGAGAGCTGTCACAGATTCGACCCTCTGTCTCTGGACTAAACTTCCTGAGAACCAAGACTGCAGCCTCAGACTGACTAAAAGATATAGATTCTTAATATAATATATCTTAAATATTTCATCTGCTAATTATGATAACACGTATCATTAAAAAAGTTTCCTTAAACCTGACAGCTAAATTAGCCGTCTTCAATTTGCTTACTTTTCCAAACATCCAGCATTTAACCTGCTATTTCAAAAACAACCAGTCAACTTATTAATCTGTCAACCTCAATTCCTTGGACACGAGCAAGCATATGACCTTTGCGACGACCTTCACTAACATTTAATGTTTCAAGCCACCTCACAATATATCAATACAAATAAAATAATAACCTATTATAATCAAGTAACAATCATGATTGTATTACATAAATTCAGGTTTGCTTGTTTCTTTATTGAATGGCTTATCAACATTCATGAGTTATTTGATTCCAAAGCCATGTCTGTAGAAGAAAAGTAGTAGTATTATTTTATTCATTTCCAGGAGGATAAGGGAGTTTATACCCTTCTCAAGGGCATTCTTCCAAAAGTGAACATAATAACACCACTGGAGTTCGAACTTGTGTACTATGATATCACTGTCCATCTCCTTAGCCACAACAACACGGGAACTCTCCAAAGATAAACAGGTGATTTATTTATAGTCGTGAAGGCTTGTATAGAACCAGCCATAATTTTTTTTTCTTGCTTGCTTGATTTTAACAGAATGACAATCCTTCTAGGGTTATTTTACTCATACATGTTCAGGAATCGTGTTCATTGCACGTTCATATCAATATTGTAAGTTTGTCTGAAGATCTTTTTCTTTTTGGCATACGGACCCTAACGAGTACAACCACTTCGAATCAGAGTTGACCTGGGATTAATGTACATCAAAGTCTAGTCCCCATTCTCTAGGCATCCGGAACAAGTGCTTAACCCTTAGATACAGAAAATCCATTTGTGGTTGTAATACCTCTCTGCTGGAGATACAATCAGGGAATTATTAGCAAAACCGACTGAGAGAAGCGAAATTTTGGGGATGGGCTGATAATAGAGGGATTTTTCAGTATAATGGCACAGATTTTACTAAAAAATACACTCCTTTAAACGCAAGGAGAAAAAAGGCTCACGAGGATTTCACAAGAAAGCTGACAGTGATCTTGAAAAAAATCTGGAAGCAACACCCCGCGAAACAACAGCTGTACGTCCACTTACCTCCCATCTCAAAAAGAATTCTAGTCAGACGAACATAACTTGCAGGACATTCCCGAAGAAGCAAGAACGAATACATTAGTGACGTTCTCCAACGGACCCCTACACGTGGACATGCTAGTGTTGGCCGACCAGCATCTGCTCTCTACAGACACAAGATGTCATTTGGAAGAGCTACAAGAAGCGATGGATGCCAGTGACGGTGATAGATAGATAGATAGATTGAGAGAAAGAGTCAGGAAATTTCGCACTGTCAGCATGACTTGATAGTGATGAAGTTTGTTAAAGCTGTTCGGAAAGAGTAAAATTATAAATTTTTGTATCCGATGTTTTCTGCTCCCCGGCGTAGACGGTTATTTCAGCTAGTTGGATTTATGCTATGTTACCAGCTAGAAAACAAACGTTGGTATCAGTTAAAAAGGCCTTTTTTTTATTTAATATTTGCGGCATCCCCGAAGGAAAATTAATCACATGACTTGAGATTTCTCACTTTTTCCCGTTAATCGTACAACAGCTTCGATCCTCATCACAAATACTACCCCGATTCCGAACGTATTCATCTTGATCAGGCAGCCGAAGGGACAAAAAGTCCCTAAGTGGCTGCCAAGTCCACATCTAAACAACTGACCAACCAGCTGACCACCGAAGCGTTAACACTCAACGTTGCTTAAATATGGCGCCGCTTCTAGCCTTGAGACAGTTAAGCGGCGCAACGTTGGTATCACTTCACTTCAGCCTCATTAGACACAGAGAGGTCAATGAAATTTGTGACCAGCAGAATTCAGGTGGTCACTTACGCTTTCATTTTCGGGGGTCTTGGCGAATGACTCCTCCGGCCACTGTTCTGGAGTGGATGAATAGAATTCGAAAAAGTAGGAGAGAGCTAGATAATGTCTGATATACAAATGACCACTTATCAAAGATGGCATACCGGAGAAATATTTGGTGGAAGTGGCTCAATTGGCAAACATATCAAACATTTTTCAATGATATGCGTTGACTACAGTGGCTATAATCAAAATGTTTGGGCACCTTGAGTGCTGTAATGGTTAGCAAGCTATATTAGCAGACGCTTTTAGTTTATTCTTTTATCACTGGGTGCCTCTATACATCTGATCCAGATATGGGTAAATAGTACCCCTACTGTTTTTCTACAAGGATATGTTTGACATTAAATAACCCACGAAGATTGATATGCCATTTCATAAAGAGACCAAGCAAGCAAGCAATCAACCAACCAACATACTTGTTGCCTTGTTCCACCGCTAAACTAAGTGTAGTAAATAACTATAGTTAAAATGTTTAGGTTAGTCTGATAATAAAACACAAAATGGAATAGTGTTACAGTATAGTTCCAAGAAGGACGAGCTGCCTGGCTGAAAACTATTATTTTGTATTCTTGGTTTTAAATAGACTCGAAAAACAAATCATAGATTAAAGGAAAATTATGCAACGTTTTCTATTGATTTAAGTTCATTTTGATTTCGTTTATTAATGGCATATCAAACGTTGAAAACTATTTGATGCTAAAGCCATCCTTGTAATATTATACCATAGCCTGATATGGATATGCGAAATGGACATATAATGTTCATATATATATACAAACTTTTTTTATACGAAACTTTTTATTACCTTTGAGTTTAAAGGTTTTTCGACATAAGGAGAGAGAGAGAGGCACAATCTTTCTATTCTTGCTTTTTCATCTGCCCCCGCCCCAACACGTGTGGCACCCGCCACAAAGGTCTCCGCGAGCAAGCGAAAGTCAAACGTCTCGTTTGGTGTCTAGTTTCAATTCTACTGACTTTTTTAAAATCTCCCCAAATCCTCCGCGCTCTTCCGGTGCGTGACGTCATTCATAACCCCGTTTCTCATCTCGGGCTATTGTGACATCTCTGAGTGACACGTCCGCTCTGCGCACTCGCGCGTGAACACATGTGTTAATATTGCACCTAAGTAACCCATGCACTGAGCCGAAAGGTTCTCAGCCTAACTCAACCCAAAGGCATGAAACGAAATACCTCGGCCATTATATTACAATATAACAATAGTGATACTATTTAACCTATTTGAAGGGGTTGAAGGAGTTTTATACCTTTCCTTGAGGGTATTAATTCGAAAGTGAACATAATAGCGCGACTAATGTTTGAACTCGCCTACTTCGGTATTACAGTCCAGCATGTTAGCTACTACGCCACGGGAACTCCTCTTCTTCATTGATTAAAAAAATTTAAAAAAGCAATTACAAAACTACAGACAAATATACTGCTCGCGTATGTATTTGCCCAGCCATTCTACCACGGCCAGAATTTGATACTGAGTATATTTTAAGAGGAGTAAAGCTGGTTTGAATACAGAATTTTCCTTCTCATTGACTAGTTGCCTTAACAATATTTGTAGGATGGCTAAAAACCCTTTCAGAACTCTACTAGGTAGACTGGCTTATAGCCATAAATAGTCTACGATTAAAGACTTCGACAGTTGATTTAATAACCTGATTAATATTGGTACTGATCTTATTTCGTTTGGCTATACTGCATTTGATTCTTCTCAGTTTCTTGTAAATTCTCTTGTGAATTGTTTGTAACTTATTGTACTGTGTCTTTTTTGTATGTATCCGTTAGCACTGGATGCTGGGGATGAATAAATATATTAAGCACTCATACTTCTCTGCATATCATTCACCTCAACGATGCCACAGAAAAGATTAAGAAAAACAGCTTGCCTTGCTATTAACTCATAGACTGAGAGAGGAAAGATGGATTCATGGCTTTTCCTAGGGCACTTGTGTGAAATAAAACGCAAACTGCCAAGGCCGGGATTTGAACTCGGTTCACCAATGCCATTTCCTACGGCAATAATCGCTATACTAAGCGCGCCTCTTCCAATAAGTCATGAGTATATTCCCTTTCATGTAGAAAAGAGGTCTGCAATCTTTTGTGATACAACGGATGCATATCATGGACGTGCAGTTGATACTCGTGTATGCACTTAGAGAAGGAATGCTTCTTTATATCTCTAGAATTTTTTTTTTACTTAGAAATTATTTGTGTAACTAATTAAAGGTATACAAATTTGAAATAGCGCACCTGCAGGATGTTTTGATGAACTTGTGAATGAAGATTTACTTAGAAATGATTGAGCGTCATACATACTCCGCCTTCACTTACTATTACTTCTACTCTATATATAACCTCTCTGTCAGCTGAACACGATAACTGCACTTCTGCAGAATGGTAATAACCCCACCTAACAAGGCCACCTGTTAACCGTGGGAAGCAACCGGTAATGATTGCGGACGAAATGCTCCTTGTTGAGCAGTACTTGACCCGAACACCGACATAGTCACCTGTTTTCCAACACTCCATTTTGGCTCTTACTGGACCTGACGGGCGGTCGGAGCGGCTCGATCCGATCAATCGGCTGGTCATATCAAGTACCTGTGCAATTGCCATGGCCATATTCTTCAAATAGTTCTTCAGAACGTGATGCCTGAGATTGCTATACATGGGAATCGTTAAAATATCTGCTAGCAATTGATTAATATTCAATAGAATTATTAGTGTTTAATAGAAATACTTGAAAGCATTTGACTGTGAGCGAGCAATTGATTAATATTATATAGAATTAGTCGTGCTAATTAGCAAAACTTGGAATCATTTAACTGTGTGATGAACTTATTAAATAGAAATAATAGTATTAGATAATTATACTTGAAATGATTTATAAATAGAATTATTATTATTATGAAGGTGCTCGTGGTGTAATGGTTATCATCGCAGGAAATGGACACGGCAACAAGAGTTCAAATCCTGGACGAGATTGATTGCATTTCACATAGTACTAATACCCTTGGGAAAGGTATGAATCCAATTATTCTCCCTCCAGCTATGGGTAAATAGTAGGGCAGACTAGGTTCTTCAGCCTTGGTGGAAACTAGTCTAGGAGAAGGAAAACTCTGAATTCAAACCTGTTAAACACCGCTTAAAAAATTGACCTTGTGTCATATCCGGTCCGAGCGGAGGGGTTGGGTAAATATGATAAATAGAATTATTAGTGTTAAATAGCAATTCGTGAAACCATATGATTTTGTGAAGACAAATGAGGTCTATTTAAAATAAAGTTACCTACAAACTATTCGCTTACAAATCATATTGTCACGTGATGGCTCACTGAGAAGAGGAGGTGGGAATGATACCCCCACCCGTTGAACTAAAATTATCTAGCAGTCAAAAAGTGACCGTTAGAAATGATTGTGGGTCACACAGATGTTTGCACTTAAGTGACCTTGGGTCGCCGGACATCGGAAGGGGAAGGAGAAAATGAAGCCAAATGATTGGTGGGGGGACCCCAAACGGAAGTGGGGTCCCCTTCCCCTCAACGGAAGAAGTACAAAAAAAAGGTAGTTTTTGGACAAGTCTCGTGGCAGACGGACGATAGCCATTTCACTCCGGGCTAAAGACAAAAGACTGAGACATGAGAGACCTGAGTCTCTCAAGCCAGCATTAAAAGCAATACGAAGTCTATTAGCCCGTGAAAGAAGAGAAATTCTCCAGTGGAACCCCGTCAAAAAAATAAGATAAGTAACTTTGGGACATTTTCCCTTTACACCCAAATTTTTGTTTACCACTCTCTCTCAATTTGGAAAAGGATAAAAGCCAAGAAAAGACATTTATATTCATGGACTATCCTATTACATATTTTTGACACTTTGAACATATATATGTATATAACCGTAGTAAAGAACTTATGTATTTTAATTTTACCATGTGGTCTATGTTATTATTCCATGCTTTCCTTTCAGCTTCTATTCGCCTTATATTATCTTGCTTAGAACTGTCCTCTTAATCCCTAAAGTATCACACAGGAAACCGGAGTTACCGACTACCACTATAGCAGTATTAATATTATTACAACTAAGACCTATAGGCTCACTTTCTTCCATTATCTCGGGGAAAGAAGAAAGCGACCTGGTGGGTGTGTGATAGTGTGAAATTTGGAACCCCTTGCCAGCGGTGGTCAGTCTAGCCTTAAATTATTCCCTCACGTAATATGCCAGTTCTTATCTGCCTGAGAAAAGAACTCTGAACAGGACTTATTTCTGTAGGGGATCAAGTGCCAACCTGCCCCGTCTTCACACGTGCGAAAAATAAAGTCCCATTTTGGGATTAAGTCTAATTTCCGCGTCAGCAGACCTAATATGGTGTCTCGTCCGGGGATATTTTAATCTTTTATTCCTGACCCCAGACCTTTTATGGGGGCTCGTTTCCGGAATGATTATTATTAATAATATTTATTGCTCGTAGTCGTGTGACAATTCCTGCCGTTTAAATCTACCCTGGGAGACCGTGAAAGGAAAAAAAGGAATATTGTTGAAACAGTCAAATTACTTGTTGATATAACTGTTTGAAAAAATTTTTTTAAAAAATGGACAAAATAGAGAACTTTTTAAAAGAACCCTCCATGGAAAAGTTGGAGAGGCTGAGAAAAAGCGAGATAATAAAAATTGGCGAGAAGCTTGAGTTAAATGTTCAGAATTCTAGGAGAAAGCATGAACTCGTGAGAGAGATAGCAAGTCACATGGTGGACGAAAATGTTTTCGAGGAAGCAGTATTAGAAGAGCTACCAACGGAAATGATAAGAATGACTCCAGAAGAAATTGAACTGGAGAAAATTAAAATACAAGCACAAATGGAACTACAGAGAAATAAAATGGAACTGGAGAAAATAAAAATTCAGCAAGAAACAAGGCTGCGAGAAGTCGACTTGGCAATAAGAGGACGCAAAGAAAGCCATGACAGTTTCGAAGTAACGAAGCAAGCGAGGCTAGTCCCAAAATTTGAAGAAGCCAACGTGGACGGATACTTCGCACATTTTGAGCGAACTGCACTAAATCTTGGATGGCCGAAAGAATGCTGGTCGATGCTACTCCAAACTGTGCTGACAGGAAAAGCACAAAGAGCGTATGCCACTCTACCCACAGAAAATTGCGCCGACTACGAGTTGGTGAAAGCAGCGGTTCTTAAAAGCTTCGAATTGGTCCCAGAAGCTTATAGACAGAAATTCAGAACACAGAGAAAAACTGAAAACCAATCTTATGTGGAATTTCTGAGAGAAAAAGAGAATGCACTGGATAAGTGGTGTGACTCTAAGAGGATAGACGGAGACGCTGAGAAACTCCGGCAGCTAATATTAGCTGAAGAATTCTTAAACTGTGTGCCAGAAGAAGTCAGGGTTCACCTAAGTGAAAGGAAAACCGACGTGACTTATGAAATGGCCGCACTAGCAGACGAATACATCCTCGCACACCGAAAAACAAAGGAAAAACCGTACACGGGAAGTAAAGTGAAGTTTAAAGCTGAG
Organism: Sepioteuthis lessoniana; assembly: GCA_963585895.1. Classification (NCBI taxonomy): domain Eukaryota; kingdom Metazoa; phylum Mollusca; class Cephalopoda; order Myopsida; family Loliginidae; genus Sepioteuthis; species Sepioteuthis lessoniana. The sequence continues at coordinate 41,492,546 of OY757928.1, read as the reverse complement.
TTAAGACCTAAGGAAGAAAATAGAAGGACCTTCCAAAGTAGCAGCAGAACAGTGGTCTGCTACAAATGCGGAAAGGCTGGACACATAGCCATAAGGTGTCAGCTTGGAAAAGGTCCTGAAAGAAACCAGACCCAGCCGAGAAAACCTCAAGGAGCTGTGACAACAACTAGAGGAAACCAGTCCTATCGACCCTGGACGAAAAAAGGGATGATAAGAGGCCCACACGGAGGACCAGTGGAAGTCTCAATTTTACGAGATACCGGAGCATCTCAGTCGTTGCTTCTACGAAATAAATTACCTAAAAGGGTAATAGAAGCAACACGTGAGACTGTGATGATAGAGGGTATCGGCGGAAAGAGGGTAAAAATACCGCTGTGTAAAATAACCCTAAAGTCCCAGTGGAAAAATGGACCTATGAAAGTTGGTGTGGTAGATAAACTACCTATGAAAGGAATTTCCCTCATACTGGGAAATGAAGTAAGAACAAAAAAGTGTCACCCGGAAAAGATGGCGAAAATAAGCACCATAAATGAAGATGGAAAGATGGCGAGAATGAACGCCAAACATGGAAAAAAGATGGCGAAAATGAGCGCCAAAAATGAAGAAAGAAAGATGGCGAGAACGAACGCCCAGCATGAAGACAAGATGGCGGCTGAGCCACGTGCGAGATATAAACGACACAGTCGCTCGCAAAGTGAGAAGGTGGAAAGAAAAGAAGTGAACCTTCCACACCTCAATAAACAAGATAAAAGGACCAGTCGTCGGAAAAAGGATGAAGGTCCAACGAATATTAGGAATAAATTCCCTAATACTTATCGAGAGGATAAGAGGAAAATAAGAGGACCCTCACAAGTGACTAAGAAGGAAGAATTTAAGAAGGGCGACGAAGTCCTGCTACTATCATCGAATAAAGGACCCCACGGTGGTGGACGATATATAGGTCCTTATGTAGTATCACAGAGAATAGACAAGAGGACATACAGAATTGATACCAACGAAGGAAAGAAGACACAAGTGTGTCACACAAACAAATTGAAGAGATATGTCCGTCAAGAAGGCCAACCTCGAAAAATTGAGAACTCGGCAATGCCGAATAAATTCGAGGAAAAATTAGGCCAGTTGTCTGTTTCAGAGAGAGAGGGCTTAGAAAAATTAATAAAAAAGTACCCAGGCTTATTTCTCTAACGCCCCACGAAAATGTAGTAGCAGAATATTCTTTCATAGTTGTTGAGAGAAAGAAAGAGAGAGAGAGAAACTAAAGGAAATGAGGAATTCTCGTCCCCAATGTTGAAATATGAGATGGACGAGAAAGTGGTTCGTCAACAAGTGACGAATAGGGGAAAGAGAGGAAAGAAAAGGAAGTTTTCTCCCCAAAGCTTGACAATTAAAATTATAAAGTCGTCAAAAGTGACGAAGAAAGAAAGAGGGAGTTACCTCCTCAAGGTTTGAAATATGATACGGCCAAAAGCCGAGAGAGAAAAAGAAAGAAAGGAAAACGAGATTAAAGAAAAAGAAAAGAGAGAGAGAGAGAGAAAGAAAGAGAAGAGAAATTGTTTTCCCCCTATAGTGAAAATTAGGAAGGACGAAAAAAAGGAAAAGGAAAGAATTCGTCAAAGCGTGAAGAAGAAAGGGGATGAAAGAAAAGTAAAGTGAGAAAAAAAAAAAAGTGAAAGAAAAGGAGAAAGAACAGTGAATTGAATTGCCTTTTTTTTTCTATGGTATTTCTATTCATCTCCCTTTCTTCTCTTAAGCGGGGAGGTGTCACGTGATGGCTCACTGAGAAGAGGAGGTGGGAATGATACCCCCACCCGTTGAACTAAAATTATCTAGCAGTCAAAAAGTGACCGTTAGAAATGATTGTGGGTCACACAGATGTTTGCACTTAAGTGACCTTGGGTCGCCGGACATCGGAAGGGGAAGGAGAAAATGAAGCCAAATGATTGGTGGGGGGACCCCAAACGGAAGTGGGGTCCCCTTCCCCTCAACGGAAGAAGTACAAAAAAAAGGTAGTTTTTGGACAAGTCTCGTGGCAGACGGACGATAGCCATTTCACTCCGGGCTAAAGACAAAAGACTGAGACATGAGAGACCTGAGTCTCTCAAGCCAGCATTAAAAGCAATACGAAGTCTATTAGCCCGTGAAAGAAGAGAAATTCTCCAGTGGAACCCCGTCAAAAAAATAAGATAAGTAACTTTGGGACATTTTCCCTTTACACCCAAATTTTTGTTTACCACTCTCTCTCAATTTGGAAAAGGATAAAAGCCAAGAAAAGACATTTATATTCATGGACTATCCTATTACATATTTTTGACACTTTGAACATATATATGTATATAACCGTAGTAAAGAACTTATGTATTTTAATTTTACCATGTGGTCTATGTTATTATTCCATGCTTTCCTTTCAGCTTCTATTCGCCTTATATTATCTTGCTTAGAACTGTCCTCTTAATCCCTAAAGTATCACACGGGAAACCGGAGTTACCGACTACCACTATAGCAGTATTAATATTATTACAACTAAGACCTATAGGCTCACTTTCTTCCATTATCTCGGGGAAAGAAGAAAGCGACCTGGTGGGTGTGTGATAGTGTGAAATTTGGAACCCCTTGCCAGCGGCGGTCAGTCTAGCCTTAAATTATTCCCTCACGTAATATGCCAGTTCTTATCTGCCTGAGAAAAGAACTCTGAACAGGACTTATTTCTGTAGGGGATCAAGTGCCAACCTGCCCCGTCTTCACACGTGCGAAAAATAAAGTCCCATAATGGGATTTTAGACAATTTGCCGTCACAATATATATATATATATATATATATATATATATATATATATATATATATATATATGTGTGTGTGTGTATGTGTATGTGTGCATATGTTTGGGTGTAAACAGGATTTAGCATTAAATAACCAAAAAGGGTTGATATGCCATTAAACTAAATAACTAAACTAAACCAAACCAAATAAACCTATTTATAAAGCAACTTATTCTGTCAGGGAACATTTTGTAACACTTTTCGTTTTATGGTGCAATAATCTCTAATGAAAGGATAAAAATAAATGTAAAATCGCGAAGGGTGATGTGTAAAAGGTATTAGATATTGGGTAAAATATACCAAGCGACCAGGGTTGAGAGCGTAGAGACCTTGCCACCAGCATGACCGCGTACAAAATTTGCTACGTGCAACCAATTCGCTAATTATAATAAGGGAACTGAAATCAACATGGAACATGTGACGGTGATACTAATTTTTATCGGTGCGCTCGTTACACCAAAGGATTTGTAAAGGGACAGGAAGAATTGGAAATAAGAACACAAGTGGAAACCATCCAAATGACAACACGGTTAAGATCGGTCAGAATACTGAGAAGAGTCCTGTTGACTTGAGGAGATCTACTCTCACACAAACTCCACTGAAAGACCATCAGCTGATGCTGGTGTGAAAAAGTTTCAAAGTAGTAAAATAATGAAATATAATAATAATAGTGTTGTATACTCATATGCAGATGCATGCAGAAACATAACGAAGCAATAACGACGAGCGGACACAGTTCTATAGAAAACTATACCTCTCACTTTATTCGAAAGTTCGAAAGGGTTACGAAAGGTTTTACTGTGTGAGAGGTGAGTTGGAGAATGAACAGAACTGCAACATATTGACACCCACTCTTGTGGCCATAACAGCATTTCTTTTCTGTTCTTACGGGCAAGTCAACCGGGTGCCTGGTGGCCCAGCCTCTTCTGGGACATGGTTCTCATTCCAGCACTTTTCTCCAACTGACCTGAACTTCCTGTCGCCGGGGTTATATAATTGTTCTACGTCCACTCATTTCAACCCGTCGAAAGCCAAGGCCATCCCTTGATCTCCTGATCTCTTCGACCGGATGCACCTGTTATTTACACAGGTGTATTTCTTCTTTTGACAGCTTGACCGGGTCGAAGGCCAATAGGCAACAATAGTAACTAAGAAAGTAAAACTTTAAGAGAGAAATTGAATCACTTCTCATGGAAGCACAAAATAACACCGTACGGACCAACTATGCTAAAGCAAAATAAAGATAAGACGCAAAAGACTTGCAAATGTAGGTTATGTGATGATGAGAACGAAATGATGACTCACATGAAAAGCGAATGCAGCAAACTCGCACAGAAAAACTATGAAAACGTAAATGACTGGGTGGAGAAGATGACCCACTGGGAATTGTGCAAAGACTTGAGATTTGACCATATGAACAAATGGTATATGCAAAAAGCAAAACCGGTCGGGGAGAATGAGAGGCAGAAAATTACAAGGGATTTTGAGATTCTTGCAGATTACTTTATACCGTCAAGAAGATTTGACCGAGTGATAATTAACGAAAAAATAAAAAAAGGAAAAAAAAAGAGAACCAGTGAGCAAAGAGTGAAGATAAAAAAAACAAAACCAAAAGAGACAAGTACTCAGACCTTACCAGAGAACTAAAATAATTATGGAACATGAAGGTGACGGTGATATTAATATAATTAGTGCGCTTGGAACCCCAAAGGCTTGGTAAAAGAGTTGGAAGAGTTCAAAATCGGAGTACGAGCTTAGACCATCCATTATCTAGAATTGTCAGGATAGACAAGATTACAGCGAAAAGTTCTGGATATTTGTGGGGACTTGCTGTCACTTTGACTCCAGAGTAAGACAATCAGCAAACGCAGGTATGGAAAACTGGTAAGGCGTAATAATAATAATAATAATAATAATAATAATAATAATAATAATAATAATAATAATAATTGATCTTTTAATAATCAACCAAAAAAAAAAAGAGAATTTGCAAAATTGTCGACTTTGCTGTCCCGGCTGACCACAGAAAGTGAAAAGAAGGATATGTACCCGGATCTCGCTAGGAAATTGAACAAAAACTATGGAACATCAAGGTGACAAATATACCAATTGTGATAGGTGCTTTTGGTACAGTAACTATAGGATTATTAAAGGGACTGGTGGACTTGGCAGCTGGCGGACGAGTGGAGACCATTTAAACAACAGCATTATTGAGAACGGTCAGAATACTGAGAAGAGTCCAGGAGACTTGAGGAGGCTTGCTGTCGCTCAAACTCCAGTGAAAGACTATCAGTTAATGCTGTTGTGAAAAAACTCTAATGAGTAAAGAAATAATTATAATATCATCATCATTATAATCATCGTCATAATCAACAGCCAAACAAACACTGGAAATGTTGAATAAACAATGATGGAGACTTTTCTTCGGAAGTCAAGAATTATTTCGTCGTAAGTAATACAATCTACTCGCTTTTTGAAAAAAAATTCAACTACCCATAGCACGTATGACTTCTACTCAGCCAAAATGTGTGCATATATATGAGTTTGGTCTAGGATTATACCCAAACAGAATATTCCGTTGATTCTATATTTTGCATAGTTATTGGCTTAACATTAGGCTCCATCATACATTATCTCAGGTTAATCTTCGAGGTTATTCGAGGTTACCAGAGATCATCAGATAGCAGGATATGACATTTCTATCCAAACAGAATGCGACAGACACTTTAATATACAAATACGTGTGCGTGTGTGAATGTGTGTGTGTGTGTGTGTGTGTGTGTGTGTGTATACGTTTGAGCGAAGTAATGTTACTTTTTCTTTTTTTTTTTCTTATATGATGTAAAAAGTTCTGCTGTTTATAAAACCTATGATATCCACCTACAGAAAATTGACTATACGGATTCTATGATCATAGCTACTAATTTCGTTAACAGCGAGAAAGTGCGAGATTTTTTTTGTGTTTATTCCTGCTATTAGGTTGGTTGGTACAAGGGAAGATATTCAATTGGATCACTACTAACAAACGTCCAATATTAGCATTAATATATCTAATGATATAATTAAAGTAAAATAAAGTTGGCAACCTTAGTCGAGGGTGACCCGCAGGCTCCCTTTTTAACAGCTACTACACCAAGGTGTAGGGGGGACGTTACTCCTTTCCCTGGATTGCTCCACATTACCCTTGCCTTTTCATGGTGAGCTTTAAGCAAGGCGGAATCGAATACCATTTTTTGAGTCTTTGGTATGACTGGACCTAAGATTGAACCCCAGTCTCCCGAACCATTTGCGAATACTCTACCGATTAAGCCAATTGCCTGGCTATATACTAACACATAATAAACGAAAGGAAAAGCAAGATAAGCTCATGTACACTTATGGTAGGCGGAGGCTGTTGAATACGCTGACTGCATCTCGGCAGAGGAGTGAAACCTCCTCTCCAACGAGTGTGATAGATATGAAAATAAACTTTCTGATGGATGTTGAGGCTCTAGTCCTAGAGCTCAGGAAAATATGGAGTAACTCTTCATTGACGTTGCTCCCAGGTCCACTCTAACCCGGAGTGGTAGCACCTGATATCAATGGGTTAAACAGAGCTGACATTTAAACTGTGCAAACAAATGATTTATGTTAAATAGAATTGTTAGAAATAGAGCTGCTTTTTCATCTAACTGTCCGTAAACAATAGACGGATATTTAATTGGATTGTTAGTGATACATAGCAATACTCGGAGCCATTTAACTGTATTCAAACGAATGAGTAATAGTGAATAGACATTATATATATATATATATATATATATATATATATATATGCAACTGTTATTCAGAAAAACCTGCACATCATGTCAGTTATTTTTTTATCAGGAAATATCATTGGGAATTCTGGTGTGTTTTGCGGCTTGCTCAAAATTATTTTTCAGTTATCTCAATATACTTTTTTTCTAAACTTATCTTAGATGTGGCCAAAGACGAGAAGTATAGACACCTAGTCAGGATCAGAATCACTTGCAATGTTCTGTGAGTCTAGTTTGTTAGCCTTTACACCACATAAGGTATCCTCACAATATAACTAAGCTAAATATAATATGCTAATTAGGAACAGTCACACCTTCTTATTGAAACATTAATATAACAGCTATTACCGAGGTTAGGCCAATGGGTTCAAGGGTCGTCTAATATATAAGATATGAAAAAAAATTGAGATTGAAGCTGTCATTTTTTAATTAATTTTATATTCAAATAAAGACGTGTTAAACATTTTAGCAAATAATGTGTTGATGTCTAAACGTCTCCACATCTGTTAAAACAAGCCCTTCATATATTTATATATATATATATATGATATGAAGGTGAACCTTAACCGATGAAATAAAACGCAATTTTTTCCAAACAGCAGTCGTGTCCATACCATTATATGGATGCACCGCATGGACACTGAAGTTTGAAGGGAATTGCTGAAGAATGCTACGACGTATATTGAACAAATCCTTAAAGCAACATCTCACAAAATAGCAGCTATACGGCCACCTACCTGCCATCTCTAAAAGTGTCCATTAAGACGGACTAGACATGCGGAACACTACTGGAGAAGTAAGGACGGTCTCATAAAAGACAGTCTCCTGTGGACCCCTCCACACGGACTTGCAAGTGTTTGATGACCAACTAGAACTTATCCACAAAAGCTCTATACGGGCACAAGACGTAGCGTAGAAGACCTGCCGGATGGGATGGATAATAGAGCCAGATGGCGAGAAAGCGTCAGTGAAATTTCTACTAACAGCGTCACTTGATAATGATGATGATTTTAATTTTGTGCAGCACCAGTATTTCATTTTGTGCTAACTCCATGAAAGCCACGAATCTAACTTTTTCTACCTTCAGCTATGGGTAACTAGTAAGAGAGATTGCTTTCTTTAGCATTGCGTTGGCAATCAGTCTAGGAGACAGAAAACTCTTAATCCGAGCCGTGTTTACACAGCTTAAAAATTGACTTTATATAAAATGCTGTCCAAGACGAAGGGGTTGGGTTAATACTCACACACGCAAACACACACATATCCCCAGACACACACAAACAAACGTAAATCTAAATTAGCGACACTCCCTCGGAAAATTGACCATTTGTCGAATCTTGTATTTGGCGGAGGAATTTGATTAGTATGTTCAATGGCCCTTTGGTCAGCCGATACATGTTATATTGTTGTTGTTTTTTTAACGATCGGAGGTTTCACATTGCCTCACGTCTCTTTTCTTCGTCTTTTCTCCGGTCACCTCGTCTTGTCTCGTTTGCTCTGATGAGTCTTTACTGCCACCATCTTTGTTCTTCCTCGTTGAGAATGAATTAAGGCACAACCAAAATTTCATATGCATATTTTACTTTTATTAATTGACGACTTTTAATCATTAACTGCCCATTTGAGCCAAGCTGGTAGAGAGCAAGATGAATCGTTGAGAGTTTATCATGATCTTCTTTCTAGACTCTAGAATCGTTTCGGTCACCTGACTGATATCATCCCATTAGAATCGTGGTCTCACATTGATCACCAGTTTAACTGCTATCAATCACATTGCTGTGTTTTCCATATTTAACGGTTCGGAAGTCAACTTGCATGCTACATTCCACGTCAAAAATTAATATAAGCGATCTATTATGTATCAAATACATGGGAGGTGCACGTGGTGTAATGGTTATCGTCGTAGGAAATGGACACGGCGACACGAGTTCAAATCCTGGATGAAACTGATTGCATTTCCCATAGCACTAATACCCTTGGGAAAGGTATGAATCCAATTATTCTCCCTCCAGTAAAATAGTAAAATAGTAGGGCAGACTAGGTTCTTTAACCTTGGTAAACTCTGTATTCAAACCTGTTAAACTCCGCTTAAAAAGTGACCTTGTGTCATATCCTGCCCGAGCGGAGGTGTTGGTAAATATGATCAAATACATAGAGACCGGCTTTATCAGTAGGGCATGAAATACGTCAAATGCACCGAATGCATCATACTACCTTCATAGAAAAGGTGTCCCAAGTATGATGCTAAGCTAAACACACAACCATATATATATATATATATATATGTTTGTGCAAACTGTAATAGAGAATCAGACCTATAGGAAAAGACCGAGATAGATATATGCAAAGTTCTGGAGCAAAATTAGGAGTATTCTAGTATAATAATTAATGACTCAATTACAAAATAAGATTTATTCTCATTAAAAAATAAACAACAAAATAAGAAGATAAAACCAAAACGGTAAATTTACTCAACATGGCCGCCATTTTTTTCAATTATTGTATCAACACACCTTCGAAACGATTTGTATGCCTTGAAAATAAATTCTTCTAACATTTTATTCCATTCCTCCTCAATTGCAGTCTTAAGCGAACCAATATTTGAATGAGAAGTTGCATTTGTTTAGTTTTCTAAAACGCCCCATGTAGCGTTATCATGGAGATAAGGTCTGAGCTAAATCTTTATCTTATTGCTGTCCCTACAGTGTCCTTCTGGACTTTAAATTCTTTTGTGTGCTTTCTTATTGAAGTTGAGGTGTCCTTCTTAATCACCGTTGCTAGGCAGTTAAAACGCCTTCTTGTCGTTTTTTGTTCAATCCTCCACTTCCCCCTTTCCATAAAAAAGTACTTTTTTCAGTAAAAAGGAATACTTTGTTTTGTATAGCGTAGATAAAGAAATTTTGGGTTAGTTTCAGCATTAAGCAAATCATGAATTCTTTGTCGTTGCTTTTCTTGCTCACTCATATTGGGTTGAATTTTAATTTTAAAAAAGTGCTCGAATATTAGAGCTAATCATGAAAGTTTAGATTCATAGCACTTTCTTTCAAAAACTGGACTAATCAGAAGAACCGTTTAAGAAAGATTCTGTATTTTCTTCCTCACTCTGTAGATTGATAGATATGAATAGTCTGAAGTAAACCAATTGGCTGGTAGATAGATTTAACTAAACTGACTTAGAAAGGTGGATAATAACCCAGACTGGTAGACAGCACGCGTGTTTTGATTTGGTAACAGTCGATATTGCAACAATAAATTTGTATTTCCGGTTGAAAAAGGATTATTTTAAAAAAGAAACCAAGAGAAGTGTTATATGTTTTTTCACTTGTGGATCGTATTGAGTGATATAAAATATATAATTCAATTTTGAAATGTAAAAATCTCAGAGGTGATAAATTGGAATCAATGGTTCAAATTATTACGTCACCGACTAAGCAATCTGTGACATTATTAATGCTGGGATAGAACTGAACAATAAATATTACTGAAGAAGAAAAGAAAACACAAAACGAGAATCAGTCATATAAGCTAAGTGAATAAAAAACTCCCCAAAAAACGAAGCATCGTATCTGAAAATTACAAAAAATAAACATTAAGAAATACTGATATGTCAACCTGTCTGAGTTTATTTTATGCCGGGAGGTTTAGGAATCGCGTACATTGTACATTTTTATTTACAATTTTTGTGTCCTTATTAAAATTTTTGTGTATGCGTTTATATGAAAGTAAATAATGGAAAAAAATCCGACAATGTGGAAAGTAATATTGAAAAACAAAGTAATCCAGGGTTAATAATTTATTATTAAAATAAGTCAATGTTATAAAGTTTCGGTTTCTATAAACCATCATTAGGACTAAGAAAAGATGTTATAAAGTGTTGTAAAATTAGCGATGGGTGCTTAACGAAAAACAAAATACAACAAAGGAGGGGAGTATATATACAGAGAAAAGGGGCGTGGCGTCAACATTCAGAACAATAAGTCAGCGTTCATATTTCAAAGATACCATGTGACCACTTAAGGTAATGATGAAAAACAAATGGTGACATCAAGAGATACAAAGGCTCAAAAAGAGAAAGAAAGAAAAAGGAGGAAGTAAAGAAGGAAAAGAAAAGAAAAGAATCAAAGAAGAAGAATCAAAGAAGAAGAAGAAGAATCAAAGAGTCAAAGAAGAAGAAGAAGAATCAAAGAAGAAGAATCAAAGAATCAAAGAAGAAGAATCAAAGAATCAAAGAAGAAGAAGAAGAATGAAAGAAGAAGGAGAATCAAAGAAGAAGAAGAAGAAGAAGAAGAAGAAGAAGAAGAAGAAGAAGAAGAAGAATCAAAGAAGAATCAAAGAAGAAGAATAAAAGAAGAATCAAAGAAGAAGAAGAATCAAAGAAGAATCGAAGAAGAAGAAGAAGAAGAAGAAGAAACGGAAAGGATAGAAAGATAATAGAAGGAAGAGAGTGAAGTATTCCTATTTAATACTAATGGTTTACAATTTGACATATTCATGGGACCCTAACATTTACTCCTACCCTGGGTTTGAGTAAACTTGGGCGAAATAGCAATGGAGGAGTATTCCACACTCCTCAAAACTTTAGAATTGGAGCCTCAACACCTGATGCAATTTACTGCTATACCTTGGAGACCCATTTTTTTCTTGATTGGGTATTACCGATTGCAGCAGGGATAAGTTATAATCTACTTAATTTACATAAGTTCACAAATAGCTTTTTACTAAGGTTGACTTAATCTGATCACAAAAGCAGAAGTATGGCACACACAATAAGAACTGAACTCACAAAAATAGTCCGTAAATCTTACTTGCTGAACATTACGCCCCATACGATGCCTTATAAGATCACAAAACTATTCCGAACCCAAATGATGAAAAAAAGATTTGTTTTACTCAGGAAAACTAACTTTGTAGACTCTAGATTCGAAACACTACGAGGCTAGACTCTTTTGACCGAATATAGTAGACTGTCGATAAAGGATTTACTCAAGTCAAACGGCTATTCTAGCCAACAGTGCCCTTAGTCATAACTCCTTGGTCAAGCTCCTGATTTGTCTTGACAAAGTAAAACCCCCTGCTTTTGTGTGAAATTTAAAGTATCTAAAAAATGGGTCCATTTCTGACCTCTGACTGGAGTGGTGCCAAAATTTAGGAGAAGGGTAAGTCCGAATTCAAACCAACAGTTCTCCGTTTAAAAATTGACCTTGTGTCATAGTCTGCCCATCGAGGAAGGGTTAGGTAAATACATAAAATACCATATTTAACAAAAAATAAAGTAAATAATACCAAATAAAATTTAATTTGACTATATAATGTTACACTAGAAATGATAAAATCTTTGTTAATTTGGTTAATGATTTTTATTTAAAACGTTTAATTGGGGTGTACGCATTTATAATCCCACGGCGTAGTTGCTAAAGTGCAGGACTGTGGCCTTGATGTAAGCAAGTTCGAAATCCGATGGCGCTAATACGTTCACTTTCAAGTTAAAACCCTTTGGAAAAGGTATGAACTGTTTTATTCCCCAGCTACCGGTTAAATAGTATCATAGCTGTTCTTTTACAAGGATAGCTCTGACATTAAATAACCCAAGAAAGTTCATATGCCATAAAAAAGGAAACAACACTGTATTTATAGATAAAAGTCTAAATTTGATTAGTAGATTGAATTAATAATTTCATATATTTGTTTAATAAACTTAACCATGAGAGCATGAGAGGTAGCTTTTTTCTGAGTGAGATAAAATTGACGTTAGGTCTATTGAATTAAAATGTCTATTCTTTAATCTGAAATCACTTGTTGTGTAAAGCCTTTAAGATAAAATCGATACTGAGAAATAATCGATATTCTAGTAATACAGTAACCCCTACTCTTATTCCAGCTTTAACTTTCAGAGAGCTCAGTTACCCGAGGTCAACCACAAGAATAAACCATTCATATATTTTACTAAATAATTCTTCACAAAGTGCAGTGGGAATAGTGCAAGGAATTCGGATCTGAAGAAAAGAAACAGTAAAATGTTTCCTTTACTCCACGTTAAAAACGGATCTTTTAAAAGTTACATTTTTTTTGCAATTCATTGAGATAATTGGTCTATTTTATTTTTTCCTCTGTCCTATAGTAGTCGTTAGGGTGAATATAAAACCCAGTCGGCTGGGGTTATAAAAATCACTGACTGCATATCTAGAGGGGAAAAGACTCCTACCTGCGAGTAACTTAAATATTACTCTAAACCTTCTGATATTGATGTTCCAGTCTTGGAGCTTTGAGGAATATGGAGTACTCCATCATTGCTATTATCCCAAGGTCAATTCTGGGCCGGAGTTGTGGTACCTTTCAGAGTCCAATCTATGAGTCATATAGAACTATTTTATCATTTACAATACGTGAATCCACTTAAATATGTGCAAACATATGATTAAAACTAAAAGAGGACTACGTGTGGCATATTGGATAAAGTGCTGGACAGCCGCAGCTTAGTAAACGACTTTGAACTCCAGCCGGAATAATTATATTGTGAAAAGTATTAACACCTTTATTACTCTCGCTATGGGTTCATTAGCATCGCCGCTTTTCTTCTCCAACGGTGACTTTGAAATTTACCTACTCACGAAAGTTGGTATGCCATTGAATGAAGTGTGACAGCAAATTAAAATAAAAAGGATCCCCGGATGAGCAACCATTTAAACGCGTATGGGAACTGGTGCATTTAAATATTGTTATCACCAAACGGGGAGTTTATTTTTCGCACGTGTGAAGACGGGGTTGTCTGGCACTTGATCCCTCGTAGAATAAGTCCTTGTTCAGAGTCCTTTCTCAAGCATATAGGAACTGTCATATTATATGGGGGTTAATTTGGGGCTAGACTGACCGCCGCTGGCAAGAGGTTTCCAAATTTCACATTACACACACAGCCACTAGCTCTTCCTACCCCTAGGATAAAGGATGATATGAGCTTATAGGTTTTTATATAGTAATATTAACTATAGTAGTCAACAATTCCGGTTTCCCGTATAATGTTTTTAAAGGAAAGAATAAGACAATGTAGGCGAGAATAACATAAGGCGAAAGAAGCTGAAAAATAACATGAAACAAACAACTCGACAGGAGACAGCACAATGAACAAACTTCAACACGTGGGGACATTAAAATATAACAATCTTTTTCATACACACGCGGACACACATATTCAACGTGTCGGCTACATTACCAGCGGATAATACATAACTATAAATGTCTTTCTTCTTTTTTTCCTTTTCTTTAGTCTTTCTTTAAATTGAGAGAGAGAGATAGAGAGAGAGAGAGAGAGAGAGAGAGTGTGTGTAATTGCAATGCTGAAGAAGAGTGTAGGGAGAAACAGTCTTAATGTTTACTTATCTTTTGACGGGTTCCTTCGGAGAGTATTTTTTCTTTTACGGGCTGGCGATATCATATATATATATATATATATATATATATAGCTCTGGCTTGAAGGCATAGGTCCCTCTTGTCCAAGATTCTATTTCGCTTCTTCATCCGGAGTCTTGGCATGAGACTCGCCCTATCTGTTCACGACGACTTCTCTCTTCAAACCTGATTTTCCTTTACCCCTATTTCCGCTGACGGAAGAAGGGGCCACTTCCACCTTAGGGTTCTGGCCAATCATTTCGCCTCTATCTTCTTCCTTCTCCTGTCCGGCGATTCTTGAGGACTTCTATCTCTTTCACCCGGTCACAGAATGCAAACATCTGTTGGCTTTCATTCTTACCTGGATTTATTACTTCGGCCGAAAGGGATTGACCTAGATTCCTCTTCCTCTCTTAACGGTCATTCTTTAGCTGCCTGCTAATTCAAACACGGAGGGGTAGGAGACATTCCTTATTTCTCTTCTCTCAGTGGTAGGCCACGTGACAAAAGAAACCGATTGAAATTAAACTGAAAACTTATGTACAAATTGATTAATGTTATAATGAATTGGTAGTATTACATAACCATGCTTGAAACCATCTTAGTGCAAGCAAATAAACTCAGGCTCTTCAAAAATAATCTTCAATACAAACCATTCATTTACATGTCATAAGTGTGTGCATATATATATATTTATATATATGTGTGTACATATATTTATGAAGGTAACAGAAAAAAACATAATCCAAACTGGTGAATATATTATGATGTCAAGTCGATGTTAACGTTTCGGTTTCAGTAACCATCACTAGGACTTAGATATCAAAATAGTTCACATAGTTATTGAAGCTTGCTGACAGGAGCAGATAAGAAATATAAAACGACAAGATACTTACGTGCACATAGCGTTCATAATTCAAAAGTCATGAGAACGTGTCTGGCACGTGGAAACATATTTGAAAATGTTTGATCTCCCAAGGAAACGAGACAAAAATTATCGTTTATTGAGAAATACGCAACGGCAATTAAATTTTTATGTATATAGATCGTTTGGAATCATCCATATATATATATATATATATACTTTCAAGAAAAATAAACAAAATTCGGTTGCATTAGGATTATAAATTTATTTACATCCCGCTAAGAGCACTGATATGAATCAACAACTCAAAAAGAAATTAATAGAACTTCTTCGGATCCACCATGGAGATTCGTATCAATACTCTTAGCAGGATGGAAATAAATTTATAATCCTAATGTGACCGAATTTAGTTTTTTCTAGAAAGAATATTTGCTCTGTGATATCATTTACATTGAGCTCTTTACCAGGAATATTTAAATATTCAAATTTTGAAAAATTTAACTGTCCTGACGGAATTGTTCCCTACTCCAGATTTACTGAATTGAAGGATATATATATATATATATATATATATATATATATATATATATATATATATATATATGTGTGTGTGTGTGTGTGTATATATATATATATATATATATCTCATTGAATACACTTCTAATTAAGGGGCTTGAAACAAAATCAGTGAATTCAGTTTTCGAACACTACGCAGTTAACAGCCGGTCAAAATAAGCGTTTTGAAAAGAAAGAAAGACGGTAAAAAAGAAAGAAAAACAGATTAAAATATGAGTAAAAAAAATAGTGAAAAATTGGAAAAAGGAAGGATTTAAAAAATGACAGAAATAAATAAAGTGGAGGCAAAGAAAAAGGGAGAAAGAAACAACTACAAATTACCACAAATTATTCTAACAGAATTATATATATAGTCATCCACAGACAGACTGTTTCGTTCTATCAGAACTCCTCAGTGTGGCTAGACACGCATGACGCTCGAAACCCGTCCAACTTAGGCTTCAGACCACACGGCCACAAGCGGACTACGTTGGCTAAGGGAATTTTTAGGTATTTTATATTTAGCAAACAGCAGCAGCAGCCTTTGTTTACATTTTTTCATACCCTACTGGCTACCAGAGAGCTCAATTCTTTCGAAGAGCCTTGCATATATATATATATATATATATATATATATATATATATATATATATATATATATATATATATATATATATATTGTTGGGGGGAATAGATTGGAACAAATTGAAATATAAAATATACAGATATATAGATTGCTATGAACTGAGATCTATGAATATATATTTTTTTTCAAAACAAGAAAAACTCATTTGTTTGCCAACACTTAAATGGTTTCAATAATACGTGTGATTTTCCATCTTTTTTTTTTCCCGTGAACCAATTCTTTGACAATTTTTTGTTATTTCAATCATTTAATTTCTAAAGGCTGGCTTTATTTGAGACAAAGCTTTCTTCTGTTTCATGACATTCGACAATGTTTTCAAGAAAGAAAGAAAGAAAGAAAGAAAGAAAGAAAGAAAGAAAGAAAGGAAAACATTTAAGATTTGTAGAAGAAAATAGTGAAAAAAAAGTTAAAAATGAAAGGACTAAAAGAAAGAAGAGATTGAAAATATCTGTAAGAAAATAGTGAAGGAAGAAATGACAGATTAAAATTTGAGTAAAAAATAGAGAAAAATAGCTAAAGAAAGAAAGAAAGAAAGAAAGAAAGAAAGAAAGAAAGAAAGAAAGAACAAATAAAAACTGTGTATAAGAAAAAAAGGGAAAAAATAAAAAGTATAAAAAAGCCAGACAGTGAAGCAAAGAAAGAAAAGAGGGGAAAAAAGCAACAAAAAAAAAGGAGAAAAGAATCGTAAAAAACACAGAAAAAGAAAACAATGAAAGAAAGGAAAAGAAAGGAAGAATATGCAAAAAAAAATAAATAAATAAATAAAGAACAGATTAAAAAAAAAAAAAAATATGGTAAAAATTGATAAAGTCATAATTGTTTAAAAATAAGGAAGAAAGAAAGAAAGGAAAACAGACGAAGAAATTAACAACAAATTGAAAATGCTTGCATGAGAGAGAGAGAGGTAAGAAATAGAGAAAGAAAGAAAGAAAGAAAGAAAGAAAGAAAGAAAGAAAGAAAGTAAATAAGCAGAAAAAGATGGACATGTTTAAAACAAGGGCAAGAATAAAAATAAAACGAATTCAATTTTGGTTTCTACGCTTAATAGCATGCCAAACTTCGAGGGTTATTTACAGCCAAAGCCATACTTGTAAAAGAACAGTGGTGGTACTAGCCGCCTATTGCTGGGAGGTAAAGGGAGGCTATTTATCCGACTTCCCACAAACTCAGATTTAATATGAAGTCATTTTATAGTGAGGCAGCCACGCACAAATGGAGACCCATACGTGGGATAAGGTGGGGTTCATACTTTTCCCAATGGAATTAGTCCAGAAATGAATGTACTAGCGAGACTAGAGTTCGAACTCTCTTACTACCATATCACGGCCCAGAATATTAGCTACTACGCCTGGAGATTTCCCATGAAAGGTGTCATAGATAGCAAAAAAGACACACAGAAAGAGTAAGAAAAAGAAAATGTGGAAGAAACAAAGAAGAAAGGAAAAAGTGTTAGAAAATTGTAAAAATCGATAAAAGAAAGGGAAAGAAAGAAAGAATAACTGAAAAAATAAAAGATGAAAGAAAGTTGGAAGAAAAACAAACAAATAAAAAACCAGTGGAAAAAATAACTGAAAATTATCAAATCAGAAAAAAAGAATAAACGAAATAATAAAAAGAAAAAACAAAACAAAGAGAAATAGAAAGTGAAATTAAAAAAAAAAAAATTAGGAGTAGAAATGAACAGATGAAAACTAAGTGTAAAAATAGTTAAAAATGATCAAATCAGAAAGAAAGAAAAAAATGAAAAAAAAAAAAAAGTAGAAGAAATAAAGAAAAGAACAGCCATAAAAATAATGAAAAATTGGTGACACTGAAAAGAGAGAAAAATAATGCTATAAAAATGGTAACTATCCATTTCATTTAAGAAAAAAAGTGAGGAAGAAAATGTTCAAAAAGGAAACAAAATAAAAACAAATTAAATAAGGAAAAAGAAGCCAAAATAAAAATAAAAAGATTAATGTAAAAAAAAAAAAAAAACCATAAGAAGGAAAACGTGTGAAAAGAAGATTTTCTGAAAAACAAACGATAGAAAAATTCTAAAGACCGCAAATTGAGGAAAAGAAGGAAGAAGTAGTAAAATATATTATTCAACTTGTGAAAAAAATTTAAGTATACTTAAAAATAAGTAAAAATAAAATAAATAAAAGAAGAAAAATATATCGACGAAAAATGACAAATGTGAATTTAGCTTTGACTAGATGGTATTTATTTCAATTTAGGTTAAAGAAATACGATCAATCAATTTTTATATTTGGCTCAAGTCAAAGAGAATCGGACAATGCCAATTTAACGTCATATTTCAAACAATTAAATGCCAATACTAATATTACAAACCTATATTCAAGATTGTGAATATTTTATTTGTCTGTCCTTCATATACGGCTTAATGGTTGGTGGTAGCACTTCCAAATTTAGACAACAGGATTATTAATTCTAATGGAAGGGTTGTCTAATGAGTAGAGTATTCGCCAATGGTCAGGGAGACCGGGGTCCAATCCCAGGTCAAATTATACCAAAAACTCAAAAAATGGTACTTGATGCCACCTTGCTTAACACTCAGTATAATAAGGTGTGGATCAAGGGTAAAGTGGAATAATCCAAGCACCCTCCCCTACAACTCGGTGTAATAGCTATTGAAAAGGAAGACTTCGGGTGACCCTCGATTAAGGTCACCAACTTTACTTAGAAATTTTGAATAAATAAACATGAATAATTCTTTGCGTGAGACAAGGAATGGTTTGGTTAATTTTCTTTGATTATTGGCATATTAACCTTCATTGTTTTTTTTAATCCCAAAGCCATCCTTTTGAAGAAAAGTTGTTGCAATATTTAACCGATAGCAGGGGACAAATGACGGATTGCTACGGTAATTTTATAACCTTATACCCAAGCCTTTAATATATATGTAACTATTTAATTTTGTTTATGAATAAAAATTGAGATATTACACAAACCTGACGATTAGATCTTGCAACAAGATGGTATTCCAATGATTATTTATTTGTATGGATCCAATTGCTTCGTACAAAATTTTAAAAATATATCTATGAAACAAAGAATGTCAGTGTGACATAGCAATATTCTGTGACATATCAACGTTTCTTTAGGTTAATTAACATTTTGTGTTTTTCTAATTTACTGTAATGTAACAGTTCGTTCTCGTTACCAGTGCCTAGGAATGGTTTCTATGTTGTTATAATGTAACTGTGTTT
Source organism: Sepioteuthis lessoniana (assembly GCA_963585895.1). Lineage (NCBI taxonomy): Eukaryota > Metazoa > Mollusca > Cephalopoda > Myopsida > Loliginidae > Sepioteuthis > Sepioteuthis lessoniana. The sequence goes on along the minus strand of OY757928.1, from coordinate 41,473,271 downwards.
CTCTATGTTACCGTAATATATCAATATTTTTTTATAACTTCTTCATTTCTCTAACTGGGCAGTATTTTCTTTAACACAAGGTGGCAATGTTTCTTAGTTTTTCAATAACATTGACATATTTTCTACGTTACCGTCTCATAATAGTATTTTCTCGATTATACCAATATAGCAATGCTCCTTAATAAGAATGTAACACTCATGTATTCTATGTTACTGTAAAGTAGCAGCATTTTCTCTATAAACTGAAAGTTGCGATATTTCTCTGCGTGCCATTTTCTACGTTACTCTTACATAACTGTATTTTCTATGCTTCTGTAACATAACAATATTTTCCTCTGTTCCCGTAACATTGCAATATTTTCTACGTTACTCTTACATAACTGTATTTTCTATGCTTCTGTAACATAACAATATTTTCCTCTGTTCCCGTAACATTGCAATATTTTCTACGTTACTCTTACATAACTGTATTTTCTATGCTTCTGTAACATAACAATATTTTCCTCTGTTCCCGTAACATTGCAATATTTTCCACGTTACTCTTACATAACTGTATTTTCTATGCTACTGTAACATAACAATATTTTCCTCTGTTCCCGTAACATTGCAATATTTTGTACGGTACTATAAAATATTACTTTTTTATGCTTTTGTAACATAATGTTTCTCTCTGGTCAAGTGATATTTAATTTTTTTCTACGTTACTGTAGTTCTAATCTATCCTTCTGTAATATAAAAATGTAACTCTTTTCGCATAACATTGACACATTTTCTACATAACATAGCAGTATTTTCTCTATGAAAGCAAGATAACAATATTTTTAGATTTTACCATAACACAAATGTTTTCTACGTTACTGTATTGCCCAGTCGGCTAGGGCTGTAGAAAACATCGATTGCATCTCTGCAGAGGGGTAAGAGTCTTACCCCTCTGCAGAGATGCAAATGTCCTGGTAATGACACTAAATAATATGATGGTGGGGCTTCATTTAAGTTGGGGCTTTAGTAAATGTGGTGTACCTCTTCATTGTCATCACTCCCAGGTTCACTCTGGCCCGGAGTGGTAGCACCTGATAGCGTCCTATATATTAGTCAAATAGAACTAAGCAATGAACTAATGCTAAACTGAATTGTTTGAAATAGAGTTATTTTGACATTTAAATTTTGTCCTCATGCTAACCTGAATTGATTGAAATAAAACTGTTGTGAAATTTAACAGTGTTTAACAAAAAACAAACAAACTATACTTATACTAAACGGAATGATTTGAAACTTTTATCAAAATGTCTTAATTCGGCTTTAAAAAATTACAGAAAAACGGTTGATACGCTGTAAAAAAACACAACTAATCAACCTACATTACTGTTAGGTAGCCGTATTTTCTCAGGTAACAGAACATAGCAATGTTTCTGTTTGCGTGTCATCGGAATATTTTCGACGTTACTCTAACCATGTAGTGTTTTCCGATGCTTCTTTTATAATGTTTCTCTCCGTTTCCATAACATCGCACTATTTTCCACGTTACATATTAGCATTTTCACTTTCAACACAACATGGAAATGTTTCACAATATTTAGATAACTTAGCAATTTCCTCCATGTTATCATTTTATAACAATGTTTTTTTCTGATTAGGGGAAATAGTAATGTTTCTATACATTATTCTAACAGAGCTATGTTTTTCTACGTGATAGAGGAAAATCCAAGCATGGTACGTAGATTTTTATTCGAGCAGTGGCGACAGAATTCTTTTAGAGTTAAGCAAATTCTATTCAAATTCACGGTTTGATAATGATAGTGTAGCAACTGCATTAGTTCTCAATCTACTAATTTCAACCTTTGATATGAGAAAACTACTGAATAACAATCCTTGCAGACTTAGCCATATTTATTTATTTATTTATTTTCAATAAAAAATATAATAAGTCTATAAATGCATGTGACGTGTCATCGCTCGGCGGGCTCCCTGTGATGTAGTGTTAAACGGGTTAAACAGTTTCATAGCGGTAAGTTCGAACTTCAGCTGTGCTATTACGTTTACTTTCGGATTATTAAACTCGAGAAATGTAAGAGTCGCCTTCTCCTTCACTTCAATGGGTTTAAGAGTACCAGTGCTCTTCTTTTACAAGGACGGTATTGGCACTAAATAATCCAAGTTGGCTGATATGCCATAAAAAAGGCAAAAACAAAAAAGGAACAAGAACAAAAAAAAAAAGAAAAGAAAAGAAAACAACCAACCAATTGATCATAATGCCATCTAAAGACAGACTGTAATTTCGACCGGATGACCAGACCTTGTGAGACTCAACAAAAAAAGAGAACCTGCCGAATAGAAGGCTTTGCCGTTTCGACTAATTACAGGGTAAAACTAAAAGAAATCGAAAACAGACACAAGTATCTAGACTTTGCTAGAGAACTGAAAAAAAATTATGGAACATGGAAATGACGGTGATATCAATTGTAATTAGTACACTCAGTACAAGCAATGCAGGATTGATTCAGGAACTAGAGACATGGAAATTAGAGAACAAGTGGACACCATCCGAACGACAACATTATTAAAATCAGCCAGAATACTGAAAGGTATTCTGGAGACTTGAGAAGACTTGTCAATTAAACTCCATAAAAGCCCATTATCTAACACTGGTGCGGAAAAACTCCCAAAAGGGTAAAATGATAATAATAATAATTATGAAGTGCCCGTGGTTATCGACGCAGGAATTGGACACGGCGACACGAGTTCAAATCCTGGACTGATTGCATTTCACATAGCACTAATACCCTTGGGAAAGGTATGAATCAAATTATTCTCCCTCCAGCTATGAGTAAATAGTAGGGCAGACTAGGTTCTTCAGCCTTGGTGAGGCAACTAGTCTAGGAGAAGGAAAACTCTGAATTCAAACCTGTTAAACTCCGCTTAAAAAATTGATCTTGTGTCATATCCTGTCCGAGCGGAGGGGTTAGGTAAATATGATAATAATAATTATGATAATCAGGTCGTGCAGCTAGCACGGATTTCCTTGACTCTTTTTTGTAATTTGTCTCTATTATCCATCCGGTTGGTCTTCTAGATTACATCCTGTGTCCATACAGAGCTGTAGTAGATACGTTCTTGCTGGTCATTCTGCATCTGCTCGTCCATGTGAAGGGGTCCATGGGAGAACGTTGCTTATGAATTTGTCCTAACTTCTCTAGCAATGTCCCGCATGTTTTGTTCGTCTAATTTGGATGATTTTATTGATGGGAAGTAGATGACCGTATAGCTGCTATTTTGTTGCTTCCAGGATTTGTTCGTAGCATTCTTGTATAAATACGGTCAAGCTTTTTCTCTTTTCTTGCGTCTTGTCTATTCTTGCTTTGACATAATTTGTCCTCATGGCGTTGTTTTGTGCTGCTATTAGAATACATTCTTCTTGTCTCTTAAAGTTTTCTTTTCTTAGCTATAAACAGTATAATTTTGTATTAATTATTTGTATTACATAGAAACAATTGAATTACATAGAATCACACATATTTGTATTGTATAGAAGCAAATGAATAGTTACTTGAAGCGATGATTGTTTACCAAAAGTTAGATGATACCATATCATTTTTTGTTAATCTATGATATCGAATGGGAATATTTGAAACTATATAGTTTTGTGTAAAGAAACGATTATTATGAAACAGGAATTCTTACTTTAAACCAATGTATTCATTCCTAAATAGTTAGTAACAGACAGGAATAGTCTGTTTTATGTAACTGAGCAAAGAAAAGATTAATAAAATCACATAAAAAGGAAGAATAAAGAGATTATTGCAATAGAAGCATCGAAAACAGTGTTATAATTTTTATCAAATGTATGAGATTTCGACTTCAAATAACACATACGGAGTTGATATGCCGTTAAACAAATAAACCAAACAAAATAGAACCTATAAAAAGGTATTATTTTAATCAAGCATTTGAAAATGAATCAAATTTTCACTTTACATACAGTCACCAGAGGATTGGTCAAGGGACTGGTGGGATATTGAAATAAGAGGACGAGTGAGGAATATCCAAACAACAGCATAGCTGAGATCAGCCAGAATTTTGAGAAGAGGCTTGGAGACTTGAGAAGACTTGCTATCATTCAAAATACAGTGAAAAACTATCAGCTAACGCTGGTTAGAAAACCTCACGAAAGAATAAAATAATAATGAACAAATAAAAAAAAAAAGCAAAAAGAGGTGTTTGTACATAGATCTTACGAGAGAACTAAGGAAAACCTTATTGAAGATGAAGGTGACGGTGATACCACTTGTTACTGGAGCGCTCGTAACAATTCCCAAAGGCTTAGTAAAGTGACTAAAAAACTTAAAAATCAGAGATCAGACATAATACTGAGAAGAGTCCAGGACATTTGGGGGGACTCAAATGTCCAGGTGTTGTGAAAAACTCTCTAGGAATAATAATAATAATAATAATAATAATAATAATAATAATAATAATACCAATCGTGACTAGTGTTTTTGGTACAGTCACTAACGGATTATTAAAGGGACTGGAAGACTTGCAGATAGGAGGACAAGAATACTGGAAAGAGTCCTGGTGACTTGGGGAGACTTGCTGTCACTCAAACTACAGTGAAAGACCATCAGCTGACACTGATGTGAAAACTCTAAAGCAGTAAATGATAATAATAATAATTATCATAATTATAATAATAATTATTACTATTATTAGAAAGGAATAGTTACTTGAAAGGATATATTTTGTATGAATCATTAAAATTAGATATAAGCTTATAGAATACTTACAAGAAGCTATATTTGTTTACTAATAGTTATAATTATTGTTGAGATCTGCCAAAATACTGAGAAGAGTCTTGGAGACATGAGGGGACCACCACCCCAAGTCGATGTGAAAAACACACATTATAATTTGTTCTTGCATTTTACTTCGTCGTCTAAATTTTAATTGCTTTTAATCTTATCTCACTCATATCTTCCTTTCTGCGTACAATATTTCACCTATTTCCATTCATCAACTTTTGGAGAACGTTTACGGAGATCAAATAGTAAATGTGACACACAGATACCCAGAAGTGAATTCATCACAGCTGTCAACGAACAAAATTAAAATTGCCATGAATAGCTAATCTTTGTAAACCAAGCCGATGAAAGATCGACTTTAGGGATGACACTTCTGACAACTATGCCGTCGTCGTTGTTTCGAAATGTTCGTTGCCTTGGCTGATGGATGTGTTCACGAACCCCGTTTATAAGTTCTCTTTTTCTTTGTCGCTGGTGAAAATCTATGGTAGTGTGGAGAAAATTTGTTCTATCCAACGGTGTTATCGTGCTCCCTTGATCGGATTTAGTGCCTGTGCAAATAAATAGATATAAGTGTCTTAATTTTACCCCTTATGGTGTCGCTAACACAGAGACAGAATATTAGAAGGCAGTATACAATAGTCACTAACACAGAGACAGAATATTAGAAGCCAGTATACAATAGTCACAAACAGAGACATAATATTAGAAGCCAGTATACAAATAGAAAGACGTAGAAGCATTCATGATATTCTAATATTAAATCAAGTAATAAGCTATTTTGTATATTTCTATTCATAAAAGGTCACCAACTGAAATCTTTCTGACTCCAGGGATGAGGTGGGGGGAAAATGCAAAAGAAAAAAAAAGCTCTAATGACTCCGCAACTTAACAGGATTACAAGGTGTTCGACTGGATATTATGTCGCTGTCGGCTAATTATCTGAAATGCTGGATTACCAAGATATTTTCTAATGAGACTTAAAGCCCCGAATGATTGCCAAGACATCGATATTGCTATTTTGATAGAATCAAAAGATTAACCAACTTTAAAGGTGCTGTCGACCTCCGTAGCTATTATCTAAATGACATTTATCTCCTAAGTTTAGCTTAGTTGTGGAAGAAGTAAAGGTTGTTTTGATAACTTGGGTTAAAAACTGAACTCGGTAAGTAATGGTCTACGAGCGTAAAGTTCTAACAAAGTCATACAGTCAATTAAAAAAGATGGCGTTAAAAATGTCATCTGACTTTTAATACATTACAAAATAAAGAGTGAAAATTGAGGAAGGGTCGTCTCCAATGTTCTCCAAGGGATCGTCTGCAATCAATGTTTATATTATAGCAATCGTCATGCAAGTAGGTTTTGTAAAACTTGTTTGATTAGGCAAAGGATCAGTGTTCCAAGGTGATTACATTACAGGTAACTATGCAAGAATAAGTATGTATTCATAAGTGTTTTTAAGACAAAAATCGGTCATTCTCGAATTTTTGAATCTAGTTTACTTAGCTTGCATTATTGCCACATAAACCTGGAGAAGTAAAGGAAATAGTCGCGCTGTAAAAATACACACACACACACACACACATACCTATATATATATATATATATATTAGAATTTGTGAGAGGATAGGTTTTTACTTGAGTTTTCCCTAATCTTCACATTGTAGTATGGTAAAAGGGGTCAGTCTAGCGTCTATATAGGTGCGTGAGTTATTCCACACGACCGTCTGATGATTGTTTAAACATGAAACTTAAGCAACGGACTTGTAGAATCCAGAATTCCATTCAAATTATGCCAATATTTGTCTTATTTGCTGGTCTTCTATGGTTTTATCATATATGTATATATATATATATATATATATTGTAATCCACAGACAGACTGTTTTGTTCTGTCAGAACTCTTCAGTGTGGCTAGACACGTAGGACGCTTGAAGCCAGGATCAGAAACCCGTCCAACTTTACGTTAGGCTTAGCTCGGCCAACAAGCGTACCACGTTGGCTAAGGGAATTATAAGGTATTATGTAGCAGCAGCAGCAGCGTCCGTTTGTTGCAATTTTATTTTTTTCGTTATATCACAACTCTTCTGTATGGCTAGACACGCATGATACTTCAAGCTGGGATGGAAACCTGTCTATCTCCACACTAGACATTGTATTTAACCGCTAGCGCAAATATCCATAGAAAAGTTTGGATCTAAATATTTTCCTTCTAGCGCTAGATAGCAGCCTGGGCTCTTTAACCTTAGTTTGACAACCACTCGAGGAAAAAGAAAACTATATATTCAAACCTGTAAAACTTCGTTTAAATGTTGAGCTTGAACTTCATTTTGCTCGTTCGAAAAGAGTTGGGTATATATATATATATATATATATAATGCAGTTAGTATAAAACTTAAACCTTAAATTTCAGCGAAGAATATCATTATACTCTTCGTCTCATCAGATGACTTCACACGTTTAATTTGAGATTGAAAAACACCAAATTTGGATTACAGTCTCTCTGTCTCTCTCCGTCTCTTTCTCACTCTCTCTCAATATGAATAAAAAAAAAGGAAGAAGAAAGAAAAAACCTACACAGATTTAAACTCTCTGACGAAAGTAAAGGGGGTTCAAACAATAAAGTATTAGAAAAATTCAGAAACCAGAAAAAAGTTGTTTCTGTAAATTAACGAATCCTAATTTGGACATATGCTAGATTTTTCGGTCAGGTGGAATTTTAGGAATAATGTAAGCTTGTAAACTGAACGATTATCGTCGTATATTTTTGTTTACTCTTTTTACATAGAAATAAACAGGACACAGCCATCTATGATACAGATTTAAAAATTTAGATTTTAAAACTCAAAGGTTAAATGTAGATATATACAGAGTTCAGTAACTTACATAATAAACCTCTTATGTTTAGACATCTAATTTTATAAAAAATACGCAAAAAAAAAGAAAAAACAAATTAGCAGGAACACGAATTACAAAAAGAAAAAAAAAAGAAAAAGTAAAAATCACCGAATAAAATTAAAGCAACGAATATCATTAGTTTGGGTTTAGTTTCTTTGTTTAATGGCATGGTAACCTATGTGGGTTATTTAATGCTAAAGCCACTCTTAGAGAAGAACATATACAGTAATGTTAAACCCATTGCTAGAAGATAAGGGGGCTCGTGTCTTTCCTTTGGGTGAGTTGTATTGTGGTAATGAGGAGATACTCAGTTAAATAAAGAGTTAATTATTTATTAACTGAAATGGTACAGTCCAGCAAATATTATAAGTCCCGCGCTGTGGGTGTTACTTCCGAAATTGGTCTTACTACTGACCGAGATCTTGCATAAGCTTCGTACTTAAGAAACACAACGTCTTTTATACTTCCGCAATACCGTAAGTTACGTGGTACGAGCCACTATAGAACAGGGTGTTTGTCCGAAAGAGTTCGCAATAGCGCGACTGGGGTTCGAACTCTTTTACTAAAATATCACAGTCGAGCACTTTAGCCACTAGGCCACGGAGGACTCCCTTTCAGCATCACTTGGTAGCTTCGAGTTATTAAATTATAGTTTTCATACCTAAAGACGACCTAACAAATAATAAGACTTCTTCGGGAAAAAATAAAATAAAAAATCATGTTTATGCTTACCACAGACACACGTGTGCACTTGTCCAGTCGGCTTGAGCTGTAGAATACAGACTGCTTCTCTGCAGAAAGGTAAAAATCCCTCCCCAAGGAGTGTATTTGATATAATATTAAATAGTCTGATGGTGAGGTTCCAGTAATGCTGGAGCATTGGGAAATGCGGAGTACCACTTCATTACCAGGTCCACTCTGGCCTGGAGTGGTAGCACCTGATAGGGTCCTATCTAATCGTTAAAAAGAACTAAAGTGCGTACTTATGCAGAACAGAATTGCAAGAAATAGAACAGTTTGGACATTTATGCTAAACCGAATTGTTTTAAATAGAACTACTTTGAAATTTAAATTACGTACTTCTGCTAAACTGAATTGTTTGAAATGAAACTGTTTCAGTATGCTAAACTGAATTGTTTGAAATAAAACAGTTTTGATATTTAACAGCGTGTAGACAAAGATTACACTTATACGAAAGTGAATTGTTTGAGTTAAAACTATTTGACTAAATTGAATAGCTTGAAATAGAAATGTTTCTGACAATTAAACTGTGTATTTATGCTAAACTGAATTGTTCGAAAAAGAATTGTTTATTTGTATAAAAACGGACATAGCACTAAATAAACAACAAATGTTGATATGCAATTAAACCCAAACAAACAAACAACCATACACGTATATATATATATATATATATATATATATATATACTCCCCTACCCCCGTAGGGTTGAGTTCTCTGCCGAAGAAGTAATCGTGTTGCCATTAGCGTCTATTGCAAGCCTCTTCGTAGATGAATTGAGGTCTCGGCAACCGTTGAACGGATGTATGTAAACAATAGTAATTGTGATTCATAACTGTTTAAAAATTTACTTCGCGGCTAATGTCTCCTCGTGGCTGAATGGTTAGAAACCTTCACTTGGCGTTTGAGTCAACCGGGTTTCGATCCCAGCTACGGGAAGATACTGTCTAGCCACACGGATGAGTTCTGATAGAACGAAGCAGATCTGTCTGTGGATGACTATATATATATATATATATATATATATATATTCATTTAAAGAATCTCTCTCTCTGAAATGACAGTGAAGATTTAACCCGGAAAAAAGGACGCTCGTTCTTTTAGTATGTCTGAAATAATGATATTTAGGGAATGTAAAACCTAAAACTGCTTAGTCACCTTTTTTATTTACCCTGCGGAATTTGAGTTCTACCTGGAACTAAGTGAGAACATTTTTGATATTCTAAAAATATCATACTCTCAGAAAAATCAAAATAAATGTAAAGGAATAAAGCTATTACATAGACTTTTACTGTTTCTTTTACGAAGTCAATATTAGTCTCTGTCATCGTTTTTTCGTTTTTTCGCAGTGTCGGTCATATATGGTCGGACGCCATTTTTTTTTTTATTATGGTTACCTCTTGCACATCTCTGGGGCTTCTTTTGCTTGTCGCTATAACCTTAATGGTTTTTGTTTTTCTTTATTGGGATAAAAAACCACAATTCTAATGAGAACCTCTTTTATTCTACAACAAGCCTGTTATATGTGTCAAATTTACGGGCAGCTGAGAGCACTTGTGGAACACAACCGTTCAGCTGGAACATTCATTCGAAAGTAATTTATTAACTTATTCTTAGCTTCTAAACTTCAAAAACTATTTGGCCACCTGACTGAAACAATCCAATCAGAGCCTTTTGTTTCAGATTATCCCAAGTTCAGTAGATATCCATCATACTGAGTGAGCCACTGTGTTTTCCACGTATTTTATGGTTTCGAACTTGATTTGAATTTTACACTATATGTCAATAATTGATCCCACCACTCTCTTATGTCACTACAATTATTTTCCAATAACGTAAATCATTCTAGATAATTTTAATCTTTTGTGTCAATAATAATTATAGAACATTTTAAATACAGCATCCATTGTTACTGTAATTTTTGGTTCTGTATTTACTTATCCATCCAGAAAACTGAGAGAATCACCTTGACCAAGACACAAGTGTTGTCACAATGGATTGAAAACTTATGTTGTTTAAGTTTATGGTTATAATAGTTGCAGTATATACAAGGTGTTTAAAAAATTACATCATTTCAAATGTGCTTGATATTTGAGAAAAACAATTATATCATTTGCAGTGTACGGGTTATTTCAGAAAAAGAAAATCATATCGTTTGCAATGAAATTGGTATTTCAGAAAAAATATTATTTGCAATGTTATTGGTATTTCAGCTTTGCTACGTACTTGGTAATTCGAAGAAAAAATGATATTTCTTAATCAAATTACTTGATTATTTGTAGAAACAAATCCAAATTCTGTATTGAAAATTTAAACGCCTTTTCTTTTTCAGTGGAAGACACTTTTATACTTGAAAAGAAAAAATAATCAAACATGAAATTTTCAGTAATTTTTACTCATGGTGTTAGAATTTGAGATCATTTAAACGAGAATAGGTTAAATTATTTGATTACGAAAGGATATAATTTTATCTTAAACGCCAAGAGGTTTGTATTTTTTAGAATTTATTTATGTTGTTCTTACATATCTTGATATTTGAAACGTAATGGGTGTGTATGTGTGTGTGTAGGAGTGATTTTGGATTTTACTTATATTTTTTTTCTATGAGTGTGTGTGTGAATGTGTCATTTTTAGTGTGTATATTTTGTGTATATATATATATATATATATATATATATATATATATATATATATATATATATATATATGTGTGTTTGTTTCAATTTATGTGTGTGTGTACGATTCATGTTTTATTATCTCTCTCTCTCTCTCTCTCTCTCTCTCTTTATATATATATATAGGCAAGATGTAGTTTGTGTGTATGTTTGTTTGGATGTACTATCCTCGGAAAGATTATGGAATTAACATGTTTCGTTGAGTTTTTGATTTAGCAGTAAATAAACTAATATCTGATTGGACTCAAAACATTTTCCTTTAATAGCTGAACAACATGGCTACAAAAATGTTTAATTGGTAAATTTTCATTTCTCGGTAGCAATATCTCATCTACTGAAATTGATGTCAACAGATTAGAGGAAATGTATGTATAACTATGGATAGGATATCAATCATATAGAAATCTGATCTTACCGATTACATTAAACAGGAATTCTTTTAAACTGTAGCCATATTACTAATATTGTTTGGTTTCACCACCTGGTCTTTAATGAAAAACTCAAGGGAAAAGCTGAAAAGAACTACACAAGACTATTCCGTGTCGTTTGAACAAATCCTGAGAGCAGCATCTCACAAAACAGCCGTTGTACGGACACTTGCCTCCCATTTCACAAACGAGAGACACACTCATAATAGAAATATTTCTGTGGACTCCAACATATTGACACACCAACGTTGGTCGATCAAGAAAGACTAACCCTATTTACCAACCCCTCCGCTCGGGCAGGATATGACACAAGGTCAATTTTTAAGCGGAGTTTAACAGGTTCCAATTCAGAGTTTTCCTTCTCCTAGACTAGTTGCCTAACCAAGGCCGAAGAACTCAGTCTGTCCTACTATTTACCCATAACTGGAGGGAGAATAATTGGATTCATACCTTTGCCAAGGGTATTAGTGCTATGTGAAATGCAATAAGTCTCGTCCAGGATTTGAACTCGTGTCACCGTGTCCATTTCCTACGACGATAACCATTACACCACAGGCACCTCTGTCAACAAAGACTAACATATATTACCTCTGTGCGGACATTGTATGCCGTTTAGAAGATCTCCCAAAGGTCGTAGATATGGACGAATGGCGAGAAAGAGTCAAAGGAATCCGTGATTTCAACACCACTGGATGGTCCTTATTTTAATAACCCAACGTTTCAATCACTGAAATCAAGATGACATCTTTTGTCCAATTGACCCTCGACCGAGCCGTCAATCAAGAGACGCACCTGTGAAAATAAGCGGAAGAACAGCGGAAGCAGGTGTACGTGAGACAATAATATAACCAGGTCCCCGGGGTGGTTCGAGTTAGTTGGGGACAAGATGCCGAAGTGAGAGTCGGCGGCAGACAGAGGGCTTTGGGCTCTCAGTGACCCACGGTTGAGCAACCCCAGTCAAGAGAGGAAGAACTGCTGCTAGGGTCAGAAGAACTTGGATCAATATAGCAGTCTATCCCTGTCTCCGACTCATCTCTCACACACAACCAACATCATCCTTTCAAGAATAAAATGTGAGAGATTATATTTTTATAAAGAAGTGTGTTCTTTCGTTCTTTGAAGTTCGTATAATATGTTTGATTATGTTCCGCATATATTTGTATTACGACTATACAGCACTCTAACTTTGGCCAAGCTCGGATAATTTTGCAACTTTCCACTCACTTTTAGTTTCATTCTCTCGGCTGCTGGAACATAGAAATAAACTTACTAGTTTTATTTCTATGTTTAAACGGTAGTGTAAACAACTTGATGTGGCCTATGGTCTATCATCTGGTCTTAATTTGATGGTGTAATTGAGTAGAAATGGCTTTTGTCATTCAACACCACTCAGAGTCAGCTGTTATCTTTCCATCACCCTCGAGACTCTGCTGACCTTCCCCTATTCTAATGGATGAAACTCGATTGTAAAAGATCGATTGCTTTGACAAACTCTTAAGTCTGTTCTTTACTCTTGGCTTGAAGTGGAACACCTATATTACCTCGGTGGCAAAGAGCGTAAGAAAAAATTGATAGCGTCATTCTATCTCTTCAGAAAGTTTTTAAAACATTCAATGCTTGTTGTATCTTAATAAAAGCGAGATTGACTCGAGGGCATTTTTTTCTGAGATTGTTTTGTCTATTTTGAATAGCCTTCAGAATTGTTTGAATGGCCTTGTCACTTCAGCCGCTTTTTCCTCTTTGGAATGTTGTCACTTAGTCCTTCTTCTATCCCTGCTTTTATAGATTAGTTTCAGGTGCAGTGTATTCATTGAGATCCATTATGAACTGTTTTTGCGGCCACAACCGAGCATTATCTGTCCTTTTTTTATTTTATTCAACACAAGATCCATGTTTTATTCCACTTGTTTCTTTTCGTTGTGGACCAAACGCTTTCATTGATATTTCTTCTTCTTCTTCTTCTTCTTCTTCTTCTTCTTCTTCTTCTTCTTCTTCTTCATTTTGTCTTTATTTTTCTGTTTTATCTGTGTATATTTTATTACTTCTTAATTTACTTTTTATTCTTTATTCTGTCTTTTCTTTTTCTGTCTTTCCTGTCTCTGTATTCATTCATTCATTCATTCATTCTTCTTCTTCTTCTTCTTCTTCTTATTATTATTATTATTATTATTATTATTATTATTATTATTATTATTGTAATTATTATTATTATTATTTTCATGTTTCATGTGTGTTTTATTTCAGCTTTAATTTCTGCTTTGTTTACCCTTTTATAACCTTCCTTCTATTCATCTGCTTTTTGAATTGTTTACTTATAATAGCCAACAAGCTTTCCTTAGGGTAACTTTTAATATAGGTACCTAGTACGTATGTTGCTTTTATTTCAAAGTCTTGTATAAAGCGCTGCCTTTTGTAAAAGAATAATTGTGCTTCTATTCTTGATTCATCAAGTCCGATTTGTGTTCTAATTTCTTTGAGAATCCTCCATCTTTTCCAATTTTTACTTGATGAATTGACAAAGCAGCAATGAACGATTGTAATCTTTTACTTACTTGTTGGGCGTTCATTTTGCTTTCAATCAAGTTGCATTTTCAGTGAGAATGAGATAAAAATAGAAAAATGAGATGTTGAAATGCAACGGCCCTAAAGGAGGAGAGAAATGTAGCTGAATACAAAGGAAATACATACGGTTGTTTATGAAACGTTTGTATGAAAGTAAACAAGAAATATTTTTATTCAGAGAACAGAACAAGTCAGTATTTCTTCTCATGACCTCAATGTTTTCCAACGACGAATCTATTTTGACGAGATTAAACTTGAAAGCGTTCAAACATTTTTTCTACTGTGTGATTTGTTCTGTTATCTATTCATATACAAAACTTGATAGAAGCAAACCTGCTTGCTCACCTTCAACCAGACTGATAACAAACATATATTCAACAGTTTTATCAATAGCAACTGACATTAAAATTGAAAAACAAAAAGGACAATTTTTCATTACAATGTAATATCTACATTATAATGACCAACAAACTAATGCATACACAGTAAAAATATTTTATGTATACATAAGGCAATATAACAAATATATACACAAGACAATAAAAAAGAAGACGTGTATGGCTCACTTGTGGAGTGACAACGGGAAGCTAAGTGTCTTGAGATTTCATTCTGCTTTTATTGTTCCTTTTAAATTTTATAGTTGAAAGTATTGTGATATTGCACTGAGTTTTTTGAGCAGAACTGTAAAGATTTTTTCTGATTAAAAAAACTCCGTTGTATTAACTTTTAATTATACATGTAAAAAGACATTCGCTGCTACTGGCTCCTTGTGGCTGAGTGATTAGAAGCTTGGATTGGCGTTTAAGTCAACCGGGTTTCGATCCCACCTACGGGAAGCTAATATGTCTAACCACGCTGATGAGTTCTGATAGAACGAAATAGATCTGTCTGTGGATGACTTGTGATTCATAACCGTTTAAAATTTACTTCGCAGCTAATACCTCCTCGTGGCTGAATCGTTAGAAGCTTTGGTTTGGCGTTTGAGTCCCAGCTACGGCAAGATACTGTCTAGCCATACTGATGAGTTCTGATAGAACGAAACAGATCTGTCTGTGGATGATTATATATATATATATATATATATATATATATATATATATATATATAAAGTAAGTGACTACAATCGAGGGTGACCCGAAGACTCCATTTTCAATAGCTACTACACCAAGAAGTAGAGAAAAGCGCTACTCTTTTCCCTGTATTGTTCCACTTTACCCTTGGTGAGTACATTATAGATGGGCATCAAGGACCATTTTTGAGTCTTTGGTACGACTCGACCTCAGGTAGAACCCCAGTCTCCTGGAGCCATTGTGGCGCCCTCGACAACGGTTGGATTATACACATATATATATGTATATATAATAATAGATTTATTAACATGCCAATTTGATATACGCAACACATACATATATACATACATATATATTTAGTGTATTTAGGCAGCACTTATTCTTGTAGACATATTTTATTAAAGATGACAGACAAGGATTTGAAGTTAACTTTTTACCTGCCTTTTCTTCTTCACGTCTGAGATAGCGCAAATGAAGATAAAGGCTGTTAGATAATTATCTTAATTCTCTAATGTTTCCGTCCGAATATATATACTTTCGACCTATCTTTGTTTAAGGAGTACTGTTTGGTCACTTGGTTGTTTAGGTTTCATGGCATATTAAACTCTGTAGTTTATTTAATGCCAAATCCTCTTTATTTATATATATTTAATATATATGCTTTGTAATGGCATATTTGTTCGTTAGTTTTGCTTTTCGTATCATTTCGTTGTATACTCATGTAGAACACAACGACACAATGAAGACGAGCGACACAGTTTTTAGAAAAATATACCTCCCACTTTATTTGAAAGGGTTGTGTGTGAGAGAGGGAGTTGGAGACCGAACAGAACTGCAATATATTGACCCCGCTCTTATGACCATCAGCGTTGTGTGTTCTCGTTCTCCTGATGCTCAACCGGAGGCCCGGGGGTCCAGCTTTCTGCTGAGTGCTGGCTTTCTCTACCACATCTTGTCACTAACGGGTCTGGTCTCCAAACAAACTGATTTCCTGTCTTCACCGAGTTATATAATAGTTCAATCTCCCATTCAATATCTCCCCATAACTGGCCATCAGGATGCGTCACTTCCGCTGTCCTTGGAATGGCATGTTTGATTGTCATCGAGCGAAAATAACTGTCATGCAGTTCACCGGTCACTCTCTTTCGGTGCATCAGTCTATGACTGTACCGCGGGATTTTACCTTGTCCCATATTGCCAGCCAGACTCGCCCACGCCAATGGAATATGCACTTCCGCCGTCTTTGGAATGGCATGTTTGACAGGGTCGAAGGTCAATATACAACAATTTAATGCTGAATTAAATTTCAAAAAATTCAATTTAGAATATATATATATATATATATATATATATATTTACAAACAGTTAAATATCAAAACAGTTTAGTTAAATGTTAAAGCAGTTCTATTTAATACAATTCAGTTTAGCACAAGTAAGCAGTATAAATGTCAAAATAGTCCTATTTTAAACAATTCAGTTCAGTAAAATTTAACAGTTTTTTTCTATTTGACCTAAAGATAGAACCCTATAAGGTTCTTAGGTTCCGGGGGAGAGATATCAATGAAGGGGTACTTCGCATTTCTCACAGCTCCAGCATTACTGGAACCTCACCATCAGATTGTTTAGTGTCATATCTAGAACACTCGTTGGAAGGGGTCTTTCCCCTATGCAGAGAAGCAGTCGGTGTATTTCTATGGCTCCAACCAATTGGGCCATAGAGTGAACGAGTGACCACGCCAGTGAACGAGTGACCACGCCATAGGTTAGGAAAAAGGAAACCAAGAGAATTAAATTGACGTACGTCGTTGCTAGGTAAACGTATGCAGATGTGAAATGTTATTTGGCAAAACTGAGGTTTACACGTGATAAATAATTGTTTTGGTATTTGTTTATTCCTTTTTATATTTCATCGGTTGGATTTTGAAGCTTATTTATATAAATTGTTTCTTTTTTGTGTTGCCTTTTACGTAATTAGTATCATCGTAGGAAATAGTGTAATATAATTAGGGATTTTGGTTGATTGTTTTAGTAGTAAGTTGTTTCCTCGCTAGATGTAGAGGTCAACTAGAGGACGAGGTAAAAATTAGGTACATATATGAGAAATAGATTCGAGGCAGAGAGAGAGAGAGAGAGAGATGGGGAAGGGAGGGAGAAAGAGACGCATGATGGTCACGAAAAACAGATAGGAAAGTGAACAGTAGGTTCATTAAGTCTAGGTTATGATAGCAGCAGACGACCAGATTTAAAAGATGAATGTACCAGGAGCATTTAGCAGCAGGCTGTGATTGACTGCAAGAAATTCAAACGGAAGAGTCGTTTAAGTTGACGCGGAATATAAAACAGAAAAAGGGAGTGAGTTCAAGATGTGATAACGAGTCAAAAATTTTGGCATCCATTTGGGGTTAGCTTCACCAATGAGTCCCACATCCGCCACGAAGATGTAAAGATAGCACCGCGAGCAGTCACGCACGAGAACTACAACAAAGAACTAGAAAGATATTATCAAGATCTCTGTCTGCCTCTCTTGCCTTGCGATGGTTTATGTCTCTCTGTCGGGCTCAGTTTATACCCTGTTTTCTATCTCTTTAGCGACTACTAAGAGGGGTTGTAGCAAATAAACTTCGTATCAAATGAACAAAGAGACAGTGTTTTATATGTCCGTTCTTTTCATGGTAGAGTTTACTACGGATTCCGACGGAGACTTAAGAGGTAGTGTTACACATATAGACCATTTATAACCGTGGTGGTACAAAGGTCTCTTAGGTGTCATAGCGCTACAAGAGAATGAAAAACCTGAGTTTAAATCCTGGACAGGATTCTTTACATTTGACTATCTATGGCTAAATAGTAGAGCAGCCTATCCTCTATATTATCAACTGAATTCCAAACTTAAACAGGCTGTGCTCTGCTAAAAAGAAGATATTGCGTTTTATCCTACCATTTGCGTTGAGCTTCGATAAATACACTCATTTTGGATTCTTCATGGCTTTTAGTCTTCCGATTTCCTAAAGTCTATGATTTGGTAAGTATCAGGGGTTCATTGCATAAACAAGGTCGTTAGGTGATAGTTTAGTTATCTTTCTTTTGTTTAATGGCATATCAATCTTCATAGATTATTCAATGCCAAACCATCATTGTAAAGTAACAGTCAGTGGAACTATTCAACGTATAAGTGGGTGCTTTTTGAGGATGCTGATTTCATGAGTAAGTGAACTTTTTTTATACACTTTCTCTGACAAAATTTGTTCTTTTTAAATGTATCATAGATGCGTTAATAAAATCAAAACTTTTGTCATATTCATTTATCTTCTCAAAAGTTTAAAGAGATTTGTTCATTTTATTCTGTTCAAGCATTTCTGAAGAAACTATCCATACCGACACATTTCAATTTATCAGTCCACATTTCCTTTTTTATGCAGACTGATATTATTTCGAAATTTATATATATATATATATATATATATATATATTGTCATCCACAGATAGATCTGTTTCGTTCTATCAGAACTCATCAGTTTGGCTAGACATACTAGATTCCCGTAACTGGGATCGAAACCCGGTTGACTCAAACGCCAATCCAAGACTCTACGCCTTAGTCACGAGGAAACCAGCTGCAGCGAAGTAAATTTTAAACGGTTATGAATCATAATTACTATTGTTTACATACAATATATATATATATATATATATATATATATATATATATATATATATATATATATATATATATATATATATATATATATATATATATTCCTACTTCAAGCGTCCTACGCATTGAACACTCGCATAATGCAAAGCTCTTCGAACAAATTGACCACTCTGGTATCCGGTAAGTTATAAATGTAAAAAAAAACGCAAGCCACTATTTAATGTCTTATAATTCCTGAGCTGACGTAGTCCGCTTGTTGGCTGAGCGGTATGATACTAAGTCTAACGTTGGATGGGTTTCGATCTCAGCTTAAAGCGTCCTACGAGGCTAGCCACACTGAAGTGTTGTAATAGAACGAAACAGTCTGTCTATGGATGACAATGTATATATATATATATATATAATTTCGATGCTGAGCAGGCTTAAAACCTAAAATAGCAAAATGATGTATACTTAATTTCAGTTACTTTAAGTTTCACGTGGATCGCACGAGCATGAGACGGAAATATACGGAAAAGAGGCAACTCAATGGTATTCATGGTGTAGGGAATTTCTCACTTGGTATCATGTCTTTCACCTTACACAACAATACATATTAGTCTCGTGTCTCAAAGAAGAGTAAAAGACGACTGCATATTTCTTCTGCTTGAAAAAAGAAATAAAAATGTTAAACTAGCTGAGCTGGAGAACAAAAACATGAAATTCTGAGCCATGAGTTTTTAATGTGTTTTACATCTTATTTTGAAATATCTTGGGACATCACTCTGGATTTGTGTGAACTCTAAATATCTTATGAATTAAAAGCTCTTTTACCGTTAAATTTTAATCATATATATATATATATATAGGAGGTGTTACCGTGACGTAGGAACTAACATGTTGGGTTTTGACATAGTTTGCATTTACTCTCAGACTAATAACTTGAGAAAAACATGAACCCTTTTATAGTAGTACTAATACTTTCTTCTAAAATATTTACTTTGGCATCGGATAACCTACAAAGGATTTTAGGGCATCAAACAAAGAAACAGAAACCGAATTATATACATAGATTTATATATATATATATATATATATATATATATATATATATATATGTGTGTGTGTGTGTGTGTTTGTGGATTATGTGTGTGTAATCGTTGAAATACTTTTCATTGAAAACCACAGATTTCTTTAAACGTGGAATTGAAAATTTATATTCCGGCTGAGATTTAAGTATAGTTTATTTTATTGATGATTACTAAATGAATTTAACTGCTCAGAATACACCAACTGTCTCTCTGTAGAATCCAAGTTGAATGAATATACATATAGGCAGAATTTAGCGTTGAATAACCTACAAAGGTTGATACGCCATAAAACCCAAACAACCAAGCAGAAGCAAAAGATACCCCCTCGACAAAAAACTTATTTTTTTCACAAATCGTATTTGTTTAATATATATGTATAAACAGGATTTGGAATTAAATAACCCACAAGTTTTGATATGCCAAAAACCCAATCAACGAAACGAATAAATTTCATTGATATTAGTTGAATCTATTCAGATCCATCAATTTCCAATCGGAATATTATTACACAACCATGAAATACAGTGAGGTAGGGTTACAGTATTCAATTTGCCTTCTGTGAGCACTATTTTATCCTTGATTCTACGTTTTTATCAAAATAATTTTCACTCGTATATCGTTTTCTCCTTTACCGAATATTCGCCACATCAGGTTGGTTGGTGGGTGAAACTATTACATACTATATATATATATATATATATATAAAGGGTGCAGAAGTAAAATATGGAATAATATTTAAAATATTTTTAATACAATTAGTCCAATTTTTGAAAAACAAACGTGATTAATCAAGATTTTCATGATTAGCCCTATTATTCAACCACATTTTCATTGAAATTCAACCTAATATGAGTGAGTAAGAATAGAGACGACAAAGAATCTATGATTTACTTAACGCCGAAACCAAGCCCAAAAGTTTCTTTATGGCTTCTATCAAGCCCAGATCTTAACCTCGTTGATTACGCTATATGGGGCGTTTTAGAAAAAAAAATGCTATTGAAGAGGAACAGAATAAAATGTCAGAGGAATTTATTTTGAACGCATGCAAATCGTTTCGAAAATGTGTTAAGAGAATAGTTGAAAAAATGGTGGGTGTATTGAGTAGATATACTGTTTTGTGTCTGTCTTATTTTGTTGTTCATTTTTTCGAATTAAAATGAATCTTGTTTACAATAGAGAATATTTCTAATTTTGCTGAATATATATAGTCATCCACAGATAGGTCTGTTTCGTTCTATCAGAACTCATCCGTGTGGCTAGACAGTATCGTCCCGTAGCTGGGATCGAAACCCGGTTGACTCAAACGCCAAACCAAAGCTTCAAGCCATTCAGCCACGAGGAGACATTAGCTGCGAAGGAAATTTTAAACGGTTATGAATCACAATTACTATTGTTTACATACATCCGTTCAACGGTTGGCGAGACCTCAATTCATCTACGAAGAGGCTTGCAATAGACGCTAATGGCCACACGATTACTTCTTCGCCAGAGAACTCAAACCTATGATGGTAGGGGAGTATATATATGTATATATATACGTTGTGATGCTGGCAAAAGAAAGACACGGGGCACACGGAACGGTAAGTAGAAAAACATGTATATTCAAGTAATAGAGGCAAAATAAAAGTGAACTGGGTTATATAGTAGTTCACTGAGAGTCCAGTCGAGTAGCGACTATTGTCCACAACGCAAGCGACATAACACGTGATTGTATCTCGTGTGTTCACCTCTCGTGAACTCCGCGTTGGCATGCAATTGTGGAGGAGGGTGCGTTCTTTTTTAGGGAGTACAGCAATATATATATATATATATATATATATATATATATAAACCTTTTTTAATATTTTGGTACGTGATAGTTTGCTGCATGTATTTGATGTAACTGAATCAATTTAAGCTATGATAGATACCCACTCTGGTTGGTAGTTGGTGCGCTGACACTTTGTGCATTATTACATGAGTGATTCAAAAGCCGCACAGGCAAGGTCAAGTTATCCGAAATTCATGGATTCCGAGACCCGGCTCCAAGCTATAGAAGAATATCAGACGAGTACAAATTGGAGAGTATCAGGCAGGCTTGGTATTTCAAAATTCAGTGTGGTTAATCACATTCAAGACCACTGCAAAATCATCCAGACCAGCCACATGATGCCTCTCATTATGGAAATATGTCTAAACATCAGACTAATTCTTGTATATATATACATATATATATATATATATATAAAGAAGTTATTGGCAATTGGACTCCTGATCGATCCTTATGGAAGCGGTTCCAACATTTATAGAGGAACGTATGTTAAGTACCATTAAAATAAAATTTCTTTTGACAGCAACAAACAGAATATCGAACATGTTATGTTTTAACATTTATTCAATGTAAAACTTCGTAGAGAGCTGCTAAATGAATAGTCACAACAGCTTCATTGAAATATAACAGTGTAACCGTTTGCAATCAATTGAATACAACATTTGGCTCTAATTAAGTAAAGTCCAAGAAAACTTTACAATTAACGCAATAGACAACAGACATCAACTCATTTGCTAGTCACATAAACTAGTCACAGAGGTAATTATTTATACCGTAAATTGTATAAATCAGACATAAAACAAACTTGTTTGCACTGAAACAATCATTTGAATTCTCACTTAAAGTTCAAGATGTTAATAGAACCAGTTCTTATTGTTTATAGTTTATCAACGTTCAGTTTACGAGAATGAGAGTATCAGTCTTGCAAGACGATGGATTCCCGACAAGTACTCGGACACGGTTGTGTAATATAGTGGCGGCCTCCTGTTTGAGACATGTTTCACCCCACACTGTTGAACTCGTTGACTGTTTGTTTGATCGACAGCAAGGGTCCACAGCAAGAACCTTTGAGGTAAGTGCGAGAAAAAGTCAGAAGAGAGGTGAAGATTTTTAAAAGGTTCAGTCTACCAGTTTACTACTTTGATTTGGTTTGGTTTGTTTTGGTTTCATGGCACATCAACCATTATAGGTCATTTAATACCAAATCCATTTTTATACATATAAACAGCTCTATTTCGAACAATTTATGTTAGTATAAGTATAGTTTTTCGTTTATACATAGTTAAATGTCAAGCAGTTCTATTTCAAACAATTCAGTGCAGCATACGTTTACAATTTTGGTCCATTTGACCCATAGATAAGACCTTATCAAGTGCTACTACTACGGGCCAGATTGGATCTAAGAGTGATGGCGATGAATGGGTACTCCGCTTTCCGTAAGGCGCCAGCATTACCAGTACCTCACCATCAGATTGTTTACAGTCATATCAGGACACTCGTTTAAGGGGGTTACCCTTCTTCAGAGAAACAATCGGTTTATTCTACAGCCCCAGTCAACTGGACAGTCAATCAGTTAGTAGCTAGCAGAGGACAAGTAAGTACCTTAAATATCAGAGTTAGCGAACCTACCCTGCGTATTAGGCGTGAGCTGTGATTCATAGAACAAGATCTTTCCTCCATCGACTCAATACTACTTCCTAATTTGATCTCGATCTAGAGGGAAGATGAAACACACTAATGGGGTGAGTGGTATTTTTCTATCACCACGTGTCTGACTTTTATTCTTTTGTCTTGGTGTGAATTTGTTGTCATCTTATCTTCACGATTCTGACTCCAGTAACTTCCCTCGAGATCCAGCAAGGTGAAAGTTGTATGGGCGACCGGGAGTTCTCAATGCCAGATCTTTTTTATCGACACCGATTTTATCTCTGGAAAGGATTACGTGATATAAAGCTTGGTATCAGTATCACCATAGGAGTTGCCAGAACGTGGTTGAACGGCCTTAGGGTTTTCAACGTTTGGTTTTGTTACACCACTGCTGTCAGCTACCCTGCCATATCACAAGCATCTACATTATAATTCCATAAAATCACCTCTCTTCATGCTATGGTAAGTATCAATAGGGTGTGCGGTAATCCCTGGGTTCGTTGGATTTTAAGAGTTAGATCACAACTAAGTTAAGTGAATGACGGCAATCTAATACGATGTACTGATATTTTTAAGCGTCTGTTTTTCTGTGTTTCCTTCTTTTGTTAAAATGTGACTCATTACGAAATAACAATAACTGAAGCTATTTAGCTATGTAGAAACACAATAGTGATTCTTTATAGTGTCAAGACAAATTAGTTCTAACTCATTTAAAATAAAATTACTACAAACTATCCGTTTACAAGACATTTGTATTACCATTTATTTAAGTGCAAATGACTGATGTTAAAATGAATTGCTACTGTTACATAATTGAAACCATTTAACTTTGTGCCAAAAAATGAGCCCAAGCGTGTTTAAAGTGTTACCTAAAAATGTGTTAACAAATCTTGTATATTTAATATATATGTATAAACAAGATTTGGTATCAAATAACCTACAATGGTTGATATGCCTTAAAATCTAACAAAACAGATGCATAACTTTAACTGATATATATACTTAGATCCACCAAATTCCTATCTGAAGATTGTTACAGAACCGTGAAGAACAGTGAGATAGTTTACAGAAATCAATTTGCCGGTATGTGAGCAGAATTTTTATCCATTAAGGGTCTTAAAAAGAATAACAATTCTCTCTCACTCACTCTCATGACTCCCATAAAGTTATTTTATCGGTGGAGGTTGCTACAAGAGTAGCGTTTGTTGAGCACGAATTGACTGGCTGAGTACACCGCTCTTCAGGTCTACAATTGGTTTAAATTAATTTTTCTTCTCCTTGACTGAATGCTATATCAAGGTTAGAGAACCCAGACTCTCCAACTATTTATATTTCATTTGTAGAATTATCTTATTTTTGTATTTGATTTAACTAACGCACCTGTAATCTAATAAAAAAGAATGGCAAATAGTCATGGTGGAGGGGTAAAATGTCCTTGCTTTTCTAATATTTCCCCTGTACTCACCAAATTTATCTAGTAAGAAAACAAGGATAGTAAACGTCATGAGGATTTAAAAAATGCACGTAACCCACCCTTTAGCCACGGGCAGTATGAGACCTTAGGTTAATTTTTCGAGCTTGTATGAATTAAGATTTTTTCTCAGATTTGACTTGTCACCTAACCAAGGCTAAAGAACCCGTTCAACCGTACTAATTAGCTAAAAATGACGGGAGAGTAGAACAGATGGATTCATGCCTTTTACAAGGGAATTTGCACAAAGTGAAACGCTAATTGTTTGTTCAAGATTTAATCTTTGTTCGCCGAATCCTTCCCCTGCGACGATAACTTTTACAATAAGAAAGCTTTCACAACGTACATAATGTAATAATAATTTCTGTGATATTCATTGATTTTTTTTATTCAGACTGCTATCCATAAATATCTGCCAATTTTGCGTTTTGGTTAAATGGTTTAAAATATCTTTGATCTTATCGTCTGATGTTTCCCCAAAAGAGTAGAAATTACCCAGTTGGCTGGGGCTGTAGAATACACCGACTGCAAGTCTGAAGAGGGATAGGACCCCTCCCCCCAATGAGTGGCCTGGTTATGACAGGAAGCAATCTGATTGTGAGGTTCCAGTGATGCTGGAGCTTTGGGGAATAAGGAGCAACCCTTCATTGCCATTGCTCCCAGTTCCACTCAGAATGGTAAACCTGATAGGGCCCTATCTATGGGTTGAATAGAACTAACTGTATACTTATGGTAAACTGAATTGTTTGAATTAGAGCTGTTTGACTAAACTGAATAGCTTAAACAGAAATGTTTTTGACAATTAAACCATACTTAAATTTAAACTGCATGCTTATGTTAAACTGAATTGTTTGAAATGGAACTGTTTTTGACATTGAAACTGTACTTACACTAAACTGAATTGTTTAATATAGAACTATTTTTGACATTCAATTATGTGTTAACAAAATCTGTACTTATACTAAAC
This sequence comes from Sepioteuthis lessoniana, assembly GCA_963585895.1. NCBI lineage: Eukaryota > Metazoa > Mollusca > Cephalopoda > Myopsida > Loliginidae > Sepioteuthis > Sepioteuthis lessoniana. Next base: position 41,447,484 of record OY757928.1, on the reverse strand, counting down.
TGAATTAGGTGAATTAGAACTCTTTGAATAAACTGAATAACTTGAAATAGAAATGTTTTTGACATATAAACTGTGTACTGATGCTAAAATGAATTCTTTGAAATAAAACTATTTGCATAAAAATGGATTTGGCATTAAATAACATACAAACGTTGATATGCCATAAAACTGAGCTAACCAACCACCCAACCAACCAACCAACCAAAAGCGTAGAAAATGAGGATTCTCTGACTTTACTTTTTGCCTTCTTAGTGTCCAAATGTTTTTCAATCGAGTTCTCGATTGAGACAAGGCGTAATTCTCGGGATTTTTGTCTTCGAATTGTAGAAAGCAATAAATCAGAAAAGAATCTATACTAAATTCTTATGCTAGTTACGACCAACGGCATTTAAGTTAGATGTAAGTGGAAATTCTAAACAATCGGCAAACCGGTACGTTTTTCGATTTTGAAAGATGCTCGAAGGTAAAAACATAAAATCGAATGCAAAACGAAAATGCAGGTTTTTTTTTACGTTCAGAAATGTATTATTCATATCATGATATTACAAATATTTCAATCGCGAATTCCATTCCTAAACCTTTTTCTGTAGTTTCTGATAATTTGTACTTGAAATTGAATACTTGATTGAAATAATTCAATTCAAAATATCAATATTAGACGACAATAACAAAAAACCAGAAAAAGAGAGAACAGTAGAGTTGGCTATGGTAGTCTAGGGGGAAAATAATGCTCCTTTTAGGGCGCTACTTTTTCCCTAGATTGCTACTCTTTACCCTTGATCCCTACCTAATAATGCTGAGTGTTAAACAATGAGGGATCATGTACCATTTTTTGTGTTTTTGGTATGCCTTGACCTGGGACTGAACCCCGGTCTCCCGTGCCCAAATCATTAACCTTGAAAACATTTAGATGTGAGAAAAGATTTTGCGTTAAATAGGAAATCTTGCAAATTATCAAAGGGGATATGCTTGAAAATCATTACAATTAGACAGGAAAAATTGAAAGCAAATTATTCATTATTATTATTATTATTATTTACTCCTTGAGAATTTTTCATATCAGCGTCAGCTGATGGTTTTTCACAGGAGCGTGAGAGAGAGCAAGTCTCCTCAAGTCTCCAGGATTCTTCTCAGTATTCTGGCCGTTCTCAATAAAGCTGTAGTTTAGATGGTCTCCACTCGTCCGCCAACTTCCAAGTCCACAGGTCCCCTTAATAATCCTTTAGTTACTGTACCAAAAGGAAAGCAAAGCCTTCAATTTTGCAAATTCTCTCTTTTTTCGTTGGTTATTATTAGGTCTGGTCTTCTGGCCAAGATTTGGTGAACCATCTGTATGTCAAAACCCCATAGGAATTTACGTGTGTCATTTTCTAGGACAAATGCTGGGATGTATATATACCATTTGGCAAACTCCACCCGTCCTCTTCTTTCCAAATCCTCTTGTCCCTTTACCAATCCTTCAGTGACTGAACCCAGAAGAACAATTACAACTGGTATTATCATCGCTTTCATGTTCTGCATTTTTTTTTCAATTCCCTAGGAAGGTCAAGGTACTTATCCTTCTTTTCATTTTCTTCCAATTTTACTGTGTGGTCGGCCGATAAAGAAAAACCCACAATTTAGCAGATTTTTTTTTTTTTTACTGTTGATTATTATTAGGTCTGCTCGTCTGGCCAAGATTAGGTGATCCGTTTGTATCTCAAAATCCTAGTGGAGTTTGTAATTCTCATTTTCTGGGTTGTGCATATGCCATTTATTCGTATGGTCAAATTTAAATTTCTTGCACAAATCCCAGTGGATCACATTACCTAGTCCTGTGTAGTCTTGTAGTCTTTCTGTGCAAATTTGCTGCATTCGATTATTATGTGATTGATCGTTATCGTTATTATTTACTTCCTTGAAAGTTTTTTCCCTTCAGTGTTAGCTGATGGTCTTTCATTGGTGTTTGAGTGACAGCAAGTCTTCTCAAGTCTCCTGGACTCTTCTCACTATTCTGGCCGTTCTCATTAATGTAGTAGTTTGGATGGTCTACACTCGTCCTCTTATTTACTAGTTTACCAGGCCCTTTATTAATCTTTGGTGAATGTACCAAAAGCACCAATCACGATTAGTATAATTGTCACTTTCATGTTCCCAAGTTTTTTCAATGCCCAAGCAAGGTCGAGGTACTTGTCCTTCATTTCACATTCTTTCAGTTTTATTCTGTGGTCAGCCGAGTCAGTAAAGTCGGCACTTTTGCAAACTCTGTTTTGTTGTTGTTGTTGTTGTTGTTGATTATTATAAGGTCTGACCTTCTGGCCGAGATTAGGTATCCATTTGTATGTCAAAGTCCCATAGGAGTTTATCATATTTACCAACCCCTCCGCTCGAGCAGAATATGACACAAGGTCAATTTTTAAGCGGAGTTTAACAGGTTTCAATTCAGAGTTTTCCTCACCAAGGCAAAAGAACCTAGTCTGTCCTACTATTTACCCATAGCTGGAGGGAGAATAATTGGATTCATACCTTTCCCAAGGTTATTAGTGCTATGTGAAATGCAATCAGTCTCGTCCAGGATTTGAACTCGTATCGCCATGTCCATTTCCTACGACGATAACCATTACACCACGGGCACCTCCCGTAGGAGTTTATGTGTGTCATTCTCCAGAACAGATACTGGGTTGTGCATATACCATGTGTTCATATAATAAAATTTAAATTTCTTCACTACTCCCACTGGATCACCTTGCCCACCCAGTCATGTCTAGTCTTCTGTGCTAATTTGCTGCATTCGCTTTTTATGTGTTCGATGGTTTGGTCTCTATCACCACAACTACATTTGCTATTTTGTTGCGTCTTATCTAATCTCGCTTTGATATGATTGGTTCTTATGGAATATTTTTGTACTGTTATTAAGATAAATTCTGATTCTCTCTTAAAGTTTCCTTTTCATAGCCACTTCCAGGTTTTCTCGTGTGAGATCTTGCTTATTAGTCATTCAAAACGCCCATCGATTCGTTTTTCTCCGTCGTGCTTTTTGATGTAGTCCTCCTTGAGTCTCTGTATCGATGTCTTCAGTGCTGGCAAGTCCTCTTTCTCCCTCTTTTCTTGATACATATAATCTGTCAATGTCATCTCTGGAATGTAATGCCTTATGCATGATTATTAGTTTTCTGGTTCTTTGGTCCATTTGCTTAAGTTTTCCTCTGGTCCACTTCAAAAATGGTTCGAATATCTAATGAGGGGTACAGTCCAGGTATTGATTCCTTTGATATGGGTTCTGCTAGATAGTTTTGTCTTGAGAAGCTTTCTGGTTCTCCTGAGATATTCTTTCTTAATTTTTTCTTTCATCCCCACTTACCTGATGGTATCAGCTTCCAAGATGCCCAAGTATTTGTATGTTTCCTTTTCTCTGAGCGTTCTAATCTTGTCTTGATTTGGCAGTTCCATTCCTACCGTAAGGTGTCGTTTGTCGCTTTTCATTACTAACATGGCACATTTTTCAATGCCAAATTGCATCCCTATGTTCTGACTGTCTATTCCGACTGCGTATATTAGAGTTTTCAATTCTTTTTCATATTTTTTCAAACAGTTTGATGTCGTCAATGTACATTAGGTGGTTGATCTTTTCCGGCGATTTACTAAGTTTGTATCTAGCGGTGCATTTTCTGAGGATGTGGTAAAATGGCATCAACGCAATTATGAATAGTAATGGTGATAGGGCCTAACAAAAGGAAACCTTGAAATAAACCTCTCTGAACATTCGTTCAGCAAAGCTTCTTCCTCCTGCAGTCAGTTCTACTTTCCAGGTTTTCCTGTTTTTTTCGATAAAGTTTGACTTCATCTGATATTTCGTACAATTTGAAGTATTCTCTTGTCTAGCTTTGCGGAACCATATCATATGCCTTTTTGTTTTCCTTCCAGGTCATAGCTAGATTTTTCCGTCAGGTTTTGTTCTCTTTTAGGATGTGCTGGTCTATGTAAAGTAAGTCTGCTGTTTCTCTGTTTCCTTTGGGGCATCCTTTCTGTTTCTCAGGGAACAATCCACGGTTTGTTATCGAGTAGAATATTTCCTCCCATATTTGTGCCGTTAATATTTTCCACATCACAGGTAGACACATTACAGGTCTGTAGTTGTTTGGGAGGATTCCATTGTGGGGTGCTTCTGGATCAAGGTGGTTTTTCCTTTGGTCATCCATTCGAGTACGTAATTTGTCGTGAATGGAGGTAAATTTCTTGTATTCTATCATGGCCTGGCGTTTTCCACTTTGATATTTTTTAGTATAGTTTTGAGTAAATCGATATGTATTTCCGCTTTCGGGCGTTCTTCGTGTCTTTCTAACTCTTTTGTCATATTGCTATTTGTTAGGTTTTTCTTGGTGGTTGGTATGTTTTCGTGTCATCTCCGTCTCCATTTGTTGGTTTTCGTTAAAAAGTTTTTCACTCTAGCATTATCTTGAGTTTTTTTCATTGGAATCTGAGTGATAGCAATTCTTCTGAGGTCTCCTCAGGACTTCTCTCAGTATTATTGCCAATGTCAACAATTTAGTTGTCTGGATGGTTTTAATTCTTCTTCTGATTTCAAATCCTCACATTTTTTGAAGTATTTAAGGATCATTCCAAGTGCACCAATTACAATTGGTTTCATCGTTACCTCAAGTTCCATAGATTTTTAGTTTTCTGGCAAGGTCCTATTATATGTGTGTCTTTTCGCTTTCTTTCGTTTTTTACGTGGACAACAAAATCCACACGATGGCAATTTTTTTTCTCTTATGAATTAACACCCATTATGAAATGACCTTGTGCCGAATCCCGCCTGGTAGGAGATTGAATGAATATCTTATCACTATGTCTGGTTTTTAAGCCAGTTTTACGTAATCTGTTTGTCTTAAAATTACCAAGAAGTATTTTTAATATTATTATTATTATTATTATTATTATTTTCTCATTAGAGTTTTTCACATCAAAATTAGCTGATGGTCTCTCACTGGTGTTTGTGTGACAGCAAGTCTCCACAAGTCTCCACAAGTCTCCAGGACTCTTTTCACCATTCTGGCCGTTCTCAATAATGTAGTAGTTTGAATGGTCTCCACTCGTCTTCCAACTTCCAAGTCCTTCAGACCTTTTACTAATCCTTTAGTTAGTGTTCCAAACGCCCCAATTACAATTGATATAATTGTCACCTGCATGTTCCATAGTTTTTTTAGTTCGCTAGCAAGGTCGAGGTACTTATCCTTCTTTTCACATTCTTTCAGTTTTATTCTGTGGTCAGCCTGAACTGCAAAGTCGACAATTTTGCAAGTTCTCTTTTTTTAAATTTTTTTTTTATTAGGTCTGGTCTTCTGGTCGAGATTAGGTGATCCGTGTGTCTATCAAAGTCCCATAGGAGTTTATGTGTGTTATTTTCTAGGACAGGTGCTGGGTTGTGCAGATAACATGTGTTCGTATGGTCAAATTAAATTTCTTGCAAATCTCCCACTGGATAACCTTGTCGACCCAGTCGTGTCTAGTCTTATATTCCTTCTGTGCTAATTTGCTGCATTCACTTATTATGAGCTTGATGGTTCTACCTCTGTCAACGCATTATTATCATTATTATTATTATACTCTTAAAAGTATTTCACACCCTCGTAAGCAGATGATTTCTCACTGGAGTTTGATTGGTTGGTTGGTTGGTTGGATTTGATGGCATATAAACCTCGATAGTTTATTTAATGCCAAAACCTGTTTACACGTATGAACAGTTTGGAAACACATAATTTAATGATACCATACAAAAACCAAACAACTCATTTATTCGCATAGGAATAAGCATTTGCAAGTATTTCAATATGACATTAGTTTATTTTGTGTTGATAGTGTTTTGTTTTTATTTATTATTTCTCACTACTAGTTCTAATAACACCAACATAGCGGCATTTCTATTCAGCAATAATTTGCTTTCAGTTGGTTAGTTTGTTGTGTTTTCAGGATTGTAACCAAGTCTATATTTTCTGCTACAACCCGGTCTCTTTCAAGAACCACAAAACATTATCCATGTGGACGTTCTCAAATAAGTCCTTCATGATATTTGCGTGGAAATAGCGCTTTCTGGTGTCATTAAAAACTTTACACTCAAGTAGGACGTGTTTGATTGTGCAGGGCGTTTGGCATGTCGAGCACTGTTGTTGTTCTTGCTTGAGTATAAAAGAGTGCGAAAGTCTGCTGTGAGCAATACGCAGTCGCGTCATTGTTACTTGTTCTTTTCGCGATTTTCGGAAGGCTGGGCACCATTCTCCGAAAAAGGGTTTGACCTGAAATAGTTTATTATTGGTATTTCTATTCCAGCGTTGCTGCCATTTTTTATGGAGGAAATTATTTATTTTAGGTTTCAGATCGGTGTATCGGATGTTGTACTTGTCGGGGGTTAAGTCAAAAGCCGATTTTGCTGCTGCGTCTGCTCTACGATTTCCTCTCACCCCAATGTGGCTTGGAATCCAGCAAAAAAAACTGGAGTTTGAGTCGCAGCAAGTCTCCTCAAGTCTCCAGGACTTTTCTCACTGTTCTGGCTGATCTTAATAATACTGTAGTTTTGATGATTTTCACCTGTCCTCTTTTTTCCGAGACCTCTACTCCCTTAATCAATCCTTTGGTGACTGTACCAAGCGTACCGCCAATTTCATGTTCCATAAGTTTTCATTTCTCTAGCAATTACTTATCTCTGTTTTAGCTTTCTTTCAGTTTTACCCTACGATCAGCCAGAACAGTAAAGTTCACTATTCGGCAGGTTCCCGTTTTTTGTTGACTATCACCTGGTCTGGTCGTCTGGCCTAGATTTCATGATCCGTTTGTATCTCAAAACCTCAGAGAAGTTTGTTTGTCTCATTCTCCCGGAAGAATTCTGTCTGGTGCATTTACCGTTTGTTCACATAGTCAAAATTAAGCTTCTTGCACAATTCCCTGTGGATCACCTTTCCTACCCAGTCGTGTCTAGTCTTATACTCACTTTGCGTTAATTTACTTCATTCGCTTATTGTGTGAGTACTGATTTCGTATCCATCACCACATTATCTATATCTGCTATTTTGTTACGTCTTGCCAATTCTTACTTTGGCACAGTTGATCCTAATGGCGTTGTTTTGAACTGCTATCAAAAGATATTCAGTTTCACTCTTTTTTAACCGTGTCCAAATTTTCTCTTGTGAGATTTTGCTCGTTTGTCGCCTTAAATATCCATACCATTGTTTTTTTTTGTTATTATTATTCTAATCATTTGACAGTTTTCAAAACAGCGTAAATTGATGGTTCTTCTCTGAGTGACCGCAATGCCCCCTCAAGTCTCTTGGACTCTTCTTAGTATTCGGGTCGATCTCAATAATCCTGTAGTTTGGATGGTCTCCACTCGTCCTCTTATTTCAGATAGCCCCTTAATCAATCCTTTAAGGACTGCAGAGCGCACAAGTTACTGGTGGTATCACTGTTACTTTCATGTTCCATTGGCTTTTCAGTTCTCTAGCAATGTCTAGGTACTTATCTCTCTTTTTGCTTTCTTTCAGTTTTACCCAGTGGTCAGTCGAAAAGGTAAAGTGAACTATTTGCTTATTTCTTTTTTTTTTTTGTTGACTATCATGAAGTCTGGCCGACATTTGGTGATCAGTTTTTATCTCAACATTCCAAAGAATTTTGTGCGACTCATTTTCTTGGTAGGATTCTGGGTAGTAAATATACCATTTTTTCGTGTGGTCAAACTTCAAATTCTTGCACAATTCCCAGTGGATCACATTCCCTACCCATTCGTGTTTTGTCTAATACTCTTTTTGCATTAATTTACTGTATTCACTTAAAATATCAATGATCGTTTCCTTTTTGTAACCACATAGTCTACATTTGCTATTTTGTTGCATCTTGTCTATTCTTGCTCTGAAAAAATCTTGATGGCCTTGTTTTGTGCTGCTATCAGATGAGATTCAGTTTCTCTCTTAAGATTTCCTTTTCGTAGTCATATTCTAGTTTTCTCGTGTAAGATTTTGCTTGTTTTTTGCTTGAAGTGTCTATACAGTTCTTCTTCGTCCGATTTTTGTTTTCTGCTTATTTTTCTTCTTTTGAAGCTTGTGTTTTCTATTTGTTTCAGGTGGCTGTAAACAGTTTTCATCTGCGCTTTTTTATGTAATCTAGTCGTTGTATCGATCGATTGAATCTATTCTGAATGCTAGAAAGTCCTCTTTTCCCTCCTTTTCTTGGCACATAGAGTCCACTGAACGGCAGGTTCTCTTTTTTTTTTGTTAACCATCACTAAGTCTGGGACTTCAACTGCTACTGCTACTAACAACTATGTTGGTCCATTGTTTGGGTTTTATGGCATATCAACCTTTGGGGATTATTTAACGTCAAATCCATTTTATGCAAATAGTTCTATTTCAAACAATTCAGTTTAGCATGAGTACACAGTTTAATTGCAAAAAACATTTCTATTTCAAGTTTTTCAGTTTATTCAAACAGTTCTATTTAAGCTAATCCTGTTTAGCATAAGTACAGATTTTGCTCATACAGAGTTAAATGTCAAAACAGTTCTATATTAAACAATTACGTTTAGTGTTAGTACAGTTTCAATGTCAAAAACAGTTCCAATTCAAACAATTCAGTTTAACATAAGCACGCAGTTTATATGTTAGTACGGTTTAATTGTCAAAAACGTTTCTATTTCAAGCTATTCAGTTTAGTCACTCAGTTCTAATTCAAACAATTCAGTTTAGCATAAGTATGCAGTTAGTTCTATTTAACCCATAGATTGGGCCCTATCAAATTCCTCTGTTCCGGGACAGAATGGATCTGGGAGCAATGGCAATGAAGGGGTGCTCTGCATTCCCCAAAGCTCCGGCAATACTGGAACCTCACCAGCAGATTATTTAGTGTTATATCCCGGACACTCACTCGGTGGGGGTCTTACTCCTCTGCAGAGGTGAAGTCGGTGTATTCTACAGCCCCAGCCGAGTGGACAACTAACTATTATAATAACTATAATTAAACCTTGCAAGAGAACTAAAAAAAACTATGGAATATGAAAGTGACTGAGATACCAATAGTAATTGGTGCATATAGAACAAGCCAAAAAGGATTGATAAAGGGACGAGAAAACTTAGAAATCAGTGGACATTTAGACTACAGCATTACTAAGATCGGCCAGAATACTGAGAAGAGTCCTGGAGACTTTAGGAATTGCTGTTACTCAGGCTCCAGTGAGAAACCATCAGCTGACGCTTGTGTAAAAATAACTCTTAAAGGGTAAATAACAATAAAGATGTTGTTGTAGAAGGACATTTTTTATTGCCGTTTGAATATTCCCTATCGGTTTCTTTTCCCCTTCTTATTGTCGTCGTCATTTTGATTCTACTTATAAAACCATCAAGTATATGAACAGCAGCTGTCAGTAAAAATAATTCAAATTTCTCTCGTTTTAGTCAATGATAGGTTTTGCTGGCTCAAAATAAATCATGTTTATAATTATAATTATGCCTTGCTTTTTTTTTTCACTTATGGAATTCTGTTATTGGCCATATTGAAGTATTAAACTATCGTTTTAATTTATTGTTCATCCTTGAATTATTAATTCACTGATAATTTATTGGTCTATTAAATGATTTATACATTTTGAAACGATTTTATTGTTTAATTATTAAATTAATTATTATGAAAACAATTAAATTTATTTATCGATTTCATCTTCGAAAATATCAATACTAAAAACAATTATGCAAGTAAACGTTTTTCAAATTACGTATCTTCACTATCGAACTTTCATTTTATAAATATTGAATTAATTTCATCACAGAAATCATGGTCATTTTTTTATTTCTTTTTTTTAAAGAAAATATTTAAATATTTTGTTTGGTACGATTTTATTGGATATCAACACTTGTAGGTTGATACCAAACCCTGTTCATACATATATATTGAATATATCTGATTTATAGATATTTTCTTTTAAAACAATCCCGAGCTTATTTTGTGTACACTGTTAAAAGGTTTCAAGTATTTTTATCAAATACAAATAATTCTATTTACTATCAATCATTTGTTTGCACGCAGATGATTTCAAGTATGACTATGTAACATTAACAGTTTTGCATCAGTCATTTGCACACTTCTAAATAGATATATATACATGATTTTTAAGTGAATAGTTTGTAGGTTATTTCATTTTTAAATGAGTAAGAAATTATTTTTTCACATTAGTATAGCAATTGTTTATACACAGGAAATTGGTTTTAATTATTGCTCTCTAAAAATTCAATTACACAAAGTTAAATGATAAAACAGTTCTATTTCTAACAATTGGATTTAATGTTTGTTTGGTTTGTTTAGTTTTATGGCATATCAACTTTTGTAGGTTATTTAACGCCAAATCCACGAGATGACAGATTATTTTCTTCCGGATGATTAAAACTGGATCTGGTTTTCTTGCCAGAACTGGATGATCTTTTTGTTTCTAAAATTGTCTCTGTCTCATTTTCTTGAACATATTCTGGTTTTCGAAAATATCATTCGTCAGTATATTCAAATTACATTTTTGGTGCAATCTCCTGTGAACCACTTTTCCCACTCTGTAATGCCTGCTCTTGTTAGCTTTTTGTGATGGCCATGTTTTTTCCAAATTATTCAAATTGTGATTTGTTTTACTGTCACTATAATGTTCAACATGTTTTCACCTCTCTAGTAAGCTCCTGGTATTTGGCAAGATATTTCTTATCCACGAAAACCACCTCTGGTTTTTTGGTCTATATAAGTATATCCCTTTGTATATTCCAATCCGAGAGAACTGAGTCAGTCACGCTTTCTAGAACAGTTTCTGATTTGTGCGTGTTCTATTTATCATGACAGTGGAATTTTTGTCATTTGCGGAATTCCCTGTGGATATCATTCCATACCCAGTCATGCTTGATCTTTTATCACTTTTGGGCTAATTTTGCTGGATTCGCTTATTCGGTGATTAACTGTTTCATCTCTATTATCACATAGCCTACATTTGCTATTCCCCTGCGTTTGCGATCAACTTTAATATGAATTCTATGAACAGGACGTGAATCAACATCAGCCTTAAAAAATACCGATGACGTCATTCAAACAAATTGGTTATAATTTCTCTCACGCCATTCACAAATTTAGTACAGGTGAACTCAGTTTTGATTTCATTTGCAACGATACGACATTGCTTTCCGAACAATCAAAGTGCAATTATTTAATACGAGTTGAATCATTGTAAATTTCACTGTGTAATTAGAATATACAAATACTATCATAAAATACGGAGAGAGAGAGAGAGAGACAGAAAGAGAGGGAGAGGGAGAGATGACATTTGAAGTGATTGTTTGAATACTGATGTATAAAGCCACTGCTGCAAATGAAGAAAACAATAACAATGGAAGGATATATATATATATGTATATATATATATATATATATAAAGTAAAGTTAGCGACCGTAGTCGAAGGCGACCAGAAGGTTCCCTTTTCAAGAGTTGCAACACCGAGGTGTAGAGTAGGGCCCAACTCCTTTCCCTGAATTGCTTCACTTTACCCTTGATACTTACCTTATATTGCTGAGTGTTAAGCAAGGATGTATTAAGTACCATTTTGAAAGTCTATGGTATGACGTGACCTGAGGTTGAACCTAGGTCTCCCGGACCATTAGCGAACACTCTACCCACTAGGCTCATGAGCTGGCCATATATATATATATATGTGTCATCATTGAGTCACGCAGTTAGCATGGATTTCCCTGACTCTATCTCTCTCTCCATCCCTATCATCCATCGCTTCAGTGAGGTCTTCCAAACTACATCCTTTGCCTGTGTAGAGCTGTTGTAAGTAAGTTCTTACTACTCGGTTAATTATAGTACGACCATGTGAAGTGGTCTATTGGAAAACATCTTTTATGAGTTCCTCCCTGCTTCTCCTGCTGTGTCCCGCATGTCTTGTTTGTTTTACTCAGACAGTTTATAAGATGGGGATTAAGTGGTTGTAGAGCTGTTGTTTCGTGGTGTCTAGCTTCCATGAGTTGTTCAAGATAACCCATAGCATTCTTGTGCAGTTCCCGTCAAGCTTCTTCTCTGTACTTTTTGTCAGCGTTTATGTGGTGCATTCGTAGAGTAGTATTGATACAACTTCTGCTTGGAACAGCTCTGCGGCCACTTACATGTAAGAACTTAACCTACAACAGCTCTGCGAAGACACAGGATGTACTTTGGAAGACCTGACAGGATAGATGGATGATAGGAACAGTATATATATATATATATATATATATATATGTGTGTATATATATATATATATAGAGAGAGAGAGAGAGTCAGGTAAATCCGTGCGAGCTGCGCGACTCGATGGATATACATGGATATTTAGTTCAATGGTCTCCGATATATATATATATATATATATATATATATATATATATATATATATATATATATATATAATTATATATATGTGTGTGTGTGTATCGGTACCACTGAACAGAATAGGAATATTAGGTGATATAACCATAATAAAAGCTTTATGAAATGAAAATACCTCAGCACTTCCTGATATTTAAACATACAAGACTGACATGACAGCAAACGAGCAAATCTCCCATACTCATATGTGAGATTGTGTAGAATGCACAATTGTATAAAAGAGGTGACTATAGCAGCATTATATATTATGAAAACCTATTATTTTTACTTGTGTTATTTTGCAGTGAGTGTATCACTTCTACGAAGAAGTTCCAGCACTGATACAACCTGCCGAGGTTGGTAGTATCGTGGTAGTTCGTGCGCTGTCACGATGTGCTTCTCTACGTATATGATTTATAAGTAGCACAGATGAACGTGTATTCAAGAACTTATGCTTTATGAGATCAAACTGAGCTAAAAGGCTGTCGAAGTAACTGTTTTGTTGTGCGAAAGTTGAAGTCGCAGTTTGCACTCTACAGTAGCTAAATTGTTGAAGAAATTTCAGTCGGCTTGCAAAAATTTCGATAATCAGGCAAGGTTAGTTACATCTTAAACCATAGATTCCAAGAAAGTACTTCTTGTGTAACATATTGACCTTAGACCCAGCCGGCAATCAAGGAACAGGTGCATCCGGTCGAAGATATCAGGGTATAACCATGACTGTAGACGGGTTGAATTAGGTCCAGATGCGACGCTCACAGGAAGCAAGTGGACGGAGACAATGATATAACCCGGTGCGACCGGATGTTCAGCTACTTTGGAGTGGTTAGTTGGAGATAAGATGCTGTAGTGAGAACCAGCACCCAGCAGAGGGCTATGGGCCCTCAGGTCCCCCGATTGAGCAACCCAGCAGAACGAGAAAGAAGTGCTGCAAAAGGCAAAGGAACTGGGGGGTCAATATCTTGCAGTTTATTCAGTCTCCAACTCACCTCTCAAACATAACCCTTTCGCAACCCTTTCGCAACCATTTCGAATAAAGTGTGTGAGGTATATTTTTCTAAAGAAGTGTGTTCGTTCGTCACTATTGTTGATTTTGTTTCTGCATGTATATGTGTATGGTTGTGACTATGCAACACTTGCTATAAAGACAAAATCGATTAGTAGCCGTTAGAGAGTATTAGGTGAGCTGGGCATCTCACAATCTAGTGTAGTTGGTCTCCTTTACGTCCTCAGCAAAGCCATCAAAACTGCCAAACTTAGCCACATGTTACTAAAAATAAAGGGGGGGGTTCATCGCGATTTAATGGTTAAAGCGATGGCCTGCGGAATCGTAGTAAGCGAATTTGAACTCCAGTCGCGCTATTATGTTCACATTCGGGCAAATACCCTTGGGAAGGGTATGAACCCCCTTATACCCCCAGCTATGGATTGAATAGTACCAATACTGTTCTTCTAGGAGAATGGTTTTGGCATTAGATAACCTACAAAGGTTGATATGCCATTAAACAAAGAAACCAAACCAAACCAAACTAAAATATAGCAAAAGAGAGCTTAAAAGGCAGTAAGCACTGTAGAAAATAAATATTTGATGAAGATATCTTAATAATTATATATATGTAGCTAGTTATGTGGGCTTGTTACGTATAGTGCCCAGTCGGCTTGCGCTGCTAAATACATCGACTGTGTCTCCGCAGTGAGATAAGTCTCCCTCAGCAAGTGTCCTGGATATGACACTACACAATCAGATGGCTAGGTTTCTGCACTGCAGGAGCTTTGCGGTGTATCCCTTTATTGCCATCGCTCCCAGGTCTGCATTGACAGGGAGTGGTCTGATCGGGTTCCATCTATTGGTGAAATGGAACTGTTTAACATTTAAACTGTACTTTTGGTAAACTAATTCACTAGAAATATAACTATTTTTGATATTTAAACTGCATTGTTATGCTAAACTGAATTTTTTAAGAATAGAACTGTTTATATGTATAAAAATAGATTTTGCCTTAAATAACTTACAATGGTTTATATGCCATGAAACGAAAACAAACCAACCAAACTTGTAGATATTAGAATTACAAATGAAGCATTTGCGGAAGTGGAACATATTTCTGATGCAACATTTAGATTATTCTTTGTGTAAGCCATAGACAACTTCCTATGTATATTTGACGTTGCATTCTGGGAAAAAACTTCAGATTTTTATAAAATACCGAACCCATGAGGGCTGTTTAATTCAAGTTTGCCTTCAGAAAAGTCATAGACAATTTCCTATCTATCTATCTATCTATCTATCTATCTATATATATATATATTTGACGTTGCATTCTGGGAAAAAAAACTTATTATAAAATACTGAACCAATATGAGCCGTTAATTTACGTTTGCCTTTTGAAAAGATCCATTTTATATGTCTGTAGATGCAGGAAACTGCGTTATAAGCCATCTTTATTGACTTAGATTCGAACCATTTGTCAGTTTTCTAATTTTAATCTCTGTATTGCTGCTTAGAATGTTAAACAGAAATTCATTCTATAAACTTTTACAAATATGAGGCTCAGTACACCTTCCTGTCTTATCTGTCTGTCTACAGATTGCACATCGCAAAGAAGTTCATAAAAAAAAACGAAAACTTTCACTAATTGCGCTTTAATAGATTGATTGATAATTTCTTGATTACAAAAGGATGACTCAACACACAAAATTATAATAATTCAAATCATTTCCTTCCGTGGTGTTAAGGGTGACAAACATTTGATAACGACAAGTTCACGTGAAGAAAAGAAAAAAGAAAAACAGAGACGCGGTCATAGAAAAATACCATTCAGTTTATTACAGATCTTGAAACCTCCCTCCGTACTACTCAGAAAATCAGGGAGAAGTGAATTGGTTTTCCCAATTAGATGAAAGAAATGCCTATAGTTCGACAAAATCGTAACCTAATCCGAGGGTTTATTCATCCCAATAAAACTAGATACATGAGTTTGATGCTTGTTATAATTCCAACTTTTTTTTAAAAATCGTTCTTCAGTTTATGTACCTTGACTTCCCATAAAGCTATTATTGTTTCGCATTAACATACTTATCTATAGTATACTGTAAGCAACCTAAACCTGTCTGCTAGACTCAACAAATCTCAGTAAAGAATAACATACGTATATATGTTTATTGTGTATGCATCTGTAGCATTTCTGGGCCTCGACGAAGACAAAGACGAGATGAAAAGTGGTGATGAAATATCGGAAAGAAAAAATAGTTAGAAACTTTGTCACAAAAAAGAATACCATTCGATGTTGCAACCTCTCTTTAGACCTGTCTCAAAATGAAGAAGACGTGAAGTTTTGATCTTGATGGTTTTATTTGGTTTCTTTGTTTAATGACATATCAACTATCGTGGGTTATTTAATGTCAAAGCCATCCTTGTAAATGAACAGTAACGGTATTATTTATGGGATAAGGGTTTTCATAGCTTATCCAAAGCTACTTGCCCGAAAGTGGATGGAATTGAGTGACGAGAGTTTGAACTAGCTTCCTACGATATCGCAGTCCTGCACGTTAGCAACTACTCAAAAGAAACTCTTATGATAATCACGAGTCGATTTATATTGTTTAATAAATCATAACCCACCACTAATATGAAGGGAGGCAGTTTAACTAGCATCGATATTTAAGTCGCTCCTTGTCGCTCTGCCGGTTACTAACTGCCTGCCGCTTGTAAGGCTATGCCTCACCAGTACCAAATATAATGCTATGCTGCTTTGTACAGTATGTGATACCATATAGTCACCGTACCAAATGTGGTCTCTTGTGTGCGTGGTAGCGAATATGATGAGTGTAACACAATGGCATCATCTCACCATCAATGTAAAAAACATGGCGATTCACTTGTTCCAGATACGAAGCTGAATTATTCGAACTCAACATTTTATTGCGGTAAATGCAAAGACAAGAAAGAAAGAAAGAAAGAAAGAAAGAAAGAAAGAAATATATAGAGAGAGACATTATAAGGGTCTATACACGAACCCCAGCTTGGCAGACACAAAGAGCCATTCCTCCAACTGTCACCGATTCGTACCAACGTCTAATCCTATGTAACTTATAAACACCACTGACTTCTTTTCAAATTCTCTACTTTTTATATTTTCTAAAATTATTTCCTCAGCCAAAATGACTTAAACGCATCATTAAATGCGTCATATCATTACCAGCCACGCGTGACCACTTCCATTATATTTTTATATCGACTTATTCAAACTCTATGAAACGACAGAAATGGATTTTATTTACAATTAAGTTTCCGGAACGAGATGATCGGTGTCAGTTTCATAACTTCGTGCATGCGCACGTGGCGTCGAGTAAATTAAACTAAAATAACCCTGAACAGTCTGAACCTCACTAAACCAAATAATAGAATTATTATTATAAAATTCATTATCTGTAAAATAATAAATATAATTAACCATCACCCCAGTTGTACCACACCCTTTTTAAAAATCCTCTACTCTGGTTTGAAACCGTTTTTCTTGAGAGTTCTTAAGATTGAATTTTCATCATCGGTCTCACAGCCGAGCATCAGATTAACTGGTGGGCGAAGGCGTCTATAACAAAGCCAGGCACCTAGTTTACTAATAGTGGGAAGCAGCCACACTGTTACTCAGGGAACACGATAACATCACTGGATGAAGCATGGTTTGCGGCTATAAAGCACAATTTTTCAGCATTATGGTCTATGACTTTCACTATCTGTGTATGTTGAGATCGTAAAAAGGTTACTCCGAATATAATACCTTCCTTTTTTTTAAATTTCCGATGAAACTTCAAGGAGTATAGTAATACCTTTGGATAAAACACTTTTTTAGCTCCAGAGCACAATTTATCCCCGATTGTCACCATCATTGGCTGTGCGTTTTCCCGTGCACTGTAGACTGGGATCATTAGAGGGTCTATCCGAGCGTAACGCCTCAATTTAAATTATGCAATATATACAGGCGTTGGATATGGTATTTTTCATCTACAAAGCACAAATATTTCAACTTAATCACATCCTTTGTCTATCCATCTATACTACAGTTCGAATACTTAGATCTCAACCCTTTATTGTAGGTCACAAAGTCAAGCAGCAGGATCACAAAGAGTAGGAGGTGGCCACTGCTATGAAATTGGACTTTCCTATATTGAAAAAAAAATCTAAAGTATCTTTTAATGTAATAGTTTTTGAAAGAATATTGGAAATTAATATTACAGTTTGTAATATTCTATATATTCTTCTATTGGCAGTTAAACGCATCATTAAACCCTCCACACTAAGCAAAAAAAAAAAAAAAATGTAAAATAGAATAATATCTCTCTGCTGTTTTCAGACGCCATTTCAATGGAAAATTTTTCTTGCTTGTGGCATTGATCAGGAAACACACACACACACACACACACACACACACACACACACACACACACACACATACACCCCCCCACACACAAATTACAAAAAGAAATTAACATGGTTGTATCAAGAATATCTTCGAGAAAATTGATAATCTTACCTTTGTTTCTGATAAATATCGATTCAGTGCTTGGATAAAGTTAATTTTACAAAAGCTTATTTTTTGTCTGCCTTTTTATTTATTTATTTATTTATTTATTTATTTATTTTTTGCTTTAATGAAACCAAGGAAATTTTCGCTTGAAAGTTTGTAATTTTTTTTTATTAAATAATTTCCGGTACGCTTATGCGAAGGGAGATGAATTCTCTCAACTATTCACTAATTGTACAGCCTATAAAATAGAACAAAACTAATAACTTCAACCCACTTTCCGTAAGAAATTTTGTTAAATTTATTCAAAGGAAAATTTTAATCTTTTTTTACAGATAATTTTATCGATTTTATACAGTTATAGAAATTATAATGTCGATGTACGGAGCGTCAAACATTTCCTGAAATTCCATTGTAACAGAAAAAATCAAATATTTCCTGTTAATATTCCATTAGAGCAAATCGTTGTTCATAATATGATTTAACAATACATTACAGTGAGTGTTTTATATTTTGTGGTTGCTTTAACCACTAATAGTTTAGGAAAATAAAATTTTGCAGTATTTTAGTATATGCAACTTTTTGGTGCTTATATTTCATAACTGATTCAGTTCAAGCCATGGGAAATACCTACCCAAGTATGCAGTATTTTTTTTAATTTGTTTTGTCTTGTTTAATGTTATATCAGCCATTGTAGGTTATTTAACGCCATTTCAATTTTTATGCATATAAACAGTTCTATTTTAAACAATTTAGTTTAACATAAGTTGGCAGTTTAAGTTTCGAACAGTTCAATTTCAAACCATTCAGTTTAGTATAAACATACAGTTTAGTTCTATTTAATCCATAGATAGGACCCTTTCAGGTGCTACCACTCTGGGTCAGAGTGGACCTGGGAGCGATGGTAATAAAGGAGGACTCTACATTTCCTAAAGCTCCAGTATTACTGAAGCCTCAGCATCAGATTGTTCAGTGTCATGTGCAGGACACTTATTGAGAGGGTGTCAAACCCCTCTGTAGAGATCCACTCAGTCTTTTGCAGCTCCAGCCGACTGAGCCAAGGCAGTATTGTGGTAGTTGGTGTGCTGACACGTTGAGCATTGCTTCACTCCGTGTGTTGTTTGAAAGCTTCATGGATGTAAGTAAGTAAATTTGTCTCCCTTTAGTCGAGGGCGACCAGAGGGCTCCCTTTTCAATAGCTACAACACCGAGGTGTAGGTGGAGGGCGCTACTCCTTTCCCAGAATTGCTCCACTTTACCCTTGATACGTACCTTATATTGCCGAGTGTTAAGCAAGGAGGTATCAAGTACCATTTTTAAAGTCTTTGGTCTGACGTGACCTGGGATTGAACCCAGGTCTCCCGGATCATTGGCGAACACTCTACCCACTAGTACTTACGCTTTACGTGTTCGAAGAGGATTGTAACGCCGCAGAAGCAACCAAAAACATTCGTTGTGCGAAAGGTGAAGGCAGAGTTAATCACAATATAATAATTAGATGGTTGAAGATATTTCATTCGTTTTTGCATGAAACTCACAGATCAGACAAGGTCAGTTAGACCTAGAAAACCTATTGTCCGAGGCCATACTGCAAACAATAAATGCAAATCTAGTTAGTAGTAGCATTGAGAAAGTATCAGGCCAGCTTTGTATCTCACTGTCCAATGTGGAAGGTCTCCTTCAAAACTTCAGAAAAAGAATTCGGAGCAGACGAATTTTACCTGAGATTACTGAAGTATGATAAAACATTTGCCTCATCCAAGTATATTTTGTGTTTGTTTCAACCACGACTAATACTTCTATTGCTATAAATGCAGGTATCACGTTACATTTGGAATGTTGCGAAAATTTTCAAAACCATTTATCATTAGTTGTCTGAATTTCTGAGATGATGCTTGATTTTTATCATTGAGGGTTTTCGTACTATTGTCTTCATATTTATTGTAAATATTCACAACGTATTAGCCGTTATGTCCTTTGGCCTTCTTTAGATGTTTCTTGTCGAACTCGGGAGCCTACACAAAACTTCTAACTACGTCCTTTATTTAGTCGACAGGGGTCACCTTTTCTGATTCCGGTTACAATAACGAGGTAGAAATATTAAGTATTCCTGTCTTGTTACTTGCCTGCTGTCAGGATTGAACCTGCAACCTCCAGATGTTTGTCTCTTTGAAGCTTAGGGAACAAACACCTATAACTATTACACTATGTGTCTAAGCCGGAGGACATATCGGCGGAAATGTTGGGAAAAAAAGAATAAAGATGAAAACCCTGATTGATAAAATCATTTATCATTTGTAGACCATCTATCGACATGCATTTTGATACCCCCTCTCTCTCTCTCTCTCTCTCTCGATATATATATATATATATATATATATATATATATAGAAAGTAAGTATGATTTTATTGTTGATCACTGAAACCTATATCTTCAGAATTTCCTATGTAGGTATTTCTATAACTCCAATGAGATATTTTTCTTTATATAGCTATAGTAAGATCCTTACGAATATACGGAGTGTTTCATAAAATTGATATTATTTCGTAATCTAATGACTTGAGAGAAACAACAGAGAATTCTCTGTTTAATCTTTTACATTTTGCTTATTTTTCAAGTGTAGAAATGCCGTTTATTGGTATAAAAAAAGGCGTTTAAACAATAAACATATAATTTTTAATTGTTTCAACACCTGCTGTTACAATTTGAGATCATTTGAACGAGAATTGGTCGAATTTTTTCTTTACGAAATAATATCGATTTTTCCAATACACACAGTCCATCTCAAATAATATCAAACTTAAAAAAAAAAACACTGTATATTCAGGCGTGTGCATGTTTGTCGTTTTTCAGAGAGACAAAGAGAACTATCTGTATATGCAAAATTAAGGTAGGGAAAAAAGTTAGAATTCATTCGCAAGAGGGAATAGAAAAAATCTTATGCCAACAACATAAAAAAAAACCCAGAAAAAAAGAAGGTAAAAGTCCCAGTCGTCATATTCAGTATAAAAAAAATCAGGAGTACGCAAAAAACATGTAAAATGCAATAGATAGATAGATAGATAGATAGATAGATAGAATCTGAAGGAGATTATAAAAGCATTTAAAATGAATTTCTATAACAAATATAAATAATGATATAACAAACAAGAATAATTCATATACAACAAATGCAATATATATATATATATATATATATATATATATATATATATATATATATATATATAGCATTCTTAGTATTCTTTTTAATGAGGAGATAACTCTTCACCCCTCTTCTATCCCCTCCCACTCTTCTGCGTCTATTCTAGTTTTTTTATCAAAAAGATCTGAAGAAGTCCTGTTAATCTTTTTTCGTGTTTTTGGAAATTTCAAAAATGCGTAACAGGATGGAAATAAATTTATAATCCTATGTGACCGGTTTCGCTGTTTTTCTTAAAGAAAGTATATATATATATATATATATATATATATATATATATATATATATATATATATATATATATATATATACACGCGTGTGTGTGTGTGTGTGTGTATAATCCTTTTTTGCAAATTGCATCATCTGTTTTTTTTCACTTCATCAGAATCCTATGGATTAATTATTTTGAATATATATATATATATATATATATATATATATATATATATATATATATATATATATATATATATATATATATGAAGAGGGAGGGAATCAGAATGAAATAGCAAAATTGTTTGGGACTAATTTCTATTGTAAAATTCAGAAAGCAAGCAATAATCCACTTATATAAGTACAATAGATTGAATTAGAATGGGATTGAGAATTAATTCGTATTGTAAATAATATCAACGAAGTAATAATCTGCACACATAAAATGAAATGTGTTTCCATACGTTTAGTGAATAGTAGTCTTTCTGTAACATTTTCTATGTCAGTTAAATAATGATGATAGTGATAAGTAATTTATTGAAGCAGACGCTGAACACTAATTCAAGTCAAGTGAATGCTGTTTGTCAATTTCAATCGATAATAATAGAGCGTATACTATAAATACAGGTAGCGTATCGTCGATAGAGCAGTAAATTCTTGAGTTAAGTTATTTCATATTTAAACAAATGATTTTACTGTAGTGTTAAGCTTCAATGTAGTTTAACACAAAATAAATTGAAAAGTGTCTTTTAGTCTTAGTATTACATATGTACTGGCTTCAAAAGAAAATTTAAAAAATTCAATAAAAGAATAAATAAGAAAAAAATTACCAGAAAATGCTATCACTTCATCTATTATTCAAGTAGTTGGTTGGTTGTGTTTAAACGCCAAATCGGCTCTTTCGATTATTCAACGGAAAATCCTGTTTATTCATATATATTAAAAATATATGATTTATAAACGAATTCTTTGCGGTTAGAAAATTTTGAACGAGCCTGAAATCCTTTGTTTGCGTACAAATAAAAGGTTTCATATGTTGTGGTATTTAATAGTAAAAATTCAACTGTCATTTGTTTGCATACATCTAAAAGGTTTCATATAAAGAAAATGTTCAGCTATTTCTATTTGACCCATACACGGAACCCTAATAGCATCCAAACTCCGGGTCAGAGAGGATCTATGAGTAATAGCAATAAAGGGGTACTAGAAGACTGGAGCCACAACATCAGATTATTTAGTGGTATATCTACGATACTCGCTGGGAGGGGGCTTTAACCCACTGCGGGGATGCAGCCAGTATATTCTAAAGCTCCAGCTGACAAGGAATGTTTTTTATAAGAGGATTTTTTACATGCCTGTATCGAGTAAAAATAAGTTTTTCAAAAGAAATATTGAACACATCAACTGAACCCTGAAAGCTACGAATACTCTGGGACAGAGAGGACCTACAAGTAATGATAATAAAGGGGTAATCTGCATTCCCTAAAGCTCCAGTAATGATCCCGCACTATCAGATGGTTTGGTGTCATATTTAGGATATTCTGGAAGGGACAGGCGGCGTATTCTACGGCTCCAGAAAACTGACCAGTTATTTGAATTGATACAGAGAATATTAGTGGATATTTTTAATATCAACGTTTAACTTTATTCAGTTTAAGAAAAATGAACTCGAAATTTAACATATCTAAGGGTTAATATATATATATATATATATATATATATATATATATATATCTTTAAGAAAAAAACAAAACCGGTCACATTAGGATTATAAATTTATTTCCATCCTGTTTGGTGCTTTTGATATAAATCAAAAATACGAAAAATAATTAACTGGACTACTTCACATCTTATGAATAAAATGATTCAGAATAGACACAGGAAAGAAGGGTGGGAGGGGATAGAACAGGGGTGAAGAGTTTTCTCCTAATTTAGCCCACTTCGGGGTTTTTTAAAAATTTTATTGCCGGTTGGAATAATAGTAAATTATTTTTTTCTAAATTTTATTTTTTAAATTCTAATTACCTTTCGACTTAAAACTCCAGATTTAATACTAATTTAGATGAAATAACTTTATTTAATAACTTTACGTAACGATACAGTTATACTTAAATTAAATTCAAATTGTTTAATAAGAGATGTGAATTAATAGCTTGATGTAGACATAGAACTAAATTTAAACTATAGAAAAAGTATTATAGATAATGCTTAATTAAAAAAAACATAGGATTAAATTGAAATTTAAGGTAAATGAATAAAAATAAAATAAAATAAAATAAAAAAAATGAGAGGAAACCATATCATGTAAACGTACTCTTCAATAAAAAGGTAACTGAATTAATAAAAAAAAATTAAATTAAAATATTTTAATTTTCAATCTTTAATTTAATTTAATATCTCTCTCTCTCTCTCTCTCTCTCTCTCTCTCTCTCTCTCTCTCTCTCTGGTCCTGCTGGGATAAACTGAAGCATGCACAAGAGCAAGCTTTTTCTCAACAGACGGGGGGTTGCATCTACAGACAACATGTCCCTTGGCGTACGATACCATCCTCACACAATTTCTATTCTATAAAGCTGAAAATTCTTTTGATGTAAGTTACTTATATCTAAAGATTGTTCAACTACAAAATTTGAAATTTTCTCTATAATGTGTTGGTTTAGTATTTCATGTCATTTCTGAATTCATTCGATTCTATTTGCTCAAGCAATAAATATGCTGTTAATTCATCGTTACTTGATTTAGATCGTCAAGCAAGCGGGAAGTGTCCGAATTGTGTTTCTCAAATTCAAATAGTTGTGTTGGTTACTTATGTTATTCAGATACGAGAAATATTCAACATCAAACTTTAAATCATCAATACCACACCGGTATAATGGGAGACTAGCCTTAGCTAGGCAGTCGAAGATTTATGAATTACAATAATAATTCTATGTTATATTTAGGCAGACGGTAGATTTTCTGTTTTAAGAGCGGTTACAGAAGATCTTGATGTTTTCAGAAAAAGTGAAGGATTTTAGGTAATATTTTATAGTAATCAATAATATTGTAAGTAATTCAAAAGATTAGAATATGATAATCAGAGTAAACGTTGAATCCACAACATTCTCAATCGGTTGCAAATCACTTAATTCCCTAAGCTAGAATTTTTTAGATATAGAGAATCAATGAGTCAGATAGCAAAATCATATATACCGTATTTGACGGCATATAAGATACACGGGTGTATAAGACGCACTCTAATTTCAGCAGGACAAATCAATAAGAATAAAAAAACAGCAACTAAAAAACAAAGTACTAATATCAAACTTGATGCAATTAATACAATGAATATTATCAATGATAACTCTTTTAATCTGCATAATTGCTTTTAAATAATGACAATAGGTATATGAAAGTTACTCTAAAGTCAAAGCTGATAGGTGTCGCTAGGTGCCTAATTTTGGACGACTATTGTGAATTGTAAACCTGCATATGGCATATAAGACGTAGGGGCATGCAAAAGGATATTTTTAGTAAAATAATTGCGCTTTATATGTCGTCAAATAAGGTATATATATATATATATATATATATATATATATATATATATATATATATATATATATATATATATCTGTTCACTCCAGCGATGGATAAATAGTAGTGCAGACTGGGTTCTTCAGCCTTAGCAAGGCAACTAGTCTAGGAGAAGGAAAACTCGGAATTCAAACCTGTTAAACTCCGCTTAAAAATTGACCATGTGTCATATCCTGCCCGAGCGGAGGTGTTGGTAAATAGGGATATGGAAACAAACAAACGCGCAAACACACAAAAATATATATACATACCATCATTCAATCTCTCCCTCTGATGTTGCGTTTTTTTTTTCGCCATATTGTTTCATACAAATATAAGAATTTTCATAATATACAGCTTACATTTTGTAGTCTCGCCCCAGCATATCTCTCTTCCTCACTCCTCTGCAGGGTTGCAGTCTGTTTATTCTACAGCCCAAGACGAAGGGGATGCAACAATGTTTGTTGTACATGTAGCTGCCCTGATGTTGTGTGTTATGAAAATTCTTTCTAGATAAAATTAATTGTGAAGATATGTTCGGGAGGTTGTCGTTTAAAGTTCATGGATCGTTTATTATATATAGTGCTAAATTTGGAATTTTTTTGTTTTGGAAATCTTTAATTATTTTGTGAGTGATTTTATGTGGGATATGGCCAAAGTTGACGGCCGTTGGGATTCGGTGATTAGGATTATTTGCTTTATACAGCAAAAGTTTACATCTGTTGAAGCTTTCTTAAGAACGTCTTTTATTATTTTCATAGGATAATCGCTGAGGATGAATTGTTGGGTTAAGAAACTTAAATGTTATTCTTATTTAAGGGGGTGAGACTAAATACGCTCAATACCTAAACAAGATCTCAATAAAATGGATTCTCGAAGACTAAGTGGGTGACAGGTATTGACGTCTCGATATCGGTGGATATCAAATGGCTTAGTTTGTGATGATGTAGTGATTACGTTATCCTAAATACGTACTTGTACAATGAGAAATGGGATGAAACTCCTACAATGTTTTAATTAGAGTGTGATATTGTTGTAGTTCTCAATCTCTTTGTAAAAATCTAATAATTTGATTAGTCCATGTGCCCATATAAAGAAAATGATATCCAAATATCTGCAGTAAAGAGTTGACTTTTTATAGTTATTATGAAGTTGTTGCGTGAAGCCCCTTCACATGGACGAGCAAAGGCAGGACGATCAGCTAGAATCTACATACAGCAGCTTTGTGCCGATACGGGATGTTGCTCTGAAGACCTATCGGAAGCAATGGACGATAGAGAGGGGTGGCGAGAGAGGGTCAGGGATATCCGTGCTGATGGCGCGACGTGATCATGATTATGGAGTTGTTTATTTTCTAGTTTGTGAATGAATATATTGGTAGAACGTAGCGTCAATTTTGTCCCTATGGCAATTCCACTGATTTGCAAATTGTGTTTGTTGTAGAATGAATCTTATGATTTTGCACATGTTCTGTTCTTGGTAGTCACGGAAATTTCTTTTGAGGAGGAACGCTCGGCATGCCCGGACTGCCTCTTCACGAGGGATGTCGGTATATGGTAGTTCTCCTATTTATAGTAATTCGATTAGGAAATGTGTTGTGTCCTTGGTGTATCCGGGCATAGTTGGTTGCAGGGGATTGAGGATGTGGTCGACATATCCAGATATTGACTCTGTAAGGTTACCGATCCCGGACACGATAGGTCTTCCTGGATATAGGATATTTAGGGATTGTGTGAGTTGGTATAGGTTGTGTTTGTTGGTGGAGAGTGTGGTTGGGTTTTTTGATATGGGCTTTAAGGGATACCGATACTTTTCAAATAAATATCCCACTGTACCTCAAGTAATAGATCCGTTATTATTCAAATAAATACATATAGCTCATTTAAAAAATACTCCCAAGCCTATACCAACTTGATAGAGATATAAACTATCAATGTGACTTAAAATGAAGCAAATACTAAAGTTACAAACATTCTCCAAGTAAGCTGAACGGCAAAAGTGAAATGTCACATCAAACAGAAATAGATACATACCAACTTATATATATAGACACACACACACACACACACACACACACACACATATATATATATATATATATATATATATATATATATATATAGTATTATTCGGCCCAGTTAAACCGGAGTTGGGAGTAATTTGATCTGGATAAAAAAAACCATTCAACAGTGAACATTTAATTTAAAGAGCTCAATGTAACTGACATTACAGAGCCAAAAAATGTGAAGAAACCATATCATGTATACGTACTCTTCAATAAAAGGGTAACTGAATTAATAGGCTCGAAAATAAAATTGAAATTTTAAAAAGAATTAATTCTAATTTTAAATCTTGAATTTAATTTAATATAAGTATTACTGTATCCTTACATAAAGTTATTAGATAAAGTTATTTTATCTAAATTAGTATTAAATCTGGAGTTTTAACTCGAAAAATAATTAGAATTTTAAAAAAGAAAAAGAAAAAAAATGATTTACAATAATTCCAACCGGCAATAAAATAAAAAAAAACGGAAGTGGCCTAAATGAGGAGAAAACTCTTCACCCCTTTTCTACCCCACTACCCCCTTCTTTCCTGTGTCTATTCTGAATTATTTTATCCATAAAATCTGAAGAAGTCCTGTTAATTCTTTTTCGTGTTTTGGATTTATATCAAAAACACATAACCGGATGGAAATAAATCTTTAATCCTAATGTGACCGGTTTTGTTTTTTCTTAAAGAAATATATATATATATATATATATATATATATATATATATATATATATATTTCTGTGTGTATGTATGTATATATTAACTCTGAAGAGTGTGTATCCTGAGTATGATAGCAAATGCATCCGAGAGTGAAGTTTCTATCCCAGAACTTTAGGGAATGTGGAGTACCCGTTCATTGCAATTAATACCCGGTCCTCTCAGACCCAGGGTGATTGTATCTGTTTGGTCCCATCTATCAGTCAAATAGAACTGTGTTAAAATAATGACTGATATCAATTGAATTGAATTTTTAATGTTAAAGAGTAATAACTGAAACCATTTAACTGTGTGCAAATAAATAATGATAAATAGAATTATATGTGCTAGATAGCTATACTTGAAATCATTTAACTGTGTGCAAAGAAATTAACTCTGGATCGGTCAAAATGTCTCTTACAATATATTTGTTGACAAATGAAATATATTTAATTAATGTATAAACAGGATTTGGCATTAAATGACCTACAAGGGTTGATATGCCATAAAAACAACAACCAAAATAACCTAATCCGTAGAGTGCACCATTAAGACTTCTTTTCCGCTGTGATTTGTGACTGACAATAAAATCTCTAGAACGAAGTGATTCCTCGGTAAATTTTTCAAATAAACTTGAAACAAATCGAAAACCCACAAAGATATGTATTGGAGGGAGCAAAAGAAGCAATTAATTTTATGAAATTGAAAAACTGACATAAACTCAACGACTTTCTATGTGCAACTCGCATATCTGCTGAAAGCCTTCTTTCCCATAATTTAACTTTAGTTTTTAGGCATCAAATGCCATATTCTTCGATTCGCATTATCATCTTAATATATAAAAATCTGTTTCTGTCAAATTTTAGAAAAAAATATTTCCTGGCTTGAGTTGTGTTCCATCTGTCAAGTCATATATGGCAGGCAGAAAACAAATCAGTTATGTATCTTTTTTATTAAAATCTAAATCCAGGATGAATTGAAAATACTGTTTATGGTTGGTTGGTTGGTGGTTTTACAGATTGTCAATCCTTGTTGGGTTATTTAATGCCAAAACCAGTTTTTGTTGCTAGCAATTATATGGTCTCAAGTAATTCATACACAAATATCCTTTCAAGCATAAATTTCTATCTAGTATTAATCATTGGAAAAGAATTATGATTCTGATAACTATTAATACAAACAAATTTAGATTCAAGTATTTCCATCTAATACTCATATATCATCCATATTCATATGGTTTTAAATAGCCGTTCTTATTTAACAATGATAATAATAATAACCATTTATGTGACCACAGGTAGATAACATCGTGTATTTTTAGGGAAATACAACTGTTTGCAAGCAATTAAATGTATTTCGCATCATTTTAAACAAGTAAATACTTCAGACGAAGTTATGTTTTGCAAGTGAATATATCATGTTAGTTCTAAAACACAATCTCAAACAAATCTACTTGACCCAGTGGTGGTATTCAAAAAGGTACAAACAAAATGTATGTAAAAGATGACCTCGAAGTGATGGCAACAATGGTTAACTCTAGAAACGGAACCTCTCAAATGGATGGAATATTTAGGTTTATATCTGTGATCATTTTCTTTTCGTTTTCTTTACACAAGACTTTCTTTTTCCGTGTTTTAACACATCCACGACAGGGGCCCTGATCTACCGTGCCAAATATTTTATTGTAGACTTTTTGAAGAAAGATAACAGCGACGAAGAGATAAAGTCGAGGGGAAGAAATAACGACAAAGTGATGTTGGTGAAGAAAAGCCATACACGTGGTTATAGAAAAATCCCACTCACTTTAATGCCGATATAACAACTCCACCCTACTCCAGTTTCAAGAAAAGGAATAAATGAAGTGCTATTTTTAAATCAATGAATGAAAAGATATCTTCTTTGATAAATTTTAGCCTACTTCCTATGGGTATCAGAATCACAACTGGTGAGTGGTTGCCACTACTTTACAAAAGATTGAACTTTTAAAACAACAAGATAATGAGACAAGCTTGCTAATCAAATTTTTTGTAGCAGTAACTAACCATTGGTAGTTACGAAACTGCATATGTTGGTTAGTACTGAAGTTGCACGTTCGATAACAAAAGAAAGTGAGGGTTTTTTTTTTACTTCAATTTCAACGATTCTGCTTTAAATAAGGAAACAATTTTTGCTGAATTACTTGTATTTTTCTCCTGTCACAAAAAGAATTTAAGAAATATTTTCTATACCATAAGTTATGCAATAGGTCGTATCAGTTTATATGATTAGGAAAAAACATTCACTACATGTGATGAGAAATAAGAGCGAACTGTCACTTTAAAGTCAAAAAGTACAATGAGAATTATTTTGCTTTTCGATCATCATGCTCATTTGAGGAAACTTCTACATTTAAAAAAAAATGCAGAACGTGTGTCCTGAATATGACCCTAAACAATCTGATTGTGAGGCTCCAGTCCTGGAGCTTTGAGGAATTAGGAATACCCCTCGTTGCTATTAAACTTAGGAGTAGTTTTACGTTTTAGGGTCTTATCTATTCCTTAAAAAGAACCGTTTACTATTTAGCAGTGTGAAAATAAATGAGTGATGATTAATTGAATTGTTAGTACTACATAGCAATACTTAGGGGGTGTCCTCGTGGTGTAATGGTTAAAGCGATGGACTACGAAATCGTAGTACGCGAGTTCGGACTCCGGTCCCGCTATTACGTTCACTTTCGGACAAATACCCTTGGGAAAGGTATGAACCCCCTTATCCTCCCAGCTATGGGTTAAATAGTACCACTACTGTTCTTCTAGGAGAATGGCTTTGGAATTAAATAACCAACAAAAGTTGATATGCCATTAAACAAAGAAACCAACCATAGCAATACTTGAAACTATTTATCTGTGCAAATGAATGAGTAACGTTGGATGCCATAAAACCTAAACAATCACTCAAGCTTCTCCCTGATTCCGTTTTCTGCTCTCTTATCGAAGTAAATTATGTAAAAGTTTTACCTTTTATTATTTGAAAAGATGAGGAGATACTTCTTCAATACATCAATGAGAAGGCGTAAAGTGCTTCCTTTAACGAAACTGTCAAGCTTCAGTTAAAAATCAATTGTAAAAAAAAAAAAAAGATGGTTTTGATTCTAATCAATATTTTAGTTATTCATTGGTCTCCCTTTTTGTGAAATATTTTCTTTCAGTTGCCTCTCTTTCCTGCAGTCAACTGCAGAAATAATCACTTTGTGTATTTTACTTAATAATTTTTTCTAAAATGCACAAATAGTGATGCTGACAAATTGGATGTGCGAAAGAAGAAAACGCTAATGTTTTCTTTTAAGTGAAAGGTTGAAATTTCCTGACTTAATAAAAGAACGTTGAAAAGAATTATATGTGTTGAATAGCCGTACTTACAACGATTAAACTAAGCCTAAATTTAAATTATTGGTATTACAGAGAAATACTTTAAACCTTATAACTGCATGATAATAAATTATTAGTATTAGCAATACATGAATAAACTTCACTCTATGAAATTAGATAATTAATATTAAATAGGATTATTAGAGTTTGATAAAAATAATTGAAACCGTTTATAAGCGTGCAAACCAATTAGATCTGACTCATTCAGAAATAAAATTACGTACAAATTAATCCCTTAAAAATTATATTTGTATAACCATTAAGTTGTGAATAAACAAATGACTGATGTTAAATTGAATTGTTAGTATTACACAGCATTACCTTAAACCTTTTAACTGTGTACAGAAAAAAGAGCTCTAGCTTGTTTAAAATATTACCTGCAGACTATTTGTTTACAAATAATATATCTAATATAGGTATAAAGAGAATTTAGCATTAAATAACCTACACGGGTTGATATGTTATAAGACTTAAACAATCCTAACCAATCAATCAAGCATCTACCGGAAACGATTTTCTGCACTCTTATCGATTAAGGTACCCGCTCTCCTGAAGTAAATCATGCACAAATTTTACCTTTTATTGTTTGAAAAATGCGGTGATACTTTGATGCATCAGTGATAAGGCGTAAAGTGCTTCTTTTAACCAAACTGTCAAGCTTCAGTTAAAAATCAATTGTAAAAAAAAAAAAGATGGTTTTGATTCTAATCAATATTTCAGTTGTTCATCGGTCTCCTTTTTTGTGAAATATTTTCTTTCAGTTGCTTCACTTTCCTGCAGTCAACTGCAGAAATAATCAATTCGTGTATTTTACTTAATAATTTTTCTAAAATGCACAAATAGTGATGCCGACAAATTGGATGTGCAAAAGAAGAAAACGCGAACGCTTTATTTTAAGTGAAAGGTTGAAATTTCCTGACTTAATAAGAGAAAAAAAAAAAGAGTCGTGGCCATAAGAATTTATCTTCTGTCTGTCACAAACATTTTATTACAGGATATTGTTAAAATAGCTTATGTCTCTTTGTTTAATGGAATATCGCCCTTCGTGCTCTTTTTAATGCCAAAGCCATCCTTTTACAAGAACAGCTTTGATAGTATTTAACCTATACTTGGTCGGACAGTGGGGGTCAATTCCATTCTTTATAGTATTAGTTCGAAAGTGAACGTGATAGCGCGACTGGAATTCGAACCTGCTTACTTCGAGGCCGCACTTCAGCATTTTAACCATTAGCACCACGGGGATTTTCCCGGGGACTTCCCTCTTGGAATAGTTTTACTTGTTGTTTGTCACTGTTAACCACAAATACGTAATTTATGTATCAAAACATTATTACAGACATTCAAGTATAGGTAAATCATTATATATAACGATAGAAGAAATCTAAATAAGAAGAGTTTTTTACTGGAAAAATGTTCCTTGTTATTAGGGCAGAGCAGATATAAGACTTAGGTAGAAATTGATGACACTATAAGTCCATTACTCTAAATCTAATGTGATTTCCACAATTTTTGATAGAAATACGAGAAAAGTGGCTGATCCAGCGTCAGTATGTCGTTAAGTATAGGAACCTCATAAATTGTGCATATAAATGATAATTAAACACACAGATACACACACAGGCATATAATATCAATATAAATAATATAGTTTAATATATTTATTCAGAAATAGTGCCCTATATCATTAAGAGAGTATATCTAAGTTGAGTTAG
The DNA here is from genome assembly GCA_963585895.1 of Sepioteuthis lessoniana. Taxonomy (NCBI): domain Eukaryota; kingdom Metazoa; phylum Mollusca; class Cephalopoda; order Myopsida; family Loliginidae; genus Sepioteuthis; species Sepioteuthis lessoniana. The sequence goes on along the minus strand of OY757928.1, from coordinate 41,414,730 downwards.
CATAGATATACAGTCAATACCGTTCGGTAGCTTCAGTTCCTACTCTATATGATCATTCTTTCATCAAATGATGCGATGATCGGGTCAGCGTGAAAATGACTATATATATATATATATATATATATATATATATATATATATATATATATATATATATATATATATAAGTGTGTGTGTGTGTGTATTGTTAATGGACGAGAATATAAAATCTTTTAAATTGCGATTGACAATTCAAAAAGTACTCAAATATTGGCCTGCAAAGGACTATAAAAATTAAACGACATTGAAATTTCTCCAGCTCATGATAAATTCGTGAATTATCTAATAGAATATACACTCATCAGAAATTTTTATTATATATATATATATATATATATATACATACATGTGGTGCTTCAATAAGTTTCCAGACTTTTTTGTACAGGCAGTTAAAATTGTCGTAAATTCTTGAAAATTGCTATACATATTATGAGATGACTGACCAATTTTTCAGGTTCAAATGAACAGCTACAGCAGCAATTGGAATACACCCTACTAAAGCCTGATTGTCACAGCTGGTGAATTTCAAAAATGCAATCTGGGTTTGAGGGCATTTTAGAAGAACTATATACAATAAAAGTCTGTTTTAAACTTGGAAAATGCCACAGAAACGTCTAGAATGCTTCAAACTGCTTTTTGACCATCTTGTATGAATCGAGCATCAGTTTTTGAGTGGCATAAGAGATTCAAGGATAGAAGGGCGTCTGTGAGGGATAATGAGAGGTGTGGGAGGAGTAAGAAAGTTTGGCCAAAGGTTGAGGATTAAGGTTAGGGTTACTATGTTGAGGTTTTAAGGGAGTCATGAAGAGATTGCGTTGGAAGAGGCCAGCACTCTTCAAATCGGATCAGTGGCATTTCCACTAGGACAATGCATCAGTCCCTAACTCCATCATTGTCACAGACTATTTGACCAAGATGTGCATCAACACAGTTCCTCACCGTCCCTATAGTCTAGACCTTGCTCCCTGTGACTTTTGCTTATTCCCTAAGCTCAGAGGCTGTCGTTATGAGACAATTGAGGAGATGAAAGAGGCTGTGACGAAGGTCATTGACACGCTCACACAAGAGGACTTCCATACATGGGGCCTTCCAGAAATTGTTGGAACGGTACAACAAATGCATTGCAACCGGAGGAGATTGCTTTGAAGGGGACTAGTGTTTCATGTGTATACTATCAATAAAAGTGCCAATACGAAAAAAGTCTGGAAACTTAGTGAAGGTTCCTCGTATATATAAATGAGTGGTAGAAATACTCATATAGTGTTATTTATATTTTTACTGTGTGACGGTAGAGACGTCCCTAACAAATACGAAGGTGGTTCCGCTTCGAATCTGCTGATCATTCCACTGTTCAGATACATCTTCGGACGACACGATTGATTCGTTATCATGTCACTTTGTGTTTTTTTAGATACAAATAACAGTTCAATCGCTTGTCGGAGTCGCTTTTTAGTGAGTAAATGAATGAGACCGCACAATCAAGAAAGTAAAAATAAAAATAAAAATAAAAATCGATGCGAAGAAACAGAGAACAAAACATGCCTTATAAAATAACATTTAAAATACATATATATATATATATATATATATATATATATATATATATATATATATACATGAGAAAATATCTTTCAAAAATAATACATATATTTACTCATTCTGGAGGTGGGAAAAGACACTAAATCACATATAAGCAGTCCATCAATTTCTCTTATAAGTTTTAAGCTTTTCTATTTCCGGCTGTCTATCGTTTGTTGCAAGGCAATATTAAATAGTGGTTATGTTTGCTTTTCACAATCCTTGGCACTACTTCACAAGTACTCATCACGTTAAGCTTCTTTGCATTTTTCACAACGTTGAATTACGGACACTTTACTTCGCTTTCTATGTTCGGGGCAATCTGGTACAAGTTCAAAGACTCAGAGCTTCATAGAAACTGCCCAGTGACTCACGTGCAGCGCCGTTACTTCTGGCCTACTGTTACGAAAGACAAATCCCGTTATTTTGTGTACATCTTCATCTAAGAATAGGGACGGGAAAAATTAATTTTCTCCCAATTTGGATTTCAATAATTTTTGCTGACATCCAATCTTTCAGGATTGCTGAAAGAAAACAATTTATATTTTAGAAGATTTCTTTTATTTTTAGAATAAGTCACTTTTGAAAATTGACCATTGGCCGCCCGGAACACATCGATCTGTCAAAACAATCCACATATCTTCGAATAGCCTCTAGGTTAAACAATAATATTACATTTGTTTTTCTTTTTTTTTCCGATAACAATTCGCTTTCGTCAAATTCCTTTCACAAGAAAATAACATCATTTTTTTTATTAACGTTTCTTTTCAAAAACCCATTAAGTCATGACAGATTTGTAATGTATTACTCTATTTTTCCAAAATGTAAATCGGTTTCTTTTTCCTCTGGTTAATAAAATTTCTCTGACTGGCCTCTGAATTTCTAATGGGTTACATTGTTCTCAAATAGTTCCAACCTTAGTTCATCATCAGGGGAAAAGTTTTTGTGAAAATTCATTTGTTTTAGAAATGTTTTAAGTTAGTTTTAAAAAGAGTCGATAATCTAGTATAAGAGAAGAGACGAAAAATAAACGGGTGACGAAGCATATCCATTTGTTTAATGAAATTTATTTTCTTGTAACTAAGTGTCTTCAACAGATCACAATATATTTGCTGTCAGGACACCTGACTCTGTTTTCTTCATATGGGAGTTTAGTCTATTTGTAACAAACAGATGCGAATAAACAATCGTTTAAGATACGCTTGAGAAATCAAAAAGAGCTGAAATGCCAGTAAGCTTAACAATATAAAAAAAATAAGACTAATCAAAACCCAGTAAGCTGGGGATGTAGATTACACCGAGTGCATCTCTGCAATGGGGTAAGACTCCCCAAACGAGTGTCCTGGATAGGATATTAAACTATTCTCTCCCAGTCGGCTGGGGCTTTAGAATACAACGACTGCATCTCTACAGCGGTGTAAGTCCACTAAAAACGAGTGTCCTGTTTTGACTCTAAACAATTTGATAGTTAGTATCCAGTAATTCTGGAGCTTTGAAGAATACGGAATATAGAATTTGAATTATTGGTATTACAGAGCCATACCCGAAACTGTTTAACTGTCTGAAAATAAACGATTAGTATTAGCAATACATGAATACACTTCACTCTACACGGAATACCGAATACTCCTTATATTAAAATTACTCTCAAGTCCACTCTAGTCCGGAGTGGTTGCATCTAATAGGGTCTATTTAATATCTAAATTGAGTGCCAACGAGTGACTCATGTTAAATTGAATAATTTGAAATAGAAATGGTTGATCATTTAACTGTATGTAAACAAATGAATAACGTTTAATTGAGTTGATAGTGATAAATATCAATACTTTGAACCATTTAGCTCTATGTTGAAGAGAATAAAAAGTTATAAATAGCAATACGTGTAAGCACTTTACGGTGTGTAAACAAATGATTAATAGTTAATAGAAATATTCGTGTTAGACAACAATACTTAAAACCATTTAACTGTGTATAAAAGAATGAGCTCAACCTCGTTTAAAAAGTATCTAAAATGAGTTAACAAATCATATATATTTTATGTATATATAAAAACAGTATTTGGCATTAGATAGTAAACAATGGTTGAAATGCTCTAAAAAACAGCCCAAACCAACCCAAACAAACCAAAACTAAGACTAATCAAAATCTTACCTTCATACTATCATTTAATTTCTATAAATTTTCTGTATCATCTATCAAAGAAAAGTTTATAATTATCCGAAGAATGTCTTCTATTGTATAGTTGATATATAGGGCACCTCACTTTGTTTCGTGTCTGGAAAGTTAGACTAGGAAGTAATTATAAGTGATTTTGAATCTCACTGCGTGCTCTATAGAGCCACAACTAAGCAAACCTTCGTAAAAAATCATATAGTTCATTCATGAGACATAGTAATACAGCGATTACATGGTGAGATTTCAAATAATTTCAATATATATATATATATATATATATATATATATATATATATATATATATTGTACTTGTAGTGTTGGAGTTACTTTTATAGTAAATAGAAACAACGACTCGACATCAAAACTTAAACAAGTATAACCCAGTTGCCGTGATGGCTGATTGTATTAATTTATTATCTCGTTTGAATTGGCCGCGAGTTTTTCAGTTAACTCTGTGCTGTCATCTCACTAAGTTATTGCGTCATCTCACTCGTGTCCCCGAATTCACTGTTTTCATTTCCCCAAGCAAACCTGTGACAAGACTCGAATACATTTTGTTTATATTTGGTCTTCCTGCATTGGTTGCTGGTGTGCTCGTTTGCAACTTCCAATTTGACTAACATTTCTGTTCAAATATTTCATCTAATTTAACAGTTAACTGAAAAGCTCGCAGCCAATCCAAACTAGATAATAAAGTAATTAATATAATCAGCCATCACGGCAACTGGGTTATACTTCTCTAAGTTTTGATGTCCAGTCGTTGTGTCCATTTCCAATAAAAGTAACCTTAACACTACAAGTACTATACTATATATATATATATATATATATATATATATATATATATTGAAATTATTTGAAATCTCACCTTGTAATCGTTGTATTACTATGTCTCATGAATGAACTATATGATTATTTACGAAGCTTTGCTTAGTTGTGGCGTAAGGCCAGCTCTATAGAGCACGCAGTGATATTAAAGTGTTATAGTCCATAGTCGAGGGTAACCCGAAGGCTCCCTTTTCAATAGCTACTACACCAATGTGTAGGGGAGGGCGCTACTCCTTCCCTGGATTGCTCTACTTTACTCTTGATCCATACCTTATAATGCTGAGTGTTAAGCAAGGAGGCATCAAGTACCATTTTTTGAGTCTTTGGTATGACTTGACCTGGGATTGAACCCAGGTCTCCCGGGCCATTGGCGAACACTCTAACCCCTAGGCCACTTATAATTATATATATATATATATATATATATATTGTACGACAAAAATACATTCCACATTTTAAACAGTCACCTGTGTTGTGCAAACGAGCATAGAAACGGTTATTATCATGTCTTGGATCGGATCACAGCTTTCGTTTGTTTTTGAAAACTTTTATCAAGACTGTTGCATCTGTAATTGCTTCACTGAACTTTTTGTGCTTATTTCCTGTTACGTCGAAATGATGCTTTTCTGTATAGAATTTTCACCCTAGAGCAGCATCGACCTTTTAGAAGTGTCAAAATTTATTAAATCTAGCTAAGTAAGGCACAGGGGCAAAATATATTTAAGCTGGCAAGATCAAACATTATGCAGTTGTAATGGACTGCTTTACAAGTTTACAAAACCTTTTACTTTTGTGTATTTCTGATATATATCGTAAACACAGATAGGTAAAATTTAAAGAATATCTATGACAGAATAGAAAACAAAAAAAAAGTTCAATGACTACTGGGTGCATTGCAGCTATAATTTCTGGCAGAGTTGCTGAAAAATAATGAATTTGAACTCTTTTGGGAATTTCAAGATACAAACTGATGCCCAAAACGTTGCAAACACTGTAGGATTTTATTGATTATCGGTCTGAATGTGATGGAAGATTTGATCACCGATGTCAACCTATAATTGCAAAGAACTCAGAAGAAAAACAAGCATAGAAGCCAAGAGTCTTTTGCACAAACTTTCACGCACATACACATACATACACACGCACGTACCTTCACACACGCAAACACACACATGCAAGCGTTCACAAATATGTACATAACAACGAACAAATATATACTTACACATTTTCATGTAAGGAAACAAAAACAAACGTTAACAAAAGTCGTCATATAGTTATTTATCAAGCTTCGCTTATTTGTAGAACAAGGCCAAACATATAATGAATCAAATTGAAATAAAGTAACTTGAAATGTTCATTTAACCAAACTAACAAAATATTTTATCACGCGATATATATATATATATATATATATATATATATATATATATATATAAGTAAAACATGCATTCTGTATATATATGTATATATATAAGGGTTAGTCAAAAATAAGTGCCTTTTTCTTTAGTACAGGAATAATTACCGACACACGAAAATTTATCATATATAAATCTGAAGCTGGTCCTCTGTGTGTCACATCCCCACTTCTTAACATTGCTTCTGTTTCTCCCAGTAGCAACGTTCCACCTTAAAATGAGAGCATGTATCCCTAACTCCTAGAATTCTGTTGCCCGTTCTTTGAACCATATCATCGTGGCAGTTTTCAGTTACTTTAAAACCCTCTTTCATGGAGCCGAAGAGATGATAGCCTGAAGGCCCTAAATCTTGGCTATCGATAATATCCTCCCTTTATATGACAATACTCAACCACACATAAGAATCAGGGCAAGGGAGACGATCACCTCATTCGGGTGAACAACTTTACTACATCCTCCATACTCGCCAGACTCACACACACACGCACACATGTATATTTATCTAAACATAGACCAACTCCTCCACATAAGTAGGCGGAGTGTAACAGAGTTTTTCTTCCCCTAGTTTTTTTCCCCTAGCATAGTTAAAGAGCTCAGGCTTCCCCTATATTTACAAACAGCTAGAGTGATAAAGTTGGAATTACAACTTTCATAATGGTATTTACGCTATGTGAAATACAGTCTAGTCATGTACACGACGATTATATATATATATATGTGTGTGTGTGTGTGTGTGTGCGTGTGTGTTTGTGTGTGTGTGATACATGCTTGGCGAAATGGTTCTCGTTTTATGAATTCAGTGAACACGGTTCAATTTCTGGACTACGCTGAACATATCTTACTTTTGCAAACCTGGGAGTCATAGCTATCATTCGGTCTTCAATCCGGTACGACAAAATAGTTGTAGTTTGTTTTTTTCTCTTTAGTCAGTTACTGTAGGGGAAGGAAAAATGCTGAAAAACTTTAAATATCAAACGCTAAGGAGTCAGTTACTCCCTCCATTAGAGACATAGTTTAGCAGCTGCCTTATACTCTTCATGATCATGACAGTAAAAAGCACTTGAATATATATATATATATATATATATATATATATATATATATATATATATATATATATATATATGTGTGTGTGTGTGTGTGTGGTGCATACATCTATGCATATATATATATATCATCCGAGGAAAAATCCAAGGGTTAGAAATATCCAACTTGAATGTTTGTTTTTTTTACTCAAATGATATTTAAATAATTAACAATATCTTCATTCAAAATCTGAAGGTGTTATCATAGAACTGAAATAAATCTATAATGACACCAAAGAATTGAAATTTATATTTTTATTTTCATTTATATATATATATATATATATATATATATGTATATATATATATATATATGTGTGTGTGTGTGTGTGTGTGTGTGTGTGTCTGTGTCTCTGTGTGTGTGCGTTCTAGTCCTTTTTCTGCTTCTTTTTTATGTTATATCAAAATTCATTGGTTATTTAAGTTCAAAGGCTTTCGGCTGTAATTACAAAAAATATAACTAAGTATTCAGATGATGGCTTTGTAATTAAGCATACGCCGACTTTAAACGTTTCATTTTTTTATTAAACCAATACGAGTAAATAATGTTGTATTTTCAGAATTACGAGGTGTATACGCTAAGTTTCCAGACATTTTTCTTATGGGTATTCAAAATTGTTGAAGAATCTTGAAAATTCAGTACGTTATTGCTATAGATATTATGAGATGACAGACTGATTTTTATGATTTCATGTTCAGAGGAACAGCTACAGCAGCAATTAGAATACACCCTACTATTGTCACAGCAGGTAAATTTTAAAAATGCACCCTGGACGTGAGGAAGAACGATATGCAATAAAACTTTGTTTTAAACTTGGAGAAGATGCCACAGAAACGTATGGAATGCTTCAGACTTCTTTTGGACGAGCTTGCATGAATCGAGAATCAGTTTTTGAGTGGCATAAGAGATTCAAGGAAGGCAGGGATTCTGCGAGGGATGATGAGAGGTGTGGAAGGAGTAAAAAAGTCAATACACCTGAGTTGATTTGCCAAAGGGTTAGGGTAAGGGTTACTATGTTGAGGTTTTAAGGGAATTCAGGAAGAGATTCCGTCGAAAGAGGCCAGCACTCTTCAAATCAGGTCAGTGGCCTTTCCACCAGGACAATACACCAGTCCACAATTCCATCCTTGTCACAGACTATTTGACCAAGATGGGCATCAAGACTATTCCTCACACTTCATATAGTCTAGACCTTGCTCCCTGTGACTTTTGCTTATTCCCTAAGCTCAGAGGCTGTCGTTATGAGACAATTGAGGAGATGAAAGAGGCCGTGACGAAGGTCATTAACACGCTCACACAAGAAGACTTCCATGGGGCCTTCCAGAAATTGTTGGAACGATACAACAAGTGCATTGCACCCGGAGGAGATTACTTTGAAGGGGACTAGTGTTTCATGTGTATACTATCAATAAAAGTGCCCATACAAAAAAAGTCTGGAAGCTTATCGTATTCACCCCGTATAGTCAAATTTGAAAATTAAACGATGAATTGAGAAAATTCTATGCATTATATTATCATTAGACGCGTTTAAATGTACGTGACGTAATTAGCGTTTGAAATTTTATTTTAAAGTTAACTTTTTTGCTGGGGTTTTTGTAAGTTTTAAAACGACTTTATCCAGAATTTAAAAAAAAAGCTATTCCTTGAAAATTAAGATCTTTGTGTGAAGTCTAAAAACTGTTTTAATTTGTTTGTATATGTTTATATATTGTTTATAATTGGTACGAATTAAAACTCATCAGAATTGATCTCCAATGTTGGTGGACCAGTAAAACTTTTTGTAGAAACTGCCATGTACAGAACTCACAAATAGTGACAGCCGATCGGGACGGATAGTGAGAGAGAGAGAAATAGAGGGAGAGAAAGAGAGAGAAAGAGGAGAGAGAGAGAGAGGGGGTGGGGGGTAATCCGTTTTTTACTCTCCTTACAACTGATGATGATTAATCTAAAATGCTCTTGAAAATGGTCGAGCAAGACGAGATAGTAAAAAAACAAATATTTACGTCTATCAACTGAAATGAATGAGTGTAAGTCAATATCACTGCATTAGCCAAACAAACGATGAATTAAATAAGGAAATATTTAAACTATACTGTCACAAATAGAAAAAGAGCGAATGTGGGATTGGAAAGATTTGGAATTTCGACGGGCCGAGACGTATCGGTACATTTTGGAGTAGTGCCACAGACTCAGAAATCTTCGATGGAACATAATTATTCTAGATCGATTTCATAATAATGAGACAAAATAAAAGTAAAGGTGGTGATTAAAAAAGAAAAAAAAAAACAAGATTGATGTAAAACGACTTTGTCGTTCAACATAATGGAAATGTTTTTAAATCGACGACGACTCACGAGGAGTTCAATAAATCCGTGGCTTGTTACGTGGTTAGTTGATGACATTTCATTTTTAAATTAAATGACATTATATTCGATTTAGGTAAACTTATTCACTTATGAATTAATGGTATATAAAAGGAAGGATATCATGTTAAAAGAAGACATTTAATAGGTAAATAAACATTTGCTTTTTTTCAATATTTACCTGTTGATCTATTGATATTTCTATATGTTGATACAACTGTGAATAAATAACTGCAAAACTAGCTTTTAAACTCGAATCCAATTATATATATATATATATATATATATATATATATATATATATACACGCCAGGATCGTTCAAAATGGTCTAAGCTCCATTCAAATTTTAGATCGTAGCACACCTCTGTCATTTGCACTGAAGTCTGAATATGTTCTTCTAGTTTCATATGAAGTAGAAGATTGGTTTGATTTGGTTTGATTTTATGGCATATCAAAAATTGTAAGGAATCTAATGCCAAATCTTCTTTATATATATATATATATATATATATATATATATATATATATATATATATATATATATATCAAATATACATTGCCCTGTCGGCTGGGGCTGTATAGGCATAAGACCCCCTCCTAACGAGTGTCCTGAATTATGTCACTAAACAATCTGATGGTGAGGTTCCAGCAGTGCTGGAGCTTTGGGGAATGCGGAGTGCCCCTTCATTGCCATCGCTCCCAGGTCCACTCTGACCCGGAGTGGTAACACCTGATAAAGACCTATCTATGGGTTAAATAGAACTAACAGCATACTTATGCTAATCTGAATTGTTTGAGTAAACTGAGTAGCTTGAAATAGAAATGTTTTTTACAATTAAACCGTACTTACATTTAAACTGCGTGGTTATGCTTAACTGAATTATTTGAAATAGAACTGTTTTTCGACATTAAAACTGTATTTACACTTAACTGAATTGTTACATATAACTGCTTGAATAGTTTGAAATGGAAATGTTTTTGATAATTAAACTGTGTACTTATGCTAAAGTGAATTGTTTTCAATAGAACAGATTATTTACATAAAAATGGATTTGGCGTTAAATAACCTACAAATTTTGATATGCCATAAAACGCAACAAACCAAACTAAAACAATTAAATATACAGAATTTGTAAACCCATTTTGTTCATACCATTGAAAAAAGAACAACATATGTTCATTCTTTTGTATACTGTTAAATGGGTCCAAGTATAGCTATGTATCACTAACCGTTCAATTAAGCAGGGGGGTGTCCTCGTGGTGTAATCGTTAAAGCGATGGACTGCAGAATCGTAGTAAGCAAGTTCGTATTCCAGTCGCGCTATTACGTTCACGTTCGGGCAAATACCCTTGGGAAAGGTACGAACCCCCTTATCCTCCCATCTATGTGTTAAATAGTAGCATTACTGTTCTTATAGGAGAATAGCTTTGGCATTAAATAACCTAAAAAGGATGATATGCCATTAAACAAAGAAACCACCCATCAATTAAACATCAGTCATTTCTTTACGCAGTTAAATGATAAACAGTTCTATTTCAAACAATTCAATTTAGCATAATTCTTTCATTTGCACTCAGTTAAAATTTCAAACATTTCTATTTGACCCATAGCTAGTACCCCATCAGGTACTGCTATTCTTGGCTAGAATTCCCCTGGGAGCAATGGCAATGAAGGGGTACTCCGCTTTTCCGAAAGCTCTAGTATCACTGGAGTCAAACATAAACTTTTTCAGTATCATAATCGTTTTGGGGTAACTTATCCAACTGCAGAGATGCAGTGGCTGTTTTCAACAGTTCCAGACGACTGGGCTCAAAAGTAGGAGAGTTTTGACGCAATTGTAAACAAAAACACTTCTGGATCTTCTTTCTGGGTGTAGCTAAGAAGTGTATTTATACCTATATTTGGTATTTTGGTTTTGCTTATTCCATGATCTTCTGCTCTACACGAATCATGTCGTCTTTAAGAGATCTATAATGATTCGATAATCTTCGGTTGTTGTTTTGTGGATTGAAGTTTATTTTGATTTGGATGAGATTCTTTTTAATTCCATTATTTGTTGCACTAAATCTGGCGTTAATTCTCCATGAAGACCCCTGGTCTCTCCAAATTACACACATATATATATATATATATATATATAATTAAGAAAAATAATTTCTTCATGGCCAAGAGAAAGTCTACCTAAGTTTCACGAAACAACTCTCAGGATTTGTCTGGTCTGTGTTGTTTCTTTAAACTAGTCATAAGTGATGCTTGATTATTTTCAAGTAGCACGTGTGTTTTTCGTCTTTTCTTTTGTTTTAAGAACTTTTCCCCAGGTATCAGTTTGATGAATCTACAAATTGTACAGTCTATTTTTTTACCCCTACAGAAGTACAGATTAGCAATAAAGATATATATATATATATATATATATATATATATATATATATATATATATATATATATATATATTATTTTACTGTATTAAAAAAAATGGAACCTCCAACATAGCGTTCATTTATTTAAAACAGTTTCGGCGGATGAAGTTTTACTTTGAAACTAATTAGACTCAAAGAATTATTATTTTGCATTGCAATAGCCCTCTAAATTAAATCAATATTATAAAATAAAATAATTTGTGTAACGCTTTAAGCAAATTACAAAATACGGGCACGTGTGTGCATATTTAGATATGGACATGAAAGCTAAAAGATAAAAGATATACGCTTATATATATATGTATATATATATGTGTGTGTGTGTCTGTGTGTTTCTGTGTGTGTCTGTGTGTGTGTGTGTGGTGCATTCAGTAAGTTTCCAGATTTTTTTATATGGACATTTAAAACTGTTATAGACTCTTGAAAATTAAGTATGTTATTGCTATACATATTATGAAAGGACTTACAATTTTTAATATTTCATGTTCAAATGAACAGCTACAGCAACAATTGAATTACCACCTAATAAAGCCTGATTTTCACAGCTGGTGAATTGCAAAAATGCAATCTGGACGGGAGGACACTTTAGAAGAACGATATGCAATAATCATCATCATCATCATATCGTGCTGGCAGCACGGATATCCCTGACCCTCTTTCGCCACTCCTCCCTATCGTTCATCGCCCTAGGTAGGTCTTCAGGACAACAACCTGTATCCTCACATAGCTGCTGAATGTACGTTCGTGCTGGTCGTCCTGCTTTTGCGCGGCCGTGTGTGGGGGTCCATAAGAGTACATCTCTTATGAGTTCATCTCTGCTTCTCCAGCAATGTCCTGCATGTCTGGTTCGCCTAACTTGAATAGTTTTCGTGATAGGGGGCAGGTGGCCGTACAGTTGGTGTCTTGTTGGGTGTTGCCGCCAGGACTTGTTGAGAATTGCACGCAGCATTCTTGTGTAATTGCCATCTAGTTTCTTCTCCAGCCGTTTTGTTAGCGTCCATGTAGTGCATCCATATAGCAGTATCGATGTGACCGCTGCCTGGAAGAAACTGCGTTTCATCTTATCGGTTAGGTCTGATTTCCATATAGTCGATAGCCTGTTGATGGCTGTCCATGCTTTCGTTAACCTCGTTTCGATGTCCTTTTCGGTTGATTCGACGCTGCTTCCTAGGTACGTGAATTTGTCTACTAGTTTAAGAGGGGTTCCTTCTAGAGTGGAGATGTCCCCCGTTTGGTTATAGCACATATATTCCGTTTTATGTGCATTAACATGGAGGCCTATGCTTGCTGCTGCTCGTTCCAAACTATGCAGAAGTGTTTCAGCTTGGTCAGGTGTATTTGCCAGTATCGCTATGTCATCGGCGTAGTCGGCGTCGGTAATTGTTGTTGCGGGGTATCTTCTGCTTCTTTTCTTCGTCAGTTCGAAGCCATTCTCTTTGATTTTGTCAATCGATGTTCTAAGTACGTAGTCTAGACAAATGATAAAGAGATACGGAGCCAGCGTGTCTCCTTGTAGTACTCCTGCTACTATGTCGAAGTATTCTGTGTCTCCATCTGGTGATCGTACTTTTACTTTAGTGTTTCTATAGAGAATCGTTATTGCCGCTACGGTTTCTTTAGGTATGCCGTACGCTAGTAGGATTTGTTCCATCTTTCCTCTGTGAATGGAGTCGAAAGCCTTGGTAAAGTCGACAAATATTAATGTCGCTTGTAGGTTCTTTGCCCGTACACCTTCAAGGATTCTGCGGATGGTTAATATTTGTGAGGTCGTAGATCTATTTCTTCGGAAGCCATTTTGGTTTTTTCTAAGTATGCTGTCGATTTTGGGTTCTATTCTGTTTCGTAGTAGGGCATTGTAGATTTTGGCAGCTATGGATGTAAGTGTTATGCCTCGGTAGTTTTTGGCTAATCCGAGGTCCCCCTTTTTAGGGAAGGGGAGTATGCATCCCTTCGTCCATCTATCTATCGGATTTTGATTGTATACTGCGTTGCAGTGTCGGAGCAGTATGTCGTCGAATTGTCTGGTCTTCCATACTTCCGGGGGAATTTCGTCCAGTCCTGCAGCTTTTCTATTTTTAATTTTTCTGAGAACCGAGTCGAGTTCTTCTTGTGTGAACGGTCCAAGTTTAATGTCTAATTGTTTGCTAATTATTCTGGTGATTGGTTCAGGCGTTATTTTTGGTGGGTTTCCAAGTAAGTTTTCGAAGTGCTGTTTCCACAGTTTTATTCTTTCTTGTTGGTTTGCTGCTTTAAGTTTTTCTTTGGCCGTGTTCTTTCTTCTGCTCACTTCGTTTATTGTTTGCCAGGCAATTCTAGATTGTCTATCTTCCACCGAGTCTCTAATCTTATCTATCTGATTTTGAATGAATTCTGTCTGTTCCTTTATATATATGCCTGCTAATTGATATTGTGCCGTTTTTAGTTTTAAGGCATTTGTGTTTGTTGGGTTTTTTCGATAGTTTTTGGAGGCTGTTTTCACTAGTGCACGTTTTTAGCGGTGAGAGAAAAACGTGCACTATATGCAATAAAATTCTGTTTTAAACTTGGAATAGATGTCACAGAAACGTCTAGAATGCTTCAGACTGCATATATATATATATATATATATATATATATATATATATATATATATATATATATATATTTATACATATATATATATATATATATATATACATTGGGGTAAAAAACTGTGTACTTATGCTAAAGTGAATTGTTTTAAATAGAACATATTATTTACATAAAAATAGATTTGGCGTTAAATAACCTACAAAGGTTGATATGCCATAAAACCCAACAAACCAAACCAAACCAATCAAATATACAGAATTTGTAAATCCATTTTGTTCATACCATTGAAAAAAAAAAAAATTATGTTCATTCTTTTGTCTACTGTTAAATGGGTCCAAGTATAGCTATGTATCACTAACCGTTCAATTAAGCAGGGGGGTGTCCTCGTGGTGTAATCGTTAAAGCCATGGACTGCGGAATCGTAGTAAGCAAGTTCGTATTACAGTCGCGCTATTACGTTCACACACACACACACACACACACATATATATATATATATATATATATATATATATAATATCCGCAGAGAACAGAGTTCTTTACAGACAATTAACACCAATTTGACAAATTCTGTAATTAAAAAAGGCCACATCTGTATCAAAGCGATCTTGTCTACCGAAAATAAAAAACGAAAATTACTCTCACCATTAAAGATCTTAAGAAGATGAAATGTCGGAAACATGTGTGGACCAAATATGTATGAAATAATTAAAGATCTATGTAATGAATTCAAAATCATTTGAGGACCGATTTATTTGAAAATAAGTAATTTTCTTTCGTTGAACAAACAACAATAACAATACATGTATATATATATATATATATATATATATATATATATCAAATACATACGGATAATCAAACAATAAATAGCTATGAAGGAATGTTCCTATTAGTTCTATCATTTTTGTTTTTTCCTCACTTTCTCTCTCTCTCTCTCTATATATATATATATATATATATAATAACACCGACAAAGCAATAATAATGATAATTACAAAGAATTAAATGAAATGCAGGAGAATTAGTAATTCCATCAACGAATTCCAAACGTAATCCAATATAAACAAAAGATAAACTAGGACACCCTCTCGAGAAAGTCTCCCAAACTAGATAAGTCTATCCATCATGACCCACACAATAATATTGCCACTGTATGCGAGCCACTTTTTATGATGTTTGCATTGGCGTGAAATTGGCAGTCACTAAATTGCTGTGGAATCTGTATCTCCCTATCTTTACTTATGCTACATAATTACGGAATAAGATTTTTAATATTAATCATTTTTCGTTAATTGTATTTTATCATTCAGTTTGATTGGGCTTGGAACTATTCGGCTCTTATTACAGGTGCACAGTCATTGGGTATAGTTTTATGCTCGCGCGCAAAGGATATGACAATCACATTGTCATAATAAACCCCAGATAGGAAATGAGGCTGGAGTATGAATGGCGTCATATCCTGAAGCAATGGTTCTGAAAATTGGAAGCTTTTGAAAAAGAGGCAGTTAGGAGTTGAGTTTGGGCCATGTAGTAGACGGTTGTGTTGTCTGCCATTGAGGCAGACAGTTGAAGTTGGGGTCCGATCATGGTGGTGAGAATTTGGGTCCGAACATGATGTTGAGAAATTGAGATTGGACCACGAGATTTACCAAACGTTGGGAGTGTTGTTAGCATAGTATGATACGAAAGACTTTTAGAATTGTGTCTCTCTCCTCGTGTTGAAGAACTGAAATCAGAAGATTTTAAACGGTTTGTACCTGAACAACGGAGTCGCTTGTGTATTTGTTTTCACCTGTGTATTTGAGTCCGCCTTTTCTGTTTTGTATTTCACTGTATTTGAATTTTTATATGTGCTGTTGTTATTGATATTATTATGATTATGGCTTTACAACATATACTCTATCACCAATATTTATCGGGGTGTCCTCGTGGTGTAATGGTTAAAGCGATGGACTGCGGAATCGTAGTAAGCGAGTTCATACTCTAGTCACGCTATTACGTTCACTTTCAGGCAAATACCCTTGGGAAATGTATGAACCCCCTTATCCTCCCAGCTATGGGTTAAATAGTACAACTACTCTTCTTTTCGGAGAATAGCTTTGGCATTAAATAACCTATTAAGGTTGATATGCCATTAAACAGAGAAACCAAACCAATATTTATCACTATTTATTTATGGATTTACTAACTCCCATTTGACATTTACAGCGACAAATTCTGGAATTAAAAAAGGCCACATCCGTATCAAAGTGATCTTGACTACCGAAAATTACTCTCACCATTAAAGATCTGAAGAAGATGTAATGTCGGAAACATGTGTAGACCAAATATGTATGAAATAATGAAAGATCTAAGTACCAAATTCAAAATCATTCGAGGGCCGGTTCATTTGAAAATAAATATATTTCTTTCGTTGAACAAAGAACAATCATAATACACCTATATATATATATATATATATATATATATATATATTATATACATTTATTTATGTATTTACTAACCTCCTCCGCATAATCAGGATGTAGAGCATGGTCTATTTTTTAGCGGTGTTAACGGTTTTAAATTCAGAATTTGCCTTTTTTTCTAAGACCGGTTAGCATTGCAAAGTTAAAGATTCCAGTCTGCCCAGCTAAATTACCCAAAACTGGAGGGAGAGAAATTTAATTCATACTTTTCACATGGGCATTAGCACCGCTTGAAATGAAGACAGCCTCATCCAAGATTCTATCTCGGTTCGTCGAATCTATTTCCTCCTCCAAAACCATTACACATTAAACACTATTTATTTATTCGTATTGTAAATTATACAAAAATATCCTCTCACACAGACCGTCGGACGCACACAAACACATATACATATGCATATTCTGTCGCTCTTGTATATCTATCTACCTAAGTGTGTATGTATGTGTGTGTGTGTGTGTGTGTGTGTGCATTTATTACCATCTATTTGTCTGTCTTTCAGTTCACAAGCACTGACGTGTTTACAGGTATCTATAAAACAGTTCTGAGGAACTGACAGATAAATGCAAGAATTATATATATATATATATATATATATATATATATATATATATATATATATGAAATTGTTAATCAACTTTCGGTGAAAGTCTTTCTTCTACTCTATGTGATTTGTTCTTCAAATTCAGCAGACACACAAGAATTTTGGTGTCAGATTTCATTTGGATCGAAAATATTGTTTTCCTGTGACTATTCAAAACATATTTCCAATAAATATGATTGCATTTGTCGTTTTCTTCGTGAAATAATTTTTTTAAGCCAACTATTTGCTGGCCAGACACTCAGTAAAACAGACCGAAAGATATTTATGCCAGCACGGCAATGTAGCTTTTTGCTTATTCTTTATCATAAAAGTACTGAAAACTGACTAGTAGAATCTTTAAGAACCCTAAATAACCTTTCTCTTTCTCTCTCTCTCTCTCTATATATATATATATATATACACCTGGACACAAATATAAGACCACCCTCAAAAATGAAGAAAAATATATTGTTTACAATTTTTAAATAATGAAAATCATATATATGAAAGATAAGGCATAAGTCCATTGAATTAAATATGAATAATTTCAAATCATTTTTATATGTATATTAGCATTCATGCTAAATCTTAAAATTACTTTTGACATAAATATAAGACCAATGAGCAGAACTATAGAATATAAAGGCATTCTTTTTTAATTTAATACTTTGTAGATCCACCGTTTGTTTTGTTCCCTCAAAAATTCGTCTTGGCATATTTTCACATCCTTTCTGAAGATGAACTGAAGGTATTTTTTCCTATCCGTCTAAGAGTTCAGATATTGCTGCGTACTGTCGACGTCCTTCATAAACTTTTGCAGCAATAAATTCCAACACTTTTTCAATAGGATTAAAGTCTGGAGAGCCCGCTGGTCGGTTAAGAATTCTTACTTGTGGTTCGAGCAAGTAATTCTTTGTCATTGATGCATTGTGGATAGCAGCATTACCTTGATGAAAAATCCATTCTTCTCCACATAGACGACGCCCTTCTTGTGCGAAAGATAAATCATTTAGCATCTTTTCATAATCTGCTGCTTTTTATCAACTACTGGCATATTGTAGTTTCTGTTTTCCGGAAGATGAGAAGCCTTCCCCCACCAGATCATAAGAAATCTTCCTCCACTATGTCTTGTCGAGTAATTCTCTTCTGGAAAATTTTTTGCGTGTCAGTACTTCTGAAAGCCATGTGGACCGTCTAAATCGAATTTCTTTTAGTCAGAGAAAACAACTTTTCTTTGTGTGCTTCAGGATTAATCTTGGACGATGAATTATTTTCTTATATTTAAAGTTTTCGTTGTTTAAATCCCTTCTAATAGTTCTAGTACTACGAGGAATACCTACAACAGATTTCAATATTTTTGATGTTGAAATTTTCCTTTTTACTTAGCTAACAATTCTTCTCTTGAATTGTGGTGATATTTTTCTGGTCTGCCTGTCGGTTTTCTTGTTCCATAACTATTTGGACTTTGCAAATAATCCATTTTAAGGCCTTCGAATTTTATCTCTGAGATTTTCCGACTCTTTTCAGATCTGTAATCTCGCCTCTCTCAAGTTCAGATAATTTAGTTCCTTTAGCTTACCTATGTTCTTAATATTTTAAGTATTACAATTCTTATAGCATCTATATTGTGTATATTATATATAATAATGTTTTCAATTAAATTTTTTTTTTGTTTAGTTTTTATTGATTGTCTTGTAGTTATGTCAAAAATTGATTTTAAAATTTAGCATAAACACATATAAAAATGACTTGAAATTTCTTCTTATTTTAAATTTAAATGTCTCTTAACCTTATCTTTCACATATCAGATTTTCATAATTTAAAAATTGCAAGCAATATCTTTTTCTTCATTTTTGAGGGTGGTCTTAAATTTTTGTCCATGGGTGTATATATACGATGTCTGGGGACTGTGATATCGTATTATGTGAATTTGAACTTCAGTCACGTTATTGTGGTCACTTTTGAGCCAATTTGCTTCGAAAAATCTGTGAACCCCCTAATCCTCCCCACAGGAATGCGTTTGGATTAAGTAATCCACCAAGATTGATATGTGATAAAAAGAACACACGCAAAAAACTCTCTCCCCCCCTCTCTCTCTCTCACACACACACACTTTTATATATATATATATATATATATATATATTGATGAATTTCATATGCCTATTAGATTAGGAGTATATACGAACAATTATATATACAGATCGCAAAACACTTCAATATCCCTCCCCCAAAATACTGCACAGTTTACCAATACAAATCGACGCGAAATAATCCCCTCAAGCTATATATCTGAATATTTGTCTCCGATTTAACCACGTAGCTTAATTTGAGAACCACGTATTAGTCGCATGACTCAAAAAGATTGAACACAAGAATACAGATTTATTCTATTGAAAAAGTCAGACGTATTTTATACTAGCTTACCGGAGAATTTAAACGGTTAAATTCTGAGTCGTAAATTTTTATCCTGTTATTATATCTTACACTATACTTGTATAATTCTATATAAAATTCCAGCAATCGATTTTATTTAATAAATTTGACTTTTATACCAAAGGGCTGGTGAGAAACGGGATTTAAACGTTTTTAAAACAAAATTTTATAAGAAATCTTACAGCGATTTCAATCTTTGATTTGCATTCAAATTTATGGTAACTCTATAGCCTCGTTGGCCCAGTCAGTTGAAGCGCTGCAGAATACTCGGACTGCATCTCTACAGAGGGCTAAGACTCTCCCAATGAATGTTCTGAGTTTGACTCTGAGAATTCTGATGCCGAGGATCCAATTGGGAAATGCAGAGTACTCCTTTATTGCCATCGCTCCAAGCTCCACTCTAACCCGGAGTGGTAGAACCTATCTATGGGTCAAATACAACAAAACTGTGTATTTATGTTAAACTGAATTGTTAGAAATAGAACTGTTTTTACATTTAACTGTGTGTACAGAGAAAATATTCTTGAAAACTCAAAAGTGTTTTACTCCTCTTATTTCTAAGAATATAGTTGTTTCAATTTAAGTGACATTTTGACTTTAAATAATTTTTTGTCTATTATAATATCATATTAGGGAAAATGAACTATACGACATTGAATCCAAATAATTTCACTCGAATTTCACACACACGCGCTCGCGCGTGTGTGTGTGTCGTTTTTTTAAATTTCTTCCTTTGACTCCGACATTGAACATTTAATAAGATAGAATCTCGCGGCGATATATTGCTTAAACTGGGTGAAAGACGTTTGTTTAAAAAATATAATGGATAAAGTGGATATCCTGTTTTCTTTTTTCTTGGTAAAAGATCAGTTGTCTCGTATCAACTGAGCAAATTTAAGACATATGAAATGTACTTAGAAAAATACGTAGTTTAAAGCTAAAATTATGTTTATATCCTTAATTATACATATAGTAAATAAAGTAAATAATGAGAGCTTTAGTAAAGTTTATGATCTAGATTCTGAATTGATATATATATATATATATATATATATATATATATATATATATATATATATATATATGTACATGTGTGTGTGTGTGTGTGTCTATATATCGCGTCATACCAAAGACTTTAAAAATGGTACTTGATACCTCCTTGCTTAAAACTCAGCAATATAAGGTACGTAACGAGGGTAAAGTGGAGCAATCCAGGGAAAGGAGTAGCACACTCCCATACACCTCGGTGTAGTAGCCTTTGAAAAGGGAGCCTTTGGGTCACCCTCGACTATGGTCGCCGACTTTACACACACACACACACATATATATATATATATATATATATATATATATATATATATTGTCATCCACAGACAGACTGTTTCCGTTCAATTAGAAATCTTAGTGTGGCTAGACATGCATGAGTACCGAAGCGGAAGATTCAGACCTCTGGCTGACTGAAGACACCGAAGGCCAAGGATTTTTACCGACTCTATTCACAGGAAAGCCAGAGCAAGCGAAGGTAACTTAAATGCTTGTGCATCATACTTGTTTATAAGCATTCCCCATGGGGGTTGAGCACTCTGGCGAAGGAATTGTGAGGCTGACAATTCCTTCGCCAGAGTGCTCAACCCCCATGGGGGAATGTTATAAACAAGTATGATGCACAAGCATTTAAGTTACCTTCGCTTGCTCTGGTTTCCTCGTGGATGAGTGGTAAAATCTTGGATTGGTGTTTCAGTCAGCCAGGTTTCAATCTTAGCTTCGGTAATCAAGCCTGTCTAGCCACACTAAAGATTTCTAATAGAAGGAAACAGGTCTGTCTGTGGATGACAATATATATATATATATGCGTGCGTTCTGGATCTGTTTCTGCTTCTTTTTTATGCAATATAAAAGATCATTGATTATTCAACTCCGAAGGCATTTATGTAGATAAACCGATGATGTACAATACCGTGCAAATATTTTCACTTACTCGAAACTATAGTAAATTTGTAAGAATTGCTTATTTATAAGCAAATGTTTTGCATTTTGTTTGTTACTGATGAAACATCGGTACTTTGGAGTCATTTTCATCATCATCATCATCATCAAGTCGCGCTGCTAACAACGGATTTCTCGACCCTATCTACATCCGTACCAATTATCCATCGCTCCTGGCAGGTTTTCCAAACTACACCCTGTGTCTGTGCAGTGCTGGTGTCGATATGTTCTAGCTGGTCGGCCAACACTGGCACGTCTATGTGTAGGGGTGCAAAGAAGAACGTCACTTATGAGCTTTTCCTTGCTTCTCCAGCTATGTCCCACATGTCTTGTTCGTCTTACTCGCGTGGTTTTAGAGATAGGTGGTAAGTATCCTTATTGTCATTTTCTTATCTAATCATTATATGTCGTTGTAGGTGTTGAAT
The DNA here is from genome assembly GCA_963585895.1 of Sepioteuthis lessoniana. Classification (NCBI taxonomy): domain Eukaryota; kingdom Metazoa; phylum Mollusca; class Cephalopoda; order Myopsida; family Loliginidae; genus Sepioteuthis; species Sepioteuthis lessoniana. Next base: position 41,392,355 of record OY757928.1, on the reverse strand, counting down.
GATAGGGGAATAACCGACCCCACCCCCGAAAAAAAATAGCCATGCAAAAGTGTTAGGTTACGCCAAATAAACCAATCAAGTTACAGTGTTGTAAAATAGAAAAATGTTCTACCACTAATAAGCAAATATTTTTCTGCAACAGCAACCATTTTTTTCTTAGATAAAGTAAAAGTTCCTTCATCAAGAATTCGGGCGAAAATTTTCCTTTGATAACACAGGCAGGAGGTGCCGTTGTGTAATGGTTATCGTCGTAGGAAATGGACACGGTGACGCGAGTTCAAATCTTCGACGAGACTGTTTGCATTTCACATAGCACTAATACCCGTGGGAACGGTATGAATCCAATTATTCTCCCTCCAGCTATGGGTAAATAGTATAGCAGACTAGGTTCTTCAGCCTTGGTGTGGTAACTAGTCTAGGAGAAGGAAGACTTTGAATTGAAACCTGTTAAACTCCGCTTAAAAAATTGACCTTGTGTCATATCCTGCCCAAGTGGAGGGGTTGGGTAAATATGATAACACAGGCTTGTCCCGCCGTTTATTTAGTTAGAGTGTGTCTGGTGTTCAGGCCATGTGGGTGTTAGGCTGAATCGCCAGATCCCAAGTGGCCTTCCCACTGGCAATAACTGTTTTCCTGGGCTGAGTTCATTACTTGGCCTCTGAGCATTTTTTTTATATCTAGCCGAACATGAGACCCGAGTCGTGCTTGACGCCACACTATGAAATGACCTTGTGTCATATATCGAAGTCGGTTAAATGGTAAAATTTCCAAAGAAATGCGGATGAAAACTGTAAAGATGGTCAAGAATATGAGACTAAGCAATAGTTAAGAAGTTCGGAATTTCAACAAGTAGCAATTCAGAAATCTCTCGAAATTTCAAGCCTCTTGAAGTGTTTCAGGTCGTCTTCGGAAGCAATAGCACCGCATGACACGGAAACTGATTAGGACAGCAAAAGTTCAGCTAAGATTGCAAGATAAGTGATAGGTGAATGTGACTTTGAGAACATTAGCTGAATGGATATAGTGTTGCTAAGCAACCTCCATTAACCAAAAAACATTTGAAGGCAAGATTGAGTCGGTCAAAGTCGTAGGAAGTATGGGATACAGACGATTAGAATAAGATCATACTCAGCGACGAAGCAAGGATAGAGCTGCATTCTGATAAGAGATACTTTGTCCGAAGGCTTCCAGGAAAGCGTAACGAACCATGTTACATGACAAAAACTGTGAAGTTTGGGAGTTAGTGTCTGATACTTTAAAGATACATGAAAAGTAATGGTTGACGAAAATTGGTTAAAATTGACGGTTATCTGATTAGTGCCAAATACATCTAGTTGCTGGTGGACAATTTGAAACCAGAATTTGATGAAGGCTAGATTTTTCTGCATGATGGCACACCATGCCACAGACAGCGGGCAACAATGACATATTTTTGTCGATGCAGATGTTTCAGCAATGAAATATTGGACAACAGAAATATCATGGAACAAATGTGGACTGGACTAAAGAGAAGAGTTTTTATGAATCTTCAACAGTTGTAGAAGCTCAGTTACAGAGAATAGCATCTAATATCAGTAAATATGGTGAAGAATTTGTATGCATCTTCTCTCAGACGTATAGAAGCCATAATTCGAATTAAAGGAAGCCACACGAAATATCAAAAAATATACACGGTAACTTCTGAAAATGAACATTAGGCAACAAATTTTCATTTTAGATATTTTTCTGTTTTAAAATCACAGTATCTTGATTGGATTATGGGAATAACTAAAAACTTTAACATAACTACATTTTTTGTGGGAGATCTCACATCTTCCCCTCTCATTCAGAATACTATACTATGGAATAAAAATATTAGGTATGGAAATTATTCAAACTGGGTAAATGATTTTTATGTAAAAAAACCTAATGCTAAACATCCTCTTATAGGGATGCAATTAGAAGAAACTAATTTAAAGAAGCCAAGGACTTTTACTTAGTACTGCATCATGTAATCCATACTATTTCCCAAGTTTAGTTGTTCAAAAGCGAAGGTATTAGAGCGACTTAAGTGCTTGGAAAATATTTATCGAGGGACATAATATTGTGAAGTCAAATATCAACACAAAATGGGAACGAGAGAAATTCTCGTGTCGTTATGATCAAGAGGTTGGACAGCTGCCTAAAAGTAAACGATTTCAAACTCAGGTCACGCTACTACGTTCACTTTATGACTAATAACCCTGGGAAAAAGCATGAACCCACGTATCCCCCATATTATGGGTTGAATAGTATAACTACTGTTCTTCTACAAAGAAAAACTGGAAAGTATCAGCTTTCTTAAAAAAGATTATTTGTGCATTAAATTATTTCCCCAAATAAATTTAATAGATTCTATTTATTTATCCCTTGTCCTTAGCTATCGGTTAAACAGTACCACTACTGTTTTTCTACAAAGATAGCTTTGGTATCAAATAACCCAAGAAAGATGATATGCCCTTTAAAACACACCAAACTAAACAAAAACAAAGAAAATTTGAACGTAATTTCAAGATTTACTAAACGTACACAGGTTCTGTGTCTGTATCAGTCATTAAAATTTACATTAATTGCAACTTTAATAATTTTCTCTCTTGAGATAAAAACACCCATTTTCTTTGTACTTCTCTCCGAAACTGACAGTCTGTCAGTATCATGTGTACAGTGATTCTAATTAGCAAGACAGTCAACGCATTCATATATTTCCCTTTTCAGACCATCATTACAGTTGTCTTTTTATTCTTTATTAAGTCAAGCGTTCAGTGCCTGGAAACAATGAAAACAAAGCCTCTTCCATCCCCTTTATCAGAAAATGGAATTGACATATGAAAGATTAATTTGCGCTGCTCAATTTGGCTACTTCTAAACAATCCATACATTGAATTATGTATTTCAAATAAATTCATTTTTGGTAACATTGATAAAATCGGTTTACGTCTATCTATCTATCTATCTATCTATCTACTCTACTCTACTCCGACTTACTTATACCAGTAAATTCATAACTATGAATTTATCTATCTCCACCTATAGAGGAAAGTAATCTGTCTCTCTGTCTCTTTATATATAGCTACACTAGTCTATTCCTATTAATCTAAATCAGTCATTTCATATCTGTCTATCTATCTATATCTCTAAATATATCGTAATGCTCATCTATTCCTATTCATCTATATCACCCACTTCATAGGGAGTGTCCTCGTGGTGTAATGGTTAAAGCGATGGACTGCGAGTTCAAACTCCAGTCACGCTATAAAGTTCAATTTCGGACTTGGGAAAGGTATGAACCTCTTTTATCCTCCAAGCTATGGGTTAAATTGTACCACTACTGTCCTTGTAGAAGGAAGGTTTCGGCATTAAATAACCTACAAAGGTTGATATACCATTAAACATAGTTACCTAACCAAACCCACTTTATATCTATCAATGATATTTTTCTCCTTATTTATTTGGTTTGGTTTGGTTCCTTGTTTAATGGCATATCAACCTTTGTAGGTTATTTAATGCCGAAGCAATTCTCCTAGAAGAACAGTAGTGCTACTATTTAACCCATAGCTGGGAGGATAAGGGGGTTCACACCTTTTCCAAGGGTATTTGCCCGACAGTGAATCCTTATTTATTGTCCTGTCTTTTAGTTTATGAGCATTTACTACTTTATACCTACCTACAGAAGCTTACAGAGTTATAGAGTTAATGGCGGACATTTATGTGTGTGTAAGTTTGTGTCCAAGAGTGTCTTCATCCGCGTCAATATCACGATTGTTAGTCAACTCAGATTGAAGAGTGAAGTGTCAAAAGCGTCTCGATACTGCCACTCGCACGCCTTCCTCAACGCGTGCGCGCACGCACACACACGCACACACATACGAGGCACATAGGATAACCCTAACCCTGACCCTCTCTCGCCATTTCTCCCTATCGTTGATCGCCTCCGGCAGGTCTTCTGGGCTACATCTCATATCCTCTCACAGCTGCTGTATGTATGTTCTAGCTGGTCTTCCTGCTTTAGCTCGGCCATATGTAGAGGTCCATAGGAGTACATCACTTATGAGCTCGTCCCTGCTTCTCCAGCAGTGTCCTGCATGTCTGGTTCGTCTAACTTGGATAGTTTTCGTGATGGGAGGCAGGTGGTCGTATAGTTGGTGCTTTGTGGGGTGTTCACCAGATGGAGACACAGAACACTTCGACAATGTAACAGAAGTACTACAAGGGGACACGCTAGCCCCATACCTCTTTATCATCAGTCTAGACTACGTGCTTAGAACATCGATCGATAAAATCAGAGTGAACGGCTTCGAGCTGACAAAGAAAAGAAGCAGAAGGTACTCCACAAAAACAATTACCGACGCCGACTACGTCGATGACATAGCGCTACTAGCAAATACCCACAACCAAGCCGAAACACTACTGCATAGTTTGGAACGAGCCGCCGCAGGCATTGGCCCCTTTGTCAATGCACACAAAATGTACTTTAATCAAGCAGGCCACATTTCCACACTAGACGGAATCTCTGAAACTGGTTGACAAATTCACATACCTAGGAAGCAGTGTCTCATTAACCGAAAAAGACATCGACACGCGGCTAACGAAGGCATGGACAGCTATCGATAAACTATCGGTCATATGGAAATCAGACCCGACTGATAAAATGAAACGCATTTTCTTCCAAGCAGCGGTCGTCTCGATACTGTTGTATGGATGCACCTCTTGGACGCTAACAAAACGGCTTGAGAAGAAGCTAGACGGTAACTACACAAGAATGTTGCGAGCAATATTAAATATACACACATACACACACACACACATATATATATATATATATAGTGGTGCTTGTAGATTAATGATTACAGGTGTAGAAAGTGGACACTGCGACCTGTGTTCAAGAACTTGACGATGCTGTTTACATTTCAACTACCGCTAATATCCTTGGGTAAAGTATGACTCCAACACTATTATCCCTCCAGCTACCTGTCAATATTAGGGTAGACTCAGCTGTTTTGCCTTACGATGGCAACTGGTTTAGGAGAAAGAAAACTTTGAATTCAAACCAGTCAAAATCCGCTTAAAAGATTGACAATGTTTCTCGTCTTGCTCATGTTTAGGGGTTGCAATGTATATATATATATATATATATATATACCAATTTACTACCTAACAGCATTTACGGTGACAAAGAAAAAGAAAAAAAACCCGCCAGAATTCAGAGATAACAATATATATCGAATCATTGCCCAGGGAAAAAGAAAAAGATTATCAAAAAGAAAAAAAAAAGAAAAAAAAAAGAAAAGGCCAACCTGGTCACACCAATTGAAAAAATCAAGAGATACGCAATCAGTTGGTCAAAAGAACAAAAACCCACCGCTAAATGCTACGATACTACAATTACAAAGAGTGCTCAATTCTCGGTAGAGCAAAATTATAAAAATTAATTCGGGATTAAGTCGGAATTAGGTACCCTGAGGAGCCGTTTTAGGCGAAACTGTAGTAGGTTAGTCCTGACTCACGAATTAATTTTTGTAGTTATATATAATTTTTGAAATATAACAATTTCCTTTTTACTCATGTCTTCACTTTTTTTTTAACATTTCTACGCTTTGTAATAAGAATATATATATCATTTTCCCTAGTGGAATAACCGTGCAGTTTACACTGTAAACATATCCAAAAGAACTATTCACTTTCAAATGCCTATATCTTCATTCGAGATTTTTACAAGGGTCATTCAAATATCAAGGGAAATGTTGTTTTTTTTAAAAACTTTTTTTTCACAATTGTTTTTCATAAAAAATAAAACTGCATTTTATCTAAAGGACCGTTTATAGCAAAAATTATCTAAATCAAAATATTGGTTTTGATGCTATTCGAAAAGGCACCAAATTTAACAGTGCTATCCACGCCTGAATGAAGGTTGGTAATGAAATGTTGCTGTTTAAGGAATACAAACAATGTATATTGGATGTCTTCGGGAATGTATGTTTTAGTCGATATATGTTTATAAATGGCCTAAAAATGCGTTAGCTACAACGACCATAAGTCGAAAAAAAAGAGGTCATAAAACAGAAACATACTGACTCTCCGGTAAAGGAAACTTTATGGGGGCTGTGACCCGTAAAGAAGGTAATGCTAACAGTTTTCTGAACACAGAAAAAACCATCATTAGCGATTTCCATGTCAAAAATTTGAAATCTTAAGCCGGACTTCCAATCAGCAAAGCTTGAAGGGGAAAACATGTGAGCATTAGTGTAAACAACTCAATCCAGTCCCTCATTCTCTCTCACTCTCCCCACCCTCTCTCTCTCTCTCTCTCGCTCTCTCTCTCTCTCTATATATATATATATATGTAATTCCTCTTTGGAAGGTCTCCGGGTCGTTCTCCAAGAGACTGGGCAACCTTTTGGTTAAAGGAATGAACCGCTTGACTATTTGCTCAGCTATTCTCCTCACCCATACGTCAGACAGGGTAAAATCAATAAATCCATGCCTTCCAAAACGCCAGGTGCTCGATATGAAATACAAACAGCATTGGCCAGGTCTCAACTCGCCACGTTGAGTCTTTTCTATACATTCCTAATCCTATGGCTGTCTCTCCACACATATATATATATACTCACATTCTTACTGTTTTCCTCGTAAGACTAAATGTTTATCAATCAATCTTCAACTAAGGACTAAATATTGAATTTATTTTCTCTGAAATTATATATATATATATATATATATATATATATCTGTGTGTGTGTGTGTGTGCGTGTATATATATATATATTTCATTTCCTTTTCTCTCCTTTTCTTTGCTTTTTTTTCTCCGTTTAAACAGGCACCAACTTGCATAACAGAACCCTGTTTCTCTCATGTCAACAGGTGGATATTATTTCTGCATATTTATCAAGTAACTTTTCTTAGTGCTGGTTTATAGGTATTATTTATAACTTCTTGAATAAAAGATTTACAACTATATGTATATACCAGATTTTTCTTCCATACATTCTTTCTGAATTAAAAGAAAAAGAAAAAGTTACATTTAAAATCTATGTATCTATTTCCTTTTACATAGATTTTTTCTTCTTTGGAAAATCTATTAGTCTGCTGTATTAGAACCCCCCACAAAAAAAAAAAACAAAAAAAACAAAAAAACAAGAACAACAACAAAAAGCAAAACAAAACATTTTCTACTTATTTTACCTGGTGTGTCAAGGGACACACACACACACACACACACACACATATATATATATATATATATATATATATATTTCATAGAAACAAATTCATATCACCACATAACAATCGTCTGTTGCATACACCCTATATTCTATAGTATCTAGTTACCCAAACCCTCGCCCATGGGCAGAGTGCGGTTAAAGGTCAAACTCTCTGCGGAGTACAGCTGGCTTGAATTCAAAGTTTTTATTTTACTACACTGGTTCCTTTAACGAGGCAAAGGACGCCTTAATATTTACCCACAGCAACGGATTGATCATATGGATCCATGCCTTTCTTTATGGCTTTAGGGCATAGAAACAAATTTATATCACCAAATACTAATTGTCTGTTGCATACAGCCCAAATTCTATAGTATCTAGTTAATCAAGTCCTTGGCCATGGTCAGGAGCCGATTTAGGGTCAGCGGAGTACAGCTGGCTTGAATTCAAAGTTTTCATCCTCCTACTTTGGTTGCTTTACCAAGGCAAAATATGCCTAACTATTTACCCACGGCTACGGGGGTATCGCATGGATTCATGCCATTCTTAATGACATTTGCGCTAAAGGAAGTACAAACATTTTGTCCTGGATTTAAACACTTGTCACTGATTTTTAGAGGCAATTGATCTCCGTATTCGCACTGGCAGTTAGCCGTTTACAAATGATTGTTAATCATTTTGATGGACCAGGCAACATACAGCGTGTATTCATTTGACAGTCTGATGGTTGGTCAAACGCAAGCAGAGTTAGCATAAATGTTCCGTTTGCTTATTCTCGTAGCTTTGATTTGTTTAGTGGTGGAAAAGCGGCAGAAGTTACAGTCATTTTTGTTCAGGGGAATTTTGTTAAAAGTTAAATGTTTCGTTTCGATTGACCGAATTTCGGGTTTAACAGCGTGTCAATCGGACTGACCCTCGTAACCACTTCTGCATGGCAAAATTTTCCACGACAGTTTAGAAAGTTAATGCAAAACCGTCAGTTTATTTTTAGAAAATAATCTTTATTCTGGATATAGCACCATATAGCATCTGATGTTGAGTCTTAAGTTCTAGAGAGTTTGACGTAACCCTTTATTGCCATAACTTTAGGTTCACTCTGAACCCTGAGTGTTTTTGCCTGTTAGGAACCTATTTAAGGGCCGAATAGATTTGTGTGAAATTATCCGTATTCAATTGTGTAAAATAATTCCCACAACAATGGTAGCAGTGATCCTGAATTACTTTATTCAGATATCAAATATGAGATGCAAATACCAAATATATACATACCTGGCCTCTGGTCATTCAACTGTATTTATAATATCAGAGAAATAAATTTATGTCTGCTTTGGAAGCTCCTCATTATCAAATGGGACCTTCCTTATTTATTCTACAGATAGGACCATGTGAAAGAAAATCTTTAGAACAATCTTAAGAATCAACTGCTCTAAAAATGTAAATATGAATGTAGAATGAACGCAATTCCCTGAATACTAAGAATAAAATAACCTGAGAAATTTAGGTAAGGTCCCTTAGTTGAAAGGCATATAAACTTTTCATGGTTAAGTAATGCTTAATCTCGTTGATACATATAATTTATTAGTGAGTAGATTCAAGCATTGCTATTTTTGCACACAGTTAAATGGTTTCAAGTATCGTTATTTTTAAATGGTTTCAAGCGTTATTTTTACATGCAGTTAAATAATTTCAACTATTGCTGTTTATAGTTAAATTATTTCAAATCTTACTATTGTTTGAACATAGTCAACCCCTCCACGAAAACCCGCAGTAATAGGCTATAAGACGATATGCTGTTTTAGTAATATCTATGATAAATCCGACCCTTCTTCGGATCAAGATCATTCAATACCTCAATACTTCACCCCTTGAAAAAAGCCCTCTGCATATCGAATGTTTTCAGCGTATCTTTTATATAATGTTATTTTGATAATAAATTTCAATAAAAGATCAGTATGTATTGTCGAGTGTTAACCTTCGTTGTATTATGGAAAACAAACAGATGTTTCATGAAAAACGTATGAAGAATCCAATCACATTATTCCAATTTATTTTGAATATTAACTTTTTTTCGTCTAATAAATAATCATGGATAATGCGTTGCATTAGATTGTAAAATATATTTCATTTATTTAATAGATTTTGAATAATATACAATCTAATCATGAATGGAAGATCATAACGCAGGTGATGTTTTGAAACATAAATTTTATATTCAGTACATTTCATTAAAATTTACATTGTCAGATCCCATTTTTCTGCGATCAATTCTGTAATATCTGATTTCTCAAGAACAAGAAAAAAATTATATATCGGTTCATTGGGCTAGTATGTATGGTGTTTGCCAATGGCCCGTGAAACCAAGGTTCAAGTCAGGTCCACTCCTTCCAAAGACTCAAAAAATGGTACTTGATGCCTCCTTGTTTCACACTCACTATTATAAGGTACAGGTCAACTAAAGCAATGCAGGTGAAAGAGTACCCTACTTTCTGACACCTCGGTGTAGTTCCTATTCAAAAGGGAGCCTTTGGGTCGCTAACCCACGCCTTATGAATGAAATAATTTGTAATTTGATTTCCACTTTTATTCTTATTTTTATTTCATTTTTTATTTTTATTTTCTAATTTTAATTTTTTTAATTTTTTAAATCTTTTTAATTCTTTTATGTTATCTTCTGAATACGAACTGTAACTCCATATTTGCTACTCTGTGACGAGAGAGAAGCATGTAAATAGTCATCTGACGAGATGGAGAGTATAGTTATATTCTCCGCCGAAATAAATTTATTATGACGACTTAACCAGTTTGAGTCTCCATCAAATTGTACTATATATATATATATATATATATATATATATATATATATATATATATATATATATATGCGTGTGTGTGTGTGTGTGTGTGTGAATGTGGGTGTGCCGTCCTTGAAGGAGTACACCTGGCGTAATGGTTAAAAGTAAGAAATCTTTTTCGCATGCTAGTCGGTCTATTGTGTTCCCTTTCAGAATGTTGCATTGGAAAAGGTAAGAACACCCTTATCCTGCTAGCTATAGGTTAAAAAGTAACACTACACAGAAGGCTTACGCATTAAATTGCACAGGAAGGTGGATATTCCATTAATGGAAAAAACAAACCAAACTATATTGTGCTGATAGCTTTGATTTCCTTGACGCTCTATCGACACCTGTCTTTATCGATCATCGCACATGACTGCTTCTTTTGACGGCATTCAGTGTCCGCAAAGAGCCGATGATTTTAAGTCTTTGTAATTCGGTTAATAATGATGTGTCCATATGAGGAAGTTCATTGGCGAATGTTGCTTATGAGTTTGTCCCTTTTTCACCAGCAATGGCCAGGATATCTTAGTCGTCTTTCTTGAATTAATTCTGCTACTGTTAAGTGGGGGATGCTTCCAGGATTTGTTCAAAAAAGAAGGCATCACCCTTGTGTAGTTCTGATCTTGCGTTGTCTCAAAGCGTTTTTGTTAAAGTCCAACTGATGCAGCAGAAGAATAGTGAAATCAGCAGCAGAACACAAACAAAAATATGAGGTTAAAGTGGGACAAATATAATCAGTCGTGGCTTTTGGATAAGATGAATGAAATTAATATTCTGTAATGAAGCAAGAATGTGCATTTGCGAAGATAATGATGTTTGAATTTTTATCTGGTTCCGTTCATTTAAACTACGTAAAAATGAACGTCTGAATGAAATAATTAAATTACACAAGTCATTCATGATATGGGGTTGCTTGTCATTTAAGGGACCAGATGCAAAATTAGCTTGGTGATGATGAAGTCATTTTTAAGACGATAATGCATATCGTCACAAAGCAAAGTGAATTAAACCAGGAAGGTTTATGAAATCACTGACACGGCTGGTGAACAATCCGAATCAACATCCAAATGAAATTTTGCATGTTTTTATAATCTTGGGAATCTTCCATTTTCATCACCAGTTACTAAACAGCAAAAATAGCGAAATACGTTTACAAGCTCAGATTTCAATATGATGTATGATGGCTATTATCAAATAGAAATAATTACTTAATTATTACATAGGAATACCTGAAACCATAAAACTGTGTGAAAATTATTTGTATTTGATATGAATACTTGATGTGGTATAACTTTAAATTATTTGTATACAGAATAATTACTTGAAGTCTTGACTATTTTTGGCATGATGGTTAGAGTCTACCATTGGCCTGAGAGACCGCGTTCAATCCCTGGTCGAGTCATACCTAAAAGAGTAAAAAATGGTAGTTGCTGCCTAGCTTAACACTTAGCATTATGAGTAATGCATCAAGGGTAAAGTGGAGCAATCCAGAGAAAGGAGTAGTACCCTTCCGTACACCTCGGTATTGTAGAGATTGAAAAGGGAGCTTTCGGGTCGCCCTCGACTACGGTCGCTAACTTTACTTATTAACAGTACTTGAAATGAAATGACTGTAAGCAAACAAATGACCCTTGTTAAATAGAAATAATTATTTGGAATTATAATATCATGAGTATTAGTTGGGAAGACTCGAAACCGTACCACTAGGTTTATAAATACTTGATATATAAACGTGTGCAATATAATATTTAGAAACATAAACCCAAAAATGTCAATATAAATTTACAGACTTGGGAAAAGTCTCGGTGGCGTAGTGGCTAACGTGCTAGACTGCCATTTCATTGTAAGACAGTTCGTGATTCAGTTGAACTACTACGTTTTTTTTTTTTTGGACAATTACTCTTGGTAAAGCGATAAACCCCCTCATCCCCAATCAATGGGTAAAATATTAACACAAATTTTCTCCTGCAAGAAGGGATTTAGTCTTACATAACCCATGAAATTTGATACGGTATTATACAAAATAATCAAATAAAACTGAACCAAACCCTCACACTTGGTCATAAAATTACCGGAGACAGATTGACATGCCGTTAAAATCAATCATTCAATTAATCCATCAATCTGAGAACATTCCTTCCTAAACATCTCAGTATTCCTTTTAGAATCTTAATAACAGACATGTTATTTTCAAGTATAATTGGTGGAGTATTTTTATGCTATTGCTTTAATCTGGCCACTATATATATATATATATATATATATATATATATATATATATATGTGTGTGTGTGTGTGTGTGTGTGTGTGTGTGTGTGTGTTCATGCGTGTGTCGAGGATAAATATTGGTACTGATTTAGTTGGAAAACATATTATGATGTCTTACAAATAGACCTAGAGTTGCGTGTCTGTCATTAGTTTGATGATTTAATTACATTCCGTTCAAGTCATATTTAAATGAATGAAAGCAGAATTTCCGAAAAGGCATCACATACTACACCAAAAAAAAAAATACTGAAAAAAAATTGCATATCTGATTTAGTCTAAAATTGGGAGCAAATGGAAGTCCAGCTAATCGTTTGGTTACAAAGAAAGCGAAACTATATTTATATACAGTAGCATGTACCTATGTCGATGACTATGAGAGAATAGACATTTTTGGTAAAGATTTATATATATATATATATATATATACAGTTTTCTGAGAATATCTATGTACATATTACTAAAGATAGATTTATTATCATCAGTTTGAATATTTCTGCCTGTCTGGTGCGCATATATATATATATATATATATATGTACTAATCCTTCTCATAAGCAGGATGCTACAGAAGATGAATTTGAATTTATATATATATATATATATATATATATATATATATATATATATATATATATATATATATATATATACAGTAGCGTCCAAAACTAAGGGACAGAATTCTAAAACCTAATATTTGTTAGAAATAACAACTGTGAAAAACTGAAATTTTGACAACTGGTAGTCGTTATCATCCATAATAACATACTAAAATTTGAATAATTTGCAAAGGATAGAAAAATAATTATAACAATTATTTATTTATTTTCAAATTTGGAACGTCCAAAAGTAAGGGACAAAATTGAGAAAAACAATGTAAACAGCCAAAAAAACAATAAAAATATATGTACAATCAATATTTAGTAAATGAGTCCTTGCTCTCAATGACAGATGCACATCTTCGACTACAAGAATGAATCAGTTCTTGACAATCCTCGATACTAATTTTAGACCATTCTTCTTGAAGCTTCACCCACAAATCCTCCGTGTTAGTGGGATTTCTTTCCATAACTTTCACTTCTAAGGTCTTCAAAAGATTTTCTAATGGATTTTAGTCAGGACTTTGCGGTGGCCAATCCATAATTTCGAAATCTTGCTCGCTAAGGTAACTCATTACGACCTTTGCCTTGTGACATGGGGCATTATCTTGCATAAAGGTAGCCCTATCGAAATCTGAATTCTGTATGATTTGCACAACATGATCTTGAACAATTTTTTTATAGATCTGCGCGTTTACACGAGTTTGTAACCGGACAAGAGGCGTTGTACCTTGGCTAGAAAACATTCCAAATGCCATGACGCTTTCGCCCCCAAACTTGACAGTTTTCTTAGTACACTTTGCACTTAATCTTTCACCAGTACGTCTCTTTACATTGTTTTTTCCATCATTTCCAAAGAAATTAAACTTGCTTTCATCACTGAAAAATACTTTTGCCCAATTTTCATATGTCCAAATTACATACCTGTTCGCAAACTCTAATCTCTTCTTATTCTTCGAACTAACAAGTGGTTTCTTCCTTGGGGTTCGATTGAACAGCCCTATTTCTTGCAGTCGTCTAGAAACAGTCTGTCTTGATACATTAACACATGAGGTACTATTCATAACCATTTTAATTTCTGTGCAAGACTTAAAACGGTCCTTTAATGACATACGCTGCTTTATTCGATCTCCTCTTGGCGAAGTTTTGCGGGGTCTGCCGGTTTTAAAAGCACTAACTATTTTGTCAGTATCATTGTAGGATTTAAAAACCCTGCCTACAACAATTTGGGAACGTTTCACTTTCTTTGAAATCTCTCTAATGGTGTGCTTTTCCTTGTATAGCTTCCAATAGCTTGTCTCACAGAGTAATCAACTTTTGGGCGTTTCGCCATGGTGACTAAGTAAGACTTATTCTTTAGAGGAATTAAAAAAATTGAATATAGCATACTGTTTACATTGTTTTTCTCAATTTTGTCCCTTACTTTTAGACGATCCTATTTTGAAAATAAATAAATAATTGTTATAATTCTTTTTCTATCCTTTGCAAATTATTCAAATTTTAAGCTGTTATTATGGATGATAACGACGACAAGTTGTCAAAATTTCAGCTTTTCACTGTCGTTATTTCTAACAAATATTAGGTTTTAAAATTTTGTCTCTTAGTTTTTGACGCTACTGTGTATATATATATATATATATATATATATATATATATATTGTCATCCATAGACAGACTGTTTCGTTGTATCACAACTCTGCATTGTGGCTAGACATGTAGGACGCTTGAAGCTGGGATCGAAACCCGCTCAACACTACGTCGTACTTAGTATCTTACCGCTCACCCACAAGTGAACCACGCCAGCTCAGGAATTATAAGTCATTATGTAGTAGCTTTTGTTCGTTTACATTTTTGCCTTACCGTATACAATTCATTCGAAGAGCTTTGCATTATAAAATTGGTGGCCGTAAATTCCTTTGCCAAAATGCTCAACCCCCGTGGAAGAGGGTATATATTGTCATCCATAGACATACTGTTTCGTTGTATCACAATTCATTAGTGTGGCTAGACATGTAGGACGCTTGAAGCAGGGATCGAAACCCGCTCAACTTTATGTTAGACTTAATATCATAGCGCTCAAACCCACATTAGCGTGTCCTTTGAATCAGAGTTTTCTTTCCCCCGATTACAATCATTATCATTATGTGCTGATAGCAGGGATGTCCCTGACTCTCTCTCCATTCGTCCATATCGTCTATCGCTCCCAGCAGGTCTTCCAGACTACATCCTGTGTCAGTAAAGAGTTGTTGTAGGTGTTCTTGTTGGTCGGCCAACACTGACACGTCCATGTGAAGGTGTTCAAAGTAGAACGTAACTTACGATTTCGTCCTTGCTTCTCCAACAGTCTCCTGCATTTCTTGTTCGTCTTCTTTGGATGGCTTTAGTGATGGGAGATATGTAGCCGTACAGCTGTTGTTTCGTGGTAATGCTACTTCCAGAATTCATTCAATAAGGCCCGTACCATTCTTATGGAGTTCCTGTCTAGCTTTTTTACAGTTTCCATGAGGTGCATGCGTACAGTAATACTAATACAACTGCAGCTTGGAAGAAATTGCTTTACTAAGATTACAGAGCCCAGTCAACTCTACTGTATTCCAATAGTTAAAATGAGGATAGTAGTAATTTACTAAGCGCTTTGCTTAGATGTGCCACAAGGCCGAATAAATGGGACACCCAATGAGACGATAATAGTATGATGGTCAAAATTTGATCATTATGGCAACAGTCTAGTCGAAGATTTGAACTCGGGCTTACCACATCCATTTCCTTCTATGATAATTATCCCACCACAAGCGCTTTATATATATATATATATATATATATATATATATATATATATACTTTAAGAAAAACAACGAAACCGGTCACAAAGGATTATAAATTTATTTCCATCCTGCTACGCATATATATATATATATATATATATATATATATATATATATATATATATATATATATTGTGATTCATAACCTATTAAAATTTACATCGCAGCTAATGGCTCCTTGTTGCTGAAGGGTTAGAGACTTGGCTTGACGTTTGAGTCAACTGGGTTTCGATCCCAACTACGGGAACCTAATGTCTAGCCCCACTGATGAGTTCTGATTGAACGAAACAGATCTGTCTGTGGATGACTATATATATATATTTATTTATATATATATAATAATAGCGTGTTCTCAAAACATTGCTGGCTAAGCAAATAACATAATTATGATCGTTAATGTAAATGAATACTTTTTATCAATTTAACATAAAAATAAGAAATGTCTCTATTTACAATTATTAATCCACAATCTATCAAAACAATATTTAATAGACTCGAAAAAGTTTATATCATTGATTTATAATAATTTCTACTTGCTTATCAAATTAGTTACATAAATATCATCATACAAGGAAATTACGTCATAAGTTCGACTGAAACTAAAAAGTAATAAAAATAATTTAATAAAAAATGGAATTAGATAAGCCAATATGATAAAATAAAAAAATAATAGATTCAAATCGTTACAGAAGACAAAAAAGTATTTTAAAAACTCTCTGCGCATTAGCCTTCTCCCCTTTTTCACTAGATTAACATGAGTTGAACGCTTTACGCACTAGTTGATTAGAGAATTTACCCAAATTTATTTTTGTATCATGTTGGGATGTATCATACTATTTTATTGTGGAAAGTGATTCCTGAAAATTGAATTTTGCGCATTTGTGGTAAAGATTTTCAATGGTGAAGATCTGCTTGGAATTTTCAAATATTCATTAAAATAGATATAAATTCACTGAGACACTTTATAATGTTTAATGATAAAATAAAAATAGATAATTCGCTAAAATTAATACATTAATATATTTCTTAAAAAGCTGTTTAGAGTAATTTCTATAGGATAAATAATATATACATTGTATATCAGAAGTGCACACCATTAATATACATACATGCATGTATATACATACATATACATATACTTACATTGGCTTAGTGGGTAGAGATTTCGCCAATGGCTCGGTCTCCCGGGATTCAATCCCAGGTCGAGTCATACTAAAGACTCAAAAAATGGTACTTGATGCTGTCTTACTTAACACCTAACATTAAAGGGTGTATATCAAGGGTAAGTGGAGCAATCCAGCGAAAGGAATACGCTCTCCCCGACTTCTTCGTATGGTAGCAAGTAAAAAGGGAGTTTTCGGTGTACCCTCGACTACGGTCTCCAAGTTTACATTCATATACGAGGTCTGTCTGAAAAGTAACAGAACCGAGTGTACTGAGAGAGCTATGGGCGAAAGAGAGATTACCGCATTGTCTTATCTAGCATAATATCATGTGAGTTGTATAACTTATCCTAGTTTGCTGAAACCATAGAATTTTCTTTTCATGATTTTGTTTACACCACCTCTTTTTTCTTATCGTCAATCTATGAGTACTGAAGAACGAACGATAAACACTGAGCAACTTATAAACCTGAAATTTCTGGTCCGATTAGAGAAAACTCTAATACAAGCACTTGCAATTGCGTCTGCATAGAGATAATACCATGTGTGTTTTTTGCGGGGTACAAGAGGTTCAAAGAGCGTCCACGAAGAGGTGAAAGATGATTTCTGGAGTGGGAAGACTTCCATAAGTGAGAATGTGGTCAACGTCACGGGGGTAAGAAAGGTGTTGTGTGGTGATCATCAGTCGATTGTTTGAATGATCGCAAGTTAGCTAGACTGGAAAAAGGACAGTGTTAGTAAGGTTATCCTCGAGGATTTCGGCATAACTGAAAAGTAACGCGACTGGGTGTACTGGGGATACGATTGTTGCCGAGTAAGAAGAACATCGCCACCCAGGAACCACTGTAATATAATGGCCGAGGGATTTCGTTTTATGCCTTTGGGTTTAGTTAGGCTGAGAACCTTTCGGCTCAGTGTATGTGTTACTTAGGTGCAATATTAACGCAGGTGTTCACGCGGAGCGGACGTCTCTCTCAGAGATGTCACAATAGCCCAAATGGGAAACGGTGCTACAGAGTGCTGGTGACGTCACACACCGGAAGCGCGCGGAGGATTTTTGGGATTTTGAAAAAGTCCGTTGTGTTGAGTTCTGCCTCGGGAGAAGACGATTGGCTTTCACCTGCTCGCCGAAGCCAGGTGGCGAGTACCGCATGAGATGGTGGGGGGAGATGGAAAAGCCAGAATATAAAGAATGTGTATCTATCTCCTTATGTCGAAGAACCTTCAAACTCAAAGGTAATAAAAAGTTTCGTACCTGAGCAAAGAAGTCGTCAAGTGTTTTTCGTGTTTCAAGATTCCTATGTTCTATGTATATATGTTATGAACAGTCTATGTACGTTTCACATATCTGTTTCTGGCTACACCACCTCTGTACTCATTTGGTCTTCATCTGTGTGACTTTTTTCTTCTCCCTAAGCTCAAGGAAATCGTTAAGGGCTGTAATGAGGGAGTAGAAAAGCATTTCAGAAGAATTCTTCCAGACGTACATAGAAGCGAGTCAGAAAATAAAAGTGAATAAGAGTTGAGGGAGATTATTTTGTTGATTGGAATTGAATAAAATGTTGGTGACACCAGTCTTTTTACTTTACAGACACACTTCCTCTCTCTCTCTCTCTCTCTCTCTCTATATATATATATATATATATATATGTGTGTGTGTGTGTATGTGTGTGTGTAAAAATTATTTTGTTAGTCCGAAGGAAAAGAAAATATTTAAAAGTGAATTGGTCCACAAATGAATTTGAATTTAGTATTTCAAGTTTTTATTCCATATGTTTGTACAGTTATCTCACATTTTTGTGCTTTGCACGTGTTCCAAACTTCATGGTCCTCCTCAGGAAACTAATAATGCTATATAATGAGGTAATATATGAAATGCAGACCAATTCATTTTAATGAATATATATATATATATATATATATATATATATATATATATATATATATATATAATTTGTATTATTTTACCAAACGATACAACAGTGAAACTTTGTAAGCAAACAAAAGAATATGCAACAGCGCTTAATATATAAAACATTCGTTTATATTGATACAATTTTATTTCTGGTTAAAGAGTTTGCATTTATTTTCTTTGTTCAATGGCATATTAACTTTCTTGGGTTATCTAATACCGAAGCTATTTTGTAGAAGAACAAAAATGGTACTATTTAACCCAAAGGTGGCGTATGAAGGGGTTTGTACCTTTCCCAGGGGTATTAGCTTAAAAGAACACGTAACTAGAGTAGTCTAGCCCATTCGCCTCTACGCCACGGAAACTTCCAATTTTATCTTTAGTAATAGATTTTTATTCACTATAATTTGGTAATATATGACGCCTAATTATTGTGTCGTGAGTTGTAAGAGTCGACACATGTAAGATAAGAGATATTGAGTTAGGGAGATAGTATAGTTCATCTACTAATGTAAGCAACCTAAGTCGTTTCATGTCACAAAGTGTCAGTCAGACTTCCTTCCTTCTTAGCGACTACTTTCAGATTAGGGCGAGCACCGCTCTAACATCACTCTCAGACCAGTCCATTCTGCTGGGGGTTTTAGTCACTCCATAACACTAATAATATTCGATTTTCGAGTCCTTCAATAAACAAATGGAATTTATGCATTTTTTCAGAATTTTTTTTCTATACATGTAAGCTTTGTATTGTTTGGAAATGATTTAATGGAAAACATATTTTAATCTTGCAAAATATTCATTATGCGACTTTTCAAAGCGGTGGCAAATCTAAGAAAATGTTCTAGGTTTGAACAGAGTTCTGTCATCAAATCTTTTGAGACTGAGAACGTTCAAATCATGTGAAATCTACAGATGAATGTCAGGTGTGTTAAGAGAACCATATTTTAGTCAATAAAATATTTAGAAATGGGTTAAAATTTAGTTTAGAATTACGAACCTGAATAAAAACATACTGAAACTTCGGTTAAGAAAAAGTTTGGGATCCAGCAGTCAATAAAGAAAAGAAATGTTGACAGTATTCTGGGGCATGAAAGAACCCATCAATATGGATTTCTTTAGAAAAGTGTTAACTATAAACAATGATTCTAGTTGACAACTCATCATCATCATGTCGCACCACCAGCGCTGATCTCCTTGAACCTCTCCCGTCACCCTTCACTCTCGCCCATCGCTCCCGGTAGGTCTTCAAGGCTACATCTTGTATCGGTACAAAGCTGATGTATGTATGTTCTAGTTGGTTGTCCTGCCTTTACTCGTCCATGTGAAGGGGTCCACAGGTCATATGGAATTCAGACCTGACCGATAAAATGAAACGCAGTTTTTTCCAAACCTCGGTCGTATGGATACTGTTGTATTGATGCACTATATGGACGCTAACTAAACGGATGGAGAAAAAGCTTGTCTGAAACTACATAAGAATGCTACGAGCAATATTGAACAAGTCCTGGAGGCAGCAAGTCACAAAGCAGCTGCTGTACGCCCACTTATCAGCTATCACGTAAACTATCCTAGTTTGACGAACCAGACATACGGGACACTGCTGGGGAAGAAGAGATGAACTCTTAAGTGACATAGTTGACAACTACTGAGACAAAGTTCACCTTATTTATTGAATAACCCTCAGAAAAATATAGTCTTTACATCTTTAAGAACGAGAGTTCATTACATTTAAAGTATGTTATATTACGCAAATACATTCATATTATTCCCAAAAGAGGTATAAAACAATTATTTTTACGATCAAATTATCGGAAAAATTCGGTGTAGGCTTATATTTACTAACTGGTTTTAAATTTGAAATTATCGCAATCATTAAGAAGTTTCAGGTTAAAATATATGGTAATAATTGTTTGTCAGTTGTAATTCTAGCTTCTATATGCCAACTCCACACAAATCTGCTTGTCAAATCTCTATGAGGTGTACTCGTGTCTAAAAGCTAAGTGCAAGCGAAGAAGGAATAATCGACTGGAAACATCGGTGTCATATTTTCAATTTCAAACAATCCACACTTTCTACTCTGGATAGCGACTTTACCAATATTTTACCTCCAATGTGTAATGTAGGGGCAATCTTCCAATTGACTGGGAATTCAGTGACAGTTTGTTTTACTGAGAGCAAGGTTTAAACCACTTGAATTTTCGCTGTTAGCACGAGAAACTGTCACAAAAGTGCTGGGGAATTTTTAAAAAGACATCAGTCAATTAGTTACCGACGGACAAGCAACAGGCTTGAAAGTTAAAACGAGCAATGTCCTAACGCATTTGACCAATAGATGTGACCCTAAAAGTTGTACAACTCCAAGTCAGAGTGTCCCGAAAAGTAATTCCAACGAAAGTGTACTTCACTTGCCCAAGATTTCCAGAATTGGCATCTCAACATAAGATGTAAGCTAGTGACATACCCAGGACACCCTTTGTTAGTGAGATTTTATACATCAACTGGTTATTCACTCAGAGAGTTAAAAGGCCCACCGAAAAGCCTTCAAGCTGGCTAAGTACCTCTCTTCAGCAGAACGTGTCTTTCTTAAGGATACAAAAATATAAATAAGCATTTGAATATATCATAATCGATGAATAGTAAGATTACTAGTCGGGCGTATTTACCAACCGCTGGATTAGATGTCTTCACGATTTTATGAGATTCTATGAATACATTATGCAAGAATATATATATACATATATATATATATATATATACATATATATATATACATATATATATATATATATATAGCAGTATTATGTCGTAAAGAAGGTTGTCAGAGTCAAAGTTGAAATAAAGAAATGACGACGAGTCAATAAGAAAAGAAAAAAAATAGATAAGGGATCAATCTTTATAACTGCATTAACTTTCTTGATCATTCTCAAATCAGGAAGACGTGAAGTGGAATTTTTGAGTTGACGACGGAATTGCTAAATCGGAGATCACTTGAATGAGGGACAGTTTAGCTAACCCCGAAATTTTAAGTGCTTCCTGGTCGTTACTAACTGACTGGCCGACATTTTAAAAAAATCCTCCAGGGTAAGCATTTCTACACTAACAGTGAGATTTTGTTATGGACCCGTTGTTGTCGTTTACACAGCTGAGTAATAAGTCCATTGCTGTTGGGAGATGTTTACCATATCACACTAGGTTGTTTGTGATTCATAAGAAAACACCCTAGTCTAAAAAAAACACTATTAGAGAAAGTTAATTGAGTTATAAAGAGTGGTCCCTTATCTAATTTTTTTCTTTTTCTGCTGACTCGTTGTCATTCCTTTATTTCAACTTTGACTCTGACAATTTTCTTCTCGACACAACACTGCTACATATATAACATATCCAGGATACAGATATGTGAAATATACGAATACGTGAAATATTCTTATGCATAGAAATCCCGAAACACTGACGACTTTCTATAGTTCAGGTACGAGGCGTTTATTGACTTCTTGAGTTTAGTCTTTCGACACGAGGAGAGAAAGACACAATTTTTACTATGCTGACCGTTCCATCTGACCCAACAAACGCGCGGCGCATCCGGTTGCCCCAACTGGACTGGCCTCGCACAGGCTCAAAAACCAACTAGCCTCGCCCAGCTTCGGATCTCAACTAACTCAACTCTCCGTGGCACCGGGTTATATAATTGTTTGACATCCACCTGCTTCCTGTGAGCGTCGCATTTCCACCGAATTCAACTCGTACACGGTCAAGGTTATATCTTGATATCTTCAACCGGATGCACCTGTTATTTACACAGGTGCATCTCTTAATTGACAGCTCGGTTGAGGGTCAATATGCAACACATAAACAATCAATACAGATACAAATATATATTTTTATTATAACTTTACAGCATGAAAAACCTCTCCCAAAATAATACGAATATGTAACATCTCTTAAATAATTACTCCACGTTATAAATATTTGAGTAGTTTTATTTATTTTATTTATTTATTTTTTTGCAATGGAGTTTCAATAGTACGTATGGAGTAATAATTGATATCTAATAATGACCATTTCTATCTGGGTAAAGATAGCGCCTATTTCGATGCTTTTGTAAAAACAAATATAGCTGTATTGATAAAACTAACAAAAATATTTTCATTACATAAGTTCTACAGATTCGATATTTAGATTGACAGTAAAATCAATAGAATAATATATTTATTCTATGCATAATGAGCTGTAAGATTTTATTTTCATTGTATATTGCTTTACTCTATGTTTATTGATTTGTTTGGGTTTATGGCATATCAACCTTTGTAGGTTATTTAATGCCAAATCCATGTTGTTGAGTTGTAAGATTTAATTTTCATTGTATATTTCTATAGTTTATTGATTGCTTGTATGTTTATTTAGGTTTTATTCCATATCAGTCTTTGTAGGTTGTTTAATGCCAAATCCATTTTTATACAAATGAACAGTTCTTTCTCAAATAATTCAGTTTAGCATAAGTACGCAGTTTAGTTCTATTTGACCTATAGGACCCTGTCAGGTTCTAACACTCCTGGCCAGGGTAGACAGGAGCGATGGCAATGAAGTGGTACTCTGCATTCCCCAAAGTCAATGCATTACTGGAACCTCACCATCATATTGTTAAATGACATAACCAGGACACTCGTTGCAGTGACTTAGCCCTCTGCAGAGGTGCAATCGGTATGTTCCACAACCCCAGCCGACAGGGCAAATAATTGTCTCGCGTTTTTTTTAAATTTTTCGTACCACGTAATTTCATTATCCTAATACACACACACACACAGACACACACACATACGTGTGTATGTGTACGTGTGTGTACGTGTGTGTGTGTGTGTGTTTATGTGTGTTGCGGGTAAATGAGTAAATGACTGAATGAAAGTTTAATTTATAAATCTAATAAATTTTATTTCTTTAACTTGAATGAAAAGTTTGTTGAAAAAATTGACATGACAAGTATTTTCTTGAAAGAAAAATATTTATATTTCCCAACCCCTCCGATCGGGCAGAATATGACACAAGGTCAATTTCTAAGCGGAGTTTAACAGGTTTGAATTCAGAGTTTTCCTTTTCCTAGACTAGTTGTCTCACCAAGGCTGAAGAACCTAGTCTGCCCTACTATCTACCCATAGCTGGAGGGAGAATAATTGGATTCATACCTTTCCCAAGGGTATTAGTGCTATGTGAAATGCAATCAGTCTCGTCCAGGATTTGAACTCGTGTCGCCGTGTCCATTTCCTACGACAATAACCATTACATCACGGGCACCTCCCGATAGTATTAGATAGAGTGTAAATATTCTCCAATATTTATTTCAATAAAGGTTCATGCATTCAAATTAGCAGTTTAGTTTTGCTCTAAACAGAAAATATATTATTGTATTGTGTTTTTATATAGTCTTTCCGTGTATATGTCACTATGTTGCGGGGAAAGCTAAGTTATGGAAGTAAGGACAGTTTGTATGTAAAATAAAATCGACAAGCGAAATTTTTTTAGTACGCAGTTGATGTAAACAAGCGCCAGGCTCATATTTTTATTTGTGAAGTTATTTTTGAAATATTAAAACTAGACTTTTCGATCATATGGAAATCAGACCTGATCGATAAAATGAAACGCAGTTTCTTCCAGGCAGCGGTTGTGTCGATACTGCTATATGGATACACTACTTGGACGCTAACTAAACGGCTGGAGAAGAAGCTAGACGGCAATTACACAAGAATGTTGCAAGCAATATTAAACAAGTCCTGGCGGCAACTCCCCACAAGGCACTAACTATACGGCTACCTGCCTCCCATCACGAAAACTATCCAAGTTAGTCGAACCAGACATGCAGGACACTGCTGGGGAAGCAAGGACGAGTTCATAAGTGATGTACTCCTATGGACACCCGCATATGGACAAGCAAAAGCAAGACAATCAGTTCGAACATACATACATCAGCTATGTGAGGATACGGGATGTAGCCCTGAAGACCCGCCAGAGGTGATGAATGATAGGGAGATGTGGCGTGAGAGGGTCAGGGATATCCGTGCCAGTGGCTCGACAGGATGATGATGATGATGATGAATTCCGGGGAATTGATTTCTTTTGAATTTTGGAGAATAACAGAAATTTACTCAAAATATAATGGATGAAAGAAATAAGCAACCAATAAGTATATCATCATCATGATCATCATGTCACGCTATCAGCAGGGATATCCCTGACTCTCTCTCTCACCCCACTCCCTATCGTCCATTGCTTTCGTCAGGTCCTCAAGGCTACATCCTATATCGGCACAGAGCTGCTGTATGTAGGTTCAAGCTGATCGTCCTGCCTTTGCTCGTCCATGTGAATGGGTCCACAGAAGGACATCACTTCTGAGCTCATCCCTACTTCTCCAGTAGTGTCCCGCATGTCTGGTTCGTCTAAATTTGATAGTTTTTGTGATGGGTGGTAGGTGGCCGTATAGCTACTGCTTTGTGGCGTGCTGTCTCCAGGACTTGTTCTATATTACTCGCAGCATTCTTATGTAGTTGCCGCCAAGCTTTTTCTCCATCCGTTTAGTTAGCGTCCATGTTGTGCCTCCATATAGCAGTATCGACACGACCGCAGCTTGGAAGAAACTGCGCTTCATTTTATCGGTCTGGTCTGACTTACTTATAACCGATAACCCATCGATAGCTGTCCATGCCTTTGTTAGTCGCGGGTCGATGTCAATCTCGATTGATGAGACACAGCTCTCTTTGTAGGTGAATTTATCAAATAGTTTCAGAGCGCTACCGTTTAGTGTGGAGATGTCGCTTGTTTGATTAAAGCATATATACTCCGTCTTTTGTGCATTGACATGGAGGCCTATGCCTGCAGCGGCTTGTTCCAGTTATGTAGCAGGGTTTCAGCTTGGACAGGTTTATTTGCCAGAAGCACTATATCATCGGCGTAGTCGGCGTCGGTAATTGTTTTTGCAGGGTATCTTCTGCTTCTGTCTTTGTTAACTTGAAACCTTTTTCTTTGATTTTATGGATAGATGTTTTAAGCATGTAGTCTAGACAGATGATAATGAAATATGGGGCTAGTGTGTCTCCTTGCAGTAAACCTGCTACAATGTCGAAGTAGTCTGTGTACTGAAGAAAGCGTGTTCTATCGCATTATTACTATGATTGAGAGGGTTATACATTATCTAAAAAAATCGGCTCATTGCTCTAGTGGGTAGAGTGTTTGCCAATGGTCCGTGAGACCTGGGTTCAATCCCAGGTTGCGTCATACCAAAGACTTTAAAAATGGTACTTGATACCTCCTTGCTTAACACTCAGCTATATAAGGTACGTATCAAAGGTAAAGTGGAGCAATGCAAGGAAAGGAGTAGAACCCTCCCCTAAACCTCGGTGTAGTAGCTATTGAAAAAGGAGCCTTCCGGTCACCCTCGATTATAATCGCCAACTTTACTTACTACTTATAAGAGGTTAAAATTGTATTTTAAACAACACCGGAAAATTATTTTGGGTATCGATTCTTCAAATTTTGTGCAGCAAGTCAAATTTTGTCGTCTGCAAAATTTCAAATAAATTTGAAGAAGAGCTCGTAAGTGCCAGTTCGTTAATAAATGCAAAAATGCATTTGTAGAACTTACAGCTTCCCGAGTGCATTTTTGCGCAACAGTCAACAGTTTTAGTATTGAAATCAGTTATTCTTGCATATATATATATATATATATATATAAGTTTAGTTAAAGACCACTGACCTTATCTTTTTTTATGATGTTATGTTTTTTTCCTCTACCTTTCTAGCAAATTTCATTCTTCAGGGTGCAGTTAAAGAAGTTGTCCAAGGTTCTGCAGTTCTATCCATCATATAGATTGATCGTCTTAAACACGGGCACTGATATAGTAAAAATTTTCAATAACACGCTAACCAAAGTAACCTCACTGATGATAAACATTTCCAAGAAAATAAATTTCACACTGAAACTAAACCAAAAACAATAACACTAACAAATTATCACAAAGAAGTGCAATTGCCGAGACAATAACGTCAGCCAAATATCAGCTATAGTGATTATTTATTCCAAATCCTGTTTATATATATATAAATATATATTAATAAACTAGACGGAACCCATCTTAAACTAGTAGACAAATTCACTTACCTAGGAAGCAGCGTCGAATCAACCGAAAAGGACATCGACACGAGGTTAACGAAAGCATGAACAGCTATCAATAGGCTATCGATTATATGGAAATCAGACCTAACCGATAAAATGAAACACCGTTTCTTCCAGGCAGCGGTCACATCGATACTGCTATACGGGTGCACCACATGGACGCTAACAAAACGGCTGGAGAAGAAGCTAGACGGCAATTACACAAGAATGCTGCGTGCAATCTTGAACAAGTCCTGGCGGCAACACCCCACAAGACACCAACTGTATGGCCACCTGCCTCCTATCACGAAAACTATTCAAGTTAGACGAACCAGACATGCAGGACACTGCTGGAGAAGCAGGGACGAACTAATAAGAGATGTACTTTTATGGACCCCCACACATGGCCGTGCCAAAGCAGGACGACCAGCACGAACATACATTCAGCAGCTATGTGAGGATACGGGATGTTGTCCTGAAGACCGGCTTAGGGCGATGAACGATAGGGAGGAGTGGCGAGAGAGGGTCAGGGATATCCGTGCTACCAGCGCGACATGATGATGATGATGATATTAAAACTGATACTTTGTAGATAACGATTTGTGGGAGGTTTTTACGCCTAAAGTTTTTTTTAAATATTCCTGTCAAACAATATTAATTCTATTTTATATTAATCTTTAGTTTACTCACTGTTAAGTGGTTTCAAGTATTGCTATTTAACATTAGTAATTCTATATATGAAGTACTCCCATGTAATGTAAATGTTGTATACCATACATATACATAGGCAAAACACATACAAACACAAGCTGATTCTGTCGTTTCAGCTACGAACGGTTTATTAATTCCTGGCTTCGGTCCATGGCGACACGAGGAGAGAGACATAATTCTTAAAAGTCTTTCCTAACCATACTATGCTGACCCCACCCTAACGCGCGGTGCATCTTGTGATGTTTAAGATCTCTTGTCAGTAGAGAACCGAAAAACCCAACTATATCTTTCAACGTCTTCAATGGTCAGAATCTAACTAACGTCTTTTCAAAACCCTCAAATTCTGAGGACCACCTCTTCCAGGCATGACGTCATCCATACTCCACCCCCCATTTCCTGTGTGGGGGTTTATTACGACAAATGGTGATTGTCATATCTTTTGCGCGCGTGCGTAAAACTGCACTAAATGACTATGCACCTGGACTCTTGACCAGAATAGTTCAAAGCCCCACCAAACTGAATGATAAGCTATAATTAACGAAAAATGATTAATATAAAAAAAGCATTCCCTAATTATATAACATAAAGAATTTTCACGCAGCTGTATGGTTTCAGATAATTTATAATACAAACACTTAGTAAATGATTTTACACTTTCATTCAGCTCATTAATGGGACCCCAACCCTTACCACCAATTCGGATCAGAGTGGGCTTAGGAGTAATTCCAATGAAGGGCTACTTCACATTTCTTAAAGATCCAGGTCTGGAGATTGATTCTGTTTAATGGCATATCGACAATTGTTGGCTATTTAATGCCAAATCCTAGTTTTACATATATATTAAATCTATGATTTGTAAACACGTTTTGTACATACATGTTTAAATGAGCCTGAGGTCGTTTCTTTTACACACAGTCAGATGGTACCAAGTATTGATATGTATGACCAACAATTCGACTAAACATCAGTTATTTGTTTACACCCAATTAAATTATCAAACAGTTCTATAACTAGCAAATCAACGTTGCATAAATCATTTATTTGATCTCAGTTTAAATGTCAAACTGTTATTATTAAACCATAGATAGGACCCTATTAGGTTCTACCACACAGATCCTGAGTGAACCTGGAAGCGATGACAACAAAGTGGTAATCTACATTCCCCAAAGCTCCAGTATTACTGGAACCTCACCATCAGATTGTTTAGTGTCATAACAGGACACTCATTGGGGTGTATTCTTAGCCCTCTGGAGAGATGAAATCGGGATATTCTGCAGCCCCAGCCGATTGGAGTCTCAGTATTAGATGAAGTTTAGTGTCATACCCAGGAGGGTGGGTGGGGTGTCTTACCGCTGTAGAGAGGGTCAATTGGGGTATTCTACAGTCTCAGCCGATTTGGCTGAAGGTTCGATTCTTTGTATTAGATGCAGTTTAGTGTCATTCCCAGGAGAGTCGTTAGAGGTGTCTTAGCCCTCTTTAGAGGTGCAGTCGGGGTATTCTGCTGCTCCAGCCGATGGGGCTAAGGGCTGGAATCTCAGTATTAAATGCAGTTAAGTTTCATACCCAGAAGAGTCGTTGTGGATGTCTTACCTCTTTGCAGAGGTGCAGTCGGAGTATTGAACAGCTTCAAATTACAAGGTAGTATATTTAGAGTTATTAGCATGCGAGAACTAATGTAATTATAGGAATTTTATACATTGAAACTATTCTGATAAAATTCTCAGACTGCAATTCAAGAACTAAAAGGAAACGTAAATAAATACCATTCTTAAAACTTGCTTTCTCAACTGTTTTGATTTCAGTTAGTTTTAAAACAATTACTAAAATCTTTTTCCGTTGAAATTTTATAATTTATAACTTCGTGTATTAAATCATAAAACTAAAAGAAGGACACACACACACACACACACACACACACACACACACACACACACACACATATATATATATATATACGAGTGTGTGTCGGCTATCGACAAAACTTCTCTGGCTTTTGTTTCTTCCGTAAACAGGATATTGTTTTATAAATAACGCTAAGGTTCTGCCTACTTCCATTTTTAACAAACAATACTTGGACGGATATCATCTCTTTTTTTTTCATTCTTCTTTTCGAATAAATGACTAGTTACTTGTTTACTTGTCTCTAGTTTTTTTTGTGAATTTCTATTCAAACACCATTCTGCGTTCGTCCATTGGATTTTTATTTTTTATAGAAACTCTTTTTTCAGAGTGATCTAAAATTAATTTTCTTCGCGATTAAATGCACCGCTACTCTTGGAACTCCGTGCACAGTTACCTTGGGGCATGTCTAGGAGATATCCTTCAAATAAGCCAAATTCCACTCTGTCTGCGGAGTTTAGAACTCAGTGACAGTAAAATATGGAGAGAAATAAAACCCCTGTTGAGCTCCCCACCTCCTGCTAAAAAAAGATGTCTTGTGTTCGGTACTAAACTGCATCCCTTACATGAGGTTTCAATCTTGGAACACTAGGGAATATTGGTCACTCCTTTATTGACATTTTTACCAAGCGCATAAAATAGAATTGGGGGCCCGAGTTCAAATCTTTGCGTGGGTGTCTAATATCTATTTATTTATTTGCAATTAATTATGATAATAAGTGATACGTCGTTTAGTTTTATGACTGCTAAAGGTGTCTTTTAAGTGAATATTTTAAACTAACGCGGTTCTCTTGGAATATTTCTTAATTGATTTAAAATGTATTGGTATATTCTCTCCTCAAAATTTTGTTAATGAAGGTGTTTTACCCAGCCGGCTGAGGCTGTAGAATACACCGACTGCATCTCTGCAGAGGGGTAAGACTGTCCCACAACGAGTCTCCTGGATATGACACTAAACAATCGAATGGTGAGGTTCCAGTAATGCTTGAGCTTTGGGGAATGCGGAGTACCCCTTTATTGCCATCGCTTCCAGGTCAACTCTGATCAGGTCCTATCTATGTATCAAATAGAAGTAAACTGCGAATTTATGCTTAACTGAATTACTTGAAATAGAATTCTTTTGATATTTAAACTGCGTACTTATGCTAAACTGAATTGTTGGAATTAGACCTGTTTGAAAAAACCGAATAGATTGAAATACAAATATTTTTGACTATTAAACTCTGTACTTATGCTGAACTGAATTGATTGAAATAGAACTGACTATTTGTATAATTTGGCATAAAATAACCTATAAAGATTGGCATGTCATAAAAGCCAACCAACCAACCAACCAACCAACCAACCAACTAACCAACCAACCAACCAACCAATAATGAAAAATTACTTAGAAAATATTTAAAGTAAGTCCTTGCGTAAGACCATTTCTCGAACCTTTCCTAGCAAAAGAATTAATCGGCAGAACCACATACTCTCATGGAATATTAAAAAATGCGGTTTATTTTTCAATACAGTTTAGTTTCATGCCCAGGATATTCTTTGGATGAGCTCACTTCTTCAGAAGATATAGTCAGGTCTCAAAGAAAGGGAGTTATTTTCAATAAAGATATGAGGGTGTTGCGCTTGATTAATCTTGTTTTTTTTTTTCTTGGCCTTAAATTTTCTTTTCAAAACTAGACGTCTATTCATCGAAACTTTATAGTACAAGTTGTTCAGACTTCTTCATTTAAAATCTTAATTTGATTCAAAATTTAAAAAATTGAAAAGTTCGGTAGGTTTTTATCACTCTTCTTGTTGTGTATCATAGATTGACGGCCGATCACAAGTTTAATTTAGTTTTTCATATTAAGAATGTACATTA
The DNA here is from genome assembly GCA_963585895.1 of Sepioteuthis lessoniana. Taxonomy (NCBI): domain Eukaryota; kingdom Metazoa; phylum Mollusca; class Cephalopoda; order Myopsida; family Loliginidae; genus Sepioteuthis; species Sepioteuthis lessoniana. Next base: position 41,360,927 of record OY757928.1, on the reverse strand, counting down.
TAGATGGCGTGGATTTTATTAATATGAGACTTTCGCTTGTTGAAGAAATTATACTTAAATTTGAGCAATAAATCAAATAAATGCTAACGCGGATAAAATTGAAAATGTTAGATTGTTGACAGGAACTATCAATCAATGTTCCCTTGGTTGAAGTTGACAACTTGATTTTAGTTAAAAGGTAATATAAAAAAAATCAAACAAATTATACGCACACGTATATTGCCACCATTTTAATAAGGACAGGTGGAAAAATTTTGGTTAGCTCAAGAGTTTTGCAAAATCAGATTTTTTTTTCTTTTAATGTAATCCATTCGGCTTTATTTCATTGGCTCAACAGAAAACGGTATCTAATTAGACAGATAGAAAGAAAAAACGACACAGACAACAAACAACAGACAGGTCTGGATAAGTTTCTCCTGTCTATGAGAACGGTGCGAAGAATCGAGATTTTTAAAAAAGAAAGAAAAAAGAATAAAAGTAAGAACGAGAAAAGATAAAAAGGGTGATTGGTTGTTTTGTTTTTTTTTTTGTTTTTTTTTTTTGTGTGGTTTCATGGCATTTTAACACTGGTAGGTAATTTAATGCCAAATTCTCTTTACACAGACACACGCAAACAAACATACACACACGCACATACACACACACTCATATATATATATATATATATATATATACACTAGAGAGCAAGAAAAGTAGAATAACCTTAAGAAAAAGTCTAAATGTGAAATAACGTTTTACTTTAAAGCATCATGGAACATTTTATCAAGGAAAAATAAAGATGTAAAGGTAAATTATATACTTCTTAAATTTAAATCTCAATAAACTTATCTTTAAAAAGTTATAAGAACAATTATATAACATTCGAAAAAAAAATTAGATGATCAAAAACAGCAGAACGATTAACAAAATGATACTATGGTAATGTATACATCATATCTAAATGAAAATACCGTTCAGAATTCATTAGTACTTGATGTGTCGACTTTTTCTTTCAATAACAGTTTGACATCTTTTGCTACACGAGCGAATTAATGTCTTGCATTCATCAACGGATATTTTCTTCCATTCTCCTTTCAAATTAGTTATTCGACGTTTATGGAATTCTTTTCCTTAGCTCTTTCGTTTTGTAACTTCCAAACATTCTAAATTTGATTCATTTCTGGGCTTTGAGCAGACCACTCCATAACAGTATCATCCGCCTCAGAAAAAAAATGACTTAACAGACTTCGCTGTGTGACACAGAGCGTTATCTTGCATAAATGCAGCTGGTTGATTAATTGCAGTTCTCAAATTAGGTAAAACATGTTTTTTTCAATATCTCTTTGTATACAGTTGCTTTGATTTTACTGAGTATCATCATAAGAGGTCCTGTACCAGTACTTGATTCATGCAAAACGCCATCACACTTCCTCCTCCAAATTCAACGCTGCTTTTAGAGCACTGAGGTGAATATCGTTCCTTAGGACTGCGTCGAACGAACCTTCTCTCGCCATAACCGAACAGATTAAACTTTAACTCATCGCTAAAATGAATATAATCCCACTCTTCTTCAGTCCATATGATGTGTTCAGTGGAAAATTTCAATCGGCTCATTTTGTTATTTCTAGAAATGTAAAGTTTCATAGAAGCTACTCGACTGTTCAAATTTATTTCATTAAGTTTTTGGGAAATAGTTTGCTTTGATATTTTTTAATGCCAAGGGCAGAATTAGACCTTTTAGAGATAGCGATCCTTTTTTGATTCATTACCAATCCATCTGTCTTCCCTTACAGTAGTTTTCCTCGGTCTACCAGGTGGTTTCTGGGCTTCATATAACCAATTTTCCTTAAATTTTCTTAAAATACTATGAATAACACTTTTACATTTCCCCACAGTCTTTGAAATATTCCCAATCAGGAGTTTATCTTCATTATTTAACTTGACTGTCAGTTTTCTAAGTTGCAATGATGTCACGGATTTTTCGCCCTGTTTACAATGCAAGAGCCGAGGTAATTTAGTAAAATACCCTATTTTATATCCTTACTCTGGATTTCTTTTAATAAAACAAAATAATTATAAAATTTAACTATTTATTTAACCGTTCTCATGTTTTTGATCATCTATTTTTTCGAATGTTATATAATTATTCTTAAAACAATATCAAAAAAGTTTATTGAGCTTTATATTTTGGAATTATATAATTTACCTTTATATCCTTATTTTTCTTTGATAAAATCTTCTATGAAGTTTTGAAATAATAGGTTATTTGAGATTTCGTCTTTTTCTTAACATTGTTCCGATCTTTATGCTTGCTACTATATATATATATATATATATAATTTTTATACGAGTAATTTTTTATAACATTTTAAGCAAGCCAGAACTCATTTTTTTCCTCATGGTTTAAGTATTTCTATCAAACATGAATCATTCGATTTAGTAATAATCATTAGTTTTTAAACAGTTAAATGGTTACAAGTATCGTTATGAAGCACTAACAAATAAATGATTCATATCAAATTTAATAAATTCGACATGAGTCATGTTTTTCACAGAGTTAAGTGGTTAAGCTTTTCTATTAGATCGATAGATAAGACCATAACAGATAGTAGTATTCTATGGCTGAGTGAACCTTGGAGTAATGGCAATGAAGAGCTACTTTACCTTACCAAAGCTCCACGAGTAGAGCCACGACATTAGCTTGTTTAGTGTCATATTCAAGAAGTTACATAGCCGTGATACAACTATACGTATACATATACCTGCGGAAACATAATCAACAATAATGACGAACGAACACACTTCTTTAGAAAAATATACCTCTCACACTTTATTCGAAAGGGTTGCAAAAGGGTTGTGTGAGATGTGAGTTGGAGACTAAAGAGACTGCAACATATTGACCCCAAGTTCCTCTGACTATAGAAGCACTTCTTTCTCATTCTGCTGAGCTGCTCAACCGGGGGTCCTGAGGGCTCAAGCCCTCTGCTGGGAGCTGGTTCTCAGTGCCTCTAACTGCAACTCGAACTCTAACTGACTCCAACTAACTGACTCCAACTGTAGCACCGGGTTATATAATTGTTTGACGTCCACCAGCCTCCAGTGGGCGTCGCAATTGCACCGAATTCAACCCGTCCACAGTCAAGATTAAATCTTGATATCTTCGACCGGATGCACCAATATGTTAATATGTTAAACAATATGCTCTTTGCAGTGGGGGTTACCTCTTTGTTGAGATTATGTCAGTATATCCAAAAGACCCAGCCAAATTCAAGCATCTAAAGGATGAAAAGAATTTAGCCACTTGCCTTCAGTGGAAATTAAAGAAAACGATTGGGACTAAACATATTCATACGACGGCATGACATGACCTGCTTGTTGATTGGATCGGACCTCTCTGACCGTCTAGCTAGCCCAGTAAGGATCAAAGTGTTGTGTTGGAAGGCATTTGATCCCTCTGTGGCCAGGTCAAAGACTGCTCAGCCACCAAGATCCAGACCTTAACTATTACCGGTAACGACTAACGGTTAATAGTTGCCTTTGTTGGGGAGGTCTTATATCCCTGTATCAGTGCAGTCAACGTATTCTAAAGTCTCTGTCGACAGGGTTAAAAAAGAAAGATGTTTGCAGAGTCGCAAAGACATGTTCGTGGAAAAGTCGAAAAACCTGGTGCAGAAAGTAAATCACTTTCTTGTAGGCCAGATAGTGAGTTGATATTTCTGGGTTTCAAAACACGTTGCTGGAGACAACGACAAGACGAAGAGATGACGGTGAGATCATAAATAATGAATAACTTACATTGATAGATAGCTTAGTTGGAATAGAGAGAATGGTTATGAAGAGATTGATATAAAATATTTAGATACGAAGAAAAAGATTAACATAAACAAATGACAGAAAGAAAGAAAGAAAGAAAGAAAGAAAGAAAGAAAGAAAATTGACATTGATAGACAAAGAAAAACGTTAAGAAAAAGGAAATAAAAGAAAGGACTAAGTATGGAAAGAAAAATGGAATATTATCATAGATATATATGGGAATTCAGAGAAATAGATATAAAGAGATTAATGAATAAGTTTCCTAGAAAGAAAGAAATAATAAACACAAACAGATTAAAAGAAATAAAAAAGAAAGAAAGAAAGAAGATTGGTATAGATAGATAAAGAAAAAAGAAAATAGAGAGGAAGATAAACAAAGAAATAAATATAGAAAGAATCAAAAACTGACAGAGATAGATCGATACATAGATAGGAGTTGAGAGAAATTGATAAAAAGATATTGATATGAAGTGCTATATAGCGGCAAGAGTAGATAACTCTGAAGTACAAAAATATCATCTGCTTCTTTTTTACCTTTTATTACGAAATATACGAAATAGTAGAGTGAAGGAGAGATTCAAACAACGGTTAAGATTTACACACAGAAAGAAGATACGGAATCTTCAGTTAAGCGCTTCTTGGTCATTCTACCTTCATGAGATTGATACGGGGCCAACTCAAAATATTTAATCATCTCCTCTTCTTTAATATCCATTCGCAAGACTAGTACAGGGCCAATTCCTAATATCTAATCATCTTAGCTTCTATATGCTTTTCAACTTCAGGCCTTCGCTAAGCACGCCTTTTTCTTTCTTTTAGGATCATACCCACTTTTGACTTGAGCGAGTGTTTCTTCACATTTCTTCCACTTCCACGAACCTGTTTCTTCACCGTTCTTTGTATTGTCACAGAGCATTTAATCATCTTATCTTCCTCATTTTAAAGAGTCTCGTACAGTTCAATCCTTTCTCTACCTCTCAACACTGAGCAGTCTAGTTGAAGGCCTGTGGTATTTTGTCTAGAGTCTTCTGACTGCTCTTTCGTTCTCCTTTATTCTCACCACAGGTGAAAATCTTCAGTGGTTATACGATTTTTTCGGGAACCCACGCAATCTCTGTAGTCACACTTTTTTTTACTTTTTTTTTTACTTTAAGACTCAGGTGAATATTCTGTTTTTCCATCACGTAACTTTCGTGGCCAGTCAAAGAAATGTTTTTTGTCACTATTCAAGACAAGTAGAAAGTCAAATACGTGGAGACCACTCATTTTACTGATGTTTGCCTTCGGGCCAGTCTCGAAAACAAGAGGATATGTACAGATGTATTTTGAGTCGATCAAAAAGAGTCACGTTCTACGATACATCATTGGTCTTCGGTCAGACCGTGTGCAAAACATTCTTTAAAGAAACATCTACAGAAAATGTTCATATGTAAGTAAGTCATCAAAACGATCCGACTGAAAGGATATCCTTTATTTTCGCTATCCAACCCAATCGGCCTTTGCATTCATAAGTCATGTATACGGCAACCGGTGTCCTTAACTAACTGACCTCGTGGTGTAATGGTTAAAGCGATGAACTGCGGAATCGTAGTAAGCGAGTTCGTACTCCAGTCACGCAATTACGTTCACTTTCGGGCAAATACCCTTGGAAAAGGTATGAACCCCCTTATCCTCCAAGCTATGGGTTAAATAGCACCACTACTGTTCTTCTAGGAGAATGGCTTTGGCAGTAAATAACATACAAATGTTGATATGCCATTAAAACGAAGAAACCAAACCAATCAACTAACTGACTTATTAATTTTTTTGCTGGTTGGCTGACATGAGTAGGACTTAAAACCATACGTTCATTTATAAATTCGACCTTACTTAATCGGCAGTGCCCAGTAGGGCTTGCTTTCGAGATGACCATACAACGGCTGTTTTATTGTGCGCTACTTCAAAAATTTGTTGAAAATAGCACGTAGGATTCTAGTATAGTTCCTGCCTAGCGTTATCTCAAAGCATTTCATTTGAGTCAACATAGTACGACCCTACAATTGCACTAACATGACTACAGCTTTGAAGAAATCCCCTTTTATTCTATCAGAGAGATCAGATCCCCAAGACCCCTTTATATACCTCGATAGCAATATCTCATCTACTGAAAGCGATGTCAACATACTCATTGGTAAAACGTGGACTAATATTAACAGTTATTCGATCAGTTCTAAATTTGATCTCAGTTAAAGTTTCTATTTAAAAAAAAAGAATGAAGAAGAAAGAAAACCTGCGTTGCTATTAGTTACTTTCAGGGATGATATCAATTTAATTTTCTTGTGTTTTTTTACGGAATTTTTCTATTAATTCAAATCTAGTGTTATTGGAAGAATTAAAATGCATTTCAATAAGAGTTTAAATATCTCCCGTTTAGAGTAGATAACGGAAAATTACACAGTTTATAGAACTTTAAGAAGACTAAAGTTTCCGTGAAGTTTCATTCACGTAGGTATTATCGTAGTCTTGTTCTGAAATTTAAAACACACACACGAGTTGTCAATACCTTGACATCCATATATATTGGTTTTATAATCCTTAATTTGGTTTAAGGAAAACAAAAAATTATCTGTCTTGTTATATGTACACTGCCCGTATCATTGGGTGGGTTTTTAAAATAAATATAAAAATAAATACAAAAGATTATTGACTAAAGTCGCTATTACCCGTATGATGATATCACTGACACTTGAAATTCAGAAAAAAATAGGGAAAATATCACGAAATAGGGATTTTAAAATGCTACGTTTTTAAACCAGTTTGCCTTCTAAAACATCATTTACTTTTTAACATGCTTATCAAAACACAATTATTATTATTATCATTATTATTATTATTATTATTATTTACACAAAGTGGAATTTTCATTGGAGTCTGAGTGATGTTAAATCTCCTAAGATCTCCAGGACTCTGCTGAGTATTCTGGTCGATCTCTTTATAGTCTCTATTCTTCCTCTGATTTCCAATTCCACCTGTCCCTTATCCAAATATTCGGAAACTGTTACGAGTGGACCGATTATTATTGATATCATCGTCACTTTCATGTTTAATACTTACATGAGTTCTCAGGAAACATTCAAATATTTGTTTATCTTTTTACATTCTTTTATTTTCATAACTAGAACTGGAAAATGCTCCGGATTACAAAATGTTTTTTTTTGTTAACTAACACTCACTCCAGCAGTTTGACCAGGATTGGGTGATCTGTTTGTATCTACCAGATAATTTTATGCGTCTCATTTTCGAGGAGATTTCTCGTTTAAGCAGATACCATTTCTTTCTGTAGCCAAGTTTTCATCTCTTGCACAATTCCCAGTGAATCCCTTTTCTCATCAAGTCGTGCCTAATTTAGGATGTATTTTGGGCGAGTTTGTTGCATTCACTTATGTGATTAATCAACAACGAAAAGAGATTTAGTTTCTCTTTAGAGTTTTTCATTTCTTAGCCAGGTTCAAATCATCTCGAATTCAATCTCTATAATTTGTCGTTTGATATATCCATGTAATAGTTTTTCTTACCATTTTATTTTTGCCTTTATGTTGTCATTGCTATTACGAGTGTGCCGCGATTAGGCTTTTTTTTCTTATTGTAATTCTTTTTTTTCATATTCCCATTTGGGTTCCTTGGCGGATGGTTAGCAATTTAGTCACTAACTTGTTTTACTCCCACATAGATTAGATAGTTTATATCACTAAAAGTTTGATTTTTGGTATTTCGTGTTTCATCTTCTTTTGGGGAGGTCTTTTTTTTATCATACTTACCTATTCCTACTATTCCCTTTTCTTGTGATTCTTTCTTCAGTTGGTTGGTTGTATTTTTGTCATATCAATCTTTGTTGGTTATTTAAGACCAAATTCTGTTTTATATATATATACACGTTTATCCTAAACTTTCTAAGGGAATACTTTGTAGATAAAATTTTTGATGAGCGGGATTTCATTTATTTGCACATGATTAAATGGTTCAGTACATCATATTTTTGGTACAACCTTGTTTCTCTCAAGAAAGAGAGAACGTCATTCATTTTGACATTGTCAAACAGACCTCTCAAACAGTTCTCCTTGAAAAATTGTTTTCTGATAAGAGCGAAAGTTTTACATTCCACGAGATCGTGCTTAACGGTGCAAGGCGTCTGACAGGTCACACAAGGTGATTATTGTTCCTGTTTCAGCATGAAAGGGTGAGTAAGTATTGTATGACCGATAAGCAATCGGGATATAATGACTTGTTCTCTTCTTGATTTTCTCAAAGCTGGTCTCCATTCTCCCAAATGGGATACATTTGGAAGAGTTTCTTTCCTTAGGATCATCTTTGCTCGATTGGCAAATCCTTCGTTTGTATTGAAATTAGCTGCTTCTCTCCAACTTTCTATCTTCCTTTTCCAATAACTTCTTCCTATTTGGGGTACTTTTAATATAACTGGGGATTCTTTTTCTTCTCTACTGCATATCTAATCTTTCATAGCTTTGATAATAGTTTTTTTACCTGAAATTAGAACTGCAGACATTCGCTGGATGCCAATTGAGTCCTCCATGTTGGCTATTAAAGGAGTACCTGCCGATCATATCGCTCAAATCTTTCAATTCAGTCCGATGTTTTATTGTATTTATCGTTGTAATTTTTCATAGCTAGTATATTGTGACTATACCAGACCCAGGAGGTGATTAATATTTGTGCTGTCACATATTCAACCTAGTATTCTTTAAATGTGAAATTATGTCATTGGAGAAAGATTTGATAAAATAATTAAAATAAAATAAATTAAGGACTAAGTAAATCCATGGATCTACTTAACAATTCTGTAAATTTTAACTTTGTCTTTCTATCCTCTTTTATTTTAATCAGTCTTTACGGGTCGGTCTAACTCTTAGATTTAGATTTGATTTTCAAACTAAATGTTGAATATTTGAAGAAAAAATATCTACCAACCCCTCTGCACAAGCAGGATGTGATACATAATCAATCTTTAAGCGGAGTTTTACAGGTTGGAATTCAGAGTTTTCCTTCCTCGACTGGTTGCCTTACCAAGGCTCAAAACCCCCGTCTGCTCTACTATTGACCCATTGCCGGAGGTAAAATAAGTGGATTCATACCTTTCCCAAGTTGTTAGTGCTTTGGTAAAAGCAACTAATCTCCATCATGATTTGAACTCGTGTCGCTGTGTCCATTTCCTACGGTGATAGCCATTACACCACAAGTTCCTCTTAAAGCAACAATGCATGTATATAACAATGCCTTCACACCAACAGGATCTGACACAAGTTCAATTTTTTAGTAGGATTTAAGATGTTTTAATTCCTTCTCCCAGACCGGTTACCATACTAGGCTTATTATTTAACTTTGATTGATGGTAATGTATTTGCATGCATGCAAATTCCACGGGTATTCACTGTATGTGAAATGCAAACAGCATCATCGAGGATTTGAACTCTGATTCCCGCTATCGATTTCCAACGAGGATAATCATTATACTACGTGCGTCTATATAGAAAAACAAAGTAAGTCGTAATCCTTTCTTAAATTGCATATATACACATATATACATACACGTATACACACACACACACGCACTCACACATATCTATCTATCTATCTATGTACATACATACATTTGCATTGTTATATACATAAATACATATCAGTAGACACACACACACACACACACACACACACACACACACACACACACACACACACACACACACATATATATATATATAGTTCATTTTTACTTAGTCACCGGGAAGTGAAATGACCCAAATAAAATGCTGCTTTGTTTTATAATAAAACCGTAGGCCATTTTTTCTCTCATATATATATAAATGTGTGTGTGTGCGTGTGTGTGTGTGTGTGTGTGTGTGTGTGCGTATGTGTCTGTATGTGGGAGCGTTTTTTTTGTCATGAATACTCACACACATACGCACACACACACACACACACACACACATATATATATATATATATATATATAATATCATCAGATGCTATTTTCAAAAATGCTTTTGCCTTTTCTAGATAAAAACTTTCTTTCCTTTCATCTTTATTTGTCTTACCTAATCTTTGTTTTGCTAAAAGTAATATATAAGATCCTACGCTCCCTTTACCTGTCTAGACATTTTTAAACTTAGCAATTAAGTTGTAAACAAACAAACTTGTAACACAAAAAAATATGAGGAAACGCTTTCCATAAATCGACTCTGATATTCATTACACCATTTTGTGATACACTTACAGAAACAATCACAGATATTTATCCACTCATCATTGTACACATGTTTGCTGATATGTTCTTTTCCTTAAACATCCTGTTTTGCTATTTTTGCTTGTAAAGGGGTAACACTCCAACGTATGTCCTGGGTACAACGCTTAACTTCATTTGATCATGAGTCTCCGGTCCTGGAGCTATGGGGAATGCATAAAATAGAACTGTTCAATCACCTACTAAGAATTATTATAAGTTATTTGAAACCATATAGATGTGTGCTAATTATTTGTATTACATTGGAATACTTGATAGATGGAATAACTAATGTTAAATAGCAAAACTTGAAATAATCTAACAATGGGCAAACATGTGATTAATATTAAATAAGATAATTATTTTGAGATAGGAACACTTGAAATCTTTGATTTGTTAGTTTTGTTGTTTAATGGCATATCAACCTACTTGGGCTGTTTAATGCCAAAATAATCCGTCTCGAAAAACGGTAGTGGTACTATTTAACCACAAGTTAAGAGGATAAGGTATTTTATACCATTTCCAAGGGTATTGTATTTGTCCGAAAGTGAACGTAATAGCGCAACTGGAGTGTGAACTCGCTTACTTCGATTCAGTAGTCAAGCACTTTAACCACTATGCCACGAGGTGTAAAATGAAGGTTAAAGTTACCGATAAACAATTTATTTGCAATTCGTATCAAATAACTCTCATCGCTTGGTATACATTTAGGACCTACCAAGAATAAGAATTCAACTTGTAATCAGCCCAGTTGAATTGGGAGTAGAATACACCAACAATATTTCTTCTGAGGTATAAGATTCTCCTCCTCCACAACGTGTGCTCTGGATATTGCAATAAATTATTTGATGGTGAGGTTTTGTGGAATGTAGAGTACCTCTTCATTACCATTAATCCCTAGTCCACTTCGGGCCGGAATGGTAATAACCACTCAGGGTCCTATCTATGCTTCAAATAGAATTGTTTAAACATTTAACTGTGTGCAAACAAATAACTGGTGTTCAATTGAATTGTTACTGTTATATAGCAAGACTTGAAACCATTTAACTGTGTGCAAACAAAAAGTTGTTGTTAAATTAAATTACTAGTGCTGAATGGCAACACGCGAAAACGTTTAACAGGCTGAAGATAAAGCTATTAGTGTTTGATTGCAATGGTTAAAACCAGTTAACTGTCCGGAAATATATGATTATCACAGAAGAGGATTATAAGTATTTGCTTGCAATGACTAAACAAGGTAACTGAACGCAAGGAAACGAGATCTGGTTTGTTTAAAATGTTACCTCTAAACTATTCGTTTAGAAATCTTACACACACACACACACATATATATATATATGATTTGACATTAAATAACCTACAAGGGTTGAATTGCCATAAAATCCGAATAACCAAATCAATTAACTCTGGGATGAAGGCCTCAGATTGTCTTCAGTGCTTACTGTTCCAAAAATAAAATAAATTTATTTTATTTAATCTATTGGCGGCCGCAGTAAGCAATCAAAACAATTTATAAATAGATATGATACTAATGTATCGCTTTGTAAGACTACAGCAAAATGGGAAAGAAAATCAGTGGCATCATTGGGTGAGGGAATCATCGTTTTTGCTTTGTACTTTTGTAAAACTTCATCATCTTAGTAACTGTTTCTTTAAGGGGACCATACGTTAGTTGTATGTGCACCCTGTTTGCTCTGTGCATAGAATTAAATACTTTTTGCATAAAAATCCCACGGGCTGTTTTAAACAAATCCTGGAAGCAGCACTCTAAAAAGGATCCGCAATATAGCTACCTACCTCCAATCTTACGAGCCCTCTAAGTAAGTCGAACAAAACAAGCTAGGTGAAGTAAAGTTGTGTCAGCAGATACATTCTTCTATTGACTCCCACACATGGACACACCTGTGTGGACCAACCAGCAAAGACAAGAGAACCTGTCAGGGATGATGGACGATAAGAACGGATACAGAGAGAGCGAGCGAGTGAGCGAGGGATAGAGAGAGAGAGAGAGAGTCATAGGAATCCATGTTATCATCACGAATTGAAGATGGTCTTTTTTTTCTTAAATGATCAATCCATTAGGGATTAGAATACTATGATTGCACACTCTACATCGGAGTAAATCCGTCTTCCCCATCCGGGGTGTCATGGGTATCATTCTAAAGTGCAACTGATAACCAGGCTCCAGTCCTGGGTAACTGTGCCGTATGGCATGCCCTTTTCATTCCATTATTCCAAGGTCTACTCCAAAGAGGTAGTACCACTTTAGTTCGTGGAGTTTTTGTAGTGAAATAGCTAAAGCACTGAACTGCGACATCCTAGTGAATTCGAACCTCAGGCATACTACAAAATTCACTTTCTGACGAATATCTTGGGAAAGGTATGAAATTTATTATTCCCCATTTGTGATTTATATAGTCCTAGCGCAGTTCATTTGTAAGGGAAGTTTTATCACTAAAAATATACAAAGGTTGATTTGCCCTTAAACAAATTTACTAAACCTAAAAAAGCACAACTGTTTTTGTCCCATCTGTTGGTGAAATCCAGCTGATAAATAGGGATTTGTTATATTATATAATTGTGTGAAAAATTTCTCATAAGAGAAAACTGCACAAAATAATGTAAATATCAACCTATAAGGAACAGGATTCACAAACATCTACTTATAAAATCCCAATACGGGTTAACATGCCATTAAAAATAAAGTCAATCAATCAACAGTCCCATTTGTGTTTCGAAATTGTTGGAAAAATTAAATGAATCTGTAAACGGCATCATAATAAGACTCCTGTCCTAAAGGGTAATACCCCTAGACGAGTGTCCTGGGTATGAGAGTAAACCATCTGATGAGGAGACTCCAGTCCTGAAACGTAATATCCCCTCAACGATAGTCTCGGGTATGGCCGTAAACAATTTCATGATGAGATTCCTTTCCTGAAGAGTAAGAACCCTCAACGAGTGTCCTGGGTATGAGAGTAAACCATCTGGTGATGAGATTCTGGTCCTGACGTGTAACAACCCCTGAACGATTGTCCTGAGTTTGGCACTAAACCATCTGATATATGACTCCTGCCCTGAAGGGTAAAATCCCCTCAACAATAGTCCTGAGTATGAGAGTATACCATCTGACGATGAGACTTCGGCCCTTAAGGGTAAGAACCCCTCAACAAGAGTCATGGGTTTGAGAGTAAACCATATGATGATAAGGCCGTAGCCCAGAATAGTAAAATCCCCTAAATGAGTGAGCTATGATGAGTCCTAAAACTTTAAGGAATTTGGAGAATGCGTTCATCCATTACTCTCAGGAAAACTCTGACCCACAGTAGTAATACCTGTTAGGCTTCAATCTGTGGGTCAATTAGAACTATCAGATGTTTTTCTAGGTATTATTATTAGCTGTTGAGAAGCATACAACTGTATTCAATCCGTATTAGAGAGAAATACTTGATAAACAGAAGTATTAATGTTGTATTGCAATATGTGAAGCCATTTAACTGTGAGCAAACAAATGATCAATTTTATATAGAACTAATAGCATTTGGCAGTAATACCTGAAAATTAAAAGCAATTGTATCAGCTGTACATGATACCATTTAACTGTGTTCTAACAAATGATTAATAATAAATAGAATTATTGGAGTTGCATAACAGTACTTGAAATTGTTTAACTGTGCAAACAAATGAGGTCTTGTTTGTTAACACGTGACCTAAAAATATTCATATATAAGCAAGTTTGAACCTTAAAAACCTACGAGCTTTGATATGTTATAAGATACTACCGATCGAAGCTAACAGATTTATGGACAGTCACGTAATATAAGCTGAACTGCTCTCTTATTTTCATAAGGTTACGACTTACCAAAGAATCAATCTTTATTTGATCGACATGATAATACCTTTTCAAGTCTTCTTGTTTTTTAAGACCGGTTCAGAGGGACGTTGAAACTTCGTCTAGAGAGCGAGCGTTTTTTTTCTGTTACAACTCTACTGTTTTTTTTTCTGACGTCAAAAATCTCATTCAGTCGATTAATCTTTAACTTGTCTTTTTCTTTTCATCTCCACCAACATTCTTCTAGATATCTAAATTATTCAAATTTATCTTTACGAAAATGATTAGCATTGTACAATGGAGGCGTCACGAGCCAAATGGTTATTGTCATAGGAAATGATACCGACAAGCCAAGTTTAAAATCTGGACTAAGTTTATTTTCATTTCCTATTGCCCTCGTACACTTCCACACCAAATATGGGTAAATAGGAGCATAGATTCGAGTTTTAGGCCTACTCTTGCAGCCTGTGTAGTGCAATAAATTTTCTGTATTCAAACCAGCTTCATAATAATCATCATGTCGCGCCATCAACAAGGATATCCCTGACCCTCTCCCGTCACCTTTCTCTATCGTCAATCGCTTCCGGTAGGTCTTCAAGGGTACATACTGTATCGGCACAGAGCTGTTGTATGTACGTTCTAGCTGGTCGTCCGATGTGTTCGTCCCTACTTCTCCAGCAGTGTCACGCATATCTGGTTCGTCTAACTTGGATAGTTTTCGTGATGAGTGGTAAGTAGCCGTACAGCTGCTGTTTTGTAGTGTGCTGCTTCCAGGACTTGTTCAGTATTACTCGCAGCATTCTTGGGTAGTTGCCGTCAAGCTTTTCCTCCATACATATCGTTAGCAACCATGTAGTTCATCCATACAGTAGCAGTGTCACGGCTGCTGCTTGGAAAAAAACCGTGCTTCATTTTATCGGTCAGGTCAGACTTCCATATGACCGATGGACTATAGAGCACTGTCCAAGCTTTTTCTAGTCGCGTGTTGATGTGTGTCTCAAGGCGTATGAATCCTATGGTTTATTTATCATACGTTCTACCAACACACGAATGTGGCGCAAGGCAAGTATCAAATAGTTCGATCGGGAAACTACCGCTGCTCATCTATAAGGGTGGCTTCTATAGATGAGAATAAAAACAGCTATCGAAAGATTACTAAACCAGCTTTACTCCGTTTAAAAATCCCCCGGGGTCGTATCTTACGCATGGGGAATGAGTGAATGGATACATATATATTATAATAGCCTGAATATCTCAGAAACTCGGAAAAAGGATTTGGTAATGGTAAAGAATAGAGATAAAATGTTTATTCCGTTATACAAAAATATATTCGTAGAGATAAATTATTCACAAACCATGTATATTATACAGGAGGTTCCCGCAGAGTACTGGATAAAGTCCTGGACTACTATACTGTTGGAAGCCTGTTCAAACTTTTGTCAGGCTATTACGTTCACTTGCAAACTTCATTCAGGCTATTACATTCACTTTCGAATTTCAGTCAGGCTATAACGTTTACTTTCGAGCTTCAGTTAGGCTATTACGTTCACTTGCAAACTTCAGTCAGGCTATTACATTCACTTTCGAATTTCAGTCAGGCTATAACGTTTAATTTCGAACTTCAGTTAGGCTATTACGTTCACTTGCAAACTTTAGTCAGGCTATTACATTCACTTTCGAATTTCAGTCAGGCTATAACGTTTACTTTCGAACTTCAGTTAGGCTATTACGTTCACTTGCAAACTTCATTCAGGCTATTACATTCACTTTCGAATTTCAGTCAGGCTATAACGTTTACTTTCAAACTTCAGTTAGGCTATTACGTTCACTTGCAAACTTCAGTCAGGCTATTACATTCACTTTCGAATTTCAGTCAGGCTATAACGTTTAATTTCGAACTTCAGTCAGGCTATTACATTCACTTGGAAAAAGCATGAACCCTTTTATTCCCTTCTCTGGCTATGTTTTAAACAGTACAACTACTGTTATTCTACGACGATGGCTTTGGCATTAAATTACCCACGAAGGTCGATATTCTATTAAACAAGGAACTGAAACTATCATATAAGATGAGGCATCTAATAGCATTTTTCTCTCAGCAAAACTTACTTTAAATCATGACATGAGACTATCCAGATTTCAGTACAAAATATATCTGTGAGTAAAAATATGCTCAAAATTTTTAGTAAACAAAAGGAAAGGGAGAAAAACTTTGATATTAACTATTTTTCCATTGCGGATTGTCCTACTGAGTTTGATAGAGCTTAAAATGTCCCCAATAAAGTAACGAGAACTGGTTGAGTATCGGTAAAATCAATGGTTCCAGATTCTAGAGAATACTAAAGCCTGTTTTTTTTACCACATTTTCACTATTATTCTACCCGATTGGTACTTTTGCTTTTTTATCCTTACAACGCCAGAATTCTGAACGTAAACTTTTGTAAAATGAAAATCCTGATATATTTGATTAATTAATACAATTATACATTTGCTTTTTAATTTGATGACAAAGTGAGAGTATATATTAATGGTTTGCCAAGATTAATTGTGATAATGATGTCACGACGAGGCAAGTATTAAAATCAGGAGAATGAAACCAGTAGACAGTTTAATAGGAAAGAAGTAAGATTTTAAAAGCCGGTTGACATGTTTCGATAGTGGACTGAAATAATCAGAAATAAAGTCAATCAGTTACCAAAATCATGTAAAGCAAAGCAAAAGAATGTGATTGAGTGATTGGCTTATCTTGATGGTATATCAACCTGTGAAGACTATTTTATTTCTCAAGGTCCGGAGCTCGAGTTCATATTAACATATTAGATTGATGTTTCTTTATTTTTTCTTTATTTTTTCCTTTTTGGCGGTGCATACAATCCTGCTGAATAATGTTTAAACAAAATTCTAAAATCTTGCTCAAATTTGATATCCCACGAAGATTAAAACCAAACCAACTCCTTATTGTAACATGATATGATAAGTCCAAGTTATAAAGAGAATTAGAGTTTTTCTGGGGAAGGAGAGAAGAAAAATGATAAGAAAAAGCAGGCATAAAGTCTATTGGAATTGCCAGCTGACTTCTAAGTGACTCAGGCTTACACTCGTTATAGGCCACCAATCACGCGGGTTAATTAGTACGGTAATTAAACATATGGTACATTTGGTGTGTAGATTTAAAACGTCCATTTGGTACCGGTTTGTTACAAATAGTATGCATTTTGAGTTTAGCCGAAAAATTCTCATCATATGATATTTCTTGGTACATAAACGTTGACTACGATCTATTTGAAGAAATGTGAATTTGGTTGTATGCTCCGAAACTTAAGTTTACATTTTAAAAAAGCGTAACATTTATCATTCTTTGAAAGGAATTGGCTGCCCGAGTTCAGTTCCTGGACGAAGCTCTTTATTTCAATTCGTGGTAATGCCTTCGAGAAAGGTGTGAATCTATTTATTCTCCTCCTTCACCTAAGGGTAAATCGCAGGGTATCCAGGGCTTGGAACAACATCCAGTCTAAGAGAAGGAAAAATCAGAATTGAAACCAGCTGTACTCCACTTAAAATAATTACCCTTGCACCTGCCAGTAGCGGAGGCATTTGGGTAAATGCAGATAATCGCTAATGCCTATGCTCAAAGAGCAATGTGTATTATATGTACTAACAAATAGCGTTTATCACATTCCAATAGATATTTGATTTGAAGGGTCTTAAAGAAGAAGTTTAAATAACTTTGTATTTTTTGATTAAAAAACTTGAATTAAAAAAAAGCAAATTCTTTATATTTTCATATCCATAAAATTGTATAATGCATAAATTTTACAAGAAAGCCAAAATCTTTATCTGAATTTTAAGTCTTAATGAAAGTATGTAATTCGCAAATAATGTTTAGACTTTTCATTGTCTTTAAAGTACACCAACTTCACCGTGTGATATCATCGTAAACGATTTGAAATGCCAACTCTGCAATTGCGTTTATTGGAAAAGGTATGGACCTCCATATTTACCCACCTACGGGGTCAAAAGTATCAATAATATTCTTCTTCAAGGAATGCTTTGGCATTAAATAATCGATTGTGCTTTATATTCCATTAAATTTTAAGGTTTTTAAAAAGCAGGAAATTAACTGCATGATAATTTCTCAGAAATAAGCCAAAATTCAAAAACTAATTCACCTCGTCAACTAACAAAATGTAAGTAAGTAAAGTTGGCGACAGTAGTCGAGGGAGACCAGAAAACTCCTTTTTCAATAGCTACTACACCAAAGTGTAGGGAAGGGCGCTACTCCTTTCCCAGTACAAAATGTAATAAAACCTAAATACGATAAAGTAAATAAAGTAACGTTGGCGACCGTAGTCGAAGGTGACCCAAGGGCTCCATTTTCGATCGCTACTACACCAAGGTATACGGGAGATCTCTACTCCTTTTCCTGGATTGCTCCACTTTACCCTTGATCCTTACCTTATAATCCTGAATGTTAAGCAGGGTAGCACCAAGTACCATTTTTTGAGTCTTTGAAAGCAATGTTATCCAGTTAAAATGTAATAAAAATTCAAAGAAATCTATTTAGTTAAGAAAAAAAAATCAGTGTATTTTTTAAGGATAGTCCAATATTTATAAAAAGAAAAATACATAAAAAGGAATTTCTTTGAATGGCGTAAGAACTTTTTAAAAATTAATAAATTTTTCTCCCTTTTTTTTTCTATGAGATTATCATCTCAGTTATAATGAGAATATTCATTAGCTAGAAGAAATAATTCATGCTTGTGTGTATTTGTTGTGTTAAGTTTTTTTCTAATAAAAAAGCTGCGTAAATGTAAGTCGACCTTAATCGAGGGTGACCCGAATGCTCCCTTTTCAATAGCTTTGTCAATACTACTAGGTGTAGGGAAGGGCGCTGCTCTATTCCCAGGATTGCTCCACTTGACCTTTGATCCTTACCTTATAGTTCTGAGTGCTAAGCAAGGCGGCATCAAGTACCGTTTGTAGATTGAACCCTGGTCTACTGGGTCATTGGCGAACACTCTACTCATTAGGCCAATGACCCGGCGATGTTTATATTTCCAGACATCCATAAAAAACTCTTCATCGCAGGTTACTTGACTTTCCATAAAGCTATTATAAGTTCATATTAATATATGTATCAATTGAATACTGTAAGCAACCTTGTTTTTATTTGGTTTGGTTTTAAGGCATATCAACCAATATTGGTTATTTAAGGCCTAATCTTGTTTTTACATTAGATATATGATTTTTAAAACACATTTTTAGATACACACAGTTAAATGATCAAACACTTCTATTTCTAACAATTCAATTTAGAATGAGTCAACGACGTTTAATTGTTCCAGGGATTGCTACGTATCACTAACAATCCAATTAGAAATCTTTTAACTCACAGTTAAATGTAAGAACCGTTCTATTTCAAACAATTCAATTCATGAAAAGTCGTTTACTTACATCCAGTTTAAATGTTAGATAGTTCTATTTGATCCTTAGATATGACCCTATCAGTTCTTACCACTCTGGATCAGAGTTGACCAGGGAGCGAAGGCAATGGAGGGGTATTCCTCATTCATCAAAACTCCAGTATTATTGGAGCCTAGCCTTCAAATTGTTTAGTTTAATATCCAAGACAGTCATTTTTTTTTCGGGAGTTACCTCTGCAAAGATGCAGTCAGTGTATTCTGCAGTCTCAGCCAACTGGCCTATGTAAGTCACCTCGGTCAGTGTACAAGACTCAGCAAATCTCAGTGAATAATTGCATACGTCCATATAGTTTATGCATCTATGGCATTGCTAGGAGTCTCGACGAAAGCTCCTGAAGACAAAGACGGGATAAAGTGATGATAACGAGTTTTTAGGAAAGGTCACATTTCAGACACGTGATAACAGAAAAAAATTACCCTCATTTTATTAATGATGTTTCACCTTCCTCCTGGACACAGGAAAAAGGGAAGTGACATTCGTGATTTGATGAAGAAAAGATAATATTGTTTTATAAATCGTTGTCCACCTCCCTTTGATGGGTGTTTTTCGTGATCACCAAAATTTTAGTCGTTCTTTGTTCTCTGCCGGTTACTGTGAGTCCACATTAAAAAAAAAAAATACCTACTGCTCTCCTGGTAACGTTTCTTGCATGTTCTCGTGGTTGAGCCTTTCTTGTTTGTCTCAGCCCTTGGCACCAGCGTCATGAATGATGTACACTGTAGCGGATGCAGTATAAATATTTGGTTATCAGGATTTAATTTTGGGATATCTCTAAACTAGAATTACTTTTATATTAAACAGGGTTAGAGATATAGTCACCGCTAACAGTTGTCCTAATACTATAAGTGCTTATAAAAGTAGAAAAAGAAAACAAACTAAAATAATACCAATTATTAGACTTTTGCCAGACATGCAAAACAACAAAATCAAAAACACAAAAAAAAAAAAACAATCAAAGAATTTGTAGGTCTGTATCTCTCTCAATATATATATATATATATATATAAGTTTTATATGAAACAATGGATTATGAATAGCAAATTTACTATGAAATATTTTACGGACAGAAGTAAATGATTTTCTTTTTGGTCTCCTTTTTAGAAGAAATTTATATTTAGACATTTTTTAAATTTGTTTGCCTTGGAAATTTTTTTAACTCACAAAGTACTGTTGTGGTTAATGATCTTGTGAATTTATACTTCAAACGTTCAAGGCAATTTTCCGTCAAAAGGTCCTTCGTTGCTTACTTAAGAGTTTCTTCCAAATGTACATGTCCGGATTCTTAAGTTCAACACGTTTGCTTTTTTTTTTTAGGAAAGGGGAATGTCAAAGCTAGAAACAGGAAATGACAAGGGGTTATAAATCAAATTTCTTCCAGACAATTTGTCTAGCACTAAGCGTGTTCTTTAGACTTACTGGTGCTAATTTTGTTACATTCTCTATCACACAATTAATGCTGTTAAAAACTCGTTGCTTTTTAGAGAACAAATGACAGTAAGTATATTTGTTCAAACATTATTATTATTATTATTATTATTATTATTATTGTTCAATGCATATATATATCTATTTCAAAACATTTTCAATTTTGGGTCCCATAACACTTTCAGAGTATAAAAACTTACCATATATAATATTAACGTATATATGTCGTACCAAACTCTAAAAATACATTGATTCTATCGATAAACGTTAACTGACAACTTACAGATCCATAAATGATTTTCTAGATATATCAACTGAGAATAAACTTCTTCTCACTTACTACCAACTCTGAAATTTTTACTTCCTTCTCAAGTATGATAAAGAAAAAGGTGTCCAAATTTTTTTGTATTATATCAGAAGAGATAAAATCATATAAGAGTGTTCCGTTATTATTTCGATTATAAGTATTTGTTAGGAATACATGTAGCTATATTTGTTTTAAAGGATTATAAGTATTAGTTACTTGAAACTATAATAACTACTTGATTTACTCAAACCCATATAACGGTGTACTAAAAGGATGATAATTAGCAAAGAGGAACAAGTACTTGTAACCATACAACCATTAATATATTATTAATTTTTGTAGATAACTGAAGCTCTAATTATAAAATTTTTTTATCATTAGTTACTTAAAAATATATCATCATTACGACATGATTACCGTACGGCAATTCCTCTTGACAAGTACTCTAGATGGCACCAAGTGTCTGGGCAAATTTGATGAATGTCAGTTTTTTTTTTGTTGGTCGCTTAATATTGGTATATCCACGTGTAGGATTCCATTGGAGAACGTCATTTATGAGTTAATCATTTCGTCTACAGCTGTGGCCACAATGTGTTGCTCGTTTTATTTTGATGGTGTGGTGGTGTATTGTTTTGTGGATATTTTGTTCCCACAATTTATGTTGGCTCATTATTGAAAAGCAAATAAAGTAAAACGACGGAGACAAAAGAACATTCAAAACAAAGCAGTAAAAAAAATTATATATTGACAAAATCATAAAAAAGGAAACATTACAAATATTCTGATATAATCAGTGAAATATTCCTCTGTGTGTCTGCGTGTGAGTATGTAACTATCACGAATATAATGGTGAAATATTAGATATTAAAAGTGTCTTGATAACTATAAATATATGTTGACTAAGTATTTCATGCGAGGTATCAATATACAGATATATAGCAATGGGTTCTAGGAGGGACGTGTCTTTTCCCATGCTGGTTGTTTGTCTCTTTCGGGATTTGACGGAATTTCTGAGGCTGTATTCGACGCTGGAATAAGTCTAACTGAAAAGCAAAACAGGAAAAAAACAAAAGGTTGCAGAATGTATACGCACCCCTGTTACATGTATTGAGTTATGTCTAACTAAGTGACAAGGTCATGCTGTTTCTTGAAGTCGAAATGAAGAGAAAGAGAGTGTTGTCTCTGTAAGTCAAAATGTGAGAGAATGAGTTCTTGGAAAACGAGAGTATATATAGGCAATCGTTGTCATGTGATCGGCTCCAAATACGCGGAATAAAATCAAAGGTGTGGACGTAGTTGTGAGCAGAAATCATGTGACTTTCCTGACCAATAGTATCCCGAGACTGATTAGTTTACCGATGTACACCATCTTTGTTGCGAGAACAAGTGGTATCACGGCCATTTTGAAATATAGGAGTGTAAATTCTCTAATGGCTTGTGTGTTCAGGGGTAAGTGACTGTAAACCCGTTATTTTCCAGTGTGCTGCTTTCAGGATTTGTTGGTGATAGCATGCAGTATCCTTGTGCAGTTTCCATATAACTTTTTATCCAGGAATTTCAATACAGCAACCATACAATAGTACTGACACGGCTACAGTATTGAAGAATTCCTGTTTTATCTTAACAAAGAGATCAAATTTCCATGTAGCCGATAAGCTCTCAATAAAAGTTCACATTTTACCTCTATGTATATCGAAGTATCTTTAGTAGATCATATATTCCAACCAATGTATATGAACTGGTCTATTAACTTACACACACACACACACACACACACACACACACACACACATATATATATATATTTTATTGTCATTCACAGACAGATCTGTTTCGTTCTATCAGAACTCATCACTGTGGCTAGACAGTAGCTACCCATAGCTGGGATCGAAACCCGTTTTTGACTCAAACGCCAAGCCAAAGCCTCTAACCATTCAGGCAGGAGCAGCGATTAGCTGCGAAGTAAACTTTAAACGGTTATGAATCACAATTACTATTGTTTACATACATCCGTTCAACGGCTGCCGAGACCTCAATTCAAATATGAAGAGGCTTGCATGTGTGTATTGAGGTCTCTTTTGTAAATGAGATATTCCTACTGGGGTATATGAACTGGTCAATTAATTTACCTATATGTACGTTGAAGTCACTTAAGTTGGTGAGATATTCCTACAGATGTATATGAACTGGTCTGCTAATTTACCTATAAGCATGCTGAAGTCACTTTAGGTGATGAGATATTCCAACTGGTGCATATGAACTGCACTCATAATTTCAGAAGCTTGTTTTTGATTGGAATTAGAACGACAGCAAAAACACTGACTTCGGCACTAAATAACCATCAAGAGATTATCATACCATTAGACAAATGAACACCTACACATCAAATATATATCATCGTTTCAAATGTGTCTAATTCTAAATGTTTAAAAAAATTTAAAGAAAGACAACTACTCTTTTTGCTAAGGCTGTAGAATATGCCGACTACACTTCTGCAGAGGGTTAATACCCTCGAACGAGTGTCCTGTTTATGACGCTAAACTCCGTCTGATAGTGAGGCTATCAGGATGGAGTTTTCAAGAAGTAATTGCCATTATTGCTAAGCTCAAACGAAGTAATCAGGTTCAAACACCAATCTAGCTATTACGTTGATTTTTAGAAAAATACTTCCGTGAAAGGTGTAAATCTCTAATCCTCTACCTATGGGTTAAACATAACACTATTGTTTTTACACTATTGGGTTTGGAATTAAATCATCCACAATGGTTAATATGCCATTAACAAAGAAATCAAACTAAGTCAAACGAAATATTTCTCTTTATGAGTTAGTATATATCTGATCGGAGATTTTCGAGTTTAGTTTTATACTGATCAGTAAATGTTAGCAAACCGACAAAATTCCTTTGACAAAGGTTGATATGCCACTGAGCTAAAAACCTAAACCAAGCCAACATTCCTTAGAGGGTCTACTAATTCTATATTGGTAAAAGCTGTAAGATACCTTGTCTACTTGTAAACACATTCAAGCAAAATCGATACTTCCAATAAATATTTATAGATTACACACCACAGAACTGCAACATACATGATATTCCTTCAATAGTAAAACACTAATACAATGGCGTGTGATATAGTATTAATGTTAGACTTAATTTTTATTAATTCATTTTAGTCTATGTAGTAATTTGTTAAATGAATTCAATAAAGATGTGTTTAAGTTCTAAATATTTGTGGCAGACTGCTGGAGTTATGGTAAGTATCGATTGTCAGGAGAAGTCAGAAGTCTTCCCCTATTTGACCATTCTGTAGTAGAGATTTAGATTTTAGCACAGCCTTATTAAAGTCCTTAGTTCTGTAGACATTTTATGATACTTAAAAGATCGACTTGTACACCGGGCTTTACGGTAGATAAAGCCGATGAAATGAATTCCTCTGTCAGGACAAGTCTTCCCCTATTTAACCATTCTGTAGTAGAGGTTTAGATTTTAGCACTGCTTTATAAAAGTCCTTAGATCTGTAGACATTTTATCATACTTAAAAGGTCGACTTATATACCGGGCTTTACGGTAGATAAAACCGATGAAATGAATTACAGAAATGAGTAATTTATACACGTACAAAATGATAATCGATATTTCATCATAAAATTATATCTGCTTTTAGGGTCTTGTCTACAATACTGAATAGAATAACATTTACTTTAAAATTATAAATATATATCAAAAAAAGTTTATAGTAATCATAGAAGGTAGAATATCAGGAATCTATTAGGAAATGTTTTTATTAATAAACCATCACTATATTCCATCATAATTGTATCAATATGATATCTGGTCATCGGCATTTGCTGCAACTTTTGATAGCATTAGTCTTGCAATATGAGGTGTTATAAAGAAGTATCGAGTTTAAATGTATCGTTGATGGGGTATTGTATAAAACTAGCAGAAAAGACGAGATCGGAACAAAATGAAAGACAGCTATGTGGTTACAGAACAATCCTAATTGTTTTATTCTCGATGTTACCATTACTCCGAGAATCTGGTTCAAAGCAAGAAGACACAAAGTAGTATTTTTAAGTCGGTAATAACATGGGGAGTTTGCTCCAAAATTTAGATCTTTTGTTATTGCTCTCCCACCAGTGCTACCGCCGATGCAAGATGGCCACTCCATTATACTGATTCAATATTTTACTTTATAATTTGATACAAAAGGCACCCGTGGTGTATCGGAGACCAGAATTCAAATCTTGAACTAGACTGTTTGCATTTTACATATCACTCATGCTCTTAGGAAAGATATGCACCCAAACATTTTCCGGCTAACTCTTGGTAAATAGTGGAAAAGTCTGAGCTTTTTAATATTGGTATGGCAACCAATCATTGCAAAGGAAAACTATGAATTCAAACCCGTGAACTCCTCTTAAAAGTGATCTTGCGCCACATCCTGTTCATACAGAACAGTTCGGTAAATACGTACGTAATAAAGTGTTGGATTATAATGATCAGTCAGTTTCAATTAGAAAAAAAACGTGTCTCAATTACGTTCCTCGTATATCATAGACATGATATCTGATAATATGAAAGACGATATCTGAAAAAATTGTCAATTTTATTCAGACATGTATTCAGCTGCTGCCAACTCGATTATTTTGACATTTCTAATACATATGTTTAAATTTCATATGTGATAATGTTTTTCAACTTTCTGCAAAAATGCAATTTCAAAGGATTAGTATAATTGCTTCCCAAAAACGTATTAGCAGGCAAAGAAAATCTTTCCAATGTTGTATTTTGACCTTCGACCCGGCCAAAAATGTCATTCTAAGGTGATGCACCGGAAGGAGGTGACACATTCTAATGGCAGTTATGAGAGGAAATCGCGTGGGCGGAAATTGGCTGATGAAATGTGACGAGGTAAAAAATTCCCATGGTACACTCATAGACTGATGCACCGGAAGGGAGTGACCTGTGAACTGCATGACAGTTATTTTCGCTTGATGACAATCCAACATGCGATTCCAAAAATCGAGTAGGTGACTGAGTGGGCGTTGAACTATAATATAACTCAGTCAAGACAGAAGTCAGGCAGTTGCAGTTAGAGATCGGACGGAGTTATAGACGAGATATGGTAAGGAAAGCCACACCAGGCCGAAGGGACTCAGGGCTCGGGGCCCCCGATTGAGTTGGGGTCCAGAGAAATTGCTGATAAGATGCAGTAGAGAAAGCCAGCTGAGTGAGCCTCCGGGCCTCCGGTTGAGCAGTCCTGGAGAACAAGAAAGACGCATCGCTGACGGCCATAAGAGTAGGGGTCAAAATATTGCAGTTTCTGTTCGGTCTCCAACTCCCTCTCACATACAAATCTTACAATAAAGTGAGAGGTACATAATTTGTAAAGAAGTCTTCACTCGTCCGTTATTCATTGCGTCGTTGTTATTATTGTGTTGTTATGATTATGAGTATATAACACCAAGCCTTTGTAGAATACAGCTTTTTAACAATTTACTCGTGCATCTTATAATGTTATGTACAAGAATGCACATTTGTACGGTTTGAACACAAAGACACACAGGCGCTCACCAAGCCAGTCTGCAAAGGTTGTAAAATATACCAATTGCATCTCTGCCGAAAGGTAAACTCCCTCAACGAAGGTCCTGGATATTATATTAAACTGATGGCGAGATTCTAGCTCTGGAGCTTTGGGGAATGTTGAGTACACTTTCACCGTCATTGCTCCCAGGTGCACTCTGGCGAAGAGTGGTAGCAACTGATAGGGTCCCATCTATGGGTCAAAAAGAACCGTTTGGCATATGAAACTGAGAATTGTTAGAAATAGCACTCTTTGATCAATTAATTGTGAATAAACAAAAGACAGGTGTTTAGTTGAATTGTTAGCGATACATAGCAATACTTGGAACCATTTAAATGTGCACAAATGGCTGAGTAATGTTGGATAAAATAATTAGTATTAAATAGTTATTCTTATGCTTAAATAGAAATATTGTAATAATATAGTAATACTTGGGAACATTTGATTGCGTGCAGACAATGAATTGTGAATGAATAGTGTTGAATTGAATAATTAATATTAAATAGAAATGATTATAACGAATTCACTGTCAGCAAACAAATGAATAATATAGAACAGAATTATAAGTATTACATAGCAATAATTGAAACCTTTTTAACTATATATGTTGTATATCCATAATACAACTACACGTGTACATTTACAAATATACAGTTACATGCGTTAATGACGACTTCAATAACGAACGAATACACTTCTTTATAAAAATATAAATCTCTCACACTTTATTTTCGAAAGGGTGATGTTTGCTGAATGTGAGAAATCAGTAGAGACCAGGACGGACGTTTATATTGACCCAAGTTTTTCCTCGACCATAGCAGCACTTCTTTCGCATCTTGGCTTGAGTTGTTCAACCGTGGGTCGCTGTGGGCCGCCAACTGTCTGTCTGGAGCTGGTTCTCACTCTGGCATCCTGTCTCCAACTGTCTCAAACCGTCCGGACACCTGGTTATATCATATTCTTACGTACACCTGCTTCCGCTGTTCTTTCACTTATTTACACCGGTGCACCTCTTGATTGACGGCTCGGTCAAGGGTCAATATATAACATATAGAAACAATTGCAATGCTAGTGTGCAAACAAATGAATCATTTAAAGATTAAATTACCAACAAACTAAGTGATCATACCATATTGTAATACTTGGGGTCATTTAGGTGTGTGCTGGGGAAAAATGGTAGTAAATAGAAATACTTGAAACCATTTAACATTGTGGAAAAATGTTCGTTTAAAATGTTAATCAAAAAACGTGTTTATAAATCATATGAATTTGCTATATATGGGTAAATAGGACTTAGTATTAAAAAACCAACAAAGATTGACGTGCCATAAAACCCAACCAAACAAAACAAAACTGACCCCCCTCTCTCTCTCACACACACACACACACACACACACATACCCTCTGTCTATGCACACTAACTCATACACATGAATGCCTGCGTACTCACACACACACAGGCACACACGTTGTGGAAGACATGAAATCTAAGTAACAGTTAAAGTGATCATAACCCTAATATTTTTGGTTTATTATCGCTCCGTAATTATAACATCAAACACTGTTCCCTAGTAAATTTTCTAATCAGCTTTTCATATATATATATATATATATATATATATATATATATATATATATATATTTCGAGTATAAAATAACATTATAATAAAGATTACCCTGACCCTTGAGGAAAGACAATGGGAAAATCGGAGGGGTGAGTTCTAAACTGTTTTATTAATATTTCCCTCCTAGTGAGTTATTCCCACCAGCATTATTACAGGAGGTCTTTCATTGGGGGATGAGTAACAGCGAGTCTAATCTGTTCTCCAGGACTCTTGTTTTCAGTGTCCTAACTGATCTAAGCAAAGTAGTTGTCTGGGTGGTTTTGAGTCACCCACTGGTTTCTCCCATACTCCAGGCTCTTTTGGACAGTTCCTAGCGCACCAATTCTCAATTGGTACTTTTGGACAGTTCCTAGCGCACCAATTCTCAATTGGTATCACCGTCACCTCAGATTCCTCAGTTTATTAGTACATTATCAAAGTCCATCATTTCGCTTTCTTTAATTTTCTCTCTGCAGGCGGTCGGAACGGCAAAAGCAATAGCACAGTAAATGCTTTTTTTTTGTTAATCAACACTAGGTCTAGTTTTCCCACAGAGATTAAATGATCTTAAAGTTCTTGAGAATTTTATGGGTTTCCTTTTTTCGATTTGATTCTGGTTTGTGTATATACCATTTGTTAGTATAGTCAAGTTTCAATCTCTTGCACAATTCAGAGTGGATTACTTTACCCATTCAGTCGTACGAAGTCTTGTTCTCCTTTTGTGCTAGTTTGCGGCATCTTCTTATTTTGTGCTTAACCGTTAAAACTTTTTCTCCTCATGTTCTCTACTTACTATCATACTGTGTCTTATCAATTATCACTTTTCATAATTAGTAATTATGATATTTTTTGTGTTGCTATTAGAAGAGATTCCGTTTTCCTCCTCGAATTTCCTTTTTGTAGCCATGTTCATGTGTTATCATATAATTTCCTTTGTTGCTTGAATTCTTCACACGTTCTCATTCCTCTTTTCTATTTTTTTTTTCTGTTGGATCGGATGTTGTCAGTGCCGTTTCTGGCGGCTGTGGTAGTCCTTTTTTGCTCTTTTTAATGTGTTCCTCGAGTCCTTGTATTATTGCGTGTACATAGTTATCAGTGCTTGTCGGTCCATCTTCTTGATTTGATCCATAGATACCAGCTATGAGATCTCTTGGAAGAAAGGCCTTATGTAGAGTCATCAATTTCCTTGTTGTTTATCCCATTTGTGTGATTTACTTAGGGAAACTGTCCAAGCGTTTATTCCTTTAATAATATTTTTGATTCAGAGCTTGGTTTCGAGAAATTTTCTTGTTCTTTAGAGGAACGCATTTCTTATATTCTCTTTCATTTCTGCTTGTCTGATGGTGTCAGCTTTAAATATTCTGAACTACTTTCCTTCTCTCCAATTCTCTCTGATTCTTTCTTGATTTGGCTGTTCTATTCCTATCATTATTTGTGGTATCCCATTTTTGTCATATTATTCTTTAATGCCAAATCGCATTCTTAATTTCTTGTCTGTATATTCTTATTTTTGGCTGAAAGTCTATGGTACATGATGTACCAATTGGCCAGGTCTGTAGAATACACCGACTGCATATCTACAGAGGGGTAAGACTCAACCAACGAGTGTCCTGTTCATGATTCTAAACAATCTGATTGTGACGATCCAGTAATGCTGGAGCTTTAGGGAATGTGGAGTACCCCTTTATTGCCATCGCTCCCAAGTCCACGCTAGATCGGAGTGGCTTCACATGATAGGGTCTTATCTATGGGCTAAATATAACTGTTTGACATTTAAACTGTCTACTTACGCTAAACTGAATTGTTTTGGATTGAGCTGTTTTTACATTTAACTGTGTGTAAACAAAAACTGAGTACTTCTGTTAAACTTAATTGTTTGAAATAGAACTGTTTTTTCAGATTTAACTGTGTATTCATAATAGACAGAAATAAGCGAAACTATGTTAGTGTATGCCAAAAATGACATCATGCTTGTTTAAAATTGTTATCTAAAAATGTGTGTATAAAAAAGAAATGGTATTAAATGAACTACAATATTTGATATGCCAAGAAACCAAACCAAACAACACCAAGAAGAATTCAATTTGAGTGGGGTCCAACTAATCCTGCCATGAATATAATTGGCGAATTCTAACTTCCGTTGATACTCCCACAGTACGGTGCCGTGTTCCGGGGTCGAGGCCGACAGCATTAATTTGTTGAGGGCTTTGACCCTAGCGGACATTGTCCAGCAAAAGGCAGTGTTGACACCGAAAGGCTGTCAGCTTTTGCTGGGCCACCTTCGGGTGGTCGAGCTGCACCATTTCCAACTTTGTCACCTTGGTATAGAACTGGACCTTGCTTTCCAGTTTAAGCTTTAATCAGGCATACGTGCCTGGACCAAGATTTGGGTCCAAGATCAACTCGGCTCATCAGGTCAACATTGTACTAAGTGAGCCGATGACCAGCATATAAAGCCAGGCTCGAGCAGGGTTTAGGTTGGCTCGTACCCGACCTCTCTCTCCCATAAATCTTCCTTCTAATTGACCTTCGGGTCATTGAGCTTGTGTCAAGTCCTGTCTGGTGGGAAGCAGAGACAAATAAAGCCGCACAGTACAGTGACAGATTCCAGATTTCGAGGACGAAGGTATGTAGGTAGTTACAGCGGCATTATTAAATGGATAAAAATTATGTTGATGCAATGGAAGACAATATTTTTGCAGGGTACAAATTGTTGTTAACACCCAGGTTTTTGATGAGGATCTTTTCCTTTAATAGGAAATTGTTTGTTTTTGTTTTATTTCGCGTTGTTGTCTTGCGTCCCTAGAGATAACAATGCACCTAAAATAAAATATAAGATGAGAGAAAAGGAAAAATGAAAGTCAAACACAAGTAAGAATAAAAAATAACAATCAGCAAGAAAACAGTGTCATTTATAGACGTTTGGATAGCAAATCTAAAAACGATTGCAACAATAGACATTAACCCCTAACAAAAAAAAGAAAAAAGAAGAAAAAGAAATAAACAAACAAACAAAAAAAAAGTAAATAAACAAAAACAAAAGAAACACGGAATTACTTATTCATCCTTATTGAACCGGACAAGAAATCCATCCTACATAATGTTAGATTTTTCTTTTTTCTTGCTTTTTTTTTTTTTTTTTTTTTTTTTTTTTTTCATTTGCACTTCGAACGGCAGGGTCACGTAGGTTTATACAGCTCACTCTCAATTCCTGTTAAAACCTGACCGACAGGAAAAAGAAATCCAGCTTCTGTTGGAAAGTCATTAAATACACACCCTCGTATTCCGGTCAGTTTTATTTACTAAGCATGAGCACAATCTGAAAGCGTGTAGAGATGTATATTTAGTGAAGGATTTTTGTGTGATTTTTCTCATACGTTTTTTTTTTTTTTCTATTCTTTTCTAGGGGAACAGAATTCTTCCGTTGAAAGCGTAAATCCCAACGATCTGGTATATATATATAACTGAAGTGCAAAAGGTGTCACTCGGTACAAAGCAAAAAAAAAAAAAAAGTCAAAAAACAAAATACAAAAAAAAAAAAATACAAAAACATTCAGGCTAGCCCCCACTGGAAAACGTGGAAATCGACAATTTTTTCTGCATGTTTTTCAGCTATTTTATATCGTGTCATCCTTTAACATAACGAAAGGATTTTTCTCTATTTAATTTTTTTTTCGAAATCTCGCACATTTATTTTGTATAAGGTCGTTCCTCCCTGCACTTGTTCACACAAATGTGTATACCAAAATTTATATATATATATATATATATATATATATATATATATATATATATATATATACACACACACACACACACACATATATATATATATATATATATATATATATATATATATATATATATATATATATATATACGTGTGTGTGTGTGTGTGTATATATATATATATATATATATAACCAAGAAGAAATTCCGTTTTAGTAAAAACTTCTTTATTTAGTAATAGTTTAACAATTAATCAATTTCAATCGATAGACAATACGCCATTTATTTTAATCATCTCTTGCTATTTTTCTGGTATTTTGTTTATTTCTCTCAAGTAAAATTCTATTGGTTTCAATCTAAAGATTTTAACAAACCTTTTCATGTGATTTTCTTGAGAACTTTTTGTCGCTCAGAGGATTTTGGAGAGAACGAAAAAAAAAAAAATGGAACTTGCTTGGTGCAAATCCCGGTTAATGTAGTAGATAGAATAGAACATATCAGCCTAAATCCTATTTTTTTTTATTACGTGATTCTTGCTGAATATTTTCTTGCGTTATCAAGAAGGAGCACGACTTTTCTCCTTTTGAAAAGTGTGTGACATTTTCTTAGACTATTTTCATGCACACTTTTCTACTGTTAAGAGTATAAGTGTTTTGAGTGTTTGATTGCCGTTTAAAAACTCAGAATGAATAATACTAAGGTGATCTTACAAAAAACACTTCTTCCATGAAGCTTTGCCTTTGGGGTCAGCTTTGGAGATTCATCCTTGTCATTCTGCTGTCTTTTACGTTTAATGTTGTATAAATCACATTTTTCGTTACATGTAATGATATTCAGGAGAAATTGATCATTTCTCTGCCTTAAGAAATGACTTGTCAATATAAATGTACGATCATTCTCATTCTTCTCCCAAAGGGTATGAGGAGTCCAAACAATGAGCTTGTTATTTTGCTTGCCTTTTTCGAGTAGAAGTGATATGAAGATTGAGATATTTTGAAGTCAAGCGCTGATTCTCGAGTACTTTTCATGGATTGTATTCAACTATTTATCTTAAAGCATCTTCATAAGGGTGTGGGTTCATCTCTTTATCCTGTATCGTCAGAACGAAGACTTGAATACCAGTTTCGAATTTGGTGATTAGTAAAGACACGTTTGTCAAAGATACTTCATATTTTCTTGTTTTCATGGCATTTTTGTCATTCTCAAATTTTACATTACACTATTAATTCGTCCATTTTTGTATCATAGATTAAATTATGAAACGCATTTCTTTTTACTACAAAAAAAGAATAACTGATGAAGGTACATGATTCAGGCAATTTTCGGTTGCATTTAATACACAGGACGTTTCAAAAGCGTAGTTACAATATGATTCTAAAAAATGGAAATTATTTATGACTCAGCCCATTAGTATGAAATTCTTGAAAAAAAAATTGAAATAGATAGATGGATAGATACATAGACGAAATGTCTCAATTACGTTCTGTTACCACAAAAGACATACGAGGATCATGAAATAAGTTTCCAGACTTTTTTCGTATGAGCACTTTCATTGATAGTACACACATGAAACTCTAGTCCCCTTCGACGTAATCTCCTCCGGCTGCAATGCACATGTTGTACCATTCCAACAACTTCTGCAAGGCCCAATGGAAGTCCTCTTGTGTGAGCGTGTCAATCACCTTCATCACAGCCACTTTCATCTCCTCAATTGTCTCATAACGACAGCCTGTGAGCTTAAGGAATAACCAAGAGTCACAGGGAGAAAAGTCTGGACTCTAGGTACGGTGAGGAACTGTCTTGACGCCCATCTTGGTCTAATAGTCTGTGACAAGGATGGAGTTGTGGACTGGTGCATTGTACTGATGGAAATGTCACTGACACGATATGAAGAGTGCTGGCCTCTTCCCTCAGAATCTCTTCCTGAACTCCCTTAAAACCTCAACATAGTAACCATAACCCTAACCCTTTGGCCAATAAACTCTAGTGTATTGACTTCCTTACTCCTTTCATGCCTCTCATCATCCCTCACAGACTCCCTGCCTTCCTTGAATCTCTTCTGAAGCCTTCCATACGTTTCTCTGACATTTTTTCCAAGTTTAAAACAGAATTTTATTGCATATCGTTCTTCTAAAGTGTCCTCACGTCCAGATTGCATTTTTGAAATTCACCAGGGTGGATTCCAATTCCTGCTGTAGCTGTTCATTTGAACCTGAAATCATAAAGATAGCAAAAACTTACTGAATTTTCAAGAGTCTACGACAATTTTAAATGTCTATACAAAAGATGTCTGGAAACTTATTGAAGGTACTGCGTAAGAACATTCTAGAAATTTTGGATGAAAATCCCTTTAACTTTGAAGTTACATTTTTATATTTTTTAACAAATCTGCTAAAAACACAAAATAAGAATATTCAAGAAAATCTTGCTCAGAAACTAATTAACAGAAAAATATTTAGGCTCCAAAATGAATAAACAAATATACGAATCTGATTGGTCAAGAAATGTCCGCGCGCTTGAATTTTAGGACCCGCAATAAAACTTGAAAATATCCTATTTTTTGATCCACTTTAGTGGCCCCAAAAAGTATAAATAACGAAGAATTTAATCAACCAGGTCATTCATTCCTACCGACTCACAGATGAGATACGTTATCGCCTAAGTTCATGAGAAAACAAAAACTCATACTTACTGTCCATCACTTATATACACCAACACATACCCATGTATGCAAGTAAAGCCAAACTTTTTATCCTCCTTACTTCGGCCAACTATGGAACCATTTATTTAATAGATTTTATTAACATGTAAACACACATGGGTGAACAATCCTATTGTCATTCAACTGGCCACAACTGTATTTTCTACAAAGGCCGCTCGTACATAACATGAACATTGTATTTCTAATTATTTTTATCTTGTTTGTTATGATTATTAAATTTATCGTTTCTTAATGTTCGTTGTCATATTCCATTTGTTTACGTGCTTGTAAAATTTGTGTTGTATTTGTGGTGGAAATAAACCTGAAACTAACTTCCCTGTAAACCACGGCGACTAAACCATTCACTGCAACATATTATAATTAGTCTTAGAGAGCAATCCTTGAATCCATTTAAATATGAACAAAAGAATGAATAATGTTGAATAGAATTATAAAGGTCAGATTTTAATATTTGAAACCATTTAGTGTCCAGAGTATGAGATTAAACTGCATGTAATTGTGAGACTCCAGTTTTGGACTTCAAGGAATCCATACTTTACTATTTTCTTTTGGTCAATTCGGACCCAGAGTAGTAAAAATTGTGTCCCATCTATCGGTAAAATCGAATTGTTAACGTGTTTGATAAATAGAATTACAAATGTTAAATAGCAATACATGAAACCATTGAACTGTGAGCAAATAATTAATTGATGCGAAATTAGAGAGAAACACTTGATAGATAGAATTATTATTATTAAATAGTAACCCCTAAAACTATTTAACTGTGCGCAAACAAATGACCTAAATTAAATAGAATTATCAGAGTTTGTGATGATTGAAGCTATTTAGCTGTATGCCCCAAAATGGCTGAAATTAGATTGAATAATTAGAGTTAGCAATATTGAAACCATTTAACTGTGTGCAAACAAATGAATCCTAACTCGTTGAAAACGAATATAAAATTAAAGGATTTTGACTGAAAAATTATGAAAGGTTGATATTCATTTAAAACAAAGAACCAAGCATAACCTAACCTGTATATCCATGTATCTACCGATATATATATATATATATATATATATATATATATGCTCCCCTACCTATGTAGGGTTGAGTTCTCTTGCGAATGAAGTAATTGTGTTGCCATTAGCGTATATGCAAGGCTCCTCTTATGAATCGAGCTCTCGGTAACCGTAAAGTGGATATATGTAAACAATAACAATTGTGATTCATAACCGTTTGAATTTACTTCGCTGGCGCTGGCTTTCTCGTAGCTGAGTGGTAGAATCTTGGATTGGCGTTTGAGTCAACCGGGTTTCGATCCCAGCTTCGGGAATCTAGCCTGTTTAGCCACACTGATGAGTTCTCATAGAACGAAACAGATCTCTCTGTGCATGACAATATATATATATGTATATATATATATATATATATATATAAACAAAATTTGGTGCTGAATAACCATCAAGAGTTGATATACTAATAAACCAAATAAC
This sequence comes from Sepioteuthis lessoniana, assembly GCA_963585895.1. Classification (NCBI taxonomy): domain Eukaryota; kingdom Metazoa; phylum Mollusca; class Cephalopoda; order Myopsida; family Loliginidae; genus Sepioteuthis; species Sepioteuthis lessoniana. The sequence goes on along the minus strand of OY757928.1, from coordinate 41,324,700 downwards.
CTAACAGAAGTTAGGAAAATTAGATGAAGTTAACCTTACAATTTCTTACAAAGTATTCATTCCCCGCACACATATACACACTCTCTCTATCTCTCTCACACAAACACACACGCATATATATATATGTGTGTGTGTGTGTGTGTGTGTGTGTGTGTTGGAAGTAGGGGTGTCTTACCGCTCTGCAGAGATACAGTATATTTTGCAGCGCCAGCTGACTGGGTTCAAGAGCTTATTCTCCACTACAATCTATCCATAGTTAAAGTATTTGAATTCATAACTTTCGTGAAATATTAGGGCAATGTGAAAAGTAAACAGTAAAATATAGGATATGAATTCGGATTGCCGTGTTCGTTTCCTGAGACGGAGACCATAAGTAAGTGTCGGGCGTTTAGGAGCAACAATATAAAAAATGACACGATCGAGAAGGAAATGGAACTGCATTGTAAAAAGTGATGTGATAAACATCAGACAAATCTGTCCACTTAGGGAATTAATAAATATAATATTTAATATTCCTTTTAATCCTCTGTACTAACTGAAAATGTTAATATTCACTTATCAAGTGATTAACCATTAATTCTTTGTCACCCTACACGTTTTAGATTATTATTATTATTATTATTATACTCCTTTAGAGTTTTTCACCCCAGTTCTATTATTATTACTTTATACTTGGCAAGTTTTTTCTCGCCGGCATTAGTCTGAGTGGAGTCTGAGTGACATCAAATCTCATTATTCTGTTCGATTTCAACAATGCTGCCGTCTGGATATTCCTGATTTTCTCTCTGATTCCTAGTTCTTCCAATTCTCTTTCTATTCCATCCAACTACAATTCATATCACCGTCACTCGCACATTTCATAGCACTGTTTTTAGTTCTCTGGCAACATCCAAGTATTTGACTATCCCTTCCCTTTCTTTTATCTTCATGTTAAGTTTTCGCAGGAACAGCGAAATTATTATCATTATTATTATTATTGCTAGCTGGTGCTCTTTAATTACAGTGTAAGTAAGAGAAAATCTCTTTTCGTCTCTAAGAGTCTTTTGAGTATTCTGGTAAATTGAAAAAGTTCTGTGATCTGTATATTCACGATTTTTCCTCCGATTCCTATTATTATTATTATTATTATTATTATTATTATTATTATTATTATAACCGAGCCATTGAACTAATGAGTAGAGTGTTCGTCAATGGTCTGGGAAATTGGGGTTCAATCCCGGGTCGAGTCATACCAAAGATTCAAAAAATGGTACTTGATGCCGTTTTGCTTTATACTCAGCAATGTAAGGTAAGGATCAAGGGTAAAGTGGAACAAACCAGGGAATGGAGTAGTGCCCTCATCTACACCTCGGTGTAATAGCTATTGAAAAGGGAGCCTTTGGGTCACCCTCGACTAAGGTAGCCAACTTAACTATTATTATTATTATTCCTTTCGAGTTTTTCTTACCAGCGCTAGCTGATGGTCTTTCACTTGATTCTGAGTAACTGCAAGTCTCCCTATGTCTCCAAGACTCTTCTCAATATTCTGGCCAATCTTAACAATGATGTACATTGAATAGTCTCTGCTCGTCCTCCGATGTCTAATTCTTCCAGTTCCTTTACCAGGCCTTTGGAGATCGTTTCGAGTGCACAAATTACAATTGATATCATCGTCAGCTTCAGGTCACCTTCAATGACAGACTAGTAGCTTACCCGCCAATACAGTCTAGGCTGCATTCCAGGTCCAACAACCAGTCAGATGTAGCAGCTCAGGTTTTTGAGACCCAGCGTAGCTAGCTCGATATACCGACTCCCGGCATAGCAGACTAATTAGCCCTGTGAACTCAGTCGTCCAGCTATTTTTAGAATATCCTTTTCTGGGAAAGAATGTATGGCTTGCCAATCTGACTTAAAGACAAGCCAGTTGCGGCTTGGTGCAGCTGCACCCCACGGAGCGGACCAATTAACAGGATTCAGCAAAACCAGGAGTCACAGACCAACCTGCTCAGTACAGTGACGCAAAGTAACTCAAGCTGTATTCCATTGTCTACGAACCTTTAGCCATACGCACTGACGAGACCAGTCTGCGAGACTACCGACGACTTCACCAGCAGTACATTGATGTTTAGCAATTCAGACCGTATTCAACGGATTATCATATCTACCGACCCCTCCGCTCGGGCAGGATATGACACAAGGTCAATTTTTAAGCGGAGTTTAATAGGTTTGAATTCGGAGTTTTCCTTCTCCTTGACTAGTTGCCTCACCAAGGCTGAGGAACTCAGTCTGTCCTACTATTTACCCATAGCTGAAGGGAGAATAATTGGATTCATACCTTTCCCGAGGGTATTAGTGCAATGTGCAATGCAATTAGCCTCGTCCAGGATTTGAACTCGTGTCACCGTGTCCATTTCCTACGACGATAACCATTACACCACGGGAACCTCTGTATTCAATAGATCATGCACCACTTGTTTTACGACACCACCTACTGATGATGACAACTTCATCTGGCATGTAAGTAACGCCAACCAAACTCTGAGTTATCTGCTGATTTAACCACGGAGACGTTGTCGAACTTACCTCACCAATCCGACGCGTCAAACCCTCTAGATGTCTGCAACAATGCCCCACTAACAACATGTTCAAGTAACATCCAGACCCGCTGTTGTCGAGAACTATAAAACAGTTTAGCCTACGCATTCGATATATACAAGAATTTCACTTAGGAACTTGTAATTTCTTGCTGAATAAAAATTAGGTGTATACTCTCTAGCGTAAGTCCTTCTTGCGTTTTTGTCTCTTATTTCAAAGCATCTGGGGGAATCAATATATTCATTGGTCCTCTAATAATAACCTGCTAAAATGCAGGCTATCTGCTATACTTGTATATCTTTTACGTCGTCAAATACGAACATTTTTTTCTGACTTCGTGTAATATTTCGTGTAACTCAGCATGAAATCTTCCACAATACGAGTGATATTTTTTTATCTCTTGCACAATTACGAGCGGATCACTATCGTTCTCTCAAATTGTTCTGCATTTTACAAAAGTTAATAAAAACTAGATTTCTCCTTGGTGCAAAAAAGTCAAACATACTCATAATAATGGCATAATACTAATTCCCCAATGGTCCAGAACACATTGATGTAGTAACTATTGAAAAAGGGAATTTTAAGTAACCCTCGACTAAGGTCGACAACTTTACTTATCACTACTTCGCCAATGGCCCGGGAGACCGGCGTTCCATCCCAGGTCGAGTCATACGAAAAAAAACCAAAAATGTTACTAAATGCCGCCTGGCTTAACACTCAGTATTATAAGGTAAAGATCAAGGGTAAAGTGGAACAAACCAGGGAATGAAGTAGCTCCCTCTTCTATACCTCAGTGTAGTAGCTATTGAAAAGGAGGCTTTCGGGTTACCCTCGACTACGGTAACCAACTTATGACTTGAGAAATTGTTTCTCTCTTTTATTATCATGTATTTTCTTAGAAGTTTTGTCATGTGCTATTCATACTGCATTCTTCAAAACTTTGTTCTTAATATTGTCATTTAAATTTTAAATTCCTTTTCAAACAAAATGTTTATCCCCATGCACTTTTGACATCAATTTTATCAATGAGTTTTATCCGTGTTCTTTGTCTTATTTTTTCTTCGTTTTTTTTTTCTAATTTTTTTGGTTTTCTACACTCCTGGGTTTTTTTTTACTGTTCAATTCTTTTCTTGTTTTTTATTGAGTAATTCATCCTGACTTTATTTTTTTTGCTTATTCTGTCCTGTACTTCATTTCCAATTGTTTATTCAATCCGTATCATCATTTTAATTTCCTATTCCCTCTTTTTCGTCAATTTAATTTCTTATTCCCTCTTTTCTGCCATTTTAATTTCTTATTCCCAATTTCTGTTCATTTTAAATCCTTATTTTCTGTCATTGTAATAACTTATTCAATATTTTCCGACATTTTGATTGCTTTTTTCATCATTTCCGTTTTTTTCTTTGTGTGTCTCATCCTTTCCGTCATTTTAATTGATTATTTGATCTTTTTTATTTTCTTTTATTGCTTTTTCAATCCCTTGTGATATTTGATTGCATATTCAGTCTTTTGCGTCATTCTAATTGCTCATTCCATTCTTTCCGTCATTTTAATTACTTATTTGATTCTTTTTCTCCTATTCTGATTGCTTATTCCATCCTGTCTGGGATGCTAACTGCTTATTCAATCCTTTCTCTCATTTTATTTGGTCATTCAATCCTTTTTGATCTTTAATTGGTTATTCCATTCTTTCGGTGATTTTAATTGATTAGTCAATGATTTTCGTCATTTTAATTGGTTATACAACCCTTTTGCGAATTCATATTAGTTATTACATCCTTTCAGAGATTTTAATTGATTATTCCATCCTTTTTGTCATTTTAATAGTTTATTCAAGATTTTCTATCGTTGTTATAGCTTATTTCATTCTTTTGATCATTTTCATTGTGTTCCATCCTTTCCTTTGGTGTTATAAAGCTCGTGTCACTTTAAATCATTTCATTATTTTTTCTATTTCTCTCTCTCTCTCTCTCCCCCTCTCTCTCTCTCTCTCTCTTTGTCGCCTTTCCCTCAGCTTATCACACATTATTCTTTGATTTTCTTTGACCCTTTTGATTTCAGATACGCAAGTGTCAACCAAGCATGCAAGCTGAAATCTATGTATCCTCCATCTTTTACGTGCCAGATTATTATGAAACAGTTGATAACATCTTGATGTTATTTTACTTCAAAACCGGTTGAGCAGAGCAGGCCATTTTTTCTCTAATTTTTCGCCAATGGCCGAAGCGAGTATACTTGGTATCAAAGGTTAATGTATTATTTTTTAGCACTGTTCTTTCAAGAAAAAATGTTATAGTCACTAACGCTTTCGCTTGTCTTTTTTGGTTGGTTTCATTGTTTGTTGGTATATCAACCTTCATGGGTTATTTAAGGCTACATCCATCCCTTTAGTAGAATCTTAGTGCTTCAATTTTATCCACATCTGGGTGGAGTAATTTTGTTCCTACCTTTCTTAAAGGTGATAGTCATAAAGGGAATTTAACAGTTTGACTGGAATTTGAATTAGTTTCCTAAGATGCTACAGTCATGCCCATTAACCATTACGCCATTGTCGCAAACTTTTTAAAAAATATTTTCAAATTTGAAATGCTTTTCATTATGTAAGTAAGAAAAGTTGGTGACTGTAGTCGAGGGTGACACAAAGGCTCCCTTTTTGATAGCTACTACACCAAGGTGTAGAAGACGGTACTTCTCCTTTCCCAGGATTGACTCATTTTACCCCTGATCCGAATCTTATAATGCTGAGTGTTAAACAAGGAGGCATCAAATACAATTTTTGAGTCTTTGGTGTGACTCGACGTGCGATTGAACCAAGGTCTCCTGGGCCTTTGGCAAACACTCTAATTATTATGCCAATGTCCTGTATTATGTAAGCTTATTTTATTTTCAGTTTTTGATAATTTTTAAAAAATTTTTTTATAACAGCTGTGTATTTGAATTCGTCATTTCATTGTGATGTCACTCGATAAAGCGTCTTATTTCCATTTGGATATTAAAAAATAAAACATACTTCTAATGACGAGACATATGCCAAAAAAGGACATCATGTTTATTTTGGAGATACAGTCTAAGTCAGATAGAAAACAATTCTCTATCAATTTTTCTTTGAGTCTAAGGATTTAATCAATTGGAATGGTTCGATAATTTCTCTGAAATTCTTTCTGCAGTCTCTGTATCTTCATGTCACTTGCTAGTTTTCTGTTAATAACAAAACGCAAATAGTAAAAGATATATATATATATATATATATATATATATATATATATAAAGAGAGAGAGAGAGAGAGAGAGAGAAATTTGGGGTTGGATTTGAAGTTAGGTAACATACTGAGGTACACAAAAGCGGATAGAGAGAGAAGATATGTTTTAATGAGATGAGAGAGAGAGAGAGACTGAGAGAGAGGGGGGAGATCTGTTTTAATGAGATGGCTTCGACGAATATGAAGAGATAAGAAACCCACAAGAAATAAAATGATTCGAAATTGTTGACAAATAAATGCGTTACGTTCCTTATCAGTTTCTGTTAGTGAAGACCATCACGCGACAATAGAATACAATGCGCTAGATGATCAACAGCGGATCTTGAGAACCTCTCTCGCTTTTTTCGCGTACCGAGTCAAAGTCAAACATTATCTACCGATTGTCAACTCCATCTCCTCTGAAATGCTTTTTTCTAAACGGGTGAATTAGTCCCCGTGGCGTAATTGTTAATGTGCTGGAGTGTGACATCGTGGTAAGCAAGGTCAAACTCCAGTCGTGCTATTAAGTTCATTTTGGACTAAAACCCTTGATAATGTTGATTTGCCATTAAACAAAGAAACCAAACCAAACCAAACCAAACCATTCCAATGAGTATTTTTATATTACCCACGTTTCTTCATGATTTCATTTCTTGGTAATTACCATTATTGATCATGGCTAATTTTTGGAATGTGTGGGGATTATGCATTGTTAGATTCTCGCCATGATTTGATTCGATTTGTTTTCGATTGATTTGGTTTTGATTGATTTGGTTTATGTATTTAGGACTGGTTTGGTTTCGTTTGGTTTGGATTTATGGCACATCAACCATTATAGGCTATTTAATATCAAATCCTCTTTATAAATATATTTTAAATATATATGATTTGGCTTGGTTGGACTTTATGGCATATCAACCCATAGATAGGACAGTGTGTACCAGGGAGAGATGGCAATAAAGGAGTACTCCTCATTCCCCAAAGCTTCAGCAATACTGGAGCCTCACTATTAGATTGTTTAGTGTCCTATCCAGAACACTTGTTGGGGGAGTTTTACTCCTCTGCTGAGAAGCGGTCTTTGTATTCTGCAGCTGTAGCCAACTGGGTCAGGTCTTTGTGTTTAACTATATTTCAAATCGTTATGCGTTATTGAAAGCCGAAACTTCATTTATTTCGGAATGGTTAATTCAAATCATGCATGTTATCTTGTCAGTGTTCTACTGCAATCATTTTTTAACCATACGTTTTATTTCTTTATAACAAATATTCGCTGACACAGTTCTATATTTCTAATTAACCTTATCTTGCGCTACCTCCCTTTTCGGCTGGTGTTTTAGAATACGCAGACTCTCCTCCAACCGAGTGTCCAAAGTATAATACTAAACTACATCTGATGGTGAAGCTCCAGTCCATTTTTTTTTTTTTTAGAAATGTGGATTCTCTCTTACTACGAGGTCCATTATTCTCCCTCCAGCTATGGGTAAATAGTAGAGCGGACTGGGTTCTTTAGCCTTGGCGAGGCAACTAGTCTAGGAAAAGGAAAAATCCGAATTCAAACCTGTTAAAAGCTGCTTAAAAATTGACCTTGTGTCATATCCGGCCGGAGCGGAGGGGTTGGTAAATATGATTATGAACCGGAGTGGTTGTCCATAATAGGGTCCAATCTATGGTTAAATTATAACTGTTCAATGATTTATTAAGGATTATTATTAGCAGATATTTGCAGGAAACATAGCAGGAAACATAATAGATTCTGACGTTTCCAAAGGATATTAATCCCAAAATGAACCTGAGACCGCGAGTAGAGTTCGAATACTTCGAGGTCACAGTTATCACACATTTTAGCCATTACGCCATGGGGACTCCTAAGCGTAAAATAGTAAGTAATAATATATATATATATATATATATATATATGGAAGTAAATATTGGAAGTGAATCCGACAATATAGTGAAAAAAATAATTAATAAGGTAATCCATGAAGAAGAATTTAATGTAAAACAAAGTCAATCTTTTAACATTTCGGTTCTAATGAGCCATAATCAGGACTAGGAAAAATGATATCTAGGGATATAGAATCACTGATATTTCTTATATATACATATAAATATATAAATATATATATATATATATATATATATATATATTCCATTAAAATTTTCTTTTATTTTTACATTTTATCTTACTTTATCGTTTTTAGTTTGTTTTCTTTTTAGCTTTTTCGATTCTTACTGTGCTTTTTACTAAATTCTTTTTACCTTTCAGAAACTTTCCATTTTGCTTTCTTCTCTTCATCGTCCTTAGTAATTTTTATCTATCTTTCTTTCTTTTAATGTCCTTCTTTCATTTTATCTTTGTGATGTTAATCTTTCTTTTTTTCTTTCTCTATATTTATGTGGCATAACCCAAATGAAAGTATTTTCCGTTATCTCAAACTTCCGATTGGAGTTTATACTTGCCTGTGCCTTATAAATAAATATTCCAGAACATTTTTCTTGAGCATGAATACATCACTCTCTCAAAACGCCAAACACTCTCAAATACGAAGTAAATTTTGTTTAATCTTTTCTTCATTTCCCCCTGTTTGTCTTTTTATTTACTCATCTAATGTTTTGCTTTAAAATATTTTACTCGTTTGTACTTATTTTATTCATTTCAGCTTGTTTCTGTTGTCTTTCGCTCATTTTTCTTTCCGTTCTTTTTTCTTTTTGTTTTCGTTAATTCATTCTATTTTGTTTTCTTGACTTTATTCATCCTCCATTTTGTCTTAAATTCATTCATTTTAGCGTTTTCGATTTTTTTCTTGGCTTCTTTCATTTTTTGAAATTCTTTCCATCCATCATGCTGTCGTAAATTCTCTCATTGGTTTATATATCAAGAATTTGATTTTTTTCTCTTCTTTTTTACTTTCTTTTATTTTATCATTGTATTTCATTTTTTTGTGTGATTAGTTAATTTATTTTGATGTTATTCTTGTATTTTTCTGAATCCTTCACTACATCCCCTTTTCCTCTCTTTATATCGTGTTCTCGTCTCATCTTGGTTTATCTTGCTTCCGTTCTGTCTCCATATCCGCCATTTTTCTCCGTTTCTGCCATTTCTCCAACGTTTTTTTCTTTTTTTTTTCTTTCTTGATCCATAGGACAATTTCCTGCTATTGACAGCATCACATGACTATTTCTCAGTCTCTTCTTGAGTGTTACATGCCTGTAAACAAACGCAGAACGATAGCTTGTGTCGAATGGTGACCGCTCCTATTTCCGGTTGAGTTGAGGATGCTTCGTGTGCAGGTAGGGATACAAATCACGCAAACATTTTACGCTGGTTACTCACGCGTACAGGAAATGCTGGGCTTTGCATCAATTGTTATTTCTGTCAGGACGGGAGTTCTCTTCTCCGGATAACTTGGCTAAACGGTACTGCTTTCAGCAAAACGGGTTAGTATTGAGTCTGTCTCGAAAAAAAAAACCCACCAAAAAACACAAAAAAGCAAACAAAAAAACAAAAACAACTATTGTAACTTATAATAAGTTCAGACTATATTCGATTGAAATAAATTTTCTTTTCATCTTTGTGCTTTTAAAGGAATTGTTTAAAAAGCTCACTCCTAAAGAAATAAGGTTTTGTTTGAATATATTTTCTAACTAAGAGATTGAACTCTTAAAGAGTGAAATTTTCTTGCGTATATTATTAACTAATCATTACTGCACCAAATCGCTATCCAAAGGTAACCAATCTATTTATTGTTCCTGTATTTGGGTACACTCTGCATAACGATTATTGTCGAAAAAAAAATGGGTGACATAACGGTACCAAATAGACATTGTAATGTTCCTGCACCAAATAGAACGTTGTACCGTTGCACACGAAATGTACAGTTGTACCACCACGTGCTCGAATGTGTTAATGTAGGTGTCGCAACATCTTGAGTAGTTGTTGGACCCCTTTATAACGTCACCGTGAGAAAAATGGACGAACACATAAAACCCTCTCTTAGTTTACTGACACAAAAGTTCAGTCGCTACAACAATTTGTAAGTTGTCGTCGGGAGAAAGAAAGTGAGTATGAAAGCTGAGTCGACCGCGTTAGCTGGACAAAGAAAAAACACCATGTGGAGAAAGAGCAGACACAGACCTTGCATTTTTTTCTGTATTTTCATCAAGTTCTGACATGTTTGTTCGCTTGCATCGTCTTCAGAGTTTCACGTCAGGTGTGAGAACCCTTTTTTGAGCCCACCCCCGTAAACCTTTGTCAGTTTTTACGTTTTCGTTGCTAGTGTTCTTTACCTTGTCCCGTCTCGCAGTCAAATTCCTTTCAAAACCGAGTTGTTCACTTACTTTCACCTGGTGTCGAAGAGAGGACAATCTCATTTCTGCTGGTTCCACACCATCCCAGAAGATTCAGGACTTCCGTTTTTTCAAGTTATTTTTGATTAATGTAATCATTCACCCGTGACTGGCTGACCTACATCCAGTGCTTTGGGCTAAGTCACTCAGAGTTCAGCCTACTGTTTCTGTAGACTCACTGTCTGCTTTTTCGCCCTATTATTTTTTTCTTCTCTATCGCCTTCCGAAGAAATTAGCCTCGTGTTCACATTACTACTTGGACCAATCATATCACGTTTCAAATGGAATAAATGGAATCAATGTCCAGAGTTCTAATACTTGACGAGTTTGTGTTTTCCATTGCACGAATGCTATTGTGAAGGGAATTAACGCGTTTGTTCATTCTCTAGCTATGGATGGATAGAAGGGAAATCTGTAGGGAAAACTCTGAATTCAAACAAGGAGTGCTACTCTTTAAAATTGACCTTGTTTCACTTACTGTCCGTTGCTGACTGGTTGTGTAAATGCATAGACGTATTCACTCAAATGAAAAATGCTATTGTAGATTAATGGGTACAAATCGTTCATCTCAGAATTAAAAAAAAGACATTGAATGTATAACAACGGCAAGTTTAAAATGATTTTGCACTAAGTAAGGCCGAGAATTTGATTTGAGGTTCTGTAATTAACAGGCTCTGCCACCTGTTTTATAGAACTATTATTGCGTTTATTTAGGGTTTCTCCAGCCAAAAAAGAACCGTGTTTGAGAATTTCCATTGAAACTTATCAACTGTTTCTGATCAACGGAGATTGTTTATTTGAGTAAATTGAAAAAAAGAAAGAAAAAATGGAAGAGAAAAATCAAACCAAAAGAGAAATAAAAAGGCAAAGAGGTAAAAGTTAACTGAATATACTATCAGAATTATCGACTAACTTATAAGTAATGAATGATTATTAAAAAGTTATAATAGGAAACATCTCTTTCGTTCATTGTTGCTTAGAAATATGATATATAGTAAATAATGCTCAAATAATAAAGAAAAGAAAAATAGGTTAACTTTAATGTGACAATACACCGCCGGCTGACCCCTACTATTTCAACCACCCAAACTACTCATAGCCATCAGATCGTCTAGTGGTTTCTCTCATCTCCCGCCAGGGGTATTTCAATTTTTTTTTACAGACGCACAAAACATAACATACACAACCGAGAGGGCGGGAGAAAAGAGAACAAACAAACGCGGACTTATGTTAGCTCCAAGCGCAAGAATGGGGTAGTTTGTAACACTTTCCTAGCATTCTGTGAGCTATCGCGAGCGTGTATTCGAACGAAACTCCCACAAAGTCACCAGGAATGCTGACTAATCTTCTCACGTTGACCAACCCGTTATCTCAGTCCACAGGTTCTTGCTCCTGCTCTCTTCTGCCGACTGCCCTTTTCTATCGACTGGTCTGTTCTTATTCCTTCAGTCGACTGCCCTCTCTCCTGTCGACTGACCTGTTCTGCTCCTTCTCTTGATTCTGGGACCTTCCTTCCCGCATCCTCTTCCGGTCTCGTGGGAAATTTCGCGAGCATGCCCTTTGTGTGTGTTTTGCGCAAAAGCATTCAAGGTGATCCTCTGACTGGCATCCACACCCACATCCTGAGAAATGAATGCCACCCACCGTGTCAGACTAATACTTTTGCCGAATTTGAACTAAAGAGATCTTTGGGGTTTCTACTTGCTTGCGTTGAAAATATTGTTAATGGCAAACAAGTTTGTATGTTCGGTCCTACATTAAAAATATCATGTACCGTATTTCCGGTATTTGTGGGGATGGGAACATAAATAAAATCGTCTTCTGGTTAGCTGAAACAATGTCTATTTAAAATCGACTACCAAAGTAAAGTGTATTTTTGAAGCATACTCTAAGCAGAACTTTCTCTTTTAAGAAACGAGGTAGAATTTGGTATTGGTCTGCGGCAAAGTCGGTGGGATTGAATAATTTCCCCCTATCTTGCATACATTTGTTGGTCTTTACATCTAACTTCTCGTAGTATATTTTGTGCTGTGAGCAGATAAATATAGACAGTCTCGTCTATTTTATCGCCGTATCTTTTGGCCCATAAAATATGATCAGCTGTGTAGGGAATAGGAGATAATCAAAGCCTATGGAATGAAGTCTCTTTTATAGAGAGAGAACGTTGGAAAATAAAGATGTGGAAGGAATCAACACCTTTTCTAGACTCACGTAGTCTCCTACTTTTGTCTAGAATAGAAATAAATGTATCACAAGATAATCAACTCTGACACATTTTTGTCCAGTAAAAACAGACAACTTCAGTATATTATGTATTTTCAAAAGTTTCTCCTGCATTCATATTTGATGTATCAGTGAGGACCTAATTTGATGTAAAACTGTTCCAAATTCATATAGCTCAATCGGCTGGGACTGTAAAATATATAGACTGCATCTCTGCAGATATGTAAGACGCCACCTCAATGAGTGTCCTGATATGACTCTAAAAAATCTTATGGTGAGATTCTAGTAATGCTGCCATCGCTCCCAGTTCCAATGTGGCCTGGAGTGGTCGCACCTGAGAGGGTCCTATCAATGTGTTAAATAGAACTAAAGTGTGTACTTATGTTAAAGTGAATTCTTCGATATAGAACTGTATATATGTATAAAATGGATTTGGCATTAATAACCACTATTAGTTGATGTGTCATAAAACCAAACCAAAACCAAGGCCAAACCAAGCCAAACCAAATTAAAAATATCCACTGAGGCGCAGATTGCGAGCGCTTTTGAACATCACAATTCTTATAGAATTTCAAATCTACATTCAGAAACCAAATGAAAAAAACAGCACCTTATAAAAAGTCTAATAAACTTATATCCAATAAAAAATATATTAATAGAAATACGAGTGTCATACAACATATAACGTAAATTTTACATAAGGGTTTGTCAACACGAAGCTCTATTTTTAGGAGCAACTTTTTCAAGAAAATCAACCACAGTTTTAATTAAACAGAACTTTGGGCTTTTTAAAAATTTCAATTAGGTATACCCAGCCGCCTGTTGAGGTTTGCAACACCTGTCTTTTAACTGTAGACCGATTTGCATTTATTGGATTCTGTTCACATTAGTTTATAGGAATACAAATTACCCGATTAATATTTATGACTCTATATAAAATAATAATATAAAATATGTTATCGAGAGATCGGAGACAATATTTTCTTTTTGCCCGTATAAAACGAATGGAACGCCATTCTCTCATATACTGTCAGATGATTTTTTATACTCCCACAATAAACTTTCAGCGACATTAACAATTATTTAGCGGAGACATTAGAATTCTAAGTTTTAAACCATATTTGCCTTGAATTTAAGATATTGAATGCAATTTTAAACTTATAGTTAAAAGAATGAGGCGTAACTACCCTATCATTCTTACTATCCCCATAACTCTTTCTTTCTCTCTCTCTCTCTCTCTCTCTCTCATTCACACTCACACATACATACACACACACACACAAACACACTGCTAAGGCCTTTGATTCCATTTACTGAGATGGAGCAAATTCTTCTGGCCTACCGCCTACAAAAAGAAACCGTCGCAGCCATAATGATGCTCCATAGAAACCGCAAAGTAAAAGTCCGTCCCCAGGATGGAGACAGTTATTACTTGACATTGTAACACGCGTACTGCAAGAAGACACATTAGCCTCATACCTCTTTATCCTCTGTCGAGGCTGCAAGCTTAGAACTTCTATCGATAAAAGTAAAGTAAACGGTTTCAAGTTAACAAAAGATAAAAGTAGAAGTTACCTTGCAAAAACAATTACAGACGCCGACTACGCCGATGATATACTGCTACTGGCATATGCACACGCCCAACCGAAACCCTGCTACCTAGTCTTGAACGAGCAGCTGCAGGCATCGGCCTCCATGTCAATGGACATCAGACGGAATATATGAGCTTTAATCAAACAGGCAACATCTCCACGCTGAACGGCAGCGCTCTCAATTTAGTTGATAAGTTCACCTACCTCGGGAGCAGTGTCTCATCAACCGAGACAGACATCGACACGCAACTAGCAAAGGCATAAACAGCTATCGATAGGCTATCGGTCATATGGAAGTCTAACCTGACCGATAAAATGATGCGCACTTTCTTCCAAGCAGTGGTCGTGTCGATATTGCTATATGGATGCAGTACATTGACGCTAAGTAAACGTATGGAGAAAAAGCCTAACGGCAACTACACAAGAATGCTGCGTGCAATATTGAAGTCCAGGAGACAGCACCACACAAAGCAGCAGCTGTACGGCCACCAACCACCATCACGAAAACTATCAAAATTTGACAAATTAGAAGGACACTGCTTGAGAAGTAGGGACGAGCTCATAAGTGATGTACTCTTGTGGACACCTCATATGGGCGAGAAAAGGTAAGACATCCAGCTCGAACCTACATAAGCAGCTCTGTGCCGATACGTGATGTAGTCCTGAAGACTTGCCGGAAGCAATGGACAATTTGGAGGTGTGGCGAGAGAATTTCAGAAATATCCCCGCTGATAGTGTGATATGATAATGATGATATATATGATGTCTACTACTTCTTGACAGATGATAGCTATCTTAACCACCAAAATTAAAACTCAAACATCCTGATTAACAATGATTTCCACTTTGGAAAAAATCACAACATGCCTAAGGTGATGAGGTCGTAAGATATCCGTACGTTGATGGATTATAGCTAAATATGCTTGTATTTATGCCACTCTCTCGGTCGACATACATACCTACCATTGATAAGCAGCGCAAGACAACTAGAGACTAGGCAAAGTGCTGGTGTTAGATTAACTTTTGTTCAATTTTACTTGTCAAAGGATACCTTCGATTCAGCACTGATTTGATCCTTGAGTTTCTCTTTGTATTTTTTAATTTGGAGTTCATGAAGGGTTTGCAGTGGTGAATGTTTGTTGGATATTTTGCTCCCACAATTTATGTTGGCTCATTATTGAAAAGCAAACGAAGTAAACCATATAAAACGAGTCTGACAAAAGAGCATACAAAACAAAACAGTACAAAGAAAATTGAATTCATATATCAACAAATACATAAAAAGGAAACATTACGAAACATTACGAATATTCTAATATAGTCTGTTAAATATTATTCTGTTTGTGTGCGTGCGTGTACGTAACTAGTGTCCTGTAGACTATAAAATGTACGTTGACTCAGTATTTCATGCGCGGTATCAATATACAGAAATATTCCAATGTATTCTAGGGTGAACGTGTCTTCTCCCATGTTGGTTGTTTATCTTTTTCAATGTTAAACGAAATTTCTGAGGCTGTGTTCCAGGCTGAAACAAGTCTAACCGAAAAGGCAGAACAGGAAAGAAAACGCTGGCAGAATGTATACGCACCCATGTTACGCGTGTTGAGTGGTGTCTTACTAAGTGGAAAGGTCAAGCTGTTTCTGGAAGTCGAAATATAGTGAAAGAGAGTACTGTCTCTAGAAATCAAAATGTGTGTGTTTGAGAGAGAGAGAGAGAGAGAGAGAGAGAGAGAGTGAGTGAGTGAGTGAGAGCTATCTTTGCGAATCAAAATGTGAGTGAGAGTGCGATCTCTAGAAGTCAAAATGTGAGAAAGGGAGTTACTGCAATTTGTGAGTATATATGGGCAAACCTAGTTCTGAGAACAAATCACATGACTTTCCTGACCAATAGGTTCTCGAAACTGAATAGTTTACCGACGTCCACCATCTTTGTTTCGGGAACAAGTGGTGTTACTGCCATTTTAAAATATCAGAGTGTAAGTCCTATAGGTTGCCTTGATCACGGTTTTATCATTTGACTGAACTATACATAGACTGGACTATATCTATGTCGATATCTATTTATATATATGTGAGCGCGAATATATGCACTTTTGTAGCCACCATATATATCTACTGCTCGACTCTCTCTCTGAAAGGTTGGACTAAGTGATGGTTACTCTCGGTGCTTGGTTTGTGAAATTGGCAGGTCTACGGAGCGCTTATCATTGATATTTAATGGTTTTAGGTGTTAATAATCATTTTTAATCATTGTCTAACATACTGATTATTAAATGACTCTAGCCAGGTAACTGAGTAGTCACTATAACAATGTGAACTTTGTTTAAAATATTTCTGATATATATATATATATATATATATATATTAGGTAGATTTGGTTTGTTTTTGTTTAATGGCATATAAACCTTTCTAGGTTATTTAATGCCAAAGCTATTCTCCTAGAAGAACAGTAGTGGTACTATTTGACCCATAGCTGGGAGGATAAGGGGGTTCATACTTTTCCCAAGGGTATTTGCCCGAAAGTGAACGTAATAGCGCGACTGGAATACGAACTCGCGAACTACGATTCCGCAGTCCATCGCTTTAACCATTACACCACGAGGACACCCCCCTATATTAGGTAGAGAAAATCAAGATTATGTGACTTGTTTCTATTAATTATACTGATGACTTGGCTGATGTCACCTAAACCAATATGAGAAAGTTCGTTTATTTTTTTGGCATGAACTTTGACTGATTTTCTATTTTTGTATTTGTCATCTTGTAAATGTTGTTTTTTGGCAACAGGTTTGATGAATTTAGAGAACTGATAGCTTGACACACTGGCAGGAGTTCGCTTCTCAGATGGAGTCACAGTAATTGGAGGCAAAGACAGAAAATCTGGTTTTAACTTCAGGTTTATCAACATCTGTATCCAGTACATCTTGTTGGAAAGGAGCAGCTCACTGATTTTGCGATTGTAGTAAGTGAAGCTGCCTATAAGCAATGTAAGGTATTTTGATTTTCTTTCAGTTATGCATTCACTGATTGAAAAGTGTTCACCAATGGTTCGGAAGACCTGGGTTCAATCCCAGGTGAGTCATACGAAAGACTTTAAAAATGGTACTTAATACTGCGTTACTTAACACTCAGCAATATAAGTTGCGTATCAAAGGTAAAGTGGAGCAATCAAAGGAAAAGAGTAGTGCCCTTTCCTACACCTTGGTATTGTAGCAATTGAAAAAATCCTTCTGGTCATCCTCGACTACGGTCGCCAACTTTACTTATATAACGGAGTAGGCATTTTCGTTTGCTTTTTTGGTCTAATGGCATATCAACCTTCGTGGGTAATTTGATGTCAAAGCCATCCTTGTAGAAGAACTGTAGTGAGAAGATTTAATAGCAGGATGGATAAGCGGGTACGATACCTTTCTTAAGAGCATTTCTCCGTAAGTGAAAGTTATAGGGTGACTGGAGTTCAAACTCGTTTAATTCGAAGTTGTAGTCGAGCACTTTAGCCACTACACAATGGGGAATGCTTTCATATAGAACTATTCAATGATATTTTTCCACTGCCTAGTTTAAAAAAACAACAACGAATGTAGATAAATAAATTTACCGTATATATTCAAGTAATGAACGACGTCCTGAAAGACCCTATTCGATTCGTCTCAAAAAGATTTTATTATATATTGTTGTATAGCCATAATTATATCAATACCAACAATCATCATCATCATCATCATGTCGTGCAGATAGCACGGATATCCCTGACCCTCTCTCGCCACTTCTCCCTATCATTGATCGCTTCTAGCAGGTCTTCAGGGCTACATCCCATATCCTCACATAGCTGCTGTATATATGTTCGAGCTGGTCAAATACAGACGGTACGAACGAGTTTATTTATTTATACCTTCAGTCCCTGGCGACAGGAGGAAACACAAATAAAAAAAAGCGTATGCTAACAATACAATACCTCCCCCCCAAAAACACGGAGCATCTTGTGGTGTCCAAGATCTCAACTCCTTTCTGCCGGTCGAGATCGAAACTGATCTGCTTTGATCAGATCCGAAAAACCCACTCACGCGCTTCAACGGTTGAACCTCAACTACCCGTCTTTTCAAAATCCTTAAAATCTCAGGACCATCTCTTCCGGGTACGACGTCAACCACCCACTCAGTTCACTCGAACGGCCATCCTGCCCCATTTTCTGTCTGGGGGTTTATTATGACGGTTGATGATTGTCATATTATTTCCGCGCGGGCGTAAGAGTGCTCATCTGATTCCGGCACCAGAACTAAGAAACACCGAGTAGTTCAAAGCCTTACAAAACTAAATAATAAAATATAATTAACGAATGACGTAAAAAAGGTCAAACATTTATTAATACTTTCAAAATTACGGTCTTACAATCAAAGTAAAACCAATAGTATATATTAACATACGTTACATAGCCAGATATACGGATGTGAGAAATAGACATAGGGAATCCAAAATACACGATATTCACAAAAATTTCATTCAGCTTTTTGAGTTTAAAGGTAATTCGACATGAGGAGAGAGAGAGAGAGAGAGAGAGAGAGAGAGAGAGAGAGAGAGAGAGAGAGAATCTTTCTATAATGACTGCTTTTACGTCGTCAGCTCTCAACCCAACCAACGCGCGGCGCCCGTAGCGCACAAATTCGTCTGGCCTAGGCGGGCCCCGAAAGTGAACCTTTTTCCGAAGCAGGAACTCAACAAACTGCTTTTTCTCAAATCTCCGCTCACGCTTCCGGTGCGTGACGTCACCCACATCCCCTGGTCACAATTCCTATCTGGGATTTTTATTTTGACATCTCTGAATGACACATATTCTCTGCGAGCACGTGAACTCCTGCGTTAACGTTGCACCTAACTAACCCATGCGCTAAGCGAAAGGTTCTCAGCCTAACTAAACCGAAAGGCAAGATATATAAAACGAAATCCCTCGGCAATTATATTACACATAGAGTAGACCTTTATGTATCAAAGTAAATAACATGATGTTAATAATATATACCTTTTCTATCAAAGTAAAAGTAACACTATAAATACAGTAGTGTAGACTTTTTATGTCAAAGTAAATACCATATAGAAAATAATATAGTGTAAAAATTTTGTATTTAAGTAAATGAATTACTGAATAAGGATGTGTAGACTATTTGTTTCAAAGTAAATAATATACTGTAAATAATGCAGTGTAGACCTTGGTACGGCAATTACACAATAATGTTGCGAGCAATATTGAACAAGTCCTGGCGGCAACACTCCACAAGGCACCAACTATACGGCCACCCACCTCCCATCACGAAAACTATCCAAGTTAGACGAACCAGACATGCAGGACACTGCTGGAGAAACAGGGACGAGCTTATAAGTGATGTACTCCTATGGATCCCCACATATGGCCAGGAAAGAGCAGGACGACCAGCTTGAACATACATACAGCAGCTCTGTGAGGATACTGGATGTAGTCTTGAAGACTGGCCAGAGGCGATAAACGATTGGGAGAATAGCGAGAGGGGGTCAGGGATAATCGTGCTTCCGGCACGGCATGATGATGATGATAAGACCTTGATATATCAAAGTAAATACAATACAATAAATAATGTAGTGTAGATGTTTTGTATCAAAGTAAGCAATACTGTAAATAATGGAGTGCAGAATTTGATGTATCAAAGTAAATACAGCTCCATACATAATGCAGTGTAAACCATTTCTATCAAAATAAATACTATAACGTAAATAATGTAGTGTCGACTTTTTGTAACGAAGTAAAAACAATACTCTAATTAATGGAGGTGCCCGTAGTGTAATGGTTATCGTCGTAGGAAATGGACACGGTGACACGAGCTCAAATCCTGGACAAGAATGATTGCATTTCACATAACACTAATACTCTTAGGAAAGGTATGAATCCAATTATTCTCCCTCCAGCTATGGGTAAATATGGAAAACTCTGAATTCAAACCTGTTAGAACTCCGCTTAAAATTGACCTTGTGTCATATCCTGCCCGAGCGGAGGTGGTGGTAAATAGGATACTCGAATTCATGTAATATGAATTGTTCAAGTACCCACAATACTGTGCATAGTGTCGACCTTTTGTATCAAAGTAAATATAATACGGACAATAATTTAATGTAGACCTCGATGTATTAAAA
The DNA here is from genome assembly GCA_963585895.1 of Sepioteuthis lessoniana. Classification (NCBI taxonomy): domain Eukaryota; kingdom Metazoa; phylum Mollusca; class Cephalopoda; order Myopsida; family Loliginidae; genus Sepioteuthis; species Sepioteuthis lessoniana. The sequence continues at coordinate 41,304,567 of OY757928.1, read as the reverse complement.
TAAATACAATGATTAAAACAATGTAGTGTAGACCTTTGTAATAAAGTAAATGCAATACTGTAAATAATGTAGACTAGACTTTTTATGTCAAAGCAAAGACAGTATTGTAAGTTTTGTAGATATTTTGTATCAAATAAATACAATACAGTGAATAATGTGGTATAGACCATGGTGTATCAAATTAAATACAATAAGTTAAATAATGTAGCGTAGAATTTTTATATCAAAGTAAACCTAATACGGACGACCTTTTATATAAAAGTAAATATAATTCTATAAATAATGCACTGTAGCCATTTTGTATCAAAGTAAATGTAATACTGTTAATAATTCCTATCCGAGGTCACGGTAAATCACCTGAAGAAGGCCAGAGGTGAAATTTGGCCGAAAAGTAATGAAAGAAGAAACAACACAAAAACTACTAAGATGAGGACAAAAATAAAAAAATCAATTCTCTGATTGTCTTAAGATGTCATTCATTACACGAGTATATAAAATAGTTTGAAAAACGAATAGCTTATGAAGCCACAATCTTCAGCAATTAAATATTAAAAAATCGTCTTATCTCTCATTGGTTTATTTACTGCCAAGAAATAAACCTAAATAAAAATTACCTTAGTGTGCTAATTCTATAATTTTTGCCAGCGGTAGTTTATACTTTTATGTATAGTTTACTTCTTAAGAAGTTTAGTCAGACGTTAACGGTTTTTCTCTGTAGTTAATGAGATAATGCGTTTAATTATATCAAGAATTGTGGAGATTAAAAACAGCTTTCAGTGCCGAAAAAGATCTCGACAAATCATCATTCAGTTATAAAGTAAACAGTGTGGTGTATAAGAGCACCACTAAAGATTTGTTTTTTTTTTTAAATATTCAAAATCAAAGACACCAAAGTTTTATTATTCTAAGTGGCAATTTTTAACTATCATTACGAAATTTTAATATTTACTGTTTATATTCCAAATCTTCTCCATTGAAAATTTGTAAACAAAAAATATATGTATGTAACATTCTAATATAGAGATACACTTATATATATATATATATTGTGGAGATTAATAAAAATGAAATAGAAAAAAGGTCGAATAAATTCAAAAAGGTACTATTTACCAACCTCTCCGCTCGGGCAGGATATGACACAAGGTCAATTTTTAAGCGGAGTTTAACAGGTTTGAATTCAGAGTTTTCCTTCTCCTAGACTAGTTGCCTCACCAAGGCTGAAGAACCTAGTCCGTCCTACTATTTACCCATAGCTGGAGGGAGAATAAGGGGGTCCATACCTTTCCCAAGGGTATTTGCCCGAAAGTGAACGTAATAGCACGACTGGAGTACGAACTCGCGTACTACGATTCCGCAGTGCATCGCTTTAACCATTACACCACGAGGACAACCCCCATTCAAAATTCAAAAAGGTAGCTCTGATAGGAAACAGGAGCAGCGCATAATTAACAAAATGGCCTTCAGAGTGTTCAAGTGAAATTCTATCTCACTTCATTTTTACCATTGACACTGAACGGACTTCCTCATCTTAGCTGGTAGCAGGAAGCGCACGTGTTCTCCCTGTCTCGGACTTGGTGGGAATGTTGTATCTCCTCAAACTGCATTACAACAAACCTCAATTTCATAAAACCACAAAAAATGACTCTTCATTTACATTAACACCTTGTCTTGTAGACGCGACTATTTCCATTGGTTTCAGGAAGAATTGTCGTTAAACCTAATGATATAATTTTTAGTTAATCGGTATATTCGTCTTTTTTCTTCCTTTCCTCGATGATTTTTTTGCTGACTTCTACAGACAAGGAAGACACCAACAATTTAAATTGGGTAAGAAAAAACAATGGACTCAAATACTACAACTGACAACCACCAACGACAACAAGCTAAAACTCACAACCCACAGAACCAAACCATGAATAAAATAATAACACAGCCACATCTTAGTTGTTCAAAGAAACACAAACACACACACACACACACACACACACACACACACACACACACACACACACACACACACACATATATATATATATATATATATATATATATGAATATATATATACTACCATGTAAAAGTTTTTGTTCCACCTCAAAAGATTTTATTTTTCATCGTAAAAGTAGTTTTTAATTAAACAAATTAAGCACAAGTTTTTATTTATCCTGTTAAATACAATTCTTTTTCACTAATTTTGACCTTTGTATAACCAGATATTTAAAGGTGATTTAAAGGTGTTTTTCTTCTTTCGTGCTGTGCGTGAATAAAACCTTTTCTAAAAGTGGCATTATACTACCACTGGAACTCACATGAAACTATACTGTATTAAATTACTCTTTGCTAGATATCGCCTGACTAACCTATGCAGAAGAGAATTTTATTAGAGTCACCAGCTTGCGTGACTGAAAACTGACTGCTCCAAACATCACTGCACAACTAAACGAATATCATAAAAAAATGTGTCAATATCCTCTGTAAAAAGACGACTCTGTGAAGCTGGCTTCTATTGCAGAATTGCTGTCAAGAAACCACTGTCGAGAAAGCGAAACAATGCCAAAAGACCCTAGTAGGGCAAAGCGCATAATGATTGGCTACTAGAACAGTGGAATAACGTCCTTTGGACGGACAAGTTCGAAATCTTTGGGTCAAATAGGAGTGACAACGTGCAGCTAAGAGTTGGTGAATGAACTGCAACCCCCTGTATCACATCATCCATAATGTATACAGGAGGCTCTGTTGTGGAGTGCAGGGCTATTACCAATTCCAAAGTCAGAGAATTTCACCAGGTGAATGGCAAATTGAATCAGACCGGCTATCATGGCATACTGCAGCATCACGTGATCCCATCTGGAAAGCGGCTTCTGAGTCAAGGATTTATTCTCATGGAAGATATTTACCCAAAATATACTAATAAACTCAACCAGAGGTGCATTAAAAGCAAAGAAGAACAACACGTTTTTCAACTTATGTATTGGTAAGGGGGAACAATCAGCAGAGTTATATCCGATTGAACTGGTTTGGGATAAACCTGAGCGAAAAGTTTGAGCTAAACAATCCACAAGTGTAGCTCAAATCTAGTAACTCCTGCAGAAAAGCTAGGAAGGATAAGCTTCAGTTTACCTCCTGTCTTTGGTAGAAAGAATTCCGAGAATCTGTGAAGCAGTGATAGCAGCCAAAGGAAGGTCATTTTGATGAATCAAAAGTGTAAGAACTTTTTTGTGATTTTTGGTTTGTTGTTAATGTTGCTCAGGAAGACTTGTATTTAATGTAATGAATAAAACAATTGTGGTGCTTCATTGTTTCATAAAAAAAAACATTTTTAGGATAAGAAATATTTTTTTATGCGTTGACAAATACTTTGGACTGGTAATGTACATATACAGGGATGGGTAAAAAATCTGGCAATATTTTTGCACTTGACAGTTTATGACATGTATATATCGCGAGAGAAACAGTTCAAGCCTTGGTAGTTACCATATGTGGTTGGTAGTACCGTTGTAGTTGGTGGGCTGACACTTTGTTCATTGCTTTACTCTGCGTGTGATTTGATTGCGGCACAGATGAACGTGCACCGTATTTTAACGTGGCAACTTTTGCTTTCCGAGTTCGAACTGCGCAGTAACGCTGCAAAAGCAGTCAATTACTTTTATTGAGCGAAAGGTGAAGGTGCAGTTGAGAGCAGTATAGTAACCAGATTATTGAATAAATTTCACTTGACTTGCAGGAAAGTCGATAATTGGGCAAGGCCAGGTAAGCCGAAAACCATGGCAAATCCTTCGAGTAGTTCTCGGAGAGTATCAGGTAAGCTCGACATCTCAAAGTCTAGTGTAGCTTGAACATTTAAGATCTTGGCAAATATCCGGCGCTGCCGAATTGTGACTTAGTTATCAAAATATTGAGAGATTTTTATTCACTCGAGTATTTATTAAATACATAGCCATGTAAATGTTATTACTAATCAAGCAATTGGTTTGCACAAGGTCATATACTGTTTTGAAAATATCCCAAAATCCAAAATCTTTATTTTTCCAGTTTATTTGGCTTTCGTTTTCAAACAAAAAATAACAAGATGGTTGATGCTGACAAATATTGACAAGGAGTCGATTATTTACACTTCCGATCATCAATGAAAGCTATTTTTCCTATTCAAAAAAAAGAATTGTCTGCTTCTTTTTATTTATTTATTTATTTATTTATTCTGTTGATGTTGTTTTTTTTTCTTTAGTCCATTAAAAGATTTTAATATTTCATTCTCTTGCTTAATCTTGATATTGTTATTGTTATTATTTTTTCTCTAATATATTTAATTTATTCTCACACAATTTTCCTTTGAGTCTAAGGATTTAATCAATTGGAATGCGTCGATTCTTTCATTAAAATCTTTCTGAAATCTTCATGTCACTTACCAGTTTTTTGTTAATAACAAAACTCATATAGCAAAAAGCAAAGCAAAGCAAAGGAAAGAAAAAGAGAGAAAAGCAGAGACAGAGAGACAAAAGATATAAGATTGAAACTATTGCAACTATGCAGCTGCTTTATTTTGAGAATTTTATTTATATACGAGAATGAAATAATTCCTTACAATAATCTTTTTATGCCAAAAAAGCAAGGTTAATTTGTTAAAATTTATATTTGACGTAGGATGTTTGTCTAAATTTTTTGAACGAAGCTGGATAAATTCTATCATTTATTGTATTCGAACTATTGTCTTCATCTTTGTTGCTATATTCACAACGTTCCAGCCAATGAATCATTTTTGCCCTGTTGGCTGAGGCTGTAGAATACACCGACTGCTACTCTGTAGAAGAGTAAGACACCCAGAACCAGTGTCCTGAATATGCGTCTAAACAATCTGATAGTCAGGTTCCAGGAATGCTGGAGCTTTGGAGAATGAGGAGTACCCATTCATTGCTATTGCTCCTAGGTCCACTCTGGCCCGGAGTGGTAGCATCTGGTACTACGAGGATCATCAAATAAGTTTCCAGATTTTTTTCGTATGGGCACTTTTACTGATAGTACACACATGAAATCCTAGTTCCCTTCAAAGTAATCTCTTCCAGCTGCAATGCACATCTACCGTTCACCAACTTCTGCAAGGTGCCATGGAAGTCCTTTTGTGTAAGCGTGTCAATGACCTTCGTCACAGCCTCTTTCATATCCTCAATTGTCTCATAACGACAGCCTCTGAGCTTAGGGAATAACCAAAAGTCACAGGGAGCAAGGTCTCGACTATAGGGAGGCTGAGGAACTTGATGCCAATCTTGCTCAAATAGTCTGTGACAAGGATGGAGTTGTGGACTGGTACATTGTCCTGGTGAAAATGTCACTGACCCAATATGAAGAGTGCTGAACTCTTCCGACGGAATCTCTTCTTGAATTCCCTTAAAACCTCAACATAGTAACCCTAACCCTCACTCTTTGGCCAATCAACTCAGGTGTATTGACTTCCTTACTCTTCCCATACCTCTCATCATCCCTCACAGACGCCCTTCCATCCTTGAATCTCTTATGCCACTGAAAAACTGATGCTCGATTCATGCAAGGTGGTCGAAAAGCAGTATGATGCATTCCATACGTTTCTGTGGCCTTTTTTCCAAGTTTAAAACAAAATTTTATTGCATATCGTTCTTCCTCACATCCAGATTGCATTTTTGAAATTAACCAGCAGTGACAATCAGGCTTTAGTAGGGTGTATTCCAACTCCTGCTGTAGCTGTTCATTTAAACCTGAAATCATAATAATTGGTCAGACATCTCATAAGATCTATAGCAATAAAATACTGAATTTTCAAGAGTCTAGGACAATTTTAAATGCCTGAACAAAAAAGTCTGGAAACTTATCTAGGGGTTACATAGAACTAAAACATGGTTTCTTGAGTTTACTGTTTTTTTTTTTTTTTTGCATTTAAACTGCGTATTTATGCTAAAAAGAATTGCTCGAAAACAATCGAACGTTTTTAACATTTAAACTGTGTACTTATGCTAATTTGAATTATCTGAAATAACCTGTTTTGAGATTAACTGTGTATTGTTCAGTTGGCTGGGGCAGTAGAACACACCGACTGCACCACTGCAGTGGGGTAAAACGCTCCCAACGAGTACCCTAGATATGACACTAAACAATCTGGTGGTGAGGTTCCAGTGATGCTGGAGAATTGGGGAATGCGGAGCACCCTTTCATTGCCATTGCTCCCAGGTCCACTCTGGCCTGGAACGGTCGAACCTGAGAGGGCCCTATCTGGAAGTAAACTGTATGCTAATGCTAAACCTAATTGTTTGAAATAGAACTGTTTGACGAAACTGAATAGCTTGAAATAGAAATGTTTTTGACAATTAAAGTGTGTAATTACATTTAAACTATGTACTTATGCTAAACTGGATTGTTTGAAATGGACTGTACTTAGGCCAAACTTAATTGTTTAATATAGAACTGTTTTGACATTTAACTGTGTGTAAACAAAATTTATACTGATATTAAACTGAATTATGTGAATTAGAACTGTCTGAATAAACTGATTAGCTTGAAATAGAAATGTTTTTGATAATTAAATTGTGTACTCATGCTAAACTGAATTGTTTGAAATAGAACTGACTATTTTTCATAAAAAATGGATGTGGTGTTACATAACCAACAAAGGTTGATATACCATAAAACCCAACCAACCAACCAACCAACGAATCCTTCGACCTTCTTGATGTTTTTCTTGACGAACTCATGACCCAATACGATACTTCAAACGGAAACCTTTATTTAATCCATGGGTGTAGATTATTCTAATTCCTTTAGCTCTAACCGGGTACAAGTGTTAAGCTACAGTAAGTGTTTCTTGTTAATTTTACTTAAATTCAGGACTGAATTTAACCCTGCAACTACCAGATGATTTTTCTTAGTTTATTAACGACACGCCTATATCCGTTATGATACGTGTTTTACGGAAGAATTCAGAATGAATAAACTTATAAAATTGATGTTTTTACCAATACTATGAATTGCAACATTGCTTTTATATATAATTTTTTACCCTTGTTCATATTTTTATCTTGCCTTTTTTTATTATGGGTTCCTATATCGTATTCATATCTATACGTAATCTATTCAACAGATCAATAAAGTCCAACTTATGCACTGCTTCTTTAAGACGTCTAATTCTTTGTTAATTATTATCTTAACTTCATCTCATAAGGGCAAATTATGAAGTTGTAAAAGATGAAAACCTGATTTATGAAAGACCAAGCCCCTTACTTATTAGTGGAAGTCATTAACATCGGTTAGCGTCAACTAACTACCTCTTAGAATTCAATGCTTAACAAGGGTCTCAATATCGACATGGTCATCAAGTGGATCCGCAACATTTGATTTGATAGTCCCGATCGAGGAGACAGTCTTGAAATTTTCTAAGGCCCGGGCAGATGAGCAAAGATAGAAAGGGAGATTATTTAAATTTTTTTTTCTTTTTCATTTACAAAATGTTTTGACTTTATTTAATGAATATTCAAAAGCAAATAAAAATATTCATTTAAAATAAAAAAAATTTAGTTTGTTTTATGTGATATCAGTCTTTTATGGTTTAATTAATGCTGAAATCATTTAAAGCAAGAAAATTGTCCTTTTTGTTTCTACAGGCAATGATAATAAAATATAAATAAATAAAATGATTAAAATTAGATTTAAAAATGTTGGATTGAATAAATAAAAAGAAAAATACAAATGAATACAGAAAACTATTTTAAAGTATTTTTTTGTTTGTGTTTGAATTTTGGGTAGGATAAGTATTATATTCATGTATGGTAATGCAGTTGGATTGAGAGAGTGAGAGAAAGGCAACTTACTGACCTGGAATGTTATACTACCTACTTATTTAATCTTTTCATTGTAATTTTTTTACCCATTTTTAAATATTCTTAGAATAAAACCAGAATATTAAGAGACAAGCATAACAGAAATCCAAGCCCCCAAAACCAAACATCTCAAACGAAGAAAGACTGGCCATGAAAGCAGGCCCTGGTGATGAAAATATCATAATCCTACGAGCAGACAAAGGCAATACTACTCTAATAATGGATAAGGTGGAATACATCAACTAATTGGCAGAAATGATTGGCAATGCTGGATATTGTAAAGTGAAAACGGACATGATTCTGAAGACAGACAGGAAGCTGTCACAGATTCTTAGTAAGAATAAATATTTCATATCCCAAATGAAATGCAAACAATTAACTGAACGTTATAGCAAACTACAACACATATAAGGCCTTCCTAAGATTCATAAGAATGGCATTTCATTTAGACCCAGTGTTAGCAGTAGGGGTCCAGTATGTCCCCCATTAAGCCACTTCCTTGCGGATATAGTCACACTATTAACAGGTAAGTCTGCAACATTTGCCAAGAATTCCGCCCATTTCGTGTAATGCTTACATTCATTCCAACAAGATGGTGAGTCGAGATGTAGTAAGTGTTTTCATGGAGTTACCCACTGATGAGACACTAACTGTAGAACGTGAAAATGTGGCTGCAGATCCCTCGCTGGAAGACCGCAACTGTATCACAATAGATAATCCGAGGGAGATGCTGGCTTTCTGTGTGGAAATTCGATGTGGGAGCCAATAATCAAAGAGACTTGATAAACAAATCGCAATATGAGCTAAGGTAAAAATGGTACATAAAGTAATTTTTAGTAATTCATAGTGTAGATAAAACATTAGGTTTATAAGTCCCCTACATTATCCCTGAATTGTCCGGCATAGCACGAGGCATAATGGATATAGTCGTTTCCTTAATGAACTTCTAAATGAAATCACCTGGAAGTTGCTGCTTCGCTCCTGACTATTTTAAGGAATACTTACCGTAGGTTTAATCCTTTATATTTAACGGGATTTAAACAATTTACTCCAATTGATTAAATAAAAGGTTCGGTTCGATGTTTTGTTAATCCTCTCGTTAAACTCCGGTTAAAATTGACTGTGTGTCACATCTTGCTAGTTCGTATTTGCCGTCTGTCATTCTGATATCGAATCAGCTGTGACAGAACATTGTTTCTAGTCACTGTCTCCAACATTTTTATAAACATCTTTGTGTCAAGATGTTCGATATTGCCAAAAGGGACATCATTACCAGGATCTGAAAATGCAAACTGAATGATTGACGTCAACGGCATGTCAATATGTTCATAGTTATTTTGCACCTATAAATTAGGGAATTGCGTACATATTACGTTTATAATTTCATTTTTGTTTAATTGTTTTTGAAAAGCATTTTCCCCACAGTTATATGATTTCAAGTATTCCTATCTAATACAAATAATTTGCACATCTACTTGACCAATAGATGGTACCCTGACAGGTACTACCACTCCAGCTAAGAGTGGACTTGTATGTAATTTCAGTAAAGGGTTACTTCTCATTCCTTAGAGCTGCAGATGGGGAAGATTCCGGGGTGAAATGACTAAAGAGCAGAACTGCTCCCTCGACATAAGGGTCCTTGACTAGGGCCCTCATACCCAGATGAAGTTTAGTGCCATACTCAGGACAACCTTTATTTTGGTGGGGGTCTTACCTATCTGCAAGAGATACAGTCAGCGTATTGCAAGCCAAGATGAAGCAGGTGTAACTGTTCATTTCTACTTATGTCTTGATGGTTAAATAAGCCTGACCAGTATAGTGATTTTTTTGAGAGCACGATAATATTGTCCTCGTTTTAACCAAAAAAAAAAAAGAAAAAAAAAAGAAAAAATTACAGGATGGGGTATAGAAATTTGACTCAATTTCATTATCAAGAAATCAGCAAGAACTTTTTTGCCGAAACTACCCCCCTGCAATTTTGGAACAAATATAAACCAGCATGTTGAATGGTGATTTTTAACGTGAGCATTCTTACTCCTTGGTAACTCATGCATCATTTCGACGAGCCATGCCGCTAAGATACTCACTTTAAAATCTGTTTCAACTTTCATAGTATATTTACGTAATAAACCGAACGATTTAACATCTCAGTGTTTGCTATATAATATTTGCAAGGCATTCTTGTTATTCCAACCTTCTTACTACAAATTTCAGATCAATAATCACTACATATACAAGCATGTGTATTTAAAGATATTCATGTCAATAAACTATATATAATCAAACTCAAATGTTTCGATCTTAAGGAGGCAATAAACTTTCTTTGACTGACCCTTTACTCTTGAAGTTAATCCCTGTTATCGATGTAAATTGACCTTCTTTCATCCTCCCTCTTGAACCTTCTAACACAGTCATTGTTGGCGGGTAATCGATGGTTCTCGTTCAGACAACTGACCGTAGCTGGTCCCATCTAGTCGCAACTACTTGAAATTGCCGGATTTAAGGCTTAGCAGTCAGTTAGCTATCTCGATCATTGGCCAAGGCTTGTAACCCGTGTATAAACATTATTAAGGTCTTCGGTCAAGCTTATGTAAAGAAACGCACTGACAATGCCATGTTGGATAGCCTAACCTTGATCGGTCGTCAAGGATCTTAATAAGCAAGCAGAGATCAAGTGGGTAAAATTGTATGCTTCTGCTCGTGCCTTGATGATGAAGTCAGTATTATCAGAAATGTGGTTTTTCCTTGCAGCATGAAAAATCAAATGCAGACAGATTTTATTGGAACAGATATGTTAGAATAGTAGCTCCTGGTTAGCTGAGTTTTTCTTAAGAGTTCAGTTTCAAAATTGACATATATTCTAGTTGATTTAAGCTAGTAACCAGGTAAAAAGGGACAAAGGCAATAACTCATATATTAACAGAGGGGTGCGTATTTTGAGAAACACTTTTAAGTAGTCATTTACTAAGTCCGGCGCAAGGTCAGAAATTTGAAGCACCCAGTAAGACTTGAAAAAGTACATATTAGGATGCGCCAAAAGATATAAGCAGTCATTTATTAAGTTTAGTATAGCTCATCACAAGGCAAGAAATATTAGCACTCAGTGAGGACCAGACTCACTATGAATCATCTACAGACTACCTTTCTAATAATTACACCTCTAGTGCGTCAATGGAAATTCCTATGTAATCTTAGCTTAGATTGGCAGAAAACCAGTATTATGGGGTGCTCAGTAAGAACTGAACTTACTAACAACAGTCAATGGCTTATCTCTCTAATAAGTACACCAAAAATAAGTTGTCATTCACGAATATTTGCTTAGCTTGGCACAAGGACAATATCATGTGGCATCCAGTGGGACGTGGCTTTACAGTGTTATACAGAAACAAATGTCAGGGTGTCTCGTGGTCAGGAGAACGTGTGTTGCGTTGTCAACACAGCAAACAAATGTATCTTGGTTGGTTGCCGGCTGACTGTTTTGTCAGTGTGGAATTTATTGAAAAAGTAGTGGGGCACACATCAAATACAACACGGCACTTCACCTGACTTTTCTGCGAATAGTTGTTGACTACCTTATTTTCCCGAAAATAACCATGTTTACGCTTCTTCTCTGGTAGAAAGGTCTTTTGCTTGTCTCCCTAATTTCACTTAAATGCAAAGAATTTTAGTTTATTGCTATCTTTTATTTTATTTCATTTTTGTGAATAGTCAATCGCGAATGACTGGAGAGAGAGAGAGAGAGAGAGAGAGAGAGAGAGAGAGAGAGAGAGAGAGAGAAATCTTTCTCGTGGTTAATTTCTGGTACGAAGTTGTGAATCACGATTTGGGAGATCTAATCTCTCATTCTATCGACGTTGAGGGTCGCATACATCATATCTATATCAAAACACAGTCTAGTATCTATGACCAAATTAATGTTATTAAAAAGTAATTAATCATAATTATCTCTTTTTCTATTATATCTGATGTTTCCATCGTTTTTTCTGACATCGGCCAATCCTTGATATCCTTATTATTATTGCTATTATAGAAATTTTGATTTACTGGCTTAACTTACAACAAAAATTCCATTAGACTTCATTTAAGAAGATCCTCTGCATGACATATATATATATATATATATATATATATATATATATATATATAAAGAAAAAACCAAAGACCGGTTATTTTAGGATTAGACATTTATTTCCATCCTGTTTTTCGTTTCGGGTGTGAACCAAAAACACAAAGAAAAATATAACAGGAATCCATTAGATCTGAAGAAGTCCGGTTATATTTTTCTTCGTGTTTTTGGTTCACACCAGAGACGAAAAACAGGATGGAAATAAATTTATAATCCTAAAATAACCGGTCTTTGTTTTTTTCTTTAAAGAAATATTGCTCTGTAAAATCAATTACATTGAGCTCTCTACCAGTAAAATTTAAATGTTCAGCTCCTGAATGATTTTCTTATCCCGAAGGAATTACTCCCAACTCTGGTTTAACTGGACCGAATAATACTATATATATATATATATATAAGTTTGAAGATTTGTATCACTCACGTGAAACTTGAAGTAGCAAATTCTCGTATTAAAAATACTCATTTTTATCATATATTAGCTCTCTTTCTTCTGTCTTTCTCTCTCTCTCTCTCTCTCTCTCTCTCTCGTTATAGCGAGGATTTTTGACCAGATTGTCACAGTGACTTTAAAAATTCTCTTAAATTGATTGCTGCTAAGCTGTATTGGAATTTAGTCATTTACTTTTCAGTTTGTGGACTGACCGGTAATTTCATTCATCAAGTTATTTATCTATTTCTTTGTCGTTCTGTCATTCGATTCTTTCGGTTGACGGGATTATTCTTTTATTTATTTATTTATTTATTTACCCATTCATTCACCAGAAACTATCTTAAACTATGTTGATATAAGTAACATTACACACAGCTGCAGGATTTCAAGTATTGCTCTCAGTCACTAATAAATCTATTAAATATTAATCATTTGTTTACACTCAGTGAACTGATTACAAGTATAGCTATCTAACACTAATGATTCTATTCAACACAATTCATTCATTTTCATCCTGTCAAAAGGGTTCCAAATATTGCTACATAATACTTACAATTGAATATTTGCACAGAGTTAAAGGGTTTCATGTTTTGCCATTCAACCATTATAATTCTTTTCGACATTACTCATTCGCCTGTACATTGTTAAGTAGTTTCAAGCATGGCTATGCAACACTAACAATTTAACTAAACATCAATCAATTATTTGTATACAGTTTAATTGTCTAACATTTCTATTTGACCGAAGATGGGACCCAGACAGGTACTACAATTCTGTGTCAGAATGGACCTTGGAGTAATATAGGGGTATTCCAGATTACCCAAGGCTCCTGGACTGGAGCCTCACTATTAGATAAATTTAGTGTCATATCAAGAACAATTGTTGGCACGGAGTGGGTATAACCATCTGTATATATGTAGTCGTTGTATTCTTCAGCTCTAGCCTACTGGGCTGTTTCTCCCTAAGGTTTTCACAATAAATACATTACTCCAAATAATGTTTTAATTATTTACCCTCTCTCTCTCTGACTTCAATTCTTCCATTTAATAGTATTAATTAAATAACAATTACAGCAAAATCAGAAAATAGTATTACAATAAATAAATAGAATAGAATAGAATAAAAAAACGGCTTTAATTTGTCAACGGCATGAAGCAAACAATACCCTGCACAAACGATTTTAGACATGGACTATACTGCAAACACAACCGTCCAGGCCGAATCCCTGTTATATACTCTGGAACGGGCAGCTGGTGACATAGGTCTCCATGTGAACGCAGACAAAACAGAGTTCATGTGCTTTAATCAAAGAGGCGACATCTTCACACAAAATGGTAGTTCCCTGAAATTCGTGGGCAAGTTCACCTACCTCAGAAGCAAGGTTTCATCTACCGAAAATAACATCAACACGCCACTAGCAAAGGCATAGACAGCTATCAATCCGATAGAATAAAAATAAGTTTTTTTTCCAAACAGCGGTCGTGTCACTACTACTATATGGTTGCACCATATAGACGCCGATTAAGCGTATGGAGAAAAGGCTTAACGGCAATTGCACAAGAATGTTACGAGCTGTATTGAACATATCCTGGCGGTAAATTCTCATAAAACAGCGGCATTATGGCCACCTACAACCCGTCTCGAAAACCATCCAAATTAGACGAACACGACACTGCAGGAGAAATAAGGACGAAATCATAAGCGATGTACTCATGTGGACCACTTCATACGGACGAGCAATAGTAGGGCGACCAGCTAGAACCTATCTACAAAAGTTCTGTACTGGTACAAGATGTAAAAGGGAAGACCCGCCCGGAGCGATGGACAATGAAGACGGGTGGCGAGAGAAGGTCATAGAAATCCGTGCTAGCGGCACGCCATGATGATGATGTTGATTTTTCAAAAGGAGAAATGTCTATTCAAATTTGTTTATCGGTCATCTTTCTTAATCATTTTTCCTACACTTTCGCTTTTCTATTATTATGATATCGTTAGTTATCAACTTAAATATTTAATTCTAACAAACGGAATTTGTAATTATTTCTAAACTTATTCAGTCACATTTATTTCATGAATTTGGCAAGCATGATTGGTTGGTTGATTGGTTGGGTTTTATGGCATATCAACCTTTTGTGGGTTATTTAGCGCCAAATCCATTTTTATGTAAATAACCTGTTCTATATTAAACAATTCAGTTTAGCATAAGTACACAGTTTAATTGTTAAAAGCATTTCTATTTCCAACTATTCAGTTTATTAAAACACTTCTAATTCAGTTTAGCGTGAGTACAGATTTTGTTTACACAGTAAAATGTCAAAAGAGAACTATATATAACAGTTCAGTTTAGTGTAAGTTTAGCTCCAATGTCAAAAATAGTTCAATTTCAAACAATTCAATTTAGCATAAGCATGTATTTTAAATGTATGTACAGTTTAATTGTCAAAAACATTTCTTTTTCCAGCTATTCAGTTTAGTCAAGCAGTTCCAATTCAGCTATTTCAGTTTAGTATAAGTACAGATTGTGTTAACACACAGTTAATGTCAAAACAATTCTATATTAAACAAATCTATTTAGTGTAAGTACAGTTTCAATGTCAAATAACAGTTCCAACGGTTTAATTGTCAAAAACATTTCTATTTCAAGCTATTCAGTTTAGTCAAACAATTCAGTTGAGCATAAGTATGCAGTTTAGTTCTATCTAACCCATAGATCGGCCCAATCAGAAGCAACCATGTCGGGCCAGAGTGGACCTGGGAGCAATGGCAATGAAGGGGTGCTTTGCATTCCCCAAAGCCCCAGCATCACTGGAACCTCACCATCAGATTGTTTAGAGTCATATCCAGAACACTAATTGGTGGGGTCTTATTCCTTTGCAGATGTGCAGTTAATGTATTCTACAGCCCCGGCCGACTGGGCAAGCTATTCAGTTTAGTCAAATAGTTCTAATTCAAGCCAATTCACGGAAGTATACGTATAGTTTTTGTCAACACACAGTTAAATATCAAAACAGTTTTATATTAAACAATTCCGTTTAGCAAAAATGCAGTTTCAATGTCAAAAGCAGTTCAATTTCCGACAGTTCAGTTTAGCACAAGCACGCAGTTTAAATCTAGGCACACCATTTAATAGTCAAAAACATTTCTATTCCAAGCTATTCAGTGTAGTCAAAAGTTCTAGTTTATACGATTCAGTTTACTACGAGTATGCAGTTTGAATATCCAAACAGTTATATTTCAAGAATTTCAGTTTAGCAGAAGTACGCAGTTTAGCAGAAGTGTATTCTACAGCCCCAGCTGACTGGGCAATTGACAAGCATGAGTTTTATTCGAAAGTTTCATTTCAGCTGATAGCTATCCATACATTAATTCCTTTATCAGATAAAAATTAAAGCCGTCTTATTCAGCGATTGTTATTTTTTTTTACTAATGATTTTTTTTGATCAAGTTAACTTTTTCTCTCTACTTCTTTCCTTCCCTTATTGAGCTGTTTCTCCTTTCTTTAGATACTTTATCAAATTTTACATATCTGTTTATTCCTCACCCATCACGTTACTTGAGATGCGTAATGCATACTTGAACAAACACTTAACATTTTAAAGTTTGTTAGGAGCAATATCAACACGCTCAATTAATATTGAACATTGAAAAGTTAATTTCTAATTTCCTTTCAATCATCACTAAATCATCTGAGCACTGAACCAATTCATTTGATTCACTTAAAACGGGTCTGCTTATAGATACACTATTGTATGTATTTACCAACTCCGCCGCACGGGCAGAAAGTGACACAAGGTCAAGTATTAAGCGGAGTATAGCAAGTTTGAATTCCGATTTTCTTTCTTCAAGACAAGGCATGTAACCATGGTTCAAGAAACCAGTCTGTCCTACTACTTACCCACAGCTGGAGAGAGAATAATTGCATTCATATCTGCCCCTTGTGCATTAGTGCTATGTGAAATGCAATCAGCTTCGTATAGGATTTGAACTGTGCCCATGACAACAATTATCACACCAGTGGCATCTCCATAATATCCACGATTTTCCTCCCATTTTCCCTTTTCTTTACAGATTTTTTCCTCTGCTATCGGCATAGGTATTTTCGGGTCCAAACCCGTTCCTATCCCTCATTGTTCCTACTTATTGCCTTCTTTAAATTTACATCTCTGGATTTTCTTTCCTTGACGTTACTTTCCACCGAAAGATCTTATTTCTTAACTAATCTTTCCATTAATCTTTCCAAGAATCATAAAGGAACCATTGCTTTGTGTACTTGTATCATAACTCTTATTGGAAATCATTATTTTTTCCTTAGAAATAGATTTGGGCGAGTCCCTGTGGCGTTGCTCGACTGCAATATTGTTGTAAGCTAGTTCAACCTTCATTACTTTCACTATCGGACTAATGCCCTTAGGAAAGTTATGAAACCCCCTTATTCCTCCCGATATCAGTTAAATAGTACCATTAATGTCTTTATACTTGGGTGGATTTGGTGTTAACACAATAAGTTGTTGAGCAAATAGCTCAACAACTAAAGAAACTAAAGGAAAAAATGCAAGAAGAAGAAGAAGAAAAAGAAGAAGAAGAAGAAGGAAAAAAATTCAAGAAGAAGAAGAAGAAGAAGAAGAAGAAGAATTGTCACTAGTGGATAAAGTCAAAATAATGAAAAACGGTTAAAAATATGTAACTTGCCGGAGATATAGAAAAATTGTGGAACACCAAGGTGACTAATAACAATAGCTGGTGTAATACATAAAACAATCTTTAAGAACCCGGAAAGACATTGAAAGAACTGGAAATCATAGGAAAAATGAGACTGTTCACCTCACAACACCGATCATCCAGGATACTTATAAATGTCATGGAGTTTTGAGAAGCCAAGCTCATCCTTAATAATAATAATAATAATAATTAGAAGAAGAAGAAGAAGAAGAAGAAGAAGAAGAAGAAGAAGAAGAAGAAGAAGAAGAAGAAGTTGGTGGGAAGGCACAATGACAAATAAACAGAAGGAAGCAAAAAAACAAAAAAAAAAACTCTTCAAGCGCAAGATATGGGAACACAAGGTATGACACAATGGTCCATAGGATAAATAACTATAAAAAAGAATTACATGTATTTGAAGAAGGACACATAGTGGGCATAAATCTGTACACACAAGAGCAACATCCAAGAAAAAAACAAAGCAGTATGACATCATGACGACACTCATGGATTCTTGTTTTAAAAAATCATGCCAAATTAACAAGTCATGGAAAATTCGCAGTCATTTAACCGGATGTGACTGTCCAGTGGTTCCCTATATCACACGCAGTGTTTGACGGATTTTCTTGTCATCGTAATTCAATTTATAATATTTACATATGATATGGATAATTTTATCAACACCGATAAAAGAAGAAATACATGACTCCCTTGTATGAGCGGACAATTTCCGGAAGAACTTGGTCAACACTGCTACTGCTGCAAAAGAAGAGGAAAAGACGACCAATAAATCAGTGCAATGAGGTTAAAACAAGGTGGTAAAATGCAGCCATGACATGGATTAGATAAAAAGGTCTGTGATATGGTTCTGCAAAGTTGGATATTAGAGTGTTTGGCAATATCAGAGAAAGTCCTAAAATTCAAAAAGCCATGCAAAACTGAAAAGTGGAATTAGAATCAGGAGGGCAAAGCTTAGCTGAAGTGAAGATCAAAAGAAGTATTTTCCTGGGGTATATCACTCTCTCCACTTGTGTTCGTTTGAGCAATGATTTCATTCAACTATATACTTAGGAAATGCACAAGGCGCTAGAAATTTCAATCTCACAAGAAAGGATAATACTCATTATGTGTATGGATAATATAAAGATATTTACGTTAGATGAAAAAGAACAATAGATCCTGATACAAACTATCAGCCATGATACAGGAATAGAATTTAGAATAGAAAAAATTGCCATATTCATAATGAAAAAGTGGGTAAAGAGAAACAACGGAAAGAGTAAGACTTCCAATCCAGGAAAGCATAAAAACAGACGAAGAAAATTATAAGTAATTTAGAATATTGGGAGCGAAAACCATCAAGCAGAGATAAAAAAAAAGGCAAGAAAAGAGTATTTCAGAAGAACACAGAAATTTCTGAAAAGAAATAATCATTCGTGCAATCCTCCTTATAAGATAGTCCTAACTATTCTTATAAAAGTTCTTAGAACTGAAACAGATGGACCAAAGGACAAAGTAATATTTCACGATATACAAGGTTTTACACTTGAAATATTGTTTGTCCCGTCGACTGGGGCTGTAGAATACTCCTTCTCTGCAGAGGGGTAAGACCCTCCCCAACGGGTATCCTGGGTGACACACTAAGCAATTAGATAATGAGGCACGAGTAATGCTGGAGCTTTGGGGAATGCGGAGTACCCCTACACTGCCATCGCTCCCTGGTTCACTCTGGCTCAGAGTGGTAGCACCTGATTGGGTCCAATCAATGGGTCAAATAGAACTAAACTTTATACGTATGCTAAAGTGAATTGTTTTGAAATGGAACTGTTTTTGAACATTTAAACCATGTTGTTATAGTAAACTGAATTGTTTGAAATAGAACTGTTTTGACTTTTAACTGTGTGTAATCAAAAAAGCATGCCAAGCTAATCTGAATTGTTTCAAATAGAACTTTTTTTATATAAAAATAGATTAGGCATTAAATAACCTTTCATATGCCATAAAACAAAATAAAAAGAAACCAAACCGAGATATTACGTAAACTGTATGTATCAAGAAAAAGAGGTGGAAGAAGACTTGCAAGCACTGAAAACCATTTAAATTCATTACTTCAAAACCATGAGAAATTTACTAAGAAAAGAAAATAGAAACACTAGTTCACGTACAGTAAAACAAGAAAATCTAGAAAAGAAAAATGGAAGAAAAACAACTCTGAAGATATTTCAAGAGAAAAAATTACATATACTTCACCCGAGATGATTTGATCATGATTAAAAAAAAGAAAACGTCAAGAGATAAGCAAAGACCTGTATAATAGCAGTTCAGATGATTTTATAAAGACCAATTATAAGAAAGCAAAAATCGATAATACGGAGCTGAACTGCAAATGTGGAAAGAGAGAGAGAGAGAGAGAGAGAGAGAGAGAAAGAGAGAGAGAGTGAAACAAAGAGAGAGATAAAAACGCTTAGACACATAAAAATATACAGAATATCCGACAACATCGTAAACTTCCCTAAGAATACCTTGTAACACATGAGGGTGATAACGAGAGATCAAACCCCTGTATAAGTGAAAATTCAATGAGACATATTCTCAGGAGTCTGGCTATTTGATATGGATATGATGCCAATCACCTGCATGCACGGGGAGCCAGAAATTTACAAAATCACAATAAATGTTTAATAACCTTATTTATATGGATGATACAAAGGTATTTGTCAAAAAAAAAATGAAATTCATGACCATGCATGAGGCCTTACATTCCAGAGATGACGTTGACAGACTATATGTGTCACTAAAAGAAGGAGGAAGAGTACTGGGTAGAATTGAAGACAGCGTAAATGCATCGATACAACGACACGAATATTACAAAGAAAAGCGCACAAGAAGACTGATTACAACTACCAAAAACAATATTGACAATATCAGGATCACTAGAACGTAAATAACCAGAAAACAAAAATGGGAAGAAAAACAACTCTATGAACGTTTTAAACGTCTAACAAATAACATCTCGCACGAGAAAACATGGATGTGGCTAAGAAAGGGAAACCCTAAAAGAGAAACTGACTATATTCTAAGAGTAACACAAAACAACGCCATAAGGACAATCACATCAAAGCCACAATTGATAAGACGCAACAAAACAGCACATGTAGGTTATGTGGTGATAGAGACGAACGATCAATCACATAATAAACGAATGCAGGTGCCCGTGGTGTAATGGTTATCGTTGTAGGAAATAGACACGGTGACAGGAGTTCAAATCCTGCCCGAGACTAATTGCGTTTCACATAGCACTAATACCCTTGGGAAAGGTATGAATCCAATTATTCTCCCGCCAGCTATGGGTAAATAGTAGGGCAGACTAGGTTCTTCAGCTTTGGTGAGGCAACTAGTCAAGGAAAAGGAAAACTCTGAATTCAAACCTGTTAAACTTCGTTTAAAAATTGACCTTGTGTCATATCCTGCCCAAGCGGAGGGGTTGGGTAAATATGATAAACGAATGCAGCAAATTAGTACTGAGATACTATGATACTAGACACGACTTAGTTGGCAAGGTGATCCATAGGAAATTATACGAGGAATTAAAGTTTGACCATGCGAACAAATTGTATATGCACAACCCAGAATCTGTCCATGAGAATGAAATGCACAAGCTTTTCTGGGATTTTGAGATACAGATGAATCACCTAATCTCGATCAGACGACCAGAAATTATAATAATTAACAATAAAAAAAGAGAACTTGCCGAATTATGGACTTTGGTGTCCCAGCAGACCACTGAGTAAAATTGAAAGAAAGCGAAACGAAGGATAAGTACCTGGAACTTGTTAGAGAGTTGTAAAATGTGGAATGTGGAATTAACGGTTATACCAATTGTAATTTGTGCACTTGGTACAGTCACCAAAGGATTGGTACAAGGATTGGAGAAATCGGAAATAATTGGACAAGTAGAGGCTAGCTATCGAAACTACAGCTCTGCTGAGATCGACGAGAATATCGAGAAGAGTTCTGGAGGCTTGTAAAGACTTGGTGTCGCTCAAACTCCAATGCGAAACCATCGGCTAATGCTGGTGTGAAAATTTCGAAAAAGTGTAACTGTAATAAGAAGACTACAAAGAAAAAGACTAACTAACTGTACGTACAAGAATAGCAAATCTAGATAAAATTGTGACAGAAATGAAACAGAGAATCACACAGTAGGTTTATAGTGCAATTTGACACAAAAGATGCACAGAACTAATTACGACTGGATGTGAAATATGATGTTTTGGCTGCATGATAATATATATAGTCATCCACAGACAGACTGTTTTGTTCTCATCAGTGTGGCTGGACACGAAGGATGCTCGAAGCCGGGATCGAAACCCGTTCAACTTTACGTTAGATTTTGTCGCAGACCACTCGGCCAACAAACGTACCACGTTGGCTAAGGGAATTTTTAAGGTATTATTTAGCAACTGCAGCGGCAGCATCCGTTTGTTTACATTTTAATTCCCTATCGGCTATATATATATATATATATATAATTGTCCAGTCGTCTGGGGTAAGGCCCCCTACCTTCAACCAGTGTCCTATATATGACACTAAACAATCTGATGGTGAGGTTCCAGCGATGCTGAAGCTTTGGGGAAAGCGGAGAACCCCTTTATTGCCATCTCTCCCAGGTCTACTATGGCCCGGAGTGGTAGCATCTGATAGGGTCCTATCTAAGGACCAAATAGAATAAAATGCGTACTTTTGCTAAACTGAACTTCTTGAAATATGACTGTTTTGATATTCAAACTGCGTACTCATGCTAAAATGAACCGTTTGAAAAAGAACTTTTGACTTAACTAAATAGTTTAGAATAGAAATGTTTTTGACAGTTAAACAGTGTACCTATAATTTAAACTACGTACTTATGCTAAACTGAATTGTTTAAACTGTTTCGACATTTAACAGCGTGTGGACAAAAACTATACTTATACTTACGTTAATTGGCTTTAATTAGAACTATTTGACTTACCTGAATAGCTTGCTCAGTCGCCTGGGGCTGTAGAATGCATCAACTGCACCTCTGCAGAGGGGTAAGACCCCTCGAATGAGTGTTCTGCATATGACATTAAACATCTGTTGGTGAGGTTCCAGTGATGTTGGAACTTTGGGGAATGCGGAATACCCCTTCATTGCCATTGCTCCTAGGCCCACTCTGGCCTGGCGCGGAATGGTATCACCTGATAGGGCCCTATCTATGGGTTAAATAGAAATAACTGCATACTTATGCTAGACTGAATTGTTTCAGTTAGAACTGCTTGACTTAACAGAATAGCTTAAAATAGAAAGGTTTTTGAAAATTAAACTGTACTTACATTTACACTGTGCGCTTATGCTATACTGAACTGTTTGAATTAGAACTGATTGTCTAAGCTGAATAGCCTGAAATAGAAATGTTTTTTACCACTAAACTATTTACATTTAAATTGCGTACTTATACTAAACTGAATGTTTAATATAGAACTGTTTTGATATTTAAATATGTGTAAACAAAATCTGTACATATACTAAACTGAATTAGCTGAATTAGAATTTTTTGACTAAACTGAATAGCTTGAAAAAGAAATATTTTTGACAATTAAACTGTATTCTCATGTTAAACTCAATTGTTTAAAATATAACTGCTTATTTGTATAAAAATGGACTGGGCATTAAATAACTTTCAAAGGTTGATAGGCCATAAAACCCAAATAAGTAATCAACATATATCTATATTTAAATCTTGTAAACGACTATTAAAAGGATTTTTTCTTAATAGAGCCCCGCTTTGTAATTTGTCATATCCTTAAAAAACGTGAAGACTTTCGTTAACCTATAATCATAATAACCGATATACGTACCACTTTTATTTCATTTTCACAAATATTTATTAATCTTGAAAATTAATTTTCTTCCAAATTACATTATTAATTAATATTTAAACCACTTTATTAAATCAGTTTGATTTGGTCGCACAAAGTTATTCAAATTCTTGTAATTGTCTTTAATTACATTGATTAATTTAATCAAAATAACGTCTTAATTTGATTAATGTTATTCATTCATAAACCATCATCTTGTGGTTCAACAAGTTACACACACACACACACACACACACACACAAACACACACACACACAATTAAAAAAAAACGAAAAGAAAACTCTAGATAAAAGAATTATATAAATTTGATCCCGAAATATTGGATTCCGAGATTTCCAACAGAGAAATGATTGAAATGAATGGAGACAGAGGTAACTTTATATATGCTAATATTAATCGTGACAATAAACGTTCTCAATCGTAAACAATATAAAGAAAAAAAAATGCTATCATGAATAATTTTGCTGAATTTCCTCTTAGAACATCCTCCCCTTGGAAATCTTTCAAATTTGAAAAGAATTGCTTTTTTGAAAACGTACTTATTTACCCAACTCCATCAATAGGCTGTAACACAAGGTCATTTTTTGAGAGGAATAAAGCAGTTTTGAATTCAGAGTTTTGCATCTAGACTGCCTGCCTAATCAAGGTTAAAGAATCAAAGCTGCTAAACCATTTAAACATTGCTGAAGGTTCGGATGTATTCATGCTTTCCCAAGGTCGTTAACCCAAAGGAAAACACAAACAGCCTCGTCCAAAGCTACAAGTCGAATCACCGATTACTTCTTCCGACGAGTATCGTTAAGCTAAGCACCTCCTTTTTATTTTTAATCTGATTAGACGAGTTGCTCTGTGGACAGCATGAATTCAGTGGCATTGGTATCTGACTTTTCGTTATTTCTGTGATATATGCGTACGAGTTATCTGTTCTTAATGTTGATTTTATTTGGAGTTAATGCTGAAGTCGCTCTAATCTGCGTTCGAACTGAATTATTGCTAGCCTTTAGGGATTTTAATCTTTCCTTTGGGGAATGTTATTAAGAACTGACTATTAACACAAGTACAATTGCGTTGATACGTAAAACGAGAAACTCAAGAAATTGTTAATGAAATAACCCGATCAAGGAGAAGAAGGGGAAACTTCAAGACAGAAACTGAATCTCTATTAATTACTGCACAGAATAATGCTATAAGAT
The DNA here is from genome assembly GCA_963585895.1 of Sepioteuthis lessoniana. Classification (NCBI taxonomy): domain Eukaryota; kingdom Metazoa; phylum Mollusca; class Cephalopoda; order Myopsida; family Loliginidae; genus Sepioteuthis; species Sepioteuthis lessoniana. Next base: position 41,280,384 of record OY757928.1, on the reverse strand, counting down.
CTAATTAGATCAAAGTGAAATTTATAATGCGCAACCGAACAGTGAATGAAGATTGACTGGTGACAGATACGAAGCAGTGAATTATATAATAAGTGAATACAGCAAAATTAGACATGACAGGGTATGAATGGCGATCACTGGGAATTCTGCCACCGATAAACATTTGAACATGCAGACAAATGACATATGTACAAATGCAAGTCTGTGTTATTGCTGAATTGACACAATCAAGATCTGTAGGATTGTTAAATAGACATAATGTAGATCTTTGAAAGCGCTGAATTGACACAATGCAAATATGCATAATTGCCGTATAAAAAGAGTCCAGCTGTGTAGGTTTGCTGAATTGAAAATTAAGGTCAATCGGATAGCTGAATAGACACAACGTAGGCGTGTGGTATTGCTGAACAAAGAACACAGATCTGTGGGATTGCCGTGTCGATACAACCCAGATCTGTGGTATTGCTGAATTGATAATTAAGATCAATCGGATAGCTGAATAGACACAACGTAGGCGTGTGGTATTGCTGAACAAAGAACACAGATCTGTGGGATTGTCGTGTCGATACAACCCAGATCTGTGGTATTGCTGAATTGATAATTAAGGTCAATCGGATAGCTGAATAGACACAACGTAGGCGTGTGGTATTGCTGAACAAAGAACACAGATCTGTGGGATTGCCGTGTCGATACAACCCAGATCTGTGGTATTGCTGAATTGATAATTAAGATCAATCGGATAGCTGAATAGACACAACGTAGGCGTGTGGTATTGCTGAACAAAGAACACAGATCTGTGGGATTGTCGTGTCGATACAACCCAGATCTGTGGTATTGCTGAATTGATAATTAAGGTCAATCGGATAGCTGAATAGACACAACGTAGGCGTGTGGTATTGCTGAACAAAGAACACAGATCTGTGGGATTGCCGTGTCGATACAACCCAGATCTGTGGTATTGCTGAATTGATAATTAAGATCAATCGGATAGCTGAATAGACACAACGTAGGCGTGTGGTATTGCTGAACAAAGAACACAGATCTGTGGGATTGTCGTGTCGATACAACCCAGATCTGTGGTATTGCTGAATTGATAATTAAGGTCAATCGGATAGCTGAATAGACACAACGTAGGCGTGTGGTATTGCTGAACAAAGAACACAGATCTGTGGGATTGCCGTGTCGATACAACCCAGATCTGTGGTATTGCTGAATTGATAATTAAGGTCAATCGGATAGTTGAATAGACACAACGTAGGCGTATGGTATTGCTGAACAAAGAACACAGATCTGTGGGATTGCCGTGTCGATACAACCCAGATCTGTGGTATTGCTGAATTGATAATTAAGGTCAATCAGATATCTGAATAGACACATCGTCGGTGTGTGGCATTGTTGAACAAACAACTCAGGTCTGGGAGATTGCCATGTCGATACAATCCAGGTTTCTGTGATTGCTGAATTGATAATAAAAAAGTCAATTAGATTGCCGACGTAGGTGTTTGGTATTGCTGAACAAACCACACAGGTCTGTGGTATTGCCGTGTCGATTCAATCAGGATCTGTGAGATTGCTTAAATGACAATCAATGTCTAGGATGGCTGAATAGACACAAGATGGGTTTATGGTAGTGCTAATACACAAAGCCTGTGGGATTGTTGTGTAGACACAATCCAGTTCTGGAAGATTGCGGAATTGATTAAATGCAGGTCTGTGGCATGGCTGAATAGACACAAGATGGGTTTATGGTAGTGCTAATACACAAAGCCTGTGGGATTGTTGTGTAGAGACAATCCAGTTCTGGAAGATTGCGGAATTGATTAAATGCAGGTCTGTGGGATGGCTGAATAGACAATGCAGGTATTTGGGATAGCTGAATAGGAACAATGTAAGTCGGTGTGATTACTGAATATACACAAATCAAGTGCGTTTGAGTGATTAATAGACACAATCCAGCTCTATGAGTTTACTGAATAGACTCAACTCAATCATATTGTTGAAAAGACAACATTTTGTGAAGTAGCTGAATAGACATAATTAAAGTATCGGGGACAGATGAATAGAAAGATCAAGTCTGTGACATTGCTGAATAAACACAATTAAGGTGTTTGGGATGACTGATTAGACTCAATGTTGGTCTGCGTGATTACTGAATAGACACAATATAAGTCTGTGGGATGACTTAATAGATACAATTCAAGTGTGAAGGATTCCTGAATATACACACTTCAGTTCTGTGGGAGTGCTTGATAGACATGATACAGGTCTATGGGATTGCTTAAAAGACACTAATAAGGCATGTAAGAGGGCTGAATAGACACGAACCTCGTCGGTGGGATCGCTGAATAAACATAATGCAGGTTGCATGATAGATAATTATACAAAATTCAGATTGAGATTTTCAAAGATACTTTCATCTCCGGTCTAAACCATCAGATGTCCCCTGTGTTGAGGCAATTAGTAACTATAAGAATATTGGTCGTATTATCAGCGATTAATGTCTTTGTTTTTCCACCGTTTTTTTCTTCTTTTGTAATTGTTTTTACTTTCTTTGTAAGTGAGACGGTTATGCCTTTGTTTGTGTTGAAACAATTAGTCATTTTTTTATTGTTATTCTCTTTCATCCATTGTCGCCTATTCTGTCTGATCGAATTTTTTTTTTTTCAGTTTTCATTATCTTTTGCAGGCGTATCAAGGTATTTTTAAAAGTCTATTCATGATATTTTCAAAAGCAATTTTAAAATTTCTTTAGTAAAAAATGTCTGAACAATTTTTTCATTGTTGATTGATAATTATTTTCTCTAGATACATCATATCCAATATATGTAGACGATTCGATTATACTGGCCAGCGTTCAATTTTTCTTTCGAAAGGTCAAAGGTTTATCAAGTGATATATAATCACCATTTTATGCTGAATTCAAAAGTACTTGTCGTTGTGTTTCGTCAGGTCTGGCTTTTTTAGATGTGCTTGAATACTTCATAACAAGTTGTTCACAAAAATAATACTTATTCAAAAGACTGCGGGCTTTACTTGTCGCAGCTGATCGTGGGTGCTTGATGTTTAGTATTTTATATAACATTGTACGTGTACCTAACTGCAGCGTACCTCCCCACTCGCAAATACCCACATACCAAGAGGGGTTGGGGCTTATTCATCAGATTAGAATGAATTTAATGCACTGTGTCAAGGGTCAACCATGAGCTGAGTGATGATTTATTTATTTTTCTCTTTTCAGCTTGAGATTTGTATTCCTGTAAGAATGAATCACAAGTGTATGAATTATCCTAACCGGTCCTGTTATATCTGCGGTAATGTGGTTCTTCCTAATTGTCCAGCAAAAATCAATGATTTTGTGAAGAAAGCATATCGTGATAACTTTGGAGTCAAACAAGGGAATCAGGATAAGACATTTGCTGCCGACGGTTGCTATAAAACATATATCGAATACATAAGGGTGGATGATACGTAAATTGAAGAGTATACCATTTGCTATTCCAATGGCGGGGGGGGGTAAGGAAAAGATCACATTACGGACGGCTTTTTCAGCTTAATAAATCTGAAAGGAATAAATCGCATGAACTAACACCATGTGCAATACACCGATGTTCCTTCTGTAATAAGACCAATCCCTCATTGCCCAGACCTCCTATTTCCTTGCCGGATGAAAACAAGGAATATAGCTTTGATTCCGAACATCGTGACATGACTGTTGTAGATGGTGTAATGCATACAAGCCACTGTGGATGACCAAATAGTAGCTTGACATACGCAAAACTCACCGACCTGAGAGGAGATCTAAACCTTTCAAAGGAGTGTGTTCAGCTGCTGGGTTCACGTCTCAAATAGAAACATTTGTTGGCTCCAGGAGTAAGGTCATCCAGCCACGGAGACCATGAGAAAATTATGACAGTTTTCCACGTTCCAGGATAAGTCATCATTGGTTTATTGCAACCACATTGTTTGGTGATTCAAATCAAATGCTACAGAATTGACTCATCCAGCAGAAGTCACAAAGTAGTTTTTCTAGATAATATGTGACCAACCAACATAGCAAAAATCTCATCAAAAGGATCAATACCTAGGCTGTACTCCTCATAAGATACCCGGAAACATAAATAAAGTGGACCAGAGAAGAACTCCAACAAATGACCAAGACAACAAAAACACATGATGATGCATATGGTCTTAAATCCCAGAAATGACATAGACAGACTATATGTGCCGAGAAAAGAAAGAGGATGATAACTTGTCAACATTGTAGATAGCATCGATGAGTCGTAACAACGACAAGAAGACAACATAAAAAACGCGGAGGAAGACTGATTACAGCGATCAGAAACAAACAACACAAAAATCAACAGAACAAAAATAACCAGAAAACAAAAATGGAATTAATAAAATCTTTGGACATCTTAAGCAACAAACAAACGAAATCTCACACGAGAAGACTTGGACATGGCTCTAAAAGGGAAACCTTAAGAGAGAAATTGAGTCTTTTCTAATTGCAGCACAAAATAACGCCCTAATGTCAATATCAAAGCAAAAATAGACAAGGCATAACAAAATAGCAGATGTAGACTTTGTAGTGATAGAGACGAAACTAGAAATCACCTTATAGTCGAATGCAGTAAATTAGCACAGAGAGAGTATAAACAAGAAATGAGTAGGTTCGCAAGGTGATCTACTAGGAATTGTTAAAGAAGTTTAAATTTAACCATACGAACAAATGGTATATGCACAACCCGGAATCCGTCCAGGAAAAATGAGACGCACAAAGTTGTCTGGGATTTTGAGATACAAACGGATCATTAAAAAGGCTTAAAGAGAGATAAATACCTTGATCTTGCTTGAGAATAGAAAAAAACTGTGGAACATGAAGGTGACGGTGATACCAGTTGTAACTGGTGCACTCAGTAGAGTCACTAAGAGATTAGTACAAGGACTAAAGGACTTGGAAAAAAGACGACTGGAGACCATTTAAACAACAGTATTGTTGAGATCAACCAGAATTCTAAGGAGAGTCCTGGAGACTTCCTGTGACTCAGACTCCCGTGGAAAACCATCAGCTAACGCCGGTGTAAAAAAATCCCAAATGAGTAAAATAATTTAAAGATTAAAAAAAGGGAAATCGTCACAATGCAAGGAATCTAACTGCCATATCGGGAAAGCCCCAGGATACTTGAAGAAAAAGAAAACAAGTACCTGGAAATATTTGAAGACGTCCCCATCAAACAAACACAGACCAAATCCAAAATAAGTAAAAAGAATATCAGAAAAAAAAAGATAAGTTCTCAATACCCAACTCTGCAGCAGAATTCTCATCGAAGGAATAAATAACTGGGATGTCCACATTATAATATACTCCGAAGCATTCATTAAAAAAGGAGGGGCTCACACAGATTGATCTAATAACATAAGAATTAATGTCGATGCGCAAGGTCGTAAACCCAAAAGAGGACATAGACAGAAATATGGGCCAAGAAAATAAAACATATCCCTGGATTTTATCAGAGTTATAAAATCTGTTGAAAATAAAGTTAACAGTGATATTAGGGCAGTATATGACACAAGGTCAATTTTTTTAAGCGAATTTTAACAGTTTTGAATTCAGAGTTTTCCTTCTCCTAGACTAGTTGCCTCACAAAGGCTGAAGAACCTAGCCTGCCCTACTATTTACCCATAGCTGGAGGGAGAATAATTGGATTCATATATTTCCCAAGGGTATTAGTGCTATGTGAAATGCAATCAGTCTCGGCCAGGATTTGAACACGTGTCACCGTGCCTATTTCCTACAACGATAACCATTACATCACAGGCACCTCCAATGGCACCTCCAACGGGATATCAGTTGTAGCTGATGTACTCAGAAAGGTCTCTATTGGCCGGGGAAAGAGAGTAGGGGAACTGGAGATCAGAGGAAGAATTAAGATCATCCATAATTGAGATCATCACTGTTAAAAACAGATAGAATACAAAGAAAACTTCTCGGAATCTGAGACAACTTTGGGTAAAACAACCCATTAAAACTGGTAGGAAAAGCTCCCAATATTATTATTAATAATAATAGTACTTTTTCAAGTGTTCCCTTTACGCTTTTCTGCATTATTTACGTTCTATCTCTTCTCAGTCAGTCTTTTGCTCTCCACCGATTTCCTCTGTTCATATTCCGTTTTTATGATTATTTGTTGTTTTATTTTTTTTTATCTCCCTTGAACCCTCTAAAATTATCTTACAGCCTCATTATCCACTGATAATCAGCAGTCGATACAGTTTAGCAGACCTCAGAAATTCGTGTCTTTCTGTTTCAATTTCTTTCTTTGTGTTTCATGTGACGAACAGACGGAAGGATGGATAAACGGACCTTTCCCTTATATTCTATATTTAAACTGAAATCCAATGAAAGAGAAAGAGAGAGAGAGAGAGAGAGAGAGAGAAGAAGAAGAAGAAGAAGAAGAAGAAGAAGAAGTGAGTATACTTTGCGAAAGAATTGAGTTCCTATTTGAGAGATTATTTTGTCTTCCATTATGATGTGTAAAAATCAATTCAAATCGAAAAACAAAACAAAAAACGAAAACGGAAAATGAATATAAATAAATGTTTTTTTGTAAATGTTTTGAAGAACATTGAAATGCTACATGTACAATAATTAATTGCTTAATCCAAATGCACAAAGGTTTTTATACATACTCAGTTATCCATGGAGAGACAGTTTCGTTGTATCACGCTTCTTCATTGTGGCAGCCAGCCAATATCCTCAGAAGAGCACTCAACCCACGGGATGGGGGTAAGTATATATATTGTCATCAAAAAATGGACTGTTTCGTTGTATTACAACACCTCAGTGTGGCTAGACCCACGAGATTCTTAAAGCTGGGATCGAAACCCGGTTGAATTTACGTCAGTCTGACACACACACACACACACACACACACACATATATATATATATATATACATCGTTCGAATAAAGTAATCAAAATTTTTTTCATCATACTATTTGAAACAAGCATGAACCAGAAAGATAAGAACAAGTTTGCATAGGCATATAGATAGATTAGGAAATAGAATCAGAACGAACAAGGCATATATATATATATATATATATATATATATATATATATATATATATATATATATATATATATACCTTGTTCATTCTGATTCTATTTCTTAATCTCTCTGGCCTTGGATGTGACCGTGTCCTCTGTTGGTGTGAAATCTACCAACGAGACACATCTGGTTAATTGGTGGCGCATTTACTATAACTAGTTAATTGATCATTGCCCGTGTGCGATGTGGACCGATTACTCAGTGGTAGAGTTTCGTTTCTGTGGTCGCTGGTTCGATCTCCAGTGGTGGAGACTATGGTATACTCTGCTAATGAGAACTTATAAGGTCAAAAAAGACGTCCCGCGTTCCGTATGTCACACGGAGTGCCTGTCGGATTTTCTAGCCCTTGTAATTCAATATATATATATATGTATATATTGAATGTCTGAGATTTTAAGGTATTTTCTCTTCGATTATAAATTACAAGATCATTCCTCAATTTATTTTTCATACCATTGGATTAACCCACAAGGTTTTCCGCGGCATTGAATAGAAAAGAATTATTAATTTTAATAATTTAATTTAATTTGCTTAAAGTTATTTTGTAAAGTCAGAATATTCAGCTATAAAAGTATTTTGCCTCTTGTCTGTTTTTAGTTAATTTATAAAAAGATAAAAAAAACAACATTTAAGAAATTCCTCTGAGTGTGCTAATTTCATAATTTTGGCGATGGTTATGAATATTTTATATTTAGCTCAAACATAGGATGTGTACAAAAAGATAATTTTACATTTTCACAACGTTTTCCCTCAAGTACAAAGCTGTTCCTACACGTCGGTTTTGTTCCTTTCTTATAGCATATATTACAAATCTGATTCAATTTAGGTCAATTTCTAAGTTAGAATGACTCTAAACGCAATAGTCACTTGTTACGTTTTTAAAACATAGTTGACACAATTCAAACAAAAGTGATCTATTTTAAGAAATTTTACAAACTAAGCATCCCCATTGTGATCTTACGACCAACAAAACAAAACAGAAGCAGCATTTTGGAATATCCGGTTCATTTGATTTGATTTTTAAAAAATTGATAAAAATTCAAATAAGAAAATTCACATCTTATCTTGAATTTTAGATATACATCATTTGAATGTGTCTCGTTTATATAAAAGCGATTCCGTTTTTTTCCGACTTACCGTGTGGGATATATTTGCCCTCAGAGTCAGGAAACCAATCATTCCAAGTGCTTGGCTTGTCAGATGTCATCTATGAGATGAGCAGAGATTGTTATTGAGGATATACGCAAAATATTTTCGGAACTGCCATGTGATTTGATGGCTGAAAATAATACTCAGACGATTGCAGTCATATATATGTCCCTGCTTTTCTCTCGCTACCGATTCAAGTGTGTCCCTATATACCAATTCTATCTATCTATCTATCTATCTATCTATCTATCTATCTTTCTAATTCTATTCATTTCTATCCATCTCTGTTTATTATCTCTTAAATTCTGTTCATTCCAATCTATTTCTGTTTATTGGCCATCTAATTCTGTTTATTTCTTTTCATATCTATCTATCTATCTATCTATCTATCTATCTATCTCACTGTGAAGCTAGAATGTTCTTGATCCAAACAATAACATAATTAAATGCTTTTAAAAATTCGATTGGATTCTATTTGTTTGTTTCAACCGAATTGCCAAGTGGGTTTAAATGCGAGATTAAATGTATAAATACATAGGATACCTTCGGGTTAGCAGTTTTAAAATTTATCGTTTCAACTTAAACTATAGAGAACGTTGTTTAGATTTTCTAATGAATTTGACATTACCATCTCATCTTATAATTAAAATCAGAATCATTGAATTAACGATACCTTTAGTTGTCCACTGACAGCACGCATGAATTTCATGGAAATTCTATACACGTTCAATGTAACGAAGTTTCACCAAGTTAATTTAAATTTTACAGCATTGAATTAAACCTCCGTTGGAGAAGAGTTGTGGAATAAAAAAAGTAGAATTATACGAATAATTATGCATTTTGATATAATGTGCCTATTATTTCACAGAAAAACATTAAAGTTTGGTGGTATGATATGAGACTGCTTTATGGTTTGATATTATGACATATCAACCATTGTAGGTTATTTAAAGCCAAACCCTCTTTATACATATATATCAAATATATAAGATTTTTTCGGTTGGGTTTTCTGACATATTAACCATTGTTGATCGTTTAATGCCAAATTCTCTTAACACATATATATTAAATATATATGATTTTGTTTGGTTGGGTTATGGCATATGAACCATTGTAGGTTATTTATTGCCAAATCCTCTTTATATATATATATATATATATATATATATATATATATATATATATATATATATATATAATTTATTATATGTGTAAACCCATTTTGTCGATAACATTTTTAAACGAGTCTAAGCTCATTCCTTTGTACACAGTTAAATGGTTTCAAGTATTGTTATGCATCACTAACAATTCAATTAAACATAAGTACTTTGTTTACACACATTTAAATGATTAAACACTTATTTTTCAAACAATTCAGCTTAACTTTAATCATTTGGTTGCACTGAGTTGAAATAATCAAACAGTTCTATTTGACTCATAGATAGGATCCTATCAAGCGTTACCTCTACGAGCTATAGTTGACTAGGGAGCAATGACAAGGAAGGGGTAATTAACATTTTCCCTACTTCCTGCATTACCAGAGCCTTACCACCAGAGTAATGGCAAAAAAGGGGTACTCAACATTTCCCAAAGCACTATCATTTCAGAAGCGTCACTATTAGATTGTTAAATGTCATACCCAGAACACTCGTAGGAGCAGGGGGTCTTACCCCTCTGCAGTGATGCAGTCATTGTATTCTACAGCCTCAGCCAACTGGGCCAGATACTGCATGAGGCGCAGTGGGTAAATGTTTAGTATGTGCAGACCTTGAAACCGTTCCCTGACCCAAGTAAATTGTTGTTGCCCCGAAAAGGGTCACTAATGAAAACACAAACACGGATATTAGATAACAGATTAATTACACAAGAAAGATAGAGTTACATAGAAAAGGTAAGAAGCCTCGTACTGTTGGGATAACACCGATATTGATCTGCCCTCTGACAGCGAAATCTCTAGTACTAATAACGGTGAGAAGAGTCCATTATGGTAAGATGGGTAAGGCTCTCGCAACATAAATAAACTGAGTTTTGTTTATGATTATGTAGATTTTTTTCGTAGAAAGCATATTCGAGTGTTAAGCAGTGGCTCTTCTTTTAGGGTGAGGCTTTGAAGCTTTTTGAATCACACTCGTATAAATCTCCTTTTTCCCGTGCTTAGCGTGACGCACGCCAAAATCCATAGTGTTACGGTTGATATTTCCTGCCTTAGACGAGGAAAATGTTTATCCATTTAAAAAGGTTGATTTTATTCATCTTCATTAAATCAAATTTTACTTGTAATTTAAAAAAAAAATCTTTTTCTTTTCTCTTTTTTATCTTTTTTACGAGATTCCATTCTTGGTTTTTGCAGTCGTCATTTATATGACAAATTATTTCTCTTAATTTATTCCTTCTTTTCTCTTTCCTTTTATTTTGTTCTTTTCTATGAAAAAAACACTTTCGTTATTTTTTACCCATTTTGCCCCACCACGTAAAACAAGAGACATTTTTATTTCCCGATCAATACGTCTCTCATTGATATGGGATCCGACCAGTCGTATCGCACTGTGGCTAATTTTATCAAATTAAAAATGTCTCACGATATATTCTTTTTGTTATTTTACATTTTTTTAAGAGTAGATTAGGCTTTTTTTTTGTTTTTACTTTGATTTTTATGTTGTTTATATTCTTTATTTGTATTAGTTTTAATTTTTTTTTGTTTATTATTTCTTTGATTATTGGTTCTAAGCAGAACGATTTTGTCTGAAGTTACCAAAATAGGTCTACTTCCAACCAAGATATTCTCCCAGGATAATTAAACATGGAAGATAAAAAAAAATCGGCAATAATAGAGAGTCTGATTAATGGGATAAGAAAGGGGTGGATAAATGCGGGTGGAATGATGTGAAAAACGTCTATGTCACTATTTAATGGCTATTGATATCATTGAATTATTAATAAATAATTAAACTTATGTAATGACTATTGTTCTCATTTAATAATAAATCTGTTACTTTCAGAAAATTTTCAATTGAATTTAGGTCTACGCGATTGGCAAAACAAGTATTGGCACTCATTGACAAAAACTAATTCATTCAAAAGAAAGAATGAACAGGTTTTAATAAAATTTGCATTCTTCGAGAGGAAGAGAAAGGGTAAAAATATCATGATTATCATGATCATCATCATCATCATCATCATCACCAAGGACCGCTGAGATCTAGGATTCTTTTGAACCCCCCCCCTCTCTCTCTCTATCTATCTATCTATCTTTCCCTATTGATCATTGCGTTTGACAAATCTTCTAGACGGCATTTAATGTCCGCACCAAGCTGAGGAATGATACTTTTTTTTTGCTTGTCACCCAACAGTAGGGTATTTATAAGAAAACCTCCCTTACGAGCAAGTTCTTCTTTCTCCAGCAGGGTCTTTGCTCAATATTCTTGGATGATTTATGAGAATTGAGATAAATGTCCGAAAGATTGTTGTTTTTAGGGTGCTGCTTGTAATATTTCTTCAAAACAGCAAAATATATATATATATATATATATCTATATTCAATATATATATATATATATATAACAAGATCTGGATATAAATAACGTTCAAGGATTGGTATGCAATAAAGCACAATCAACCAACCATCCAACCAATGAGAAAAACGAGCAGATTTTTCTCCTGCGGTTAATTAAGTTTTACCAAGTAAACTATAGCCAGACAGAAGTAATTTAGTTCACTAATATTAGCCTAGTGGGTAGAGTGTTCGCCAAGTGGTCCGGGAGACCTGGGTTCTATCTCAGGTCGCGTCATACCAAAGACTTTAAAAATGGTTCTGGATACCTCCTTGCTTAACACTCAGCAATATAAGGTACGTATCAAGGGTAAAGTGGAGCAATCTTAGGAAAGGAGTAGCGCCCTCCCCTACACCTTGGTGTAGTAGCTACTGAAAAGGGAGCCTTCTGGTCACCCTCGACTACGGTCGCCCACTTTTCTATACTATACAACTATTTCAACTGTTCTACAAAATCGCTTTAGAAGACATCAAAGCCTTACTACAAAAGACCTAAATCAATAAGCTTCTACAAGGGATTATGTCAGGCACGTTGACAGGGCTATCAACATTCCTAACAGTGACTTAGCAGTCACTGGTGACCATTTTCCACAGGTTCTCGTGGACGTCTTTTATTTCGCCTGTTGACAAGAGAGGATAAATTTGGGATCGGTAGTTAAGCGGTTAATTGTTCAAATAACTGATTGTAATTCAAATTGAAATTTACACTTGCAAAATAAGTGCTGTCCTTTTGGGCTTCAATTTAAGAGGGTCTTGAAAATTAGCTGTAGAACGTCTGGCTTTTACCTGATTTGGCGCTTGTCACTGTGGGAGATGATATATATTCAACAGGGTCAGACAAAAATAGAACCGAAGATAAAAAGCGACAGGCAGACAGTCAGGCAGACAGAGAGGAAATAAGAAGCAAAAAAATTGAAAAAATTAAAAAATAAAAAGATAAAATAAAGAGTGCGCTGGGAGTGATAATGTATTGACAATTTTTATATTACTGATTGTAATTGTTCGAGTGACTGATAGCAAGTCAAATGTACGGTGACGTTTAAGAAAGAGAGAGAGAGACAGACAGACAGACAGAGACAGAGGAAAATAAAAAAGAAAGACCAAATAAAATCTATGGATGCACGTGCAGGCAGTTTTGATTACTAGTTTCTAAAGTATCTTACAATTTCCGTCTTTTCCTCTAAAGAAATGGCTTCCGTAATTTCAAGTGGCTTCCTGTACTGTGCAACTGATAATTCTCCAAGAGAAATTGCCTCCTCTAAATTAGATTTACGCTGAGTTTTTCAATTTTAGATGACAGTAAGGAAATTATTGAAAAGAAAATTCCTTGCTAGGAATATATATATATATATATATATATATATATATATATATATATATAAGTAAAGACGGTGACCATAGTAAAGGGTATCCCGATGGCTCTCTTTTGAAAAGCTACTACACCGAAGGGTACGGGAGGGCATAACTTCTTTTCCAGGATTTCTGCAGTTTGCCTTTGATATGTACCTTATAATTCTAGGTGTTAACTACGGTGGTATAAACACTATTTTTTGTCTTTGGTATGACTCGACCTTGGATCGAAGCCCGGTCTCCTGGGCCATTGGTGAACACTCTAAGCACTTAGTCCATGGGCTCCAAATTCATTTTGAATTTACAATAAAAATCCTGGCTTATTTTTTAACTCAACTGTTTTCTTTTGCTTGTGTTCATCGATGTCAATAGATGGGGATTATTTTTCAGTTGTCTATCTAAAATCAGGAATATCACAGCAATCCCACGTAACCAGCGATACTTATATGGCAGATGTGACAGAACGATCTTATCTCTCTATCTCTCTTTCTCTCTCTCTCATCACACACACACACACACACACACACACACACACACACACACACACACATATATATATATATATATATATATATATATATATATATTAAAATAGTAAGGTCCACGAAGAGATTTGTATTTTCTTGAAATTATTCATTTTGTTCTTACATACGTGTTATATATGTGCATGTTTCCAGCTTGTTGCTTTCGTCAGCGAACATATGTGGCACAAGGCCTTGCTAAAGGGGTACGTAATGAGACTTGAACTAACTCTTGTTCGCAGTTTGAATGATTTTCCGTTTAGTTGTGGATTTTATATATATTTTATCCCTCTCTAGTGTATTCAGTCAGATTTTTTAAACCTCACCAATAGGATGGACCGTCAAACGCAACCCAACATGTTTGATTGAACCAATCCAAATTTTTATTAATAATTTGAAATATTGGTATTACTTCTCAACTTCCGGGGGCTTTCCTCGTAGTGTCATGGTTATAGCGATGGACTGCGGAATCGTAGTAAGCAAGTTCGTACTCCAGTCACGCTATTACGTTCACTTTCGGGCAAATACCCTTGGGAAAGGTATGAAGCCCCTTATCCTCCCAGCTATGGGTTAAATATTCTTGGAGAATGGTTTTGGCATTAAATAAGCTACAAAGGTTGATATGCCATTAAACAAAGAAACCAAATCAAATTTCGGTATATGTAGTTTTTCACTTTTCTAAAGAAAATGTAGCACGACCCAATAAAGAAAATGTATATTTTTTCCTGCCACAAACTAGGAATGCAAGGAGGAAGATCTGTGTGTGAATGTAGCTTGAATATCAATGCCGTGACAAACTCTTACTCGTCAAGTTGTATATAAACGCATTTCTCAGTCGAATTCACATCAGTGTATGGCATGTGCTGACATGGTCACGTAAGTCTCAGCATGATTTAGTGTGGTCATGTGCCTCGTGTTGTCTGCGTATTTGGTCACGTCTCTTCATTTTATCATGTTTCGAAATGTAGGAGGCGTGTCCTCGTATCACGCTCACCACGAGGTTCTTTATTCTTTCTAAATAGTGGAAACCTACGTATAACTCGAGGAATTGGCTTTCAGCCTTGTCTTACAGAATGAAATAAGGAGTACAAACCAAATAATCGTATTCTTCCAGACTTTTTCTATTAAACAAATAATTAACGATGTTAAAGACTCTTTAACACCTTCACCCTGTCATAGAGGCTTACAATACTTTGTGTCTCTTGGAGAGAATTAAAACCTATTCACAAGTGTCATATCCAGAGTGGTACTGAGTATAGCACTTAACAGTATCTAAGGAAGAGACTCCAGATTGAAAAATATGGGAGGGGGAGAAATGTAGTACCTGCTTGATTGGTATTAAACTCAGGTCCATTATGACATGGTGTTTTATCTGTTTACATCCAATTAAAGAGATGTTTTAAAAAAGTATTCGTATACGATAAGACCGTGTGCAAAGAAATATTTAAAATATTTAATGAAATAACAACAGAAAAATCTATAGATGAACATTCAATGAACTCGATTCTCTAATCTCTCGGCATAAAATAACCCTAGGCATGTTGACGTGTGGTTAAAAGCTATCGTCAATCAATAAACCAATGAAATATTTCGGAAATAACAATGAAAAAAAATTTCCTCTCACATGTAGTTTTAAAAGTACACTTCGAAGTACACCTTTTATCTAGTTTTCTCTAACGAACAATAAACGTTGATATCAAACTTCTTATCCGATGGATGATATAGTTAGTATCACTATAGATAGTAATATAATATCAAATTTTATATTATACATATATAATCCAACGATATGAGAAAAGGAAAAAATGCAAAATAAAATTTGATATTATATTGGTATTGCTAAATCGAATTATCAATTCAGATCATGTAGGTTTGTACCGATATGATGGGTTAATGTATATCCCGAATAGTAATGGGCCAAATACCTCTAGTAAGAGAATGCCTAGAAGAGAAAATTTATATTTTAAAATATAAGTGGCCCGATAAGTTATTAAATAAGAGAAGCAAATTGATAGCTAGATGTAGACATAAGACTAAATGTAAACTATAAAAATTTAAAAACATAGAAATAAATAGTGAAACCAGGAAAAAAAACGTATCCAACATATGCACAAAAAAAATAAGTAGCTAATTAAATGGTATCGAAATTGATATAAGCATTAATATTTCTCTTAAAAGTTAATTATCGAATTTAACATGAAAAGAAAATAAACTAAACGAATAAATAAAAAAGTTAAATTACCGTAACAGACAGAAGAAATTTGAAAAATTAAAATAAAACGGAAATTCAATAAAACAAGGAGGTGACTCCTAAATCTCGTCCCCCCTACACCCCACGTGTTTATTCTGGTTTAAATTTAAATCTAAATTTAAATTTAATTAATTATCCATTGGGTCTGAAGAAGTCCAGTATTAATTTTTTCTTCATGTTTTTGGTTCACACCAGAAACTGAAAATACGGGATCGAAATAAATTTATAATCCTGAATTAACCGGTCTTTGGTTTTTTCTTAAAGATATATATATATATATATATATATATATATATATATATATATATTGCATTTTCCCCTTTAAACATATCGTTGGATTATATATATATATATATATATATATATATATATATATATATATATATATTCTGTTGTATGTAAATCAGAATTCACGTTTTTTGGGTGATAGCATTCAATATGTTGTCCAGATACCTGGTAAACATTTTGGCTCCTGAAACAAGTAGTTGTACTTGACATTGTGATTGTAATAATCTCATTTTCGCTTTTAGTTTTTGATAATCATTCTAATCGTTGCCCCCCATTTTTACAATTATATATATAGTTACAAAAATTATTTCGTGAGACAGGAACTAACCGACTACAGTTTCGCTTAAACGGCTCATCAGGGTACCTAATCCTGACTAACAAAGCACGAAGAAAACCTATTTTTATATAAACCCCCCCCCCAAATATCTCACACGGAAAATTTGCATTAACCCCCCACCCAAAGACCAAGTTTATTATCACGAAATATATATGTATATATATGTCATGATGATGATGATGATGATGTCGTGCCGCTAGCACGGATATCCCTGACCCTCTCTTGCCACTTCTCCCTATTATTCATCGCCTCTGGTAGGTCTTCAGGGCTACATCCCGTATCCTCACCTAGCAGCTGTATGTATGTTCGAGCTGGTCGTCCTGCTTCTGCTTGGCCATATGCGGGGGGGGGTAAATTAGCAGAGAAAAAAAAACTAATTATAGAGGAGCCAAGTTCTTTTGTGTCTACAGGCGTTCACTATCTCTGACCTTTGATTTAACAAATCCCTATTATTATAAGAAGCTATTGCCAATTTCTCCTTATTGAAAAGTATACAATACCTATCACCGGCCCTGTATTTGCGACATTTTTTTACAACTTCACATTTTAATATGGGATCAATGCCTTGCCTATTTTTAATCTCCCACACACAATTAGATAAACAAGTACTACGTTTATATTTTTGGTGAGTAAAACTAGTTCTATGATTATAGTACCTATGTTTAAACGCTCCTGGGTGGACCCGAAGTATACCTTTTTATTTTTACAGTTGTGCGGTTCGCCACTATACACCTCCACTTTGTAAAGTATACATTCATTCTGATATTTGCCTTTAAGGGGACACCCAGTCTTATCCTTACAATTACATTTAGAAGCCTCGTTATGTCTTTCTTTATTAAGTTTCATTATGTTAGATTTATTAATGATACTATTAATATTAGGCATACAACTATAACTTATCTTGATATTATTTTTATTAAACATCTTATGTAATGGGTTTGTTAGTGGAAAATTTCTTTTCAATAGTTTAAAAAATTCACTACCTAATTTATTAACTACCTTCATATTATACGGAGGTGTAAACCAAAGGATTCCCCTTGATCGATTTTTTCTTTTATGTGTATTGGATGTTTTTAAACTATTTTTATAACTAAGTTTAACATTATAGCCACTATCTTTTACTTTGCTCAAATATATATATATTGGAGGAATTAGTTGACAGCCTATGTTCAATATCGTTAGGGATATGTTGAAACACCTGAGTTGGGTGGTTGGACCCCATATTAACATAACGTGGATTTTGATTCTGCTTCCTAAATGGGGTCACAGTCCCGTTATAAAGGTTTAGGGTGATATCTAGGTAATCTGTAATTTTAAGATTCGTTTGGATTTCTAATTTGAACCCAAATCCGTTGAAAAGCCTATGCAAATTTTCCTAATAATATCACATTTTCTAGGGGTACTATTGTCCAAAATAATCAACCCATCGTTGTGGTAAAGTCCGCGATTATAGGGATCAACTATATTATTAATATTATAGAGCAGCAAACACCCAATGAGCTGACAAATTACGGCCCCATCAAAAGCTTCCATGGTGGTATCGAAGTTACCACTAGCCCCTTTCTTGATCCATATACTATCATCATAATATTATAATGTTTTACGGCAGTGCTTAATAACCCCAATTTTATCCAATGGTACCGATATATATTCTCTTGCTAATTCTAATGCTTTGTCCAAGGTTTTTTTTCAGTTATGGATGGGTAAAATTCTTTAATATAGTACTTTACAAAGGAACATTTATTATCTTTGTCATATTCTTTGAACCATTTAATACAATCCTGGATATTACGCCATTGATTGATATTCAATGCTATTCTAAGTGAGGCACAAATATCTTGTACAAAAATTTTACTAACTTTACCCATTTGTGTTTTAGCTGGATTAATCAATCTACATTTAGGGTTCTCCTTAAAGTCACTTTTATGGTCTTTAATAGTAATAAAGCAATTTTTTAAATTATATTTTTCAACCCTGTCTACTATACCTAGTTTGGTCGCTAGCATCTTAGCTTCACTATTTAACTCCTTTTCAAGATGGCGGGGTGCCTTATTATAATGTTTAATCACCTCTTTAAATATCATTTGCCTGTATTTATTCTTATATACTTCGTATAAATTGCCTGACTTATCGGATTTAGTAAATATGCAGTTGGACACTCTAATCTTTCTAATATCACTACTCATTTGCTGTTGAATATTATTATGATTTTTTAAAAGTTTTATAGTCTTAACCAAGCCTTTTAATTCTGATTCAAACCTATCCATTTCTTTAATAGGGGGCGGGTGCTTCTTAGTTTTAAACCTATACTTTTCTTGCCTCTCGTTATAAGAATTATCAATTGAATTGAGAAAAAAATAGGGCTTCCATCTCATATTCCTTATGAAGGATTCAATCTTCCTCAATAGAATTAACTTGTATTGGTGTCTATTCGGTATGGGTATATTTTTATAAGAATAATTAATATTGTTTTTTTCCATAGTAAATGGAGCTAAAAAGTGGTCAATAGTATGGACTAGAGCAACATATAAAATATATTAAATATATATATATATATATATATGTATATATATATATATAAACGAGGTTTAATGGCGTATCAAATTTCTAGAGTAAGTTAATTCAAAACTATATATATATATATATATATATATATATATATATATATATATATATATATATATATACCTTCATACATTTAGCACCAGAGGGTGTCGTCAGTGATATTTTGCTTGGTTCCTTGGAGAGTTTCAGGTCTCGCAACATCATACTCCTCTCGCCTGCAAACCCTATCGGTGATAATCAGTCTCTGATACACCCTACCGTTCACGTAACATAGGAAAGAAAAAAAAAAAAATATATATATATATATATATATATATGTGTGAGTGTGTGTGTGTTTTATTATAAAATAAAGACAAATTTTATCTGTATAATTTATTTAAGATCCTTTTAATTTTTCTAATGACTGTGTTACTTTCAGGTTGAAATTGGCAGATGAATTTCCCAAAATTCTCCCGAGGTCTATCGGACCCTTCATTGCCCATTCTTGTGTAAGGTGTTTTGTTTTTTAAAAATGAGTTTTGAAAGTTTTTGAAAGTCTTTTATAACATAGGAAAATATGCGAACGCAGAGATGGATAAAAACAGGGTAACTGATGTTTTTAAAAAAGGGAACGTTATTTAAAAAGGAACGCTATTTAAAACTAACTAAAGCACTTATCAGGAAAATTGAAAGGATCTTAAATAAATTATACATATAAAATTTGTCTTTATTATTTAATGAAACATGCTTAAATAAACGACTACTTTCTATCCACACACACACACACGCAAACACACACACACACACACACACACATATATATATATATATATATATATATACACGTGTGTGTGTATTTATGTGTGTATGTATGATTTGAAAGTGAATCGTTTGGTTTGGTTTGGTTTTATGGCATATCAATCATTGTAGGTTATCTAATGACAAATCAGTTTTATTCATATATATTAGATATGTATGATCTCTAAGCACATTTGGTTGATACAGTTTTTCACATTTTTTGCACACAGTTTAATGACTTCAATTATAACTATATAACAGTCACCATTAAACATCATTCATTTATTTACACACAGTTAAATGATCAAGAAGGTTTATTTCTAACAATTCAATTTAGCATAAGTCATTTGTTTGCACTCATCTTAAATAGTGAAACAGTTCTATTGGATCCATAAATAGGACTCAATCAAATGCTTCCACTCCGTGCCAGTGTGGACCTGGGAGCAATTACATCGATGGAGTATTTCACATTCCCCTGGAGCCTCGACGTCAGATTATATAGTGTTTTATCCAAGACACTCATTGATGGGATCTTACCTCCCTGCAGAGAAACAGTCGGTGTATTCTACAGCCCCAGTAGACTGGGCTAGAAAGTTAATAGTTTAATTGATTTTGAGATTATCTATTTGCACACAGTTAAATTTAAATTATTGCAATTTATTGTTTGTGTACAGTTGAATTGTTTCCAGTATTGCTATCTAATATTAATCTATATATTCAATATTAATCATTTATTAGTACACAGGTGCCAGTGGTGTAATGGTTATCGTCGTAGGAAATGGACACGGTGACACGAGTTCAAATCTTGGACGAAACTGATTGCATTTCACATAACACTAATACCCTAGGGAAAAGTATGAATCCTATTATTATCTCTCCAGCTATGGGTAAATAGTAGGACGGACTGTGTTTTTCAGTTAAATGGTTTCAATTATTACTATCTCTCCCGGATAGTTTTATTTGCACACAGTTAAATGGTTTAAAGTAATTCCATCTAAAGCTATAAATAATTAAAACCTATAAAGTATTAGGATCATGGACATTTGAAATAGTTAACTTGAAGATTGATGTGGAGTGCATAATTCTCAGACAGAAAAGTGATTGTATGTCAGGAGGGTCAACTGAAATTGTACGTTCATCTACTTTTAGAGAAAAGAAGGATGGCAAAATTCATTAAGAACACAAACAGCTGAATTTTCTCTATTTCCTGCTATTGTTCCTATTTTATTTGATGCTTCTTTCTTTTTCGCTGTGCAAGTATGAATAGAATAATTTACGGATGAATGTATAGATACAGGGAAATGTCATTCCTTTCATTTTGAGGCAGATAAACAAGAGGGTTTGATTAATACCAAAAACCGGCTTCTCCCGCGAGGTGACAAGAATGATGGCTATATTCTTAAGTACATATTCGCCGTAAAATAGAACGGAATTCCGGGTCAAAGTTCATATAACGAATTAGCAAGCAATCAAATCGGCTCACTCATTACTCACATCCTTAAGACTGCTTTTACAAGCCTCTCAGATATTTTACTCTTGGCTACTCGTAACTGACTTATTGATTTTAACGGCTTGTCAACACGTCTAGGTTAATTTATTGCTATTTTATACCTAGATATTAGGTTTGATTTGGTTTCTTTGTTTAATGACATATCAAACTCCTTGGGTCATTTAATGCTAAATTCAACCTTGAAAAGGACAATTGTGGTACTATTTAACCCATTACATACGACAATGCTACTTTGACCAGTCGGCTGGGGCTGTAGAATATACCAAATGAATCTCAGCAGTGGGTCAATCCCCTCCTAACAAGTGTCCTAGATAGAACAGTAAACAATCGGATGATGAGGTTCCAGTAATGCTGGAGCTTTGAGGAATGTGGATTACCCCTTCATTTCCATTGTTCTGAGGTCAACTCTGACCCGGAGTGGTAGCACATGATAGGCTCCTATGTATGAGTCAAATGGAAGTAAACTGTGAACTTTTACTAAACTGAATTGTTGGAAATAGTATTGTTTTGGCATTTAAACTGCGTACTTATGCTAAACTGAATAGCTTAAAATAGAACCGTTTTGACATTTAAACTACATACTCATGCTAAGATTAATTGCTTGAAACGGAAATGTTTTTGTATGCTGAACTGAATGGTTTGAAATAGAACTATTTGATATTCACCTAAGTGTAAACAAAGACTATTCTTATACTAAACTGAATTGTTTGCATTAGAACTGCTTAACTGAATAGGTTGAAATAGATTTTGACAATTAGACTGAGTACTTATGCTAAACTGAATCGTTTGAAATAGAAATGTTTATTTTCAAAAAATGGATTCGGTATTAAATAGCCTACAAAAGTTGATATGCCATAAAAACCAACTAACCAACCAACCAAACAAACATACGATGTCAGAGTTCAGCAACTTAGCAACAACTTAACGGAAGTTCACCCGCCTAGTGGTTACAACACGGTATACATTGTAGATTTATATTTACATTTATGTAGTTTCACAATGGTCTGCTGGGGAGAGAAAACGCAAAAACCGTTTTTGGCGTTGGGACCATCATTGTTTGTATTCTAGCTCCATTCAGTCTCTAGAGCTATGGCATCAAGAAGAAAGTGACAATAGACATCACGGGGGAGCTAGCTTCTTTGTTCATTTAAGGAATCGTCTCTTTTCGTTCCTTTGATTCGTTCCTTGGTCTACTTACTCTGTTCGCCTCTTCGCACACTCAGCCGGTAAAAGAGATAATGAGACCGAATTAAGAAATATATATATATATATATATATATATATATATATATATATATATTGTGATTCACATTTTACCCGGCTTCCTCCAGCTTCTGACTCGAGTGAGTGACACTTAAATGGTCGCCAGAGCAAGCCCGATTGTATTTGTTAGATCTATGATTTCCTAAAACATCTAACTCACTGGAAAGGATTCTGAACCCTGACACATCTTCTTTCATCTGGCTGCTGGCTCTTTTGATAACTTATCTATTGGCATTCTTGTACAATTTGTTTACCATGCAACACAAAGATAGGGCTCTGAATGTTAGTAATACTCCAAGGTGTTGGCCCGGGATTAATGGCATCAAACTGGTGTGTCCACAACTATAAATTTACCATGGAATACAGCTTAGTGTCATTCCCATACTCAAGAAGAAAGGAGTGCACAATTTGGCAAAAATTACATTATTCAATATACAAAAGGACGGATGAGAAGAGATGGAAAGAGAATAATTTAGTTGTACCGCGGATTTCCAAGACGGCAATTACACAAGAACGTTGCGAGCAATATTGAACAAGTCCTGGTGGAAACACCCAACAAGGCACCAACTATACGGCCACCTGCCTCCCATCACGAAAACTATCCAAGTTAGACGAACCAGGCATGCAGGACACTGCTGTAGAAGCAACGACGAGCTCATAAGTGATGTACTTCTATGGACCCCCGCATATGGCCAAGCCAAAGCAGGATGACTAGCTCGAACATAAATACAGCAGCTATGTGAGGATACAGGATGTAGCCCTGAAGACCTGACAGTGGCGATGAATAATAGGGAGAAGTGGCGAGAGAGGGTCAGGGATATCTGTACAAGCGACACGACATGATGATGATGATGATGTGTTATAATATCCATATACCGGGGCATATATATATATATATATATATATATATGCAAAGTAATATCCAGTCAGCGTCCAAAGAAAGTGGGTGTAGATTATTCATGTATAGAATATATGAGGAATATCATATATCATGTATAGAATATATGAGGATAAGTGTAATAATATATGACGGTGAGTATAATATTATTATCCGAAATAAATTTATGATGACAATTTAACAAGGTTTGAGTTTCCTTCTAATAGCACTATATATATATATATATATATGCAAGAGAATTTTTTTTTTACTTACTAATTTTTGCGATTTATTTCCTATGGTTATTGAAGATATCGTACTTATAGAATTTATTAGCTTCTTTGTTTTTATTTAACGAGTTGCCAATCTATGAACTAAGTAGGTTCATTTTTAGTCATCTTTGGTTATAGTGATGAATCAGTGGTTCCCACATGACTTAGCTGTGAATTATTTTTTACTAATCTTTCTATAAAACTCAAGTTGTATGCTGAGCGTGGTCATTGTTGCTTCACTTTGAAAATCTTGAGGGAACCAGTGGTTTCAATTTTACTCTGCCGTGAGTTATTTTTTCCCAAATCATTGCTTAGTATGACACAATTGCTTTATTTACCTACTTGTACGAGAAAGTTACCATCTCTGTATTGATCAGGCTTGTGGTGGCTTACGTCCGCTCTCTCAAAGGAACAGAGACATTCAACGTGTCTTGACATTAAGTTAGTATTGACTAAATTGTATTTACTGTAAATTGTTACATACTAAATTTTGCTAAGTCTCGCTCTATATCTCCAAAGTTAAGTCATAATGAACAAGCTCTGTACCCAGATGAGTGACCTCTCGATAAAAAAAAAGGTAATATAATATAAGCAACATGGGGCCTGTGCGCGGGATAAATCAAAGTTAAGTGAATAACAAATGTTAAAACCACTGAGTTCCTTCAGGATCTCTGAAGTTAAGCAGTAATGAATCAGTCCAATATAAAAATAAGTAACCTCTTGATAAAGGCTGGTTATATAGGCAGCAACTATTCGCGGTTAGGTCATGTTAGAACCACTGATTCATCTCTATGTCTCCTAATCAAGCCAAAAATGAATCTTCTTTTTACATAGATGTGTAAACCGTTAGATAAAAACAAAGAAGCTAATAAATTTTATTGTTAATTAAGGAAGGATTTTGTTTATATTAATCATTTTTCGTTAATTATATTTTATCATTCAGTTTGGTAAGGATTTGAGTCATTTGGTGCAGTTTTCCGCTCGTGCGCAAAGGATATGACAGTCACCATTTGTCATAATAAACCCCCAGACAGAAAATGGGGCTGGAGTGTGGATGATGTCATGCCCAAAAGAGATGGTCCTGAGATTTTGAGGATGTTGAAAAGACCTCAGTTGAGATTCTGCCGTTGAGAGTTGCAGTTGGGTATTCGACCGTTAAAAGATGTAGTTGAGTTTTCTACCGTTGAGTTGTGAGGCTCAGTTTTTCAGATCTCGACTGGCAGAGATGAATTGAGATCTTAAACATCAGAAGATGCGCCGAGCGTTGGGGTGGGGTTAGCATTGTGTGGTTAGTATAGACTTTTAAGAATTGTGTCTGTCTCCTCGTGTTGCCATGGACTGAACTCAGGAATTAATAAACCCGTTCGTGTCTGAGACGATAGGGTCTGCCTGCATTTGTGTTTTGTACATGTATTGTATTATTATTACTGACATCACCAAGTTATACAACACTGTAAGTGTGTAAAAATAAAGCAAAAATATGCGATTTCTTTATGAAACGTAGGAACTAAATAGCAAAAACCAGTATATAAAAAACGATCCGGTCTCTTGAATATATATCCATAGACCCTTGTCTTTGGTCATTGTAATTCAGAACCCACCTAAAATATGGAAACCAGCGGCAAACCTAATTACTCTCTTCGCATCTTTACACATTCGTCCTTTTACATCGGTTTGGTTACATTTCCTGCTTTTATTAAGTGGTCATTCATTTGAGCACTGACCAGGTTCATGGTTGCTCAAATATGGAGAACTAGAAGTAACCGATGCGTTTAACATAAATTGACCCTAGTACCTGGGTTTATAGTTACATATTACTGATGATATAATCGTCTATATGCAAATTTACGAATAAAAAACGAAGACAAAATTTTCTTTATGGATACAACTAATTTAAATGTTCCCCGCTATTCTCTCAATAAAAGAGACAAATAGTTTTCATTCTTTCATCAACAGATATTTCATTCAGAACAAATATAGAACAGGATTATTAAAGATTTTCGCGCCTTAACGAGGACAATGCAGGGAATATATTTTGCTATTATTTTGAATTACAGATATTGGATGTATTTATTTTAAATTGTCAGTTTGGTATTTTTTATTCTTAAATGGACAAGGAAGAATACATCCATTTCGTTTATGCCAACTGAAGAGGAAAATGTGTTATAAAATGAAAAAAAGAGAAAAAAGTAAAAAAACACAAAAAACTTGTAAACTCTTTATTAAAACTTTTTAATATTCACACGGGAATCCAATTCAAAATGGAGCAGAGTAATGTGGGTAATTGGCTCAGTCGTTGTTGACAGAGAGATACTCTGAGATTCATAATAATTTTGGTATGTGAGAAATTGCACACATGCCAAATCGTTTTTTGCTTTTTTCTCTTATTCTTTGTCAGTCGCCTTTCTGTCGACGGTGCTGAGATTATACTGACTGTATTTCTTTTAAGTGTGTGTGTAAGAAAGGGGAGGTATCACCTCCTCCAACAGTGGTGCCTTCACTATATCACTAAAATGTTTTTACAAGTGAGACTTCAGTTCTGGAACTCTGTGAAGTAGGGAGTGACCTATTCATTAAAATTATTTTCAAGTCTCTTCTGACCCAGATTGGTTTCACCTGTTTGGGCTTCATCTATGGGTCATATGAATCTGTTTGAAAATTATTTTTATTTGATAGGAATACTTTATATCATATAGCAATGTGCAAAAACAAAATACCTCTACATTTTCTTTTTTAAGTAGAAGAATTATATTGTGAATTGAATTACCATGACCAGAAAATCCGGCGAACACATATACACGACATACGGGAATACTGAACAGCTGTTTCGACCTTATTTGGTCTCATCAGCAGTGTATGCCGTGATATCAACCACTGGAGATCAAACCAGTGACCACATATTGCAGAGCCGGAACTCTAAAACTGACCATCACTTCATATCACAGACAAGTGACGGCAAATTAACTAGTCGTGGTAATTGCACAGTCACTTAAACTGAATATTTCTTACAAATTACATACGTACTCTTTACGGAAGACATGGTCACCTCCAGGACCACGTCTTCCCAAGAGGATTAGAAATACGCATCCACGTGATTATTATGACCTCAAGCGCAAGGATACAAATCTATGTTTTCTCTTTTAAGTAGCGGGATTATATTGTGAATTGAATTACCATGACCAGAAAATCCGGCGAACATTTAAGCATGACATACAGAAACACAACCTTATTTAGTCTCATCAGCAGTCTATACCGTGATCTCCACCACTGGAGATCGAACCAGCGACCATAGATTGCAGAGCCGAAACTCTACAACTGAGCAATCAGTTCATATAACGCACAAGTGTGGTAATTAAATTCACAAAGCAAAAGACTGTGAAAAACTGCAAAAGATATGTTATATAAACATATAATAATCTCTAAGCATAAACAAATCCCAGAGGATTTCACATCAATCATCAATAGATGCCAATTTTTCCGTATGTATGAGATAATCAGTCGTGGCTTATTCAAATCAGTTTCTATCACTTCTATGTCCTGAACCTGAAATATGTATACATTTACCCAACCTCTCCGCCACAAGCAAGATGTGACAAAAGATCAGTTTTAATGCGGAATATGGCTGGTTTGGGGACACTAGCCTCATCTGTAAAAAGCTAGTTTCGGAATCTACAGCATCATCACTAATAGAACATAGCAGAGATCATATGTTCTGGAAGTCATCTACAGAATTAGTCAATGTAATTTCCTGAATATGCAACACAATTCCTCACTGTTTTGCAGAATCTGCTAGAAAGATATTGTGCCATAATTAACGAAGTCAAGCTATGTTTAAACCAGTTTTTTGCAGAGTATCGAAATCACTACTCAGTAGATTAACTCAAGTCCTCTGCAACAACCACGATGTGACACAAGGGGTGAACTGTAGATCCAAACTCATATTCTTTCTTTTGCCTTAACAAGGCAAGCAAGTCTACTCTACCTTTTCCTATGTTTAAGTCAGTTTTTGTTGAGTATCCTTTGACGATCGTTGGGGCTGAAGAATACACCGACTGTACCTCTGCAGAGAGGTAAGGCCCTCCTAACGAGTGAACGGATTATGACATCAAATAATCTGATTGTGATATTCCAGTAATGCTGGAGTTTAGGGAACGCAGAGTACACTGTCATTGCCATCGCTCCCAGGTCCACTCTGACCCGGAGTGGTTGCACCTGAAAGGGTCCTATCTAAGGGTCAAATAGAACTAAATTGTGTATTTATGCAAAACTGAAAACATCGAACCGATAATTACATGTCCTACATTTAATGGCAACTCCAATAATACAAATGCCTGTAATGGATGGACGTTTGTCTCGGCATCTATCCAGAAAACCACGTCAGTGATGCGACAGGAGGTGAAGGAACGCTTCTCCGCCTTCATGGTTTAAAATTATTAAAATGCATCTAGAAAACCTGAGAACTATGTGCGTTGCATTTAATGCCAACTCCAACACAACAATTGTCTATTGCTACGGTCCCACCAATGTCAGCGATAAATCAGATTTCACAACCTTCTATAATGGGCTATCTTCCCTTACTCAGCACATTCCTAAACAAAACATTCCAGTCATCAATTGTGAGGTGAATTCTTAAATAGGCACATATAAAAATCATAAATTAGGCTTGAACAACTTGCCAAACATGAATGACGAATATCAATGAGATTTTCGCACTAGAACAGTCTTTCATGCCTGAACATTAAACAGTAAAAAAAAATGGAAGAAAACCATGTAATGTAGGGTAGTAACAGAAAGTGTTTTATCCATGTGTCCATGTACTCTTCTAATCTCTTCAACATTCTATAATTGTGGAATGCCTGTGACTACATGTTTAGTAAGAGATCTTGCATTTAGAAAGAAAAAAATGCCCAAGATTACTGAATCGGATACCTATCAGCAAAATTAAATATTTATGTATCTAGGTCTGAGATGTCAACGGAATGTCAGAATATAATATTCTATATGCTGTGCCTCATAGTAACCAAAAGGAAGGCATGAACCCTTGAGACTGTCACAAACTGATAAATTGACCAATCAACAATGTACTGAATACATAACTTGAATAAACTTAAAATCTAGACTGATAGATAATTTTCTGGCTAAATGGTCTTTAATCAACCTAAGTGCAAGGTGTGGAAGAAGAATACGGAATAATTTCTAAAAGGTTTTTTTAGTTTGATTAGTTCAATTTTTGAAAAAAAACAACCCCCACTCCCGATAAATCAACATTTTCATGATTAGCTCTATTATTCAAGCACTTTTTCGTTAAAATTTAACCCAATATGAGTGACTAAGAAAATACACGACTAAGAATCTAAGACTCTCTTAACGCCACTCCCCCAAATACTCTGATATTTTTGGAGATTATTTATGTCCTCCATCAATCCAAGACCTTAAATCCCTTGATGACGCTATATGGATCTTTTAGAAAACTTGCAACTTGCCATCCAAATATTGGTTCACTTAGAACTTCTATTTAGAAGGAATGGAATAAAATGTCTGAAAGATTGACCTTGAATGTATCAAAATCGTTTCGGATTGTGTTAATACAATAACAGAAAAAAATGGTGGCTATACTGATTAAATTTACGGTTTTGTGTCTATCTTCTTATTTGTGGTTTACTGTTTAAAACTAAGATCATTCTTGTTTTATGATAGAGCCGTTTATTATTATAGTAGAATATTCCGAATTTTGCTTCTGCACCCTATATTAGAAAATAAAAAAAATATTAATATTAGTAAAAAAAATAGTATATATCAATACGCGAATAAAACTATTCTCTGCAAGCACCACATAAATGAAATTAAAATGTTGTTTTTTTTTAATGGATACAAGTAAAATAAAAAAAAGAAGTTACTGTCTCATAATACAAGTATACCTCGGTTTACGTAGGTCCGAGTTAAGGTTGTCAAAAAATATGGAAAAATAAAAATGATGTTTAAGTCATTTCATTCGACTTTACGTCTGTATGCCAAAGATATTGAAGTCGTAATATCACTAGAAAAGCGTTAAAAGCACATAAAATCACGTTACTGTAGAATAATAAGGATTAAAGTATATAAAATCACGGCATCTCAATATAATGACTAGAAGAATAAACAAAAAAGTGGAGGACATGGAAATATTAGGGCGAGTGGAGATCACCCAAACTACAGCATTGTCGAGGTTGGCCTGTATACTAACAAGAGTTCCAGAGACTTTAGGACACTTGCAGTCACAGAGACTTCAATGAAAGACTATTACCTGGCGCCGGTGTGAAGAACTCGTTAGGAGTATAAAATAATAAGTAAACAATTACGGATTCAAATACGCCCATCTAATATTGATAATTTAGAAACAAATCGATGCAACTCATACATGATAATTATTACAAAACGTTTTTAAACACAATGAAAATGACTTCATTGAAATAAGGAGGGTGACCTAATACTGGTATTTTTCAAGTTGATATATTTGACTCATTCATTGGACCCTAACAAGTACTACTACCACTACTACTACTACAGACAGTGCTTAGCGTCATAATCGTTGTCGTTGAAAACGAGGCTGTTTTCTTTTCACTATGCGGGTCTACCTATCTGTTCCCCCGAATTATGAGTAAATAGTCGGGCAAAGTGGGTTCTTTAGCCTTGGTTAGAAAACAAGTTTTATGGAGAAAAACAATTCTGAATTCAAACCAGCTGTACTGCGCTTAGTAAATTACCTTTGTCTCATAGTGACCGCAGTGGAGTTATTGAGTAGATAAATACCGCTCCACAACCGAGTGGACCTAGAAGTAATGGCAACGAAATGAGAGAAAAGCTGTTGCTTATTATCAAGAAATATTTTTTTCAAAAATGTTTGATTGCATTGAAACTGGGAGGACGATCGTATAATAAAGAATGTAAGCAAATTTGCTTCAAATCAGTTGAGGAAACATCTACAGTTTCTATGCCGACGAAAATGGTCGTAAATTCGAGTTAAACAAAAAAAAAAGTACACAAGTATTTTTTTTTTGTTGCAATTTAACTGGCCACAATCGAATTAGAAAGGTTCCAGAAAGGTAATTTTGTTTTGGCTTTCCTGAAATTGTTGTGATCAGCATAATTAGTATGGCGCCTATTGAAATAAAACACTTACAAAATGAGAAGAAAGAAACATGTGGAGAAATAAAGAAGAAAGAGACATGAATGGAAATACAGAAAAAAGAGAAACGTACAAAAAAGAAGGTAAAGATCAGGGAAAAAAGGATAGAAAAATATATTTGAGGCATAGATTTAAAAAGAGTGTGTGTGTGGACGGTGGACAAAATATTGAGAATGGGAGAAAAAGAAAAAAAGAATAGACAGTTTTTAACGTCATGTTAAACAATCTAAAATCAGTTTATGCCAAGAGGTTTGGGAATCATGTTCAGTGTACATTTATACTTACATTTTTGAGTATTTTTGTGCGATTCTTTTGCACCAAGTTAATAATAATAATAATAATAATAATAATAATAATAATACATCAAAAAGAGAAGCATGTCTTTGGACACTGCAGGAGAACTAACAAAGCTTTGAAACATGTGTGAGGGTGATGTCAATTGTGATTGATATGCTTGAAATGGTTCCCAAAAGTTTGGAAGGAGGCCTGTAAGAGTTGGAAATTGGAGGACGATTAGGGAATACAGTATTGTTGAGATCATCCAGAATACAGAGAAGAGTCTGGCAGACCAGTGGAGACTTGCTGTCACATAGACTCCAGTAAAAGACCATCAGTTAAAAACACAAGTAATACATAATGATAATGATAATTTCAATATCATTTAATCTTGGCCAGACGACAAGACTCAACAAAAAAGAGAACCTGCAGAATAGTGGACTTTGTAATTTCAGCTGACCATGATACAATATTAGCAATTATCAACAATTATTTCTCTCTCTCTCTCTCTTTCACCTTCTCTCTCCATCGTTCTCTCTCATTATATCAAAGACTTAATTGGGTAATGAAAATACACAGAAAATAGAGGACACGAAACACACACTTAGGAAGAGAAAGAGAATTAAAAGAAGGAGAAGGGAAAGAAAGAGGTAATCCCAACACGGAATCTATCTCGAAATTAAAAGAAACAACCACACCATCAAAACAAGGACCTATATATAAACTGAACATCACAGCGGAGAAAACATCAAAAGTTTAATGAAGAAAGCCATAGGCAAGAAATTCTACGTAATAACTAAATGAATATTTTTAAAACGATATAAATCTCTTTGTGGACCTATTCATATTGAAACATTTACTTCATTCTCTCTTTGGACCGACAAAAAAAGATTTAAAAAATTACACTCAAACACACTCTCGCACACACACACACACATACATATATAAAGATGTCAACTTTGACCCGGAATGGTAGCACCCCATAGGGTCCTATCTATGGGCTAAATAAAACTGTTTGGCAGTTTAGCTGTATGCAACGTATTGACTCATGTTAAATCAAATTCTGAGAAATATAATTTTGAATTTTTAACCCTTTGTAGATAAATGATAGATGTTTAATTAAATTGTTTGTGATACATCGCAATACTTGAAACAATTTAACTATGTGCAAACGAATAAGCAATATTGAATGGAATTATTAGCGTTGAATAGCAAGACTTGAATCACTTTAACGGTGTGTCTATTAGTTTTGCATTGCAAAACTTATATTTATTTAATTATTTAACTGTATACAAATGAATCAATCAGTGTGGAATATATGAAAAAGTTTAACTGTATGTCTGAATTGAATTATTGATATTACATGGCAATACTTGGAACCATTTAACTCTGTGCCATTTAATGAATAGTGTGGAATAGCATAATTAGTATTAAATAGCAATACTTATGACCACTTCACAGTGTGCAAAAATGATTAATATTAAATAGAATAATTAGTGTTTGATAACATTGATTGAAACCATTTAATGATGTGGAAACAAAAGCAATATTTAATTGTGTGGAATCAAATTAGCTCAAGCTCAATTAAAAATGAAATTACCAACAAAATATTTACTAACAGATCATATATATATATATATATATATATATATATATATATATATATATATATATACATATATATATATATATATATATATATATATATATATATATATATATATATATATATATATAAACAACCATTGAAATGTGTGCGAAAAAGTAACCGATGTTAAATTAGATTATTACCGCTACTTGAAACCGTTTGACCGTACACAAACAAATGATTAACAGTAACTAGTATTATGAGTATCGGCTCATTGGTCTAGTGGGTAGAGTGTTCGCCAGTGGTCCGAGAGACCAGGGTTCAATCCCAGGTCACATCATACCAAAGACTTTAAAAATGGTAATTGATACCTCTTTGCTTAACACTCAGCAATATGGGGTACGTATCAAGGGTAAAGTGGAGCGATCCAAGAAAAAGAGTAGCACCCTCCCCTACACCTCGGGGTAGTAGCTATTGAAAGGGAGCCTTTGGGTCGCTCGCGACTACGCTCGCCAACTTTACTTTACAACTTACTTTAGTATCATGTGTGTTATATAAAATAACTTAATCGTTTGCAAAGAAATGAGCTCACATTCGTTGAAATATCATATCTACAAAATTTGTTTACAAATAATATATATTTGATATATATGTATAAACAGGATTTGGCATTAAATAACCTGCAAGAAACAGAAAGTCAAAAAAGATAGTGGAGATAGCAGGATTCTATTTTTAATAAAAAATCATAAGCCAAAACTGATATAATTATAAAATAGTTTTTCGTAAACACTGCTGAATTGAAAAACTTAAATGCAACCGAATAGCTTAACACGTTTAAAACCTAAGATTATATTGCTTGTTTGTTTTTTTTTATTTTTTGGGTTTTATAGCAAATCAATCTTTTTAGGTCGATGGGACGTTCGACAAATAACGATTCGATTGACACCGTTTATCGAATATATGACGACGGCCATCTGTGTCTGATTATTTGTTACCAAGATTATTTACCATATATATCTAATAAAGATATATACGTCCACTTACTTTCCAGCACTAAAATTATCCAGATAGGAATGCGGATCACTGATGGCCAAATCAATTTTTATACAAATAAACAGTTCTATGTCAAACAACTCAGTTTAGCATAAGTACACAGTTTTAGGAAAAAATATTTCTATTTCAAGTTTTTTCAGTTTTGACAAACAGTTTTAATTCAAACAATTGATTTTAGTGTAAGTATAGTTTTTGTTTACACGCAGCTAAATGTCAAACAGTTCTATTTCAAATAATTCAATTTAGTGTAAGTTCAGTTTAAATGTAAAAAACAATTCCATTTCAAACAATTCAGTTTTGCATACAAAAACAATTCCATTTCAAGCAAATCATTTTAGCATAATTACGCAGTTTAAATGTCGAGACAGTCCTATTTCAAGCAATTCAGTTTAGTTTTAACAATTCAGTTTAGCGTAAGTACAGTTTCGATGTCAAATCTCGTTCTATTTCAAACAATGCTGTTTAGTTTAGCTATAGGCACACAATCTAGTTCTATTTGACCCATAGATAGCGCCCTATCACGTGCTATCACTTCGGGCCAGAGTGGACCTGGGAGCAATGGCAAAGAAGATGTACTCTGCATTCCGAAAATCTCTTGCATTACTGGAACCTCACCATCAGATTGTTTAGTGTCATATCCAGGACACTTGTTTGGGGTACTTATCACTCGGCTGACTAAGCAATTATCCTATTGCGTACATATATATGATAGGTGTAATTATTTTTAGACTTCTACGTATGAGGATCTTAGAAAAACTTCTAAGACTCATTCTGAAAGAGGAGCATAGGTGAACATCTTTGTTGTGGCTACAGACTACTACATGAAAATAGTTCCGCTATAGCTGTTTGTTCTGTGGAGGGCTCACATATATTCAAACGACTCTGGTATTTATACATCTTCGTTGTACAGTTACACTGCCGTTGAGTTTGTTAATAAATGATGCATTTGTATTATATGAACTTGCTCTGGAAATTCTAAAATCCAAGTGTGTTTTGTTTATTTGCAAGTTAAACTTTTTTGAATAATGTTATAGGTTTATTTATTTCAATATTTCAACGACAGCGAGGAACGGCCAATCGGAAATTAAAATAATGAGTAGTTTCTCGCTGAGAATCGAACTCATATCTTCCTTTATGCCTGGCTATCCCTGCTGAGTTGAAACAAATTCGATGAGTAGCACTCGAAGCGTAAAACCATCCCATTGTCAAATGTTGTTCGTAAATTTCATAATATTGTCAAAAACTTTTCAGTTGTGTTTCCTCTTACTGCAAACTTTTAGTCTCACCCAAGTACACACACATAAAAAATGTAAAGTTGGTTACCTTAGTCGAGGGTGACCCGACGTCTTTCTTTTCAATAGCTACAACACCGAGGTGTAGGGGAAGGCGCTACTCCATTCCCTTGATTGCTCCACTTTATCCTTGATCCTTACTTTATAATGCTGAGTGTTAAGTAAGTTAGCATCGAGTACCATTTTTTGTATTTTGTATGTCTTGATCTGGGATTGAACCCCGGTCTCCCGGACCATCCCCGAACGAACAGTGTTTGGCCAGATCAATTTTTTAGCGGAGTTTAATAGATTTTAATACAGTTTTCCTTCTTCCTGACCGTTTGCTATACCAAGTTTAAAGAGCACCGCCTGTCCGACTATTTACCCATAGTTATAGGGAGAATAGCTGGATTCATACTTTTTTCTGGTGGTATTACCGCTTTGTGAAATGCACTCAGCCTCATTCAGGATTTGATCTTGGGTCACCCAGTCCATTTCTTATGACGATAACCATTACGCCATTATTGGTTGTTGAGTTTAGATGTAGTAAACCTTGATTTTATGAATAATTTTAATCT
Source organism: Sepioteuthis lessoniana (assembly GCA_963585895.1). Taxonomy (NCBI): domain Eukaryota; kingdom Metazoa; phylum Mollusca; class Cephalopoda; order Myopsida; family Loliginidae; genus Sepioteuthis; species Sepioteuthis lessoniana. The sequence continues at coordinate 41,244,631 of OY757928.1, read as the reverse complement.
TTATTCATTTTTCTGTCACCGCAAGAAACGGCTTCTCGGTAATAAATTCAATGAGTAGTTTCACGCTGAAAATTGAACTCATGCCCCACTCGATGCCAAAATATTTCAACAGGCTGTTGTAATAAATAAGCTACGATAGCAGTTCTTATTGTAGGTTTATAAATCAAATCTTTTAGCCCATCCCATATTCTCATATCTAATCCTTTAGCACCATGTTTTCAGATTTTTTTTTAGAATCCTCCAAAATGTTTATTTTTTAATTTATTTACATGACATCTTGTCAATCGTTATTATAACACTGGTTTACAAAGAAATTGAGGCAAGTACAAAAATACCCGTTTTTACCTAATTTGAGGATGCTGAATTCAAATTTAAAATCCGTTTTTACTCATCACCTCTTGTTTTTTAAATATGCATAGTGTGCATTTTGTACATATACGGTACATAAAGGCGTATATGAATTCAGTGTTAATTCTAATACTGTGAGATTATGGCTTATTTTTTAGTAATTATGTACTAAATGTAAGTGATCGCATTATATATATATATATATATATAGTCATCCACAGACAGATCTGTTCCGTTCTATCAGAACTCATCAGTGTGGCTAGACAGTATTTCCCCGTAGCTGGGATCGAAACCCGGTTGACTCAAACGCCAAGCCAAAGCTTCTAAACATTTAGCCACGAGGAGATATTAGCTGCAAAGTAAATTTTAAACGGTTATGAATCACAATTACTATTGTTTACATACATCCGTTCAACGGCCGCTGAGATCTCAATTCAAATACGAAGAGACTTGCAATAGACGCTAATGGCAACACGATTACTTCTTCGCTAGAGAACTCGACCAAGACGGATCTTGACAGTTAAGGAAGCAGATCTCAATCCACACTCTGGCAGTCATTGGAAGAGGTTGTCTCGCAGGCGGCGCAGGAGGTTGGTGTCCCTCAACTATCGTGTTACACATTTTTTGGGTTACTAAATATTAGTATTGCATTTTCAAATGCACATTTAGTTTTACTTGGTTGTATTTTTAGATTCTCCAATGGCTTCAAGTAGTCAAAATCTCGAGGATGCCTCAACAAGGCCAATTCTTTCTGCTACGTGTGTGGGGACTTCACAACAGTTGCACAGCTTCGAACCATCACTTCCCTCCTCAGAACCGCCTACTTTCACTATTTTGACAGTAAAATTGATCAGGACAAGTCTTGGGCGCTTCACATCTGTTGTAAACCCTGCTACAATGGACAAACTGCATGGTTTAATGGCAAGAAAGCGGCTTTCAACTTTGCAGTCCCGATGGTTCGGAGAGAGCCGCAAAACCACGCAGATGATTGTTATTTTTGTTTAACTAATATAACTGGTTTCAATGCATCTTCTAGGAAAAAGATAAAATATCCCAACCTTCGATCTGCTATGAGAACCTTTCCCCATTCAGATGATCTTCCTGTACCCACGCCTCCATTAAATGAGGATCTTCTTTCCTTATCAGATGAAGAAATGCCTTCAAGGGAGGATTCTACCGAGTCAATATCTTTGGAAGATATTGAGTCTACATATTCAGGAACAAGTGGCAATGAGCCACACTGGATCACGCAAGAAGACCTGAATGATCCTGCTCGGGATTTGTATCTGTCAAAACAGCAGTCAGAGCTCTTGGCTTCCCGGCTTAAACAGTGGAACATAGTCCAAGAAGATGTAAGAATCACCAGTTTCAGGGATCGGAAGAAATAAGGTCATTGGTCTTCTTATGGGTATGCCAGCGGGCTGCACAAAGTCTGTTGTTTTCTCTCTCGCTGGGATAGTCGAGCTGTATCCCAGCATTACAAGCAGAAAGTCAGTGGGTCTAGAAGCACTTTTGTTCCTGGCGAACACAGCCTCAAGGAGAATCCTCTGGTGGACATGAATAAGGTGCTTCTTCCTCCTCTTCATATCAAGCTTGGTTTGATGAAGAACTTCGTGAAGGCGTTGCACAAAAATGGTGCTGCCTTCCAACACTTGTCTACTGTGTTCCCAGGTCTTAGTGCTGCTAGGCTCAAAGAGGGCATCTTTGTCGGACCTCAGATCCGAGAAGTGCTGAAGGATACTGATTTTGAGGAGCTTCTTAACTTAAAGGAACTGAGAGCATGGTAAGCATTCAACGTCAGTCTGTAGTGGCTTCCTATATAACACACGCGTACCAGATTACCAAGCCTGTATTGAGAAGTTGCTAAAGTCTTACGAGGATATAGGGTGCCGAATGTCACTCAAGATTCATTTTCTCCATTCCCACCTCAACTTCTTCCCGCCAAACCTTAGAGCAGTGAGTGATGAGCAAGGAGAAAGATTCCACCAAGTCATTATGAAGATGGAGATGGTTCCATTTGCCTATCAAGGCAAATGGAACCCCGGCATGATAGGAGACTTCTGCTTGATGCTCTTGTGTAACATCCCGGAGGCAAAATACACCAGATCTTCGAAGAAAACACACTTTTGACTGTCTGTGGTACTATGAATTGTGTAATTGTGTCATCCAAGTATATTGATTTAATCAGTGTTCTTTATCTATCCTGTTTTGTTTGTTATAAGCTGCTGCAACTCTTGAAATATGCACATATATTCTCTATTTATACTAAAATGAGACTATTTACAAGACAGATAACTAGATGTGATAGAGCAAAACTATTTATAAATTTGAATTCAGCACACTCAAATTAACAAAAAACACCTATTCCAATTCTTGCCTCAGACCAAAAATTTATTTTTGTAAACCAGTGTAATCGTAGGCTCCTTTGGTTTGGTTTTACGACACATCGACCATTGTGGGTTATCTAATGCCCAATCCATTTTAAACTTATAAACAATTCTACTATAAATATTTTAGATTAGCATAAGTATACAGTTTCAATGTCAAAAAACAGTTCCATTTCAAACATTTCAGTTTAGCATAAGTACACAGTTTCAACGTTAAAAACAGTTCCATTTCAAACAATTCACTTTAGCATAAGTACACAGTTTCAATGTCAAAATATAGTTCCATGTCAAACAATTCCGTTTAGCATAAGTACACAGTTTAAATGTTAAAAACGTTCTATTTCAAGCAATTTAGTTTTGCATAAGTACACAGTTTAATTCTATTTGACCCATAGATAGGACCCTATCAGGTGGTACCACTCCGGGCCAGATGGCAATGAAAAGGTACTCTACAGTCCCAGTCAATAGGGCAAATGTAGGTTCGTTAAAATATTATAACCAAATGCCAGCATTGATATTATCATCCATTTTCTCGACAGCCGCATAGCCATCTTTGTATTTCACAATACAAGAAGCCTCAGATTCACTGTGCACATGGCTTTACAATTAATAAAGGAATCAATGATATATGTTAAAGCGATTTTAGTGGCAATTTAAAAAGAATGGTTTTTCTTTTTATATAGTCCTCTCGTGTCCTTCCGGAAAAAAAGCAGAAGAAAAAGAAAATACCGAAGTCATGGGGAGGATCGGAGTAAAACGTTTAAGAAGAAAAAAGAACAAAAAAGTTATAGAGGGCGCTGTGAGATCCGATTTAAAAAAAATGTCTGAAGTAAATTGTTTTCAGTCACGTACAGTCGGCCCTAATGACGCAAGAGACAATAACACCACAAAGTACTCAGCAGTTAATTTTGATTTACTTTAATTATTCGTTGTGGCTCAGACGAAAGCGCATAGAGTCGTGCTGGGAAAGGCTTAAGAGTCATTCATTGAATAAATTTGATCTTCTAGCAAAGAAAACAAAGGCAGTTAAAGAAACTTCACAAGCAACTGTTGGCAAATTTGTATAAGAATCATACCTTATATTGTTTAAATAAGAATATACACTAATGTAGCAAATCGTGAATAATTATTTAAAAAAATTTTTAAAGGCCATGATCTATGGTTACTCATACTTCTAAAATCCCGACTCATACTTCTAAAATCCGGACTCATACTTCTAAAATCATAACTCATACGACTAAAATCCCAATTATGCTCATTCTATCTAGCCCAGTCGGCTGGGGCTGCAGAATAAAGCGACTGCATGTCTGCAGAGGCGCAAGACTTCCCCAACAAGTGTCCTTGATATGACACTAAACTATATGCTTTTGAGGTTAGAGTAATGCTGGAGCTTTGGGGAATGCAGAGTTTCCTTCATTGAAATGTCTCTCTGGTCCACAGTGGCCTAGATTGGTCGCAGCTGATAGTGCCCCATGGGTAAAGTAGAACTTAACATAGTACTTATGCTAAACTGAACTGTTTGATATAAAACTGTTTTTGACATTTAAACTGTGTACTTATGCTAAAGTTGATTGTTTGAAATAGAACTGTTTATATTTATGAAAATGAATTTGACTTTAAATAACTTATTATGGTTGATAGGTCATAAAATTAAACCAAACTAAATCAAGTCTTATTCTATTCTCGGCAAACAATTATGAAATTAGTCCATTAAACGACGCAGAATTCGTAAATCAACTAATAGATTATAAGACGCAAAACAATATCGCTTCCAGACATAGTAGACACGTGACCAAGTTCAAATTCTAGATGAAGCTGTTTGCTTTTCTTTTCATGCCAATATCCTTTGACAAGACAATAATCCATATCTTTTTCTCTAACCCCTCAATAGATTAATGGAAGGATCTTTGGTCGTGATAGGGCACTCATACTAGTAGAAAGAGAACTCTGAATCCAAATTAGTTTTATCTTGGGTTGCATACTGCCTTTGAGGAAGACGTTGGGTATGCATTCACATTGAATGCATACCCAACCTTATATGTGAATGATCAAAATCCTCTATTTAAGAGAGATAACTATTTAATAGTACAGGGAATCTCAGGACAGATTAAACTCATTAATATTATAACAATTTGTTACAGACAAGCGAAATGGCTGGCATTTTGGAACACGGCCTGTAAAAATGTATCCTTTGAGATAAAGACATCTGTCGTGTTCTGGTTAGTGATTACAAGTAGTAGTAATAATAAGACAAACCACGATATGTGAGGAAAATAATTATATTTACAGGAAAGAGTATTTACAAGAGGGAGACTGTTAGTAATAAGAACATAGGATCAGTGATAGAGTAATGATATACTTCAACAATAGGAACGGCTCTTCCGGTCTGACTCATAGGCTTATTTTATTTCTTGTATGTCATACAAGAAGGCACGAGGCATTATAGTTTTGGGGGGAGGGGAAGGGAGCGGTCTTGCTTTAACTATATTTTCTAAGGGAACCTAGCTAGCCACATTCGCCGACCCATTCAACAATACAATATATAATCACTCGTCCACCACCATGCACGCAGCAACCACCAAAATACCACATTTTCTCTATGAAAAAGTCCTACTTAAAACCCGAAAGTGATGCATGATTTTATTTACAATGTATGATTTTTTACAATGGATATGATGGAAATGGGAGAAAAAACCCCGAAAAAACATATATACACGAAAAACAAGGAAAAAATCCCCCGTTTGGTTTCCCTCCCATCCCCCCTCTATAAAATTGGAGGCCTACTGTTTTCCGGGTCGAAAGAAACCGGAAACAAGCCGGGCCTACCCTAGGTGGGGCGGGAATCCTAATCTACAGAGATAAAAGAAATAAAGGGTCGGGCGCGGTATGGGTCGATAGAAGCAGATAATATGATTTTTTACATATGAATTTTCAAGATCTTCAATAAAAACGGGCTGGGATTCGGGTTGAGGTACAAAAAAATAATAGGGAGGGGGAAGATCTTGAGAAACTAACGACTAGATGACGGGGACAATGACACACAACATACTGCTAACTAGGTTACAAGGGGGAAAAAACAATTCTACTTACCAGGGATGGGGTCCCTAAGGACCCGTACCGTAGACGCCATGGGCCGGCAGAGGAGGGAAGGATGACTCCAACGTTGCCCCCTTTCGTACGACCAGGCTCGCTGCAGTCACCCACCTTTTGCTGAATGTTATGCGATCCAAGCGTTTTCTATCGCATCTGATTTTGACACTCAGCTGATGCCGAAAATACAAAACCAGATCACGATGAGAAAAGTTTCCATCGTCATACAATCCCTTGTTTCGCGTCGTCCAAATCACCATTCGGGCTACAGCTAGGATCGCAAGAAAAACCACACGCTTTTCACCATGAAACGGAGGAAGAACGTTGTCTACGACGTAACCAACGTCGAGCAGCACAAGCTTTTTGGGTTCGATGCGAGCCGTCCACTCCCCGACGTGATCCCAAAACGGGCGGACTCGCTTGCAGTAGTAGAAGGCGTGCTCAGCCGTTTCTTCAAACCCACTGCCACAGCGAGGGCAATCAGGCATGTCTGCCAGGCCCGCCTTGTAGTTCAAGTCGCCAGGTGAGCGAGAACTCGGGATTGTTCAAGAAGCTCGATCCTGGCGCCCAATTCCAGTGAGAGCGGATCTCCTCCGCCGTCCAGCCGTGCCGCTCGCTGAGAGGATCAGAAGCAGAACCCACCACTAGCTCCCGATACAGTTCCTTCCGTGGCCATGAAAGGTCACTGGACCCAAGAAGGTTACGAAGGGCCTTTCGGCACTCGCGGACAAACAGTGCTTCGCCCAAAGGCCTACGTCGACCTTCAGCCTTTGGGTCTGAGTTGAGGCGAGGAAAAGTCCGACTCGCCTTTCGTCTCCACACTGAGTCCCCCGTCAAGACATGGCCCAGATATGCAAGTCTTTCAGCAAGCCAGTGGCTCTCCAGATCAGGCATACCCAGGATCCCGTTGCGAGTACGTTGGATACAGACCTGCCTACGGACCATCGGCCTTGCACTTCCCCAGAGTAATCTGGAGAGGGATCGTTGCAGTGCCAACCGATGTGCCTTAGGCAGAGGAAGTACAGCCAATCGGTAAAGGATCAAGGGGAAGACGTACGCGGCGCACGCCTCAGCCCTGCCCTTTAAGGACAACCTCCTTGAAAGCCAGATTCCCACCTGAGCATTCACCTTAGCATGTACTTCCGACCAATTTCGCTCCAGTTGGAGGTTGTGGTACATCATGCTAATCCATCTGCAGAACTCCGGTTTGAATCCGGCAGTCTCCAAAACAGACGCCAAGAACCGATGGTCTACCCTATCGAAGGCCGTGGACTGATCTAAACTGATCAGCGCGGATTCGGTGTCGTCTTTAATCCCCTCTAGGACCTCGCGAATCAAGTGCAGGTTGTCCTGGATCGATCTTCCCTTCATAGCAAAGGTCTGCTCGGGGCCGATCAGATCGCTAATGACAAGCTGTAAACGATTCGCTAAGACCCGGGCCAAAATCTTTAACTCTGTGTTAAGCAGAGTTATGGGCCTGTAATCATCTAAACCCTCCCAAACATGCCTGCCACCTTTCTTCAGCAATGTGATCACGCCCTTGGTAACGCTACCAGGGATGGCTCCCTGGGCGAACCAATGGTTGAACATATCCGTCAGAATAGGTACAAACATGTGCGACATCCTCAAGTACACTTCGTAGGGCAAACCATCTAGTCCCGGCGACTTGTTGAGGCCGACCTGCTTCAACGCGTCACGGACTTCGCATTCAGTAACCACACCCTCGCAGCTAGCCGCTTCCGCCGCCCCAAGGCGGGGGAAGTCGGCGAGATAGCTACGAAACCCCCGGAGCGGGAGATCAGTGCAGCGGGCAAAGAGATCCCGAAAGTGCGCCCGAAAGGCGTCACGTATCTCACGACCCGATCGCAGCAGACGCCCGTACGGGGTCTTGACAGATGCGATGTACCGATCGGGGAACCTTCGCACTTCTTCTTCACGCGCAGTCGCGTTCGATTTCACAGCTTCGTTGAGAACTCTTTTTAGCCTAGATCTAACTACGAATCCCTTGTAGCGCTCGCTACTCTCACGCTCAAGGTCCCTCCTAGCTAGCTCTACACCTAGGGAGTCCCCCCCAGCCACCGCCCGGGAGAGTCTATCATCTATAGATTTCGCCTCCGCGGTCCTATCTAAGTTGAGCTGTCGACCGTATTTGGTGGCGAAATCTCTAATCCTATGCTTAAGTGAAACCCACCACCTATTCCCGGTAACCGCCCCCACTAACGCCCGCTGAATTAGGGATTCTAGCCGATCCCGGAAGTCCCGTATCTCCAGTAAGGAGGTATTGAACTTCCACTAGCCGGCTAGACTAGGCCTATTTGCTAACCGCAGACTGACTCTAATGAGTTTATGGTCAGTCCACGCTATCAAGTGGAACGTGGGACAACTAACAAAATCAATGTCAGCTCTTCTCACAAACACTATGTCCAAGTAGGAACCTACTTTGGCAGAGGGCGATCTATTTAGCCACGTCCACATCTCCCGCCCTGGGTGATCAAGACGAAACCTGTCGACGAGACTGTGACGAGTCACGAAGCCGACAAGGCTGCTTTCACACCTTCCCAATCTTTTAGCTCCCCGCCTGACCTTATCTATCTTGGGATCAAGGATCGCATTCCAATCACCCATTAAGACTAGCCGCTTCGTATCGTCCAGGAACGGCGCCAACCGACGAAAAAAGGAAACCCTCTCCGCAGCGATATTGGACGCATAAACCGCAACCAGACGAACATTGAAACTTTTCACGGCAACATCGGCCACAACCAACCAGCCCCCGTCACCTGCAAAAACAACGTCAACATCAGCATCAAGGTTGCGTCCAACTAGCAAAGAGACCCCAGCGCTGGTGCGGCTGCCGTATGCTGAGAAAACGTTAAAATCGCTTTCCAGCACCCGACAGTCGCAACCGCAAGTGAAGTGAGTCTCCTGCACTGCAGCAACATTCACTCCGAGGTTCTTGAGTTCAGCAAGCAAGCGCGTACACTTGCTTGAATCTCTAGTCCCCTCACATTCAAACTGGCAAGGTTTAAAGCCAATAATCCAACTTACCTTACTCAGTGTCGACTACGGGCCGGAAATCCTTCGGGGTGAGGATGCCGACGGCCTGACGCAGGGAACCGGTACAAAGTTCAGGAGTAACTCGGCCGCTCCTGGAAATTCCACCGACATCATAAGGAAACCGCAACTTTAGGGACCTATAGAATGTGGGATGAACATAAATCGGGACCCTGCCCGTACATTTTGCAGATATTTCATTTACTGAGTCGTGCCCCATTTCCGCCAGCCTCATGTCCGCTCGACTGGCTTCCTCAATAAATTGCCAGAGCCCCTAGTTCGGCTGCCAGCCGAACGGACAAAGGTGGTCACCATGGCTGCACCCTCAAAAAGATATGGATTTGTTATTTCTTTTTGATCAATTTTTTTAAAGTCTCTAAGTGGTTTCAAAAGAGTTTTGATCTGCCGATCTAGTGATGGCGACTCCAGAATGTCCTGACAAAAATAAAATGAATTTAAAGCTTGTTGGACCTCTCTGGAGGCCGACTTGGAGCGTCGCCCAGTGCCAGATGTTGATGGTGATGGTGATGGTGTCGGGTTTCTCGTTGCTGAATGGGACCGGGAGAGTATTTTGGGTGTTGAAACAGGTGATAATGTAGGTGGTGTTGGGGATAGCAGGAGTTTAGTTGAGTCTACAGGGGTATTTTTGGCTTGTTGTGGGGGAGGAATAATTTGGGCTGGTCGCTGTTGTTGTTTTTTCGGTGTCGTCTTTTTCAATTGTTTTTTCTCCCCCTCTCCCTCTGTGGTAGAATCTCCGCTATCCCTCCTTCTCTTCAAGTTTAATGAGGTATCCATTTCCTCATGTTGTTGTTGTTGTTCATTGTTATTTACCTTTTCTTTCTTTCTTTTCTCTGTTTTTGTGTCGGTTTCTTTTTTCTTTTCCTCTGGTTTTTGATTTTCCATGGGTTTTCTTTTTTCGCCCTTCGTGTCAGTGGTTTTGGCAGGTGGTGATTTTGGGGCTTTAGGTGGGGACTTTTTGCCCCGCGTTACCTGGGTCCACCCCTCCTCATCTCTGCTATTGGGGTCGTTCCCAGCTTCTGCTGGAGTATTTATTTTACTTTCCAGCTTGTTTGCTGTTGCTGATGTTGATGGCGCTGGTGCACTGTTTGTTGATGCTGATATTAATTGGGTCTTGGATGCTATTGTGGCCTTTACTGTTGTTGGTGCTGTTGACGTCGTTGTTGTTGCTGTTGTTGTCACTGCTGCGCCGGTGGCCTTTTGTGGGCATGACCTCGCAAAGTGGCCTATTTGTTTACAATGCCAGCATTGCGGTTTTCGGCCTTCCACAACCACCAACATGGCTTGCTCCTCATACTCAACTGTGTGGGGGATTGCTTGGAACCCTCCCCTGTTAAGGCACATGGTAAACGAGTAGTCACCGTGTGCCGTGCCGCTGGGTGACTTCATGGTCGTAAATTCTTCGACGTCCCCATAGTCGCTGAGGAACGCCGCCAGAACGTCACCAATTAGTTGTATTGGCACGTTGCACACGGTGACTTTGATCCGTCTTCTGCCCATGTATTCCGGCTGTAGTCAGTATTGTTTTGTGTTTATGCTGTTGTTACTTGCCAGCTTGGTGGTCAGTTCTTGTGATGGCAGCAGGATATCCCAGGTAGGAAAACTACGTCTACAGAAATATCTAGCTGGGATTCCTGCTGCTTTTAAAATTTCCTCGAATTTGTCTTTTTTCAGTCCAGCCAGTCTCCTGGTCTTTATGTCTGAGACAATTAAGGACAGGGTTTTTGGCTGGACTGCTTCTACCAGTTCAGGTATTGGTAGAATTCTATTCTGGGCATACTTTTCAACCCTGTCCTTTTTATAATCTTGTGGCAATTTTTTGTTTTTCTGCGTCGACCAGGAGACTGGTATTGACGGCACTTTTTGTGCCGGCGGAATTGTACTCGCCGGCGTTAAATTTTCTGCGGAGGTACTAGGCAATGACGGCCATTCCGGTTTTACTTGGGATATAAATATATCCTCCTGTGTAGTAGGTGTTGGTTCTCCCATAGTTGCTTTAGGCAACTAGGGAGATATAAAATCGTATGGTTTAAAAAGATATGCTGATGGATGAAAAAACAGTAAATGCAGTATAAGAAAGTCTTTCGAGTTGACCCCCCTCAAAAACAATACAAAATAACGATTGTTTTGGGGAGCGGCACAAACGCAATAACAAGTCGTTCCAAAAAATCCAACGAGTTTAACAAGTGTAACAAGTTTAACAAATAATCAACAATAATTTTTTAACAATAAATTTAACAAAGCACTTACTTTTCGTAACTTAATAATCCAAAAAACAGAATAACACTACTGGCGAGTGGGCTTATTGCCAGACTAATCTCAACTACTGCCACAATGGCAGATGGAACAGCTCATTATGCTAAAGGGAGGTGATACCCAACAACATCAAATCAATATTTTCTTTTAATGTTATTCTATCAGCTTTCAGAACATGCAATTGTTTTCTTTTAGTTTCTAATCTCATAAATAACTAATTAATGTATTGATTGGTTGCATCTATTTTGAGACAGTTTAGACCTTATAAATCTCTTCAGCAGTGTATACCGTAATCTCCACCACTGAAGATCGAACCAGCGACCACAGATTGCAGTGCCGAAACTCTTCAAGACAGTTTAGAGTGATTTTCTCTCCAAAAAAGTAGTGACTCTCCATATCTTTTCCCCTCTGGTCGAAAGTGTTGTGATCGCAGAATAATAGTTTTTATAATATACAATTTTCAAACCTGAAACAAAAAAAGAACACATTATTTTTAGTATAATTATTAGCAGTTGCATGTGTCCCATGTATTTTGAGACGCTCTGTAATAGATTATTTTTTAGTCTTTCATGAATTGCATTGTTTTTCTTTATCATGGTTCACTGTCAAAAAGGGAACCCAATGAGTCATTTATTAAATAATTTTCTTTTGTCTCTTTTTTATGTATCTGAAATATGCCTGATAAAACAGAGTTTTAGAACAAAAGAAAATGAATGTAAGAAAAATTCCGATATTTAAACAAAACAATGTTTTATCTATTGTAACACAAAAAAGTACAGGGGGTGTCCTCGTGGTGTAATGGTTAACGCGATGGACTGCCGAATCGTAGTAAGCGAGTTCGTACTCCAGTCGCGCTATTACGTTCCCTTTCGGGCAAATACCCTTGGGAAAGGTATGAATCCCCTTATCCTCCCAGCTATGGGTTAAATAGTACTACTACTGTTCTTCTAGGAGAAGAGATTTGGCATTAAATAAGCTACAAAGGTTGATATGCCATTAAACAAAGAAACCAAACCAAAGAAGTGCACAAGAATCAACGAAATTTTTATAATCTATGTCAACCACAAAAAATCTTCTCACAAAAGAAAACCCCAGTCAATCTAGAGAAAGATGTTTTGTTTCTCCGATTTCTTCTTGGTGAGGCTTTGAGATTTTTGACTGAAAGACAAAAATCTGGTAATAATTACAGGCATTTGTGAGGGACCATGGTAAAACATGTATACGAGAGATTAAATTTCTTGTAAATTGAAAGTTGGTTGGTTAGTTGGTCGATGCATTTTAACGGCTTGTCAACCCGTCTGCGGTTATCTTAAGCCAATAGTTTATGTAATAATGTACGTTGGTTGTTAACGGTTAATATGTTAACATTGCTGAAGTACGTGTTGAGGGTTTTCCTTGTGATGTATTGATAAGGTTAACCAATATATTTTTGGTGTGATCTTGTTTTTCTCAAAAAGGATAGAACGTCGTTTATGTTGAGATTTTGAAACATTTTTTATATTATTTGCGTTGAATATGCTTTTTCTAGTGAGAGGAAAATTCACCCTCTGTGATAAACTGTTTGACAGTGCAGGGTGTTTGAGATGTTAGAAATTGAAGTTCTGTTCTTGTTTGAGTCTGAATGAGTGAGTAAGTCTTGTGTGACCTGACCCTGCCGGCTTGTGCTGTAGCATACACAGACTGTGACTCTGCAGAGGAGTCACCCTACTGCAACGATTGTCCTATATATGACACCAAAAAATTTGATGGTAAAGTTCCTGTAATGCTGAAGCCTTGTAGAATGTGGGGTACCCCTTCATTGCCATCATTCCCAGATCAACTCTGGTCCAGAGTGGTAGCACATGATGGGGTACAATCTATGGGCCAAATCTGTTTGATATTTAAAATATGTACTTTGACAGTTAAATTGAGCGCAAACAAAAGACTTGTGCTATACTGAATTGCTTGAAATAGGACGGTATAATCATTGAGCTGTGTGTAAACAAATGGCTGATGTTTAATATAATTGTTTGTGATACATAGCAATACTTGGAGCCATTTAACATTGTTGACTTTAGGAAAACTGAGATGTTTGAAACGGAACAGTTTCAAATATATATATATATATATATATATATATATATATATATATATATATATATTGTCATCCACAGACGGACTGTTTCGTTCTATCAGAACTCTTCAGCGTGGCTAGACATGTAGGACGCTCGAAGCCGGGATCGAAACCCACCCAACTTTACGTTAGACTAAGTCTCAGACCCCGCGGCCAGCAAGCGGACCACGTTGGCTAAGGGAATTTTAAAGGTGTTTATTTAGCAACAGCAGCAGCGTCCGTTTGTTTACATTTTTATACCTTATCGGCTACGAGAGTGCTCAATTCTTTCGAATAGCTAAGCATTATGCGAGCGGCGGCCGACAATTCTTTCGCCAGAGTGCTCAACCCCCATGGGGGAGCGTATATATTGTCATCCGCAGACAGACAGTTTCGTTCTATCAGAACTCTTCAGTGTGGCTAGACACGCAGGACGCTCGAAGCTGGGATGGAAACCCGTCCAATATATATATATATATATATATATATATATAGAAAAGTAATTTGGCTTTAAATAACCAATAGTGATTGATTTGTCATAAGACCAAACCAAACAAACGTGTATGTCAGTGCGTAATGGGAACATATTGACTTGTCTTTCTGAATTTTCTGATATCTGGTCTCCAGTCTTCCAAAGTGGGTTTGAACAAAAAGAGTTTATTGCGAATGTTATTGGAGCGTTGAGCCATTTTCTACGAAGGGATTTATTAATTTTAGATTTCAAGTCAGTGTATGGAATATTGAATTTGTCGAGGGCCAAATCGAAAGCCGATTTAGAGTCCGAGTTAGCTCTGATTTCATCTCACTTCAATGTGGTTTGGTATCTAGCATGCAATAATCTCTTAAGATTTTTACATGGAGTCTAGTCTACTTGGAAGTTTAACTATTAGGGGTTCTTCTAGTTTTTAATTTCTTTATGAGAGTTAGAGTCAGCGAGTCGGAGACTATTATAAAACTTTTGTTTGTGCTTTCAGAGACAAACCTGGTTGCTTGGCCAATTGCATAGGCTTCAAATGTGAAGATGGATGGTGCTTTCGGTAAATCAAAAATTTAACGATATTACACGATTTCCTCTCTCTCTCTCTCTCTCTCTCTCTCTCTCTCTCTCTCTCTCTCTCTCCATCTCTCTAAAAAGGTCCCGATAATTTTGCCGCTGCATCTTGACCTTTTTCTTTGATGGGCAATATGCATGTCGTCACTCTATGGACAACTGATTTGATTTTGGTTCTCGTTGATAATACAATTCGCGTTAACGCCAAGCTTGTAATTTATCATAGTTATTCCAGCAAGTTTCCTCTGGGTCGAAGCACTTCTGTAAAACCAATTTTGATATGGTTGCCAGTTGAGCTGAGTGATTTCTTTTTAGCATCTTCTCCGCCCTCAAATTTTCATGAGAGAATTTACCATCCGGTAAATTAAAAGCTAAACAATTTAGAAAAAAGGAATCCACATAGATCTTAGAAATCTTTTATAATTTAAGCATTTACAAGCGTAATTGTTTTATCAAAACTACTTCTCCTGGTATATGCATTTAATTATGTTAATTTTTTCCTTATTTTAGTATCGCATGTATATATTAGTATCGCATATATATATATATATATATATATATATATATATATATATATATATGCGATACTAAAATAAGGAAAAATAAATATATATATATATATATATATGCGATACTAAAATAAGGAAAAATAAATATATATATATATATATATATATATATATATATATATATGTATATATATATATATATATATATAGTTAAATACCTGCTTACATACAGACTTATGTTGATATCTATCACAACTTTGAGGCTTCCCGCCAAATATTCTTGCAATTACCACACTGGCAATTTTCCCGCCAAACACTCTTTTCATCTACAAATAATTACAATACGAGAGTCATTTTCCCAAAAAATGGAGTTGATAGCGACAATTATCTTTCGATTGCTCACTTTCCGAGCCAATTTAGGAATATTCTCACACTTTGCTTCCTTTAATGCAACATTTATTACCATAAAAAGCAACAAATAACAAGCAAAATATATCAGCATGATCGATAAAAACAACAATAATTTTAATGGCAAGTATCAAATGAAGAAAGATAGTGATGTTAATACCTGAGTGAACTAAAAGCCAAAAATTAAATCGGCACACACACACACGCACACAGACACACACACACACACACATATATATATATATATATATATATATATATATATATATATATCAGGGTGAGTCAGAGGTTTTGCAATATTTTACAAACGAGAGGCAAAATTAGGCAGCTCCGATTGATTTGCTTCGGTCGTAAATGTGACGAATTACACTTGATTGCCAGATATCGAGCTCGCCTGATACACTCCGAATGTTACTCACCAGATTCTTCTTCAGGGTTTTGAGCATGGTCTGACCTTGCTTGATCATTGAAATTCAGGGAAGGCTACTGAAATTTTGTCAGTCATCTGGTTGCTGTACTGTGATCAACTAGCCTTCACCTTTCGCCCAAGAAATGCTTTTGGTTGCTTCCGTGGTATAATGTTCCAATCAAATCCGTAAATCATAAGTTCTCGAATTACTTTATGTTGTAGGTTCTTCTATATGACTTTAGAATGACACAGCCAGTGAAGTAATGCACTGCATGTCGGAAGAGTATGACCCCTGATCCCCAATGAGTTTCCTGGATATGGCAGTAAGCAATTTGATGGCAAGGTTTCAATTATAGAGCTTTGGGGAAAGTGGATAACCTCTTTATTGCCATCGCACGCAGGTCTACTCTTGCTTGGAGTGGTAGCACCTGATTTGGTCTTATCTGTAGGTCAAATAAAACTAAAATGTGTACTTATGCTAAACTGAATGTTTTAAATAGAACTGTTTTTGGCATTGGTACTGTGTTTATACTAAACTGAATTGCTTGAAATAGAACTGTTTTTGACATTGAAACTGCGTACTTGTGCTAAATTGAATTGTTTGAAATAGAACTGTTTTATGGAAAAAAGGATTTGGCATTAAATAAGCAGCAATGATTGATGTGCCATAAAACCCAACCAAATCAAAATCAATGGAAAATATGTCGATGACTAAATAAGCCTATAATTACCTTTTTAGGAAAAATTCATTTGAAAATTGGATGGAAAAATTTATCTATCTATCTCTCTATCTGGCGTTCTCCACGAGCCCAGTGTTTAATTTCCTTTGGAAGGCTGGCATTTCCCTTCGAGTGTTCAAATTAGGGACCTTTCACACGCTGTTAACAGCGTCAGACATATTGACGCAGAAAACGCCTGGGGGACTTACTAATGATCTCTTATTTACGGACTAAATTAAATGATTAATCTCTTAAACATTCACACACGTATTTAAACGTTCTTATTTACTCAGCTTTCCTTTGTGTGGAATAGAGGCTTTAGGTTGCCTACAGCGCCTGTTGTTACAAAGTAACCCCTCATCCAAGAACTGAGCAGGTCCATCATTGCTTAACTTTGATGATTTGACGACTTTTAGAAATCAACTCACGGAGGCAAGCATTTCTCAAAGTAGTCGATTATTTAACATAATCAATCATTCCTCCCTTTTTTTTTCTTCTGTGTGTGTTCAATTGCAGATTAGCCTTGGTTAAGCTCCAGGGAAAGGGAATCTTCCCAGGCAAGAACATGCTCCTTCGTTTAAAAGGAGGGAGATTGGTTTTAATTACTGACGCTTAAAAGGCCGCGCTAGAAAGAAAAATGTCGACGTATCTGGACATATTTTGTCTCTACTCACTCGGGTTTCAGTTAGCTGTTATACTAAAAGCCATACTGCATCTCTGCATAGAGGGTAAATTCCCTAAAAATGTTCTGACACTAAACGGTCCGTTGGTGAGTTCCTAGTCTCAAAGCTTTGGGGAATCTGTTGTACCTCTTCATTGCCATTCCGATCAGGATTAGTGGTAATTGTTAGGGTCCAATCTACGAGTCAAATTTTAATTTTCCAATCTACGAGTCTATTAAATCACTTACTTGAAAACTGTTAACTATGAGCAAACGAATTAATAATTTTAAACAGAATTATTACTTTTAAATAGCAATACTTGATACCATCTGTGAGCAAATAAAGCTATTTGTGTTTGATAACAATACTTGAAACTGTTTAACTATGTTCAATCAAATGAGCTCAGGCTTATTAAATACGTGTCACCAACAAAATCTTCGTTCCCGATTCATATATATCTAAGATATACGTATGAACAGGATTTGGAATGAAATAAACTGCAAGGTTTTTATATGCTGTAAAACAATACATCACAATCAACTATTTACGCTATGTAAATATATAAATATAAAATAGGTATTTGGTTTATAACTTCTCTGTACTGAATTTTTAGATTTGTCATACTCCTCTCATCTTTCCATGGGTCTCAACTACTTATTGATTAATAAAGAAATCTGATTTAGTTTTACAAGTTTAATAAGAAGTGGTAGTGTATTGAGAGAACAAGATCTTTAGCCCCATATATATATATATATATATATATATATATATATAAGTAAAAGTTAACTGGCACATTGGTCTAGTGGGTAGAGTGTTCGCCGGGAGACAAGGTCGTGTCATACCAAAGACTTTAAAAATGGTACTTGATACCTCCTTGCTTCACACTCAGCAATATAAGATACTATCAAGGGTAAAGTGGAGCAATCCAGGGAAAGTATTAGTGCCCTTCCTACACCTCGTTGTAGTATTTATTGAAAAGGCAGCCTTCTGGTCGCCGTCGACTTCGGTCACCAACTTTACTTACTTATATATATATATATATATATATATATATATATATATATATATATATATATAAGAGCATTCATTTGTGTGCAAGCAAATCACTAATTTTAAATTGATTGACCATTGTTGAACTGCAGTACTTGAGACCCTTTAACTAAGTGTAAACAACAAATGAAACCTGGCTAGTTTAAACTATTCGTACTATTCATATTTACCAGCCACTCCACTTTGGCAGGATATGACACAAGATCAATTTTTAAGCGGAGTTTAACAGGTTTGAATTCAGAGTTTTCCTTCTCCTAGACTAATTGCCTAACCAAGGCTGAAGGAACTAGTCTGCCCTACTATTTATCCATAGCTGGAGGGATAATAACCTTTCGCAAGGGTATTAGTACTATGTGGAATGCATTCAGTCTCGTCCAGATTGCACTATTCGCACTATTCGTTTACAAGTCATGTTTAATATATATCAATGTATAAAGGATTCGGCATTAAATAAACTATAAGGTTGATATACCGTAAATACCAACCGAACAATCAACCAGTCATGTACTATTAAACTTAATGAATTTCACAAATCGGTTTTTGATGAGCTTTGGTTAGCGTTTCAAAAATCTCATTAATTGTTCAATACCTTAACAAAACAGACTCTTCAGACCAAAAATAGATTTTGGGCGAAATTATGAAACGAAGAAAGTTGTTTCTCTTATTATGATTGACTTTTATATCACTAACCTAATGAAATGAATTCGAAAAAAATGTCACTTGTTTCTATATGATGGTGTTCAAAGACGATGAAATCTGGATCAACACTTACAGCACAACGCTAAGGAGTGGACGGTTTGGTTTGGTTTAGTTTCATGGCATATCAACTGTTGTAGGTTATGTAATGCCAAATATATTTCATGCATATGAGCTTTCTATTTCAAACAATTCAGTTTGCCATAAGTACTGGTTTTTTTATACATAATTTAATTTCAAAATAGTTCCATTTCAAACAATTCATTTTAGGATACGTATCAAATTTAAATGTCAAAACTGTTCTATTTCTAATAATTCAGTTTAACCTAAGTTCATTGTTTAGTTTTATTTTGCCCAATCAATGCCAGAGTGGAGGGGGGAGCAACAGCAATAAAGGGGTACCCCACATTCCCCAAAGCTCCAGCTTTACTGGAGCCTCACCATCAGATTGTTTTGTGTTATATACAGGAAACTTGTTGGGGGAGTCTTAGTTTTCTGCAGATGCAGTCAGTGTATTTAATAATAACAGCCGACTTGGCCAACAGAGACGTTGCTCATTTAAATGACATAGTGGAGAAGGAAATATCATTTTCTGGAAAGTAAGATTATCGCTGATTTTGGCGCGAGATGTTTAGCAAGACTTGTTGACAGTCCCTACATTATATATATTTTTGTTTTTAGAAAGCTTTAGTTTCATTGCTTTCTGTATTATAATGTCCCTTACCTAGAATAAGTTAAGCTCAGATCTATCTATCTATCTATCTATCTAGTTCCTTTTCCTTCATTGTACTTCTACTATACTTCCTTCCTGTTTTATGTCGTCCTTTCTCTCTGTATCACACACACACACACACACACACACACACACACACACACAGAGTCTCTCTCTATCTCTCTCTCTCTCTCTCTCTCTCTCTCTCCATCTCTGTAAAAAGGTCCCGATAATTTTGCCGCTGCATCTTGACCTTTTTCTTTGATGGGCAATATGCATGTCGTCACTCTATGGACAACTGATTTGATTTTGGTTCTCGTTGATAATACAATTCGTGTTAACGCCAAGCTTATAATTTATCATAGTTATTCCAGCAAGTTTCCTCTGGGTAGAAGCACTTTTGTAAAACCAATTTTGATATGGTTGCCAGTTGAGCTGAGTGATTTCTTTTTAGCATCTTCTCCGCCCTCAAATTTTCATGAGAGAATTTACCATCCGGTAAATTAAAAGCTAAACAATTTAGAAAAATGTGTTTTTGTTTTCATCTATTTATCTATCAATCCATCTGTCTATATGTATATCTTATTATTTGACTTTCACTCATCCATTGATTTTTTTCGATATTAGATAAATATGTCACTTCTATCTGTTTAAATTCTAAGTCTAACATATGTATCTAAATATCTAGCTGATTCATTCTCTTTCTTCATTGATTCTTTTTATATACGAATTCAAACTATCTATCTATCTATCTATCTATCTATCTATCTATCTATCTATCTCTGCCAATCTGTTTCTACTTATTTTTGTGTGTTCGTATATATCGAAGAACATAAGTAATTATCAATTGCAGTCTATCGTATTGATTACTTTCGTGACCGGCAATAGATCAGTTCAGTCATCTATCTGAAAGTCTAGCAATGGTTTTCCTTAGAATAAAAAGCCTGTCTATCTGATTTTGCCCGTCTGCTGGTCGGTCTGTCCATTCGATAGTTAATACAGGCCAAGTAGAATAGGAATGAACTACTAAGAGAAATCGAAACCTATTGACCTAAAAGAACGTTCACCGATCACATTTTATCCGTCTAATCTCCATTACAGTGCTTGAACGAGACAGAACCGACCCTATTGCCCAAAACATCGACCCCACTCCCCTTAACCTTTTGTCTCGTTCCAAGAGTTGATATTTCGAATTCGGAGCTTCGGAAATAGGACTGGGACGTGGTTATGTCAGCGTGTCGGCAGTAACAGATCTGAGGATGTATTAAAGCAAATTCACTTTGACAGCTCCGTCCTCTTTAAAACGTTCTCCAGACCCCACGCAATCATTCGACGTTTTTTCCAGAAAGTGGTCTTGAGTGCTCGACATACGATGGAAATCGGTAAAAACCAAAAATCTGGGAAGTATCCAAGAGACTTGAAGAGTAGGAGATGATGCTTTATTTTCTGTTTTTCAATCTGCACTTCGATTAACGGCCTCCAAGATTGAGCAGATCGAAACTTAAAGGACTTTTTAGCGTTTACATGGAAGCAGGAAATGTATCATAATGAAAAGTTGTAAAATGACGGATTGACGGAATTTATTGTTGCAGAATTATCGCTTAAAAAGTTTCTATTCGAGTTTTAGAACCATTTATAACGGTGATTTATTTTACACACACACACACACACACACACATACACCCACCCCCACACACACACACACACGCACACACACACACACGCACACACGCACACAGATAGATAGATAACACTTAATAATATATGAGTGACTCCAGTGAATAGCACTCCACTTATATATATAGGGAAATTCCCTGTGAAGTAGAGGTTTATATATATATATATATATATATATATATATATATATATATATAAACTCTTACAACAATGCCAGGATCCATTGTGAATTAATAGTTAGATGAAGACATAGGAATACATTTAAACTATAGACAAATTATCATAGATAATGCTTAAATAAAAAAACACAGGATTAATTTGAGATTTAAGGTAAATGAATAAAAATAAAATAAAATAAAAAATGAGAAGAAACCATGTGATATGTACGTACTCTTCAATGGAAGGGTAACTAAATTAATTGGCAAGAGAAAATAAAATTTGAATTTAAAAAATTTAATTTTGAATTTTGAATTTAATTTAATGTAAGTATTACAGTCTCCTTACGTAAAGTTAGTAAAGAAAGTTGTATTTATCTAGATTAGTATTAAATCTGGAGTTTTAAGTTGAAATGTATTTAGAATTTAAATAATAAAATAAAAAATAATTTACTATAATTCCAACTGGCAATAGATAAAAAAAAACCCGGAAGTGGACTAAATGAGGAGAAAACTCTTCATTCCTCTTCTATCCCCTCCCACCCTTCTTTCTGTGTCTATCCAGAATTATTTAATGCATAAGATCTGAAGAAGTCCTATTAGGTTTTTTGATGTTTTTGATTTATATCAAAACCCATAACAAGATGGAAATAAATTTATAATCCTAAGGTGACCGGTTTTTGTTTTTCTTAAATAAATTATTGGTCTGTAATGTCAGTTACATTGAGCTCTTTACCAGGAAAAATTAAATGTTCACTGTTGAATGTTCTTTTTTTTTTTGTCTTGATGGAATTTCTCCCAACTCCGTTTTAACTGGATCGAATAATACCCTATATATATATATATATATATATATATATATATATATATATATATATATACACTAATATATCTATCTATCTATATATATATACTAAAAAATACTATATATATATATATATATATATATATACGCTAAATTCAGTTGATATGTATAAACTAAATTTAGTTTATATAAATAAGCTATAAAAAATCTTTAGAATATATGAAATAAAAGTAATAATTACCTTCTAGTTTATAGAAATCAGATAATACACAAGATTGTGACTTATTAAAAAATAATCGTGTAGCTTCTGCACTATGGACTTGGTACCGTAACCGATCTAAGGAAAGTTCCCAAACAACACAGGTAAAAAAATTGACCTTTTGTAGCATAAAATCGTAACCAAGGAGGTTTTAGACAAATGCATACATGGTTCCTATATATATATATATATATAGAGAGAGAGAGAGAGCGAGAGAGAGCGTGTGTTAGACTGGGGAGTATCCCAAAAATCCATCCTGAGCATATGACATAACAAATATGATTATTGATGTTTACAAATTGTTAATAATTTCGTTCTCTTGTTTTACTGAAATTGGTAGCGGCTCGGAAACCTACCCTCAGGTCGAGTATACTAGTCGCGTATGCCCGCTTCAACCAAGGCCAAACGGTTTACCCCTCGGTTCATTCCCAACACAAGTTGGAATCCCTGTTGAGTGGTGGAGCACAGGGCGGGCGAAAAATACACAGTATATATGGCGTCTTCAAATAAAAAAAAATTAATGAAACCTGTCAGAATCAGAATCGGAGAATGAAGCAGTAGACTTCCGAAGATTCATTGTTATAGAATCTTTGGAGGTAGTCTGACTCACCTAATTCTCGCCTTTCCTCATAGAAAAAAGTTATTTCAACAAGGGCTACTCCGAAAGCTGTAAAGAAAACAAGGAACGGCCATTTGCAAGTGGAAGTGGATAGCCGGAGGCAGGCAGAAAACATTAAAAATGAAAACCTAACATACGACGAAATGCAGAGCGTACCCGCTTGAGAAACATTTCCCAGGGAGTTATAAGGAGAAGGGTGTTGGCATTGGCCACAGAAGAGGAACTAGCATCAGCCCTGGGAAAACAAGGAATTACACATATAAGAAAAATCGCTCTCAGAAAAGGCGAAGAACGAATCCAGACAAACACTTATATCACGACATTTAATCAGTACTGTACTCCCAAGGAAGTGAAGATCGTCTGTTGTCTTGAGAGAGTGGATCAGTACATCCCAGTGCCCCCTGAGGTGCTTTAACTGCCAAAAATGGGGACATCACTGGGAAGCTTGTTGAAAATGACAGACAGGTGCCAAATGCAGTGAAAATGACCCAGTCCAGCAAGATTGCTTGAAAGAAATTATATGTGCAAACTGTCGACAAGACCATTCGACTGACGCAAGATCTTGCAATGTTTAAAAAATAGAAAAGAAAATACATGAGGTTAAACACGAGAGGAAGGTGTCCTTTCTTAGAAGCAACTAAAAATTTTAGGGACCTACATGGGAGAAAACAGCTACGCCTATCTTGCACGGAGGGTGGATACAACCAATCAAGACAACAAATATAGAATACTTGTGGAGAAATTGATCCAGTTGAAAGCGAATGATTGACCAAAGTTTCAGAAGCAACAGAAAAAACTACACTCGACCGAATTTTACCAAGCACCAGCTCAGCAACAGTTTGGGAATGGGAACAGATCCAATGTTGTAGTCCCAACAAAAACACGTACGATTCCAACACGAACTACTCCTAAGAGTGCAAAATCTCGAAGAAAACAGCCGTTACATAAATCACCAATCAGTCCACCAAAAAGCATTAAAGACAGATTTAAAATCTTGTCTCCCATAAGACTTGAATAACTTAAACAAAAATCACGAGCTCCCATTAGCCAAGCTGGGAAAATACATATGAACACCTAAGTAAACAAGGAAAGACCAGCTACCACATTCAAAATGCCCTCAAGAACTAAGTCGCCCATAAAAATCAAACAGTGTAATGCTCAGGGATCAGCAAGACCCCTAAAGAGAACCTATATGTATGAAAGTATGGATAATGGCACAGAATGCATAGTTGCCAGCCTTAATCTTGAGTAAATGATCAATAACTACATTACTTGAAATTATTTAACTGTGGGCAAACTTATAGGCTCACTTACATTTAAAATTGTTGATCTCCTACGTATCATACGTATCTATTTAAATGTGTCCAACCAAATGACTAATGTTAAATTGCTATGGTTACATAGCAACTCAAATTATGTGCAATCAAATGAAGACAAGTAAATAGAATGATTTGTATTGAAAAGAAATACTAGCAGTTATTTAGCTGTGAAGGAAAATGAGCTCAAGTTTGTTTAAAATGTTATTAGCAAAAGGATTGCAAACCATTTGTATTTAATATATAAATGTAAACAGGATTTGGCATCGAACAACTTGCAAAGTTTGATATGACATAAAACCAAACCAATTTATGAAGAACTGTTTTGGACTCTTGAACTGTGTACTTATGTTAATCTGAATTTTTTGAAATAGAAGTGTTTTTACATTTTACTGAGTGTAAAAAAAACAACTTTACTTATGCTTGACTGTATTGTTTAAAATAGAACTGTTTATATGTATAAAATTGATTTGGCATTAAATAACCGAGAGTTGTTGATATTCCATCAAACCAAATCAAACCAAAACAAACCTATAAATTCCATGTCATCTATTTTATAGAAAAACAAAACTAGAGAGATGAAACAAATAGAAGATGAGATCTTAATTACTTTTAATTTTAACAGTTGATCAGTTGTTTTGATTCATCAATGATTTTTATAAAGAATTATTTATTTTCACTTGCTATCTCACGTAAATACGAGAGATATAGAATTATATGGTATCTATCTATCTATCTATCTAACATCGACCTTAAATATTTGAACCAGAAAAATAATATGATTTTATGGACAAAGTTTGAAGCAACCATCAAAGATTTCTTATAGATAGCATTTACATTATCTCAGTAGATTTCCAAGATCGATTCAAATCAATGTTCCAGAAGAATAGACCAAAAGTAGTTTTCACTTCATTTAACAATTTAATTTTATCTCATTTTCAAATATTCATCATCGAAATAAAATAACTTGATTAAATGCACACCTTGTTATATTTATTGCAATTCAGATTGGCGTTGCTTCTCTTTTTAGCTCAAACTTTCTCAGTGGTAACTGTTATAAAAATTAAAAATTCGCCCTTCCAGAGATTGCTCGATGATGTTAGTCTAGACAGTCTGAAATTCGGACTTCAAGTGTGAAGAACCATGTGTTAATGCTTTGATATTCTACTTATCATATGTACATATACTTTGACTGGTTATAATATGCCTTAAAATACGCTCCCAGAATTTTGGGGTGTCTTATGTGGTGGAATTGTGAAAGCGCTGGACTGCAGAATGGTAAGCGAGTTTGTTTGCTTTCGAACAAATACCTTTGGGTATATACCTTTGGGTATAAACCCCCTATGGGTTAAATAGTACAGCTACTGCTCTTCTAGAATAGATTTGGCATTAAATAACCAAAGAAGGTTGATATGCTATTAACCCCCCCAAAAAAAGAAACAACAGCACCTCAATTGGACAGAGAGATAGGATCTCTCTGGTGTTTTACCAAAAATGTTTTAATTATAAAATCTACCCCAAGTTTCATCAGCAGGCCTCCCCTTCCTAAAGAAAGTAAAAGCAAGGGTTGTCTCGCTGAGTTAACCATCAGCAATACGTATCTCAGAAAGACTAGTAATGTTAATGCCGTCTAGAGAAAGGTCTCGGGCTAACAAAGCAGTTCTGCGATTTAGTCTTTTGGCCAACTCAATGTCAAGTAAAGTTTGTACATTACGGCATACAATTTTCATACCAACGGAAGTCCAAAAGCGATTTGAGCGTTTCCATTTTACACTTTTCTTTGTTGACACAGAACGAACATTAGCCAGCCGCAGCTACTGGCTAGATTTTGAGGCGAAGAATTTTTTGATATCTTTCCCAATTTCTGTATGAAATAAGCAGTGCTCTCCTAAAAAGACGTCTTGAACACGCTGAACTGGACCGGGTTTATTCCTTTCTCCTCGATTAGACATTTGAAATGATGTTAAGATAAGTTACCACAGTGCATAGTTTGGCAACATACTCCCAGTCTCTCTGATCTGTAAACGTCACCAAAACATATGTCGCCAATGGACTTGAAAAGGTGCTCTCAATACACCACTGGTATTGTGTAATCCAGTACTACTTGTTTCGTAGTCGGATCATCAGCTACTACCCAATCTGATGTAGTGGCTAACATACTAGACTGAGATTGTAGTAAGTGAATTCCATCTCCAGTCGTGCTAATGCGTTCAAATTCGAACCAATACACTTCGAAAACGGATAAAACCTCTTATCCTCTCAGCTCGGAACATGATAGTATCACTACTATTCTTTTATACGGATGGCTCTGGCAGTAAACGATTTACCAAAAATAATAAACCAGTAAACAAATAAATCAAGCCAAACCAATCAATTGGTTGCTTTTAATATATGATACACACACACACACACACACACACACACATATATATATATATATATATATATATATGAATTACCAATACATATACATATATATATGTAGAGAGAGAGAGAGAGAGAGAGAGAGAGAGAGAGAGGTACGCTTGCGTGATTTTAGATGTTTGTGTACCTGCTTATTTATGCAGACATAAGGGAAATACATGTAATAAACAACAGCAACAACAACAACTACAACAACAACAATAATAATAATAATAATACATATATATATATATATATACATATATATATATGTGTGTGTGTGTGTGCGTAAGTGAGTGTGTGTGTGTGTGTGTGTGTGTGTGTGTGTGTGTGTGTGTGTGTGTGTGTGTGTGTGTGTGTGTGTGTGTTCTAATGATAATAATATTATTGCACGTTGTTAAAAGTAAGATATCCCTATCAGTGTAACTTGGAATATAATCCATGTTAGTGTGTAAGAACTATTTCCAAAATGAGTATCCCAGGGATTATATGAAAGTTTAACCCCTATTGAGGCTCCACTTCTGAAGTTCCAAGCAGTTTGGAGTATCCTTTGGTTTGTATTACATCCAGTCATCTCTGACATGGAAATTTAGTATCTGTGAGGGTCAAACAGTATTAGTAATGTATATCAATACGTGAAACATCAATACGTGAAACCATGTAACCGTGAGCAAACTAATGATTAGTATTATGAATTGGGAATAGTCAACGAAAAGCATATAATTAGATATAAATTATTAGTATGAGAGAGAATTAAATTTCGGCATTATATATCCATAAGGAATTGAATGCAGTTAAAAATTAATGAAACGTAATGAAACCTAAATAGAGTACGGTTAAAATAAGTCTTTTTAGCTTTAGGCATTTTTCCTTTCATGAATCCTGCTATGTAACAGATCTATGTGTTATTTAGTTCTCTGCCTTTTTACCATATGTATTAATGCGCAATAAAGGTAAACAATCCCAGTCGGAATGTATGATCAATTATCCGATTTCATCATCAGCACGATCAAACTAATCATTATAGCTAAGAAAAGAAGATTGCATTTTAATTTATTTACTCCTGACAAGATTTCTTTTTTCTGACACTCATCAGAGGAATTTCGTTCCGTTTTCCCATCAATTTATTCATTCGGTGTTTTCGTTGTTTTTTTAAATAAATATTTCCATCTGACGAAGTTCGTCTGATGAATGTCACAGGAAAGAAGATTCCAAGGAATCAATTAATAATAAGTAAACATTAAATTTTCATTGACATTTCTCAGCTCGAATGAAATTTGATTCTACAAAACATTAGAAGATTCAGATCAGAAGAAATGCATTTGAAAGAAAACAACATACTGTCCATCCCGAAACTGTTCCCAGCCTCCAATCAGGATTGACTTTACAGAACAATTCGCCGATGGAACATAAGAGTTTTTTTTTTATTCATGGAATAATGATACAAACATCATTTTTTATTTCAGATTTTAGTAAATGGTCAATCTAATTTTCTGGTTGATTCATTGATTGATTTTAACAGCCTATCAAACCACCCAGGGGTGTTTTATGCCAACAACTTAATTAATTGTGTTCATTGTACATTTATATATACATATTTAGAGTTGTTATTTGTAAAGAGCTTTTAGCATGCAATTATATGATAAGTATTCTTATCTATTAGAAATAAGTTGTACACCTGGGTATGTAATGATAAAGCGCTGGACAGCCGAATCGTAGTAAGCATATTCGAACTCCAGTTGCGCTATTACATTCACTTTCCAACAAATATACGTGGGAAAGGTATGAACACCCTTATCCTCCTTGCTATGAATTGAATAGTAGCACTACTGTTCTTCTAGAAGGATGGCTTTGGCGTTAAATAACCCACGAAGGTTGATATGCAAATAAACTAAACTAAATTGATTTTACGAAATTTTGAGCCGAACCTTTTTGATATTTTTAAGGAATCAACACATATGCGACCTGTTGAGTGGACCCAGTATAGAGATGGACACAATATGCGAACCAGAAATGAAGAAGATTAGATAAGGAAAAAATTGTAATATGAGCTCAGGTAAAAAATCATACATAGTGGTAGTAATCATCGTGATGTAAGAAAATTAAGCTTCTGAAAGATGCAATCATCTGCAGGTAGCATTTTCAATCCTGTCTGCAGGCAAGTATCAATACAGGAATAGTTACCCTTTATACCCGATTATGGTTTACGGAATCAGAAGAAGCCACCTCCGTGGATTAAATAAAGTACGTGGTTTGAAGTTCCGCTCCAGGGTTTGACAAACACCTGCAAATGGCCAGAGGATATATTGGTCGAAACGTTTGGAATATATACATAAAGACACTAGTCCGAAAACCCTGAACGATAATAAACTAATTTGCCCACAATTGTATGGTTTCAAGTATTTCTGTTTAATACTTATAATATTGTGGTTTCGAGTAATTATTTCAATTGAATAATAGTCATTTACATACGTGATTACAAGTAACTACTAATAAATCTTAGTAAACAATTATAACTCTAAAAACCTGTTCTTAATACAAATAATTTACTGTTATTTAAAATGTTTTCCCATCTAATAAAA
The DNA here is from genome assembly GCA_963585895.1 of Sepioteuthis lessoniana. Taxonomy (NCBI): domain Eukaryota; kingdom Metazoa; phylum Mollusca; class Cephalopoda; order Myopsida; family Loliginidae; genus Sepioteuthis; species Sepioteuthis lessoniana. Next base: position 41,215,357 of record OY757928.1, on the reverse strand, counting down.
ATAATTTAACCTGTGTTGAAGGGTTTCAAGTATTTCTATCAAATACCAATAATTATATGGTTTGAAACAATCATTTTCTATTTAATAATATTCCCTCGCTTACATACTGTAATGTAGTATAAATTAATACTAATAAAAATGCGTAGTAAATAATGATTGCTTCAAGTAACTACTAATAACAGAAATGATATCAATCATTCCTATCGAATACGAATCATTTTCAAACAGATCTAACTTTACTTATGGGATTCTAACAAGTATTACAACTCCCAGTGTGGATTATTTGATTAATGTCTCTGAAAGAGTACTCTACACTCTTCATATCTCCAGAATTTGAGACTCACCATCAGATATGGTTTTGTATCATAGTCAGAAAACCCTTTTTAGCGTAGAGAACAGTATATTTCAAGCACATCTTTCAGGATTTCTATGAATTTTAATTTTCAGATAAAAGAATTCAGCTCCAATTCTATAAATTCTAGAGATTCCGTGATACTTACAAAAACTAAAAAAAAAAAAAAAACAATAGGAAGAGTCCCCATAGCTTGTTCGACAATAACATCGTTGAAAGTGAGTTCGAACTCCGGTAGCGCTGTTGTGTTAACGTTCGGACTAATACTCTTGGGAAAGGTACGAAACCACTTTTTTCTCAATTATTGGATAAATAGTAACCCTACTGTTCAACAGGAATGGCTTTGGAATAAATAAGTCATAAAGGTTGATATGCCATTAAACAAAGAAACCAAACTAAACCTTACTCACTGAAAGAATCGGCTTATTTCAAAATGTTTTACCACATTCTTTGTCTTCAATTTTTCATTTCGAGCCCATTTAAAACCCAGTAAACAGAAACCAAATTTTTTTAAAGTAGGCAGCTCGTTCATAATTGAATAGTAACGTTACACAGTCATCCTATTCTACTTCGGTTTCGTATCAGACTGTGATTAATATTGTTCTTTTACATGGGTTGCTTTGGTATTAAATAAACTCAGAATATTGACATGCTATTAAACAAAGAAACCCAACCCAAAGACTTTTACTAAACAAGGATTTATTTTGGGGGTGAGTGGTCAAAAGGCAATGTGTTGTGGATCTCTACGAGCTAAATTGCATATCACAGGTTTAGAAATGTAACAGTGGGAAAGATGGAACCCTTAAAAAAGATCTCTAAAATAATAGTAGTTGGTTCCTATTTGATTTCATCCCTATGCAGCATCACCCTGAATTTTCTTTCTTTGGCCGTTAATAAATGATAAGTAATAATAAGTGAAATTCAGAATGGTTACGAGTTTGAGTATTGTTACCGAAATCTTTCTGAATAGATTACAAATACAAAGCAAGAGAAATCCGAGCAACAATGATATTTAATAATTGAAAAAAAGAATAATGAACTTTTATAAACTAATAGATTGTATTTTACATAATATTTTTCACACTTATCAGACAAAGACTTAAATCTATAATAAGATGAAGTTAGCATTTTGTTAGACCTGTCGAGAGGGCTAATCTTATATCATATATTCATTCTAACCATTCTCATCGAACAGACCATTTAAATTCCAAATTCAGCAAACAATTAATGATCGTTCTTAGGAATGTATGTACAATTTCATCGATATTATTTACAGATCGACTCTGCCACGATGTGGTTGTACATGTTAAGATTTGTTGAATGGGCCAAGCGTATAACTTAGCATATTATTATTATTTGGTAAGAATAGTTTAAACTATGTGCAAACAAATAATAATTAAATGGGAATAGTTACTTGAAAAAAGGAGGAGATGACTCTTCAAAATATACGTTTACTCCACGTTAGATTCTTGTAACTATTTAAACTAAATAAAATATCAAATCTTGGGCTTATTTGATTTTTTGATATTTGTTAAATGAATTTTACTGGTTAATAAATAGACATATGATGACCATCAATTAATCTTACTTAGCATAAAATATTGTAATTTATGAAAGAATTGTTTCTATTTCATTTATTTCAGGCATTAAAAGACCAAAAAAAAAAAAAGAATTACTAACATATTTGAGAAAATATTCTGAAATATCTTCTCATTTACATTTTGTTCGTGTAAAAGTGTTTTTAAGACCTTAACCAGTATATGGATAATTCAGTTGTGTGATCCCAGTTCTGGTGTTCTAAGAATTAGAAGTACCACTTCATCGCCATTATTTGCAAATCCAATCTGGCACGAAATGGTAGAACATATTAAAGGTTGCTCTAAGGGTCAAGTATATATCCCTGCATGTTAATATTATTTTATAAGAATAGTTCAAACTATGTGCAAACAAATGATTATAAAATTTTAAGTGATACTTAAAAATCATAAAATTGTGTATACATTATTCAATAGGTATAATTGAAACCATATAATTGTGTAAAACGTAGACCTAGGTAATGAAATAAGACAGAACATTTTATTTATTCATATGGAAATTTTTCAGCTCGACACGCGTGTTCATTTGAATTTCAAAATTCCTCAAAAAACTTAATTATCTAACCTAAATACTTTCTAAAATCCCAATTTCATTTGTTTTGGATTATCTATTAGTATATCAACCCTCTACGGGTTTTTTAATTCTTAGATTAAATCTATTTATTAATTTTAAGATATAATCATAACTATCTTTCAAGATTCTATTTGAATCAGTTTTTAATTGCGTTTTTTTTTGTCATTCAAAGATATCATTTGTTTACACAGTTATTTATTTACAGATATTCCTAATACAAATGATGTGCACAACGCTACGTAGATTAAAAAATCCCTATACACAATTAATCATTTCAAAGGAGATCAATTTAAGTTCTTCATGGGAACTTAACATATTCCACCGCTCCGGCTCGAAGTTGACCTGGGAGTAATGACAATAAAGAAGAACTTCTCATACTGCACAAGAGGATGTTATCAGCATATTTTAAGCTCTGCCAAAAGGCCAGAATCCCATTTTGTATATTCCTTCTATCCATTCTCATCGAACTGAATTTCATGCAGAACTTCATAGAAACAATCACACCAGACTGTCATCGATTCCCTAAAGTATAATTAAAACTCTGCACAACGTTAAGTGACACTGAATAGAAATCATACATTTTCGTTGGATCAGAGATGAGTAAATTCATGTCTGATGGCAAGTTCAGCTGCAAACTGAATTCACTTGAGCTAACAACTTGGGAATTATTCTTACAAGTCAGACAGCACTTTCCTGTAAACTACTGCGACTTAATAAACAATATGCTAACAGAATATCATGTTATATGATAACTTATGTCTGTAAAAATATATTTATTATTTTCTTTCTCGATTTTTGTCGTAGGCGATAAAAAATTGGATTTTTGTCATTGACTATAAACACGTTTCCCTTATTTGTTTAATGGTATTTGAAACTTTTTGGGTCAAAGCCATTTTTGAAGAAGGTTCTGAGGATGTGGAGAGATTTCTGGATATATATGAAATAATTAAGCATAAAGCCGATTCAACAAAAAAGGATGAATTCCCTACGGCTCGTTCTTCTTTCTAGATAATGGTGTAACCGTTATTGTCAGTTGAAATGGAACTGGCACATTGAGTTCGAATTCTGGACGAAATTATTTGTCTTTAACTTCATGCTAACTGTCTAACAATAGGCATGAATCAATTTTCTCCTTAAAAGAAGGGTACATTGTGCTATTTAGCCTTTGCACGGCAACTGTTAAACGAGAAGAAAATCTTTAAATTAAAATCAGCTGTTTTTCCACTTTGAATCAGCATGTTCAGCGGCAAACTGGATTCACTTAAACAATGGATGTGAATTATTTGTTTTAGTCGTTTACACATTTCCGTTAATTTTTATGATTAAGCAAGAAACTGTAGGAGGTAAAGGCTTTGGTGTGAAGTACAAAATGTTTTTCAATCACATGATAGGATTGAGAAGATCATATTTTTACTCTGTCAGTTCTTTGTTGGTTTCTAGATAATTAAACACATCTTGAAATGACCACCCCAATAAAAAAACCCAAACTTAATATCAAAATTAAGGAGCTGGGCTATGAAGACAACTCTAGGTAAAGATAGGATATCCACCTGGAATTTATAAATATCATTTTCCATTGACCGGCTCATTGGCCCAGTGTGTAGAGTGTTCGCCAATGGTCCGGGAGACATGGGTTCAATTCCAGATCGCATCGTACCAAAGACTTTAAAAAGGGTACTTGATACCTCCTTGCTTAACACTCAGCAATATAAAGAACGCATCAAGAGTAAAGTGGAGCAATCCAGGAAAGGAGTAGCGTCTTCCCCTAAACTTCGGTGTAGTAGCTATTGAAAATGAAGCCCTCGGGTCGCCCTCGACTACGATTGCCATCTTTGCTTTATTTTTACATTAGAAATAGAACTTGCGTAGAAAATTCAAAAATGTTTACGTATGGCTCGGCTCTCCTGCTGGGAAATAAAATATCACCTACTGCTAATCAGTTTGTAGTATCTATTTCGGTTTCTTTTTTTCATGAGATATCAAAATATGTGGGTTATTTAATACCAAAGACACCCTTATAAATCGCCTTGTCGGTTGGGTATGTAGAATACGCCGACAGAATCTCTACTGAGGGGTAAAACCACCACCCTCAACCATTGTCTTGGGTACGACGCTAAACTGAATCTTTTGGTGAGGTTCCAGTCTTGGAGATTACTGGATGTGGAGCACATCATCACTGACATTTTTCCAAAGTCCAAAATTATCTGTATTGGTTGTATCTGTTAAGCACCAATCTATGAATCAAAAAGAAATTTGCATTATCATTATTAGTTATTTGAAAGGAGGTGCCCATGGTGTAATGGTTATCGTCGTAGGAAATGGAAACGGCGACACGGGTTAAATTCCTCCACGTGACTGATGGCATTTCATATAGCACTAATACCCTTGGGAAAGGTATGAATCCAGTTATTCTCCCTCCAGCTATGAGTAAATTGTAGGGCAGACTGTGTTCTTCAGCCTTGGTGAGGCAACTTGTCTAGGAGAAGGAAAACTCTGAATTCAAACCTGTTAAACTCCGCTTAAAAAATGACCTTGTGTCATATCCTGCCCGAGCGGCGGGGTTGGTAAATATGGTTATTTGAAACTAATTGGCTGTGTCTGTGTACAAGTAATGTCTATTTGATAGGAATACTTGATAAAAAAATACTAATTTTACATCGCAATACTTGAACCCATTTAGCTCGATGCAAATAAATGATCTCTAACAACTCATTTAAAAACAGATTTGTAAAATTTATATGGAGACAATCACACACACACACACACACACACACACATATATATATATATATATATATATATATATATATATAAGACTCATGGCATTAAAAACTCAAATTTTCATGTCATAAAACATTAACCAAAAATATCCTTGTAGAAGAACAATAGTGGTACAAGTTAACGCGTAGCTGCAGGTATAAGGGAGTTGCTACCTTTCCCAAGGGTATATGTCTGAAGGTAAGCACAACAGCGTGACTGAAGCTCGAATTCACTACTATTTCACATTCTGACACGTTAGCCACTACGCTTAGTGGGATTTCGCTTGGTTTTAGTACCAATACTTATAAATTCAATCAAAATAGTTTTCTTTCAACAGAAAAGCTAAAAGTTTCACAGTAAATTTTCTTTTTATTATATCAGTGAAATTTAATCATACATCAATCCATGAATTTACTAACCCCTCCACAGATAACGTGTTATAGGAGGTAAATGTTTAAGAGGAGTTTGAAAGGTTTGAATCCAGAGTTTCCCTTCACTTCGACTGGTCGTCATATATATATATAAATATACATATATATATATATATATATATATATATATATATATATATATATATATATATAACATCGTCAAGTCGTGCTGCGAGCAGAAATTTCTCTAAATCTCTCTCGCCATTCGTCTCTATCATCCTTCCTTTCCGGCAAATCTTCTAGACTACATCGCGTGTCCATACAGAGCTATTGGAGATAATTACTTGTTAATCGTCCAACACTTGCTCGTCTGTACGAAAGGGTTCATGGGAGAACGTCGCTAATGAGTTCGTTCTTACTTCTTCAGCAGTGTTCTGCATGTCTTGCCAGTCTAATTTGGATGGTTTTAGAGATGGAAGTTTAAAATGTTTTAATTCAGAGTTTCGCTTCTCCTAGACTGGTCGTTATATTAATGTTAAAGACTCTAGCTTGCCCTATTATTTGCTCATAGCAGCAGGGGGTATAGTCGGATTCATACCTTTCCTAAAAATATTTCTGCTATATGAAACGTAACTAGTCTTCTCCAGTGTTTGAACGCATGTTGCCGTATCCATTTCATTCGACGATAACCATTACTCACATTTAAACTGTGTGCTTTAGCTAAACTGAATTACTTGAAATTGAACTATCTTTGACATTGAAACTGTACTCATACTAAAATGAATTGTTATATATAACTGCTTGAATAAACTGAATAGTTTGAAATAGAAATGTTTTTGACAATTAATCTGTGTACTCATGCTAAACTGAATTGTTTTAAATAGAACAGATTATTTACATAAAAATGGATTTGGCGTTAAATAACCAACAAAGGTTGATATGCCATAAAACCAAACCAAACCGAACCAGTCTTATCCAGGATTTGAACGCGTGTTGCCGTATTCATTTCATTCGACGATAACCATTACTCAATTGATACCTCGAAAAATATTCTGAGCATGGTTGTGTTTTTCCCCGTTTGTGTTGAGTGTATGAGTTGTTCGGTGGAACCAGACATTGAGCAATTATCATCAAATATTCTAGTTGTGACTGAGACACGTGCTTAACTTACATCAAATACATTTGTTTTGAAAAACACAATAGATATATCGCAGATACAACGTTTTGATTGTTATAGAATGGTTGGTTGTCAATTATCAGCTCTATTAAATTGCTCAAGCACAAAGATTTGATGCATTATATTTAGAAAAAAAAAAGTCTTTTAAGATGCCGAAATTCTTTTATTCTAAATTATACATAGAGAACATTATCTTTAACATATAATCACGACTAACATCGATGGTCCTGAATCCCCGCTGGTTTCGGGCTACTGGCCCCGTCGGCTGGGACTGTAGAATACACCGACTGCATCTCTGCAGAAGGGTAAGATCCCTCTCCGAGTGTCCGGGATATGACACTAAACAATCTTATGGTGAGGCTTCCGTAATGCAGGAGAATAAGGGAATGCGTAATACAATTTATTGACATCGCGCCCAGGTATATTCTGAACCGGAGTGGTAGCACCTGATACAACTCTATCTATGGGTCAAATATAACTGTTTTTGACATTAAAACTGCAATTTGAAATTTAAGTTGAGTGCAAACAAATGACTAATGCTAAACTGAATTGCTTGAAATAGAACTTCTTGATTATTCAACTATATGTAAAGAAATGCCAGTTTAATTGAATAGGTCGAGATACATAGCAATACTTGGAACCATTTAACTTCTGACATGCTAAACTGAATTATTTGAAATAGAATTGTTTGATCATTTTACAGTGTGTAAAAAAATGACTGAAATTTAATGGAATTGTTTTTCATTCATAACAATACTTGGAAACATTAAACTGTGTGCAAAAGAATGATTAATAGCAAATAGAAGTATTCGTATTAGATAGAAATAAGTGAAACCATTTAGTTGTTAAAATGAGCTTATGCTCGTTTTAAAATGTTATCTACAAAATGTGTTTAGAAATCATGTATAAAAAGGATTTGGCATTGATTTAGCTGCAATGGTTGATATGCTATAAAACCAAACCAAATTTTCAAGTTATCACTTTTGTTTTATTTCTTTACTTTATTTACCCAACCTCATTGCCACGGGAAAGTTGTTTTACATTGTCATTTTAAAGAGAAGTACAAGGGGTTTATATTCTGAGATTTTCTTCTCGTAGACCGGTTGGCAAAACTGTTATATTAAGGGCATAATATAAGTAGGACAAACACGTATTAAGAGAGAAGAATAAAGATTATATATTACAGTAAAACCAGGAATACAATGTCACCAGTGTAGCTCTTGCTACCAACGGTATTTGTCACACGCCCCACTAAAGGGGACTCCCTGAGTAAATTACACTCAGATATTATATCCTTATTGTGTATCGAAAATAGAGATGATATCACAACACATACCAAATTTAATAAGTCCCTTTGTCCTACTATTTAACCATAAATGGGTAGATAATAGTGATATTGATACCTTTCTTATGGGTGTCAGCATGAATGGAAAACAAGAAGTATTGAACTAAAAGAGGCTCTCTGACACTAATCAAGATTTGTTTTATCTTAAAATCATTTTTGTTTAAAGGCGAGACACCCATACATAGATTAAACTCCAATCTCGCTATTACATTCACTTTTTGACAAATACCCCTTGGAAAGATATAAATACCCATTATTCTTCCAGCTTTGGGTGTAAATAGTATCATTACTGCTTTTTTTACAAATATATCTTTGGCATTAAATAACCCACGAATGTTGATATGTCAATAAGTACAGAAACCAAACAAACCCAATCCAAAAGTATTTCTGTTGTGTACGCAATATTCACATTCCATATTCATATTATATCCGCGTAATCTTGTAATATTAAAAAGCAGACTTATTTCATGAAAAAATTTAGTCTTATCTTCTTGCATGACTGCATAAGTGACATTACTGATTGTTGCTTCCGTTTCAGATTTGCAGCACGAAGAAAAGCATGAGGTTGCAAGAAATAAAATACCTGCATCTCTGTTTGTAAATTCCAATTGCTATCAATGTTGCAATATGCAGCGAAAGTAACGATCAACCCAATAAATCGGTTGCCGTTTCTATTTCTAGCGGTGATGATCGTTGCACTAACACCACGGAAGCGCATGTGTTAGTAAACACACACACACACACACACACACACATATATATATATATATGTGTGTGTGTGCGCGCGCTTTTATGTATTTTTAGAAGTGTGTGAGTTAGTATATGAGTGTTTGTATATATATATATGTGTGTGTGTGTGTTTGTGTGCGTGTATGTGTGTGTGTGTGTGTGTTAGTTTACTAGTGTGTATTTGTTTTTATAAATCTGTATTTATCCGTGACCTCCACCTCTGATTGGAAGCGACATCAAGTCGACAAGTAATTAGAGTAGATACAATTTAAATTCAGAGTTTTCCTTCACTCAGATTAGTTCCCTGACTGGTGTGATAGAACCCAGCCTGCCCTATCAGTTACTCATAGCTTGAGGGAGAAATGTTTAATTCATGATTATCCCAAAAGGCATTAGCGCGAATGAAAACGCAGTCTCTTCCAGGATATGAGTTGATTCCACTTCCTAAGATGATAACCGGTAGGCTGTAGCTGATATATGAATTTATATCTATATATATATATGTGTGTTTGGCGGGGTATTGGTATGTTTGAGGGTGTGTTTATATATATATACGTCTGTGTCCTTGTGTGTGTATTTTGTGTGTGTTTGTGTGTTTATATATATATATATATATATATATATATCGGTGTGTGTTTATATATATATTCGCGGGTGTTGCGTATGTGTTTATATATATACACATATATATATACATGTGTGTGTGTTTGTGTGTGTGTGTGTGTGTATTTACATATATATATATGTGTCTGTATGTTTTGTGTGTTAATATATGTGTATGCTGACTCGTCTTTGACCATCGTCTACACGGCTCAACGTCCTGTTTCTGACTTCACTGCTCCATATTCTGGGCTTGATTGTCTGACTCTCTGCTACGGAGTCTCACTCCTGACTGACCATCCTCCTTCGTCCTTTCGTCCGGTCTGGCAGGTTCACGCGAGCTTGGGCTGACGCGAGATTAGGATAGAGGTCATTCAAGTGGTGTTACTGATGGCTTTTTTGCAGACGGCAAAAGAAGTAATTATTTCAGATAGGAGTTCCAAGGATGGAATAAAGGCGTGGCCTGTTCCAATATTTTGTGGATGATGTCTGAGTCTTTCAGTCACGATGATGTTTTGGATTCTTGCGTGATTTGGCAAAGTGAAACGAATCTGGGAAAGGCGAGGTGCCTATATATTGGTAGCTACGAGGGTTCCTGATTAAATTGAAAAGCAACCGGTGGGAGTATAATCAGGTAAAACATATTCCTCAAGGGCTTGCAAACCAATAGGCATGGTAACAGAAACTTAATAATGAAAAACATGAGTAACACATTGCTAAATAAGTATTTTACGTGGTCTATTAAGGGTGGTTTGGAGACCAGATGATTTCGAGACAAGATGTGGTAGAGAAAGCCACCACCCGACAGAAGGGGTCCTCGGGACCCCCAGTGAGTTGAACACGAGACAAGTTAGAGACAATATGTGGTAGAGAAAGCCACCACCCAGTCAAGTGGGCCCTCGGGACCCCCGATTGAGTTGGAGATCAGATGAGTTAGAGACAAGATGTGGTAGAGAAAGCCACTACCCACCAGAAGGGGCTCTCGGGACCCCCGGATGAATTGGAGATCAGGTGAGTTGGTGACAAGATGTGGTAGAGAAAGCCAGCAGAAAGCTGAGCCCCCAGGCCTCCGGTTGAACATCAGGATAACGAGAGAGACACAACGCTGATGGCCATAACAGTGGGGGTCAATATGTTGCAGTTCTGGTTGGTCTCCAACTCCTTCTCACACACAAACCTTTCAAATAAAGTGAGAGGTATATTTTTTTTTAAAGAAGTCTTCGCTCGTCTTTATTATTGCGTCAATATGTATTCTGCATGTGCATAGCTGTAGCATATGACTTTACAACATTTTGTCCATTGCCGATACCTAAATGACTACCCGTTCAATTACAAAAATTCCTAATCATCTAGTACGACCATTTATCGTAACCGCTACGAATTTAGCATGGTTGACCTCTTTGATGACGATCTCACAACTGGGTAGCAACATCACCGGTGGTGAGAAGTGCATATCACAATACACTGTCTATCAAATTACTTACAATATACTCAGTTCCTACTTATCTACTAATAAGTATTACCTTTGAATTTTACAAGAAACAAAGAACGTATCTTCCCACATAGTAATGATTACATTTATATATTTATTGATTGATTGTAACGGCATATCCACATGTAAGGGGTTATTCTATGCGCAGAGGTTAGGAGACTACAATCAATGTACATTCATATTTGCATTTTTATATTGCATTTTTGTTGTGATGCTGAAAAAAGAAAGGCAGGGGGAACACAAAAAGGGTTGATAGAAAAACATATATATTCAAGTAAGAGAAACAAGATACAAGTGAACCTGGTTAAACAATTGTTAATTGATGGGAAGCATAGAGTCCAGTGGGGTAGTGACTTATCCGTCCACTCCACAAATGGTATCACATGTGATTGTGTCACGCTGATTGGTGAACTCCGTCTGAAGCTCCCGTTGCCGTGCATTTATGGAGGAGGGCAAGCCCATTATGTACGGAGTACAGCAATTTTTTTAAGAAGTCTTGTTTTGCATACGGTCATCGATTATGATTACTTTTCAAACATATCTAATTGAGTCATTAATTTAACCCTAGCAGGTACAACTACTCTGGATCAGAGTTGAACTTGGAGTAAAGGAAATGAAAGACTACTACACATTTGCAAGATTCCCAGAACTGGAGAGTCATCATCGGATGCATTTTAGTTAAATTCATACACCTCCAATTTCTGGGTTACTCCTCTGCAAGGGATACAGTATGCGTGTTTATTCTAAGCCCCAACAACAGAGTGGTTATTTAGGGCTGACATACCCTCTTTAGGGGATACATTTGGTATAGTCTAAGCTCCGTCAACAGGGTATTTCTTGTACGATTCTCCTGAATTAGGCAACATTTCTTTTTTATGTTTAGAGTCTCTCTTTTACGATTCTCATGGACTTACATACAATTTTCTTCATTTTGATTATCGCCCCAACAACAGGGTGGTTATTTAGGGCTGACATACCCTCTTTAGGGGATAGACTTGGTAAATTCAAAGCTCCGTCAACAGAGTATTTCTTGTACTATTCTCCTGAATTTACGCAACATTTTTTTATGATTAGAGTCTCTCTTTTATGATTCCCATGGATGTACATACAATTTTCTTCATTTTGATTCTCGCTATAAGTCCATTTTTCATCGACAGTGACTATCTTGTCAATATTTTTTATAGATTAGAAAAAGAAAGTATTAAAAAACAACCAATGGATTTTGGCATAAATTCCTGTAGAACCATTTCGTGAGATTATGAATTTTTCTATCGGTCTGTAAAAAGCAACTGATTGATTGCTCAAAAAATAAACCGCTGAGTGGACTTAAACGACTCTTTAAAGATTTATTTGACAATGCGCTGAAAATGGCACTAAGAACATGTTATCATTCCTTTTAGAATGTCAAATTTACGTCTTCTAGCTTCACTTCAACGTACAGGCTGTCTTCATCAATCTTCATAAAGAAAAAAATGTTTCGAATTATTCACTGAAATATGAAAAGAAATGGCGCAGTTATTAGAAATGCTCTATCTGTAAATACAGACAGCGATACCACGAGGAATATCAGGTTTGGTTGTATTTTATGGCATAACAACACCTGTGGGTTATTCATTGTCAAATCCTATACATGTATATATAAATATATGGTATAAACTATTGCTATTTAATATTCTTCCTTTTATTCATCAAGTATTCCAATGATTTGATAACTATCATTTGTTTGCGCACAGGTATTTATATTAATCATTTATTTGAACTGTTGTTTTTGACCTATCGATGGGGACCTAAATTATACTACCACTATCGGTCAGAGTGCATTAGAGATTAATGATAACGATGAGCCATTCAACATCCCCAAAGGTCAAGAACAGGGCCCTCACCATCAGATACATTTTAGTACCCTACCCAGTACACTTGTTGTAGGGTCATAGCCATCAGCAGAGGGGTCGTCAGCGTATTTTAAGGCCTTAGCTGAGGGCCTGATTAATATCAGACGTGATATTGCATGAATTTAATTTTTTTGAAATTTCAAATTCAAATAAAATGTACTAATATCAATTACCATTAAAAAAATAAACTGTTTTAAATTTTAAAACAAGTAAATAATTCGAAAAAAAATTATTTCGTCTCTTGTCAATTATTTGGGAATTAATCATAGAATAAAATATTCTGATTATTTTCAGAAGATACATCTCATTGATTTGCATGATGGAGTCGTCAGGGATGTAATGTTCCTTAGTAATTTCTGGTTTTTGAACATTAATTTTTCTTCGCCAGGTGACCTAATCAAAGTTGATCGAACCGAAGTTTTTTGTCCAGCAGCTGATATTTGCTAGGCTTAATTTTTACAATTGCTAAGCATTATGGCCGCTTGGTAATTCCGTGGTTTCGTTTCGATTAACACACTAAGAGCCAATGAAATTTATGTTCTGTGAAATAATTCTCAGTAAATAGCATTCAGAGTGTCAGAACGAGTTTTAGCGATTTCTCTTTGATTAGATAAATCGTGGCTAAATCTCGTCGGTTAGTTTTTTTCTCGTTGATCAGAAACTTTTATATTTTTAAATGATAAGCATCTTTTGTGTTACCCAATATAAAATTGATTATTAGTAGACGTTCTGAGTATAAAAACGAGAGTAACAAGTAAAATATTTGATGAATACATAAATAATAGTACAATTTTAACGGATAATTTGAATATATATAATAATATACAATTGTGTATTTGGTCTGGAACATTTTTTTATGTATATTTCAGTGAAGACAACAAGACTCATGCTGCGACAATATTTCATGACTTTTCTTGTGTACGTAAGAGTGAAATCTTTTCAGGACAGAGTGTGGATTTTATCCAATTGATTGCTGGTAAACTTTTGACATTTCCAACGATGCTCGCTGGAATTTATCATTTCAAAGTGTTGTCTCGTGTATTGACATTTATATTGATGTGTGAAAAACACCCCCCTCTCTCTGTATATATATATATAATATATATATATATACACGAGTTCAAATCGTTGACGAGACTGATTGCATTTCATATAACACTAATACCCTTGGGAAAGGTATGAATCCAGTTATTCTACCTTCAGCTATTGGTAAATAGGAACGAAAGAACATTTCCAGATCGCCACGGAAAGCATCGTGAAATCACTGAAAAACCAAGCAAAAAAAATCAGTTTTACCACCGGAAAACAAGCCAACAGTACCACTGTGTATACCACATATATTAACATATAATGCAGATAAAAGACGAAATATGCCAATCTCCCTTAATGAATTGAGATATTGGGGAAAAGAGCTAGCGTCAAAAGAATGCTGCAACTGCTGCTAAGTGTTGTAGAAAAAAGTATATCATTGAATATAACAGAAATGTCAAATTGCGGAGGAAAAAAGATAATTGATCCCTTAGTAAAGAGAGAGCGAGAGCAAGAGCAAAGGACACAAAGAGAGAGAGAGAGAGAGTGAGAGAGAGAGAGAGAGAGAGAGAGAAGGAATTGCAAGCGAACGATCATTATCAAACAAAATCATAAATGTAAGGCTGGCTCGAATCTTTGGGATTATTATAACTTCTTACTTGAAATGATATAATTACTTACACATTTTTAGTATTAGCTTATCATACTTAAAACTATACAACTGCGCGCAATTTATTTGTATTAGCTAAGAATACTTAATATCATATAACTGTGGGCAAAAAAAGTGTTCAAAAATAATAACACAGAAATATAAATAGCAATATACAATGTGCTCACAACGTAAGGATTATTAAAATTAGTTACTCGAACCCATATAACAACTTGCAAATAAGAAATGTTTAATTGTAACACGTGAAACAATTCAATTGAGTTCCTATTATTTGTATTTGGAATACTTGATATTATATTCAAATAAAGAGAAAAAAAATCTCTTTAAAACAAATATACAAAAAAGGTAAATATGAATATGTAATATAATTGCCGAGGGATTTTATTTTATATATCTTGCCTTTCGGTTCAGTTAGGCTGAGAACCTTTTGCTTAGCGCATGGGTTAGTTAGGTGCAACATTAACGCAGGTGATCACGCGCTCGCGGAGAGAATGTGTCATTCAGAGATGTCAAAATGAAAATTCCAGATAGGAATTGGGACCAGGGCATTTGGGTGACGTCATGCACCGGAAGCGTGGGCTGAGATTTGAGAAAAAGCCGTTAGTTGAGTTTTAGCGTCCGAAGAAGACGGTTGACTTTCGGGGCTCGCCGAGATCAGAATTGTAGTTTGCGGCGGAGTGCCGCGCGTGTTGGGGGGCAGATGGAAAAGTCAGCATAGAAAGATTGTGTATCACTCTCCTTATGTCGAATTACCTTTAACTCAAAGGTAATAAAGTTTCGTACCTGAACAAAGAAGTCGTTAGTGTTTTTGTGTATCGGGATTCCTATGTTATCTATATATGAGTTAGAACATTCTATGTAGATTTCACATATTCATGTATTGCTATGTTACAAATATACGATGTACGCAATTCCCTAACAACTTGGCATAAAATAACCTCAGAGTGTTTGAGATCGTTAAAACCAAGTTCAAAGAAGTGTATTCATTTATAAATGAATTAGCATCGACTGAAAGGTTCTATGTCTAACCAAAGTACTCATGGAATGAGATTAAAAAAAACATACTGCTCATTGCACTCCACAGAGTACTTCTATTGGTGTTACAGTGTTTGAATCCAACCGGTAAAAAATCAACGGCAGATATTTCGTCATAATATGAAATTTTGTCCCTATGAAGTTTTCGAACCACTTTTGTTTCCCCAATGGCCCGGGTTCAATCCCAGGTCGAGTCATACTAAAGACTCAAAAATGGTATTTGATGCCGCCTTGCTTAACACTCGGTACTAAAAGGTAAGGATCAAGGGTAAAGTGGAACAATCCAGGGAATGGACAAGCGCCTTCCCCTACACCTTGGTGTTGTAGCTATTGAAAAGTGAGCTCTCGGGTCACCCTGGACAAAGGTCGCCAAATTTACAAATTATCTATATATATATATATATATATATATATATAGGTGTGTGTGTGTGTGTGTGTGTGTATGGACAGGTGGACAAAATCATGCCATGTTGCAACTAGTGATATATCTCATCAGTTGCTCTAAGGCAATCAACAAAGGAGTGCTTAAAAGATTTTCACGTCAACAATGAAATAAATGGCCTTAAACCAGAAAAAAGAACAAAATATCCGTAACATTTATCTCCAATTTTTAATACAGTTTTCACATCATTTTTTACGTCTCTTTAGCCCTTTAACAAAATTCAATAAAAATAACTTAAATATCTAAACCAATATTTTTTATACTCTTCTCCCATCAATATAGATATGTGTGTGTGAGTGTATATGTGTGTGCTGGCAATATAGTTTATCAAAATGGTTTGAGTGTCAGCCAATGGTCCTGGAGACCTGGGTTCAATCCCAAGTCAAGCTACACCAATGACTCAAAAATGGTACTTAATGCCTCATATTTAGTTTGATGATTGCGTGATCCACATGAAACATAAAGTACTGGACATAGGAATCATCATAATCATGGCGCGCCGCTGGCACGGTTTTCCCAGACCCTCTCACGCCACTAGTCCTTATCATCCCTCGCTCTCGGCAGGTCTTCGAAGCTACATCCTGTGTCAGTACGGAGTTGTTGTAGATAGGTTCTAGCTGGTCACCCAACGCTTGCTCGTCCGTGAAAAGGGTCCACATGAGTACATCAATTATAAGCTCGACAATACTTCTCAAGTAGTGTCCCGCTTTCTTGCTCGTCTAGTTTAGATGGTTTTCGAGGTGGCTTGTTTGTGCTTTATGTGATGCGGCCCCCAGGTTTTGTTCAATACTGCTTGCAGCTCAGTCAAAAGGAATACATAATTAGAATATTTTAGGTTTTAAGCCTGCTATGTCTTAGCAATATCGAAAAATTTATTTTGCACTCTTCCTTGCATTTTCTCTTTATATATATATATATATATATATATATATATATATATATATATATATATATATAAAACTTGCTTAAATGACAACCTGAAACCAAGACACTTATCAAGAAACTTGAAATGATCCTAATTAAATTATATGTGTCTTTATTGCTTAATCAAACACGCTTAAATGAAAGACTGTTGCCTAACCACACACACACACAATATATATATATATATATATATATATATATATATATATATATATATATATATATATATATATATATATATATATATATATACCATATAAAAGAAAAACCTTTAAAATTTATTCATATTTTTTGTAATAATATTTATATTAGCAGATCCAATATTTTTTTAATGCTAGATCTGCAGCTTCAGACAAAGAAATTATGAGAAATTTCCAATGAAGATTGAGATAAAACCCCACAAAATTCCGGCCACCCTAACTGCCAAACCCAAATATCATTTTAATTATGTAAAGATCAGACTATTTGTTTTTCTTATCTGGTTGAGAAATTACATTAAATCAATGTATCGAGATGTATGAATTGTTGACTTTTCCTTCCTTTTTTACCACGACTTTTTTTAACAAAAATATTTTCTCTAATAAAAAACAAACTTTTTAAATCCAAATGAAGGAGATAAGTAAAAAATATAGAATAAGGAAATAAATAGATTTGGGGTGAGAAAATTATCTTCTATAAACAACTTACTTGGGTATTAATATCCTCTTAACAAAATTAAAGCATATTATAAAATATTATATTGTATATTAATATTATTTTCTCAAAAAAATTGTCATACCAATATCCTTATAATATTCAATATAATTGATCACATTAAAAGTAAAAATAAAAATTATACCAGTTACTGTTAAGACTATTATAAAAAAAATAAACAAATGCAACATTATATATACTCAAGATTACAATTATATCTTACACATTATCATATCTTATTGTTCATATTATTTCTAAACATAAAATCCTTAAATTTTTAGATAGAATTATACGAAATATTATAGATAATCCCATATCAAGAATTTTCATCAAAATTAATATTACTATTACAATTATTACTACTAATCATCAAACCTAGTAATATTATAAACTTATGATTAACTCATTATAACTATAAATATTAATATCAATATATATATATATATAAAGGTTAATATATATATATATATATATATATATATATATATATATATATATATATATGTGTGTGTGTGTGTGTGTGTGTGCGTGTGTGTGTGTGTATTTATATAAAGATTACAATGTAATATAGCGATAAAATGATCAGAAATACAGCTTTTATTCACCAAACATTGAAAATGGAAATTGTAGATTCAAATTGTATGGAGGAAATTATTTATTGTTTTTAGCTAGTCTCATGAAACCACAAATTATTAACAGGTTAATACTTTCTAATCATATTTATTGTTTTGTTTTCTTTTTTCTTACAAAGAATTCTTGAAGTGTGAAAAGCAGTCAGTTCTACTAATTATCAAATGAAAGGAAAAAAAAAAACATTAAACTATTTTTAAGTGAATTCTATGAGGAAATACATCTAACATTTTCTCATTCATTACTCTATATTCAATACGATTAACTTCATATTGCTGATCTTGTACCAGAATAAATGTAGTGCTGTGGATCCGATAAAATAAAGACGAAACTAAAAGGTGACAACAGGATGACTTTGTTCATATTCGGAAAGGAAAGCTTGTCATGGTCACAAAAAATGATCAAAAAACAGACAAACAAACAAACAAACAAAAAAACGAACCAAAAAGCAAATAAAAAAAATTTTAAAAAGCAAAAAAAGAACCTTTATTGTCGATGTCAAAAGTTCTTTCTGGATCAGTCTAAAAGATAGGAAAACCAGCTTTGGTATTTTCAAGTAGATCAAGAAAAAAAAATTCTTTAACAAATCGTAGTCCATCTCCAATGAAGAGGGGACTGTTTCGATATTCCCGAAATTTAGGTCATGACTTGTAACTCTATCAGTAACTAATTAGCTTCACCTTTTCAGTTTTTTGAAGTCTTGTATGCAACCTTTGCTTGCACCAACAGCGAGAGTTTTCGTGTTTGTTGTTTGTCGGTCACACAGCTGGACACTAGGATCGTAAAGCTAGACTTTGTAAATGACTAAATATCAAGTCATGCTGATAGAATTGATTACCCTGACTATATATATATATATATATATATATATATATATATATATATATATATATATATATATATCTTTCTCTCTTTCTCACCATCCAGTATTTGCATAGAGCTGATGAATGTAATCCTTGGTGGTTGGTTAATATATATGTCTTCATGGATGTAACTCTATAGGATAACGTCAATCATGTCTTGTTTATCTTATTGAATGTTTTATTAAATTTGAGGTAGGGGGCCATAAAGCAGCTGTTTTGTGGGGTGCTGTTTCGTGGGAAGTTGTCGATTTTTTTTCTGAACATAAGAATCATTTTTGTTTAGTATTTTCGTGAGATTTGTTTGGTTTGGTTTGGTTTAGTTTTATGGCATATCAAAAAGTGTAGGTTATTTAATGCTAATTCCTTTTTTATATATACTAAATAGTCCTGTTTCAAACAATTCAGTTTAGCGGGTTAACAAAGTTAAATGTGTCCAAGTATAGCTATGTATCACTTACAATTCAATTAAACATCATTCATTTGTTTACACACAGTCATCATCATCATCATCATCATATCGTGCTGGCAGCACGGATATCCCTGACCCTCTATCGCCACTCCTCCCTATCGTTCATCGCCCTAGGCAGGTCTTCAGGACAACAACCTGTAGTCAAACATCTCCATTTAAAACAATTCAGTTTAGCCCAAGTAGACGGTTTAGTTCAATTTGACCCACAGATAGGACCCTATCAGGTGCTACCTCCCCGGGCCCGAGAGCGATGGTAATGAAAGAGTACTTTGCATCCCCAAAGCTTTTGTATTACTGAAGTCTCACCATTAAACTTTTTAGCGTCATATCATTCGGGAAGTCTTACCCCTCTGCGGTGTATTTTGCAGCTCCAAACGACGGGGTCATTTTTGTTAGAGTCTAGATGTTCTATCCATTCAACGGTACTTACGTGGCCACTATCTGGAAGAAATCCCGCTTTATTTTATCAGAGAGATCAGATTTCCATATGATCGACAATAGCAATCATTACGACTAAAGGAAAATGCTGAAAACATCTTTCCTTGCCAAGAAGGTAAATTCTTATCTTTTTTGTTTTATTGCTTTATTTTTTCATTTTTTGATGGTTAAAATAGGGAAACGAGATGCGCTCATGCCTTTCCAAAATTAGGAAAAAAACACTTCGTGCTAGACTTGAATTCAACCAATCCATTCCTATAATAGCTCCGTCGGATGGGGCTGTACAATGCATCAACTGTATATCTGCAAAGAGGTCGGACTTCCCAACAAGTGTCCTGGATATGACACGAAACAATCTTATGATGAGGTTCCAGTAATGCTGGAGCTGTGGGGAATGCGGAGTACCCATTTATTGCCATCGCTCCCAGGTTCACTCTGTCCTTGAGGGGTAACACCTGATAAGGTCCTATCTGTTGGTCAAATTGAACTAAAGTGTCTACTTATGCCAAACTAAATAGTTTGAAATACAAGTGTTCATATGTATAAAATTATATTTGGTATTAAATCATGGTTGATATGCTATAAAACCAAACCGAACAAAACTAAACCATTGCTATAAAGTCATGTGGAAGGTAGATAGAAATAAACAAAAGTAATCAGTCCCTCTGTTCGAGTTGAATCGGCTTTACATTCCAGATATATCTAGGTGACATGTCCCTCCATTCTTTTTGTATACGACAAAAATCGAGAAAGAAAATAAGACATTTTTACAGACATAGGTTACTCTATTCCATAATATTCCGTTAGCATATTGTTTATTAAATCGCAATAGTTTACAGGAAAGTGCTGTCTGACTTGAAAGAATAATTCCCAAGTTGTTAGCTCAAGTGGATTCAGTTTGCAGCTGAACTTGCCATCAGACATGAATTTACTCATCTCTGATCCAACGAAAATGTATGATTTCTATTCGGTGTCACTTAACGTTGTGCAGATTTTTAATTTTACTAAATGGAATCGATGATAGTCTGGTGTAAATACTCCTATGAAGTTCTATATAAAGTTCAGTTTGATGATAATGGTAAGAAGGAATATACAAAATGGGATCCTGACCTGTCAGTGGGCTTTAAAATGTACTAACTGCATACTCTGCTGCCAAGAAGTAAGACCCTCGATGGTTAAGGTTCAGTTCGAGAACTTTGGTGTAAGAGGAGTTCTTCTTTATTATCATTAGTCCAAGGTCAATTTCGAGCCGGAGTGGTAGTATATGTTTAGTTCTCATCTAGAAGTTAAATTGATCTCTTTTGAAATTATTAGTTGTGTATAGAGATTTTAAAACTACGCAGCTTTGTGTACATTATTTATATTAGAAATATCTGTAAACAAATAACTGTGCGTAAACAAATGATATTTCTATGAATGATAAAAAAACACAATTAAAACGTGAAACAGAATCTTAAAAATACAGTTACGAATATATTTAAACATTTATAAATAGATCTAATCGAAGTATTAAATAACCCATACGGGGTCGATATACCAATAGATAATCCAAAACAGACAAAATTAGGATTTTGAAAAGTATTAAAATTTAATAATTAATTTTTTTGATGAATTTCAAAATTCAAATGAACACACATGTCGTGCTTAGAAACTTCGATACGAATAAATGTAACTTTCTGTATTTGTTTCTGTACACATACCTTCGCTTTGCAGTTTGAATTATTCTTATTGAATACGAATAATTTATACATAATTTTATGATTTTTAAGGATCACTTAACATTTTATAAACATATTTGTTCATATTTTGAATTATTCTTATCAAATAAAAATAATAATATGCAAGGGTATATACTTGATCCAATGAGCAAACCTGTTCTACCATTTCGTGCCAGATTGGATTTGCAAAAAATGCCAATGAAGTGGTACTTCCAATGCTTAGAACACCAGAACTGGGGTCTAACAACCAGATTATCCATACACCGGCTGATGTCTGGAGGTTGGAGGTTGGTTAGGATTTATGGCATATCAATCTTTGTAGGTTATTTAACGCCAAATCCATTTTTATACAAATAGTCAGTTCTATTTCAAACAATTCAGTTTAGCATGAGTATACAGTTTGTCAAAAACATTTCTATTTCAAGCTATTCAGTTTATTCAAACTGTTCTAATTTAGCTTAGTATAATCACAGGTTTCTTTTACACACAGTTAAATGTCGAAACAGTTCGTTCTATATTAAAGAAACGGTTTAGTGGTTGGTTGGTTTGTTTGTTGGTTGGTTGGTTGGTTGGTTAGGTTTTATGGCATATCGATCTTTGTAGGTTATTAAACCCCAAATCCATTTTATGAAAATAGTTCTATTTCAAACAAATAAGTTCAGCATAAGTACGCAGTTTAAATGGAAGTACAGTTTAATTGTGAAAAACATTTCTATTTCAAGCTATTTAGTTTAGTCAAGCAATTTTAATCCAGCTAATTTAGTTTAGCATAAGTACAAATTTTGTTTACATACAGTTAAATGTCAAAACAGTTCTACATTAAACAATTCAGTTTAGTGTAAGTAGAGTTTCAATGACTAAAAACAATTCCATTTCAAATAATTCAGTTTAACGTAAGCACGCAGTTTAAATGTAAGTACACAGTTTATTTTTTGTCAAATAGTTTTATTCATATGTTTCAGTTTAATATAAGTACAGGTTTTGGTTGCACACATTTAATATCAAAATAGTTTTATATTTAACAAATCAGTTTAGTGTAAGTACATTTTCAATGTCAAAAACAGTTCAATTTCAAACAATTCAGTTTAGCATAAGCACGCTGTTTAAATGTAAGTACGGTTTAATTGTCAAAAACATTCTTATTTAAAATTATTCAGTTTAGTCAAACAATTCAGTTTAGCATAAGTATACCGTTAGTTATATTTAACCCATAGATAGGGCTTTATCAGGTGCTAACACACCGAGACAGTGTGGACCTGGGAGCAATGGCAATAAAGGGATACTCTGCATTCCCGAAAGTCTCTGCATCATAGGAACATCACCATCAGATTGTTTAGTGTCTTACCCCTCTGCAGAGGTGCTGTCGGTGTATTCTTCAGCCACAACCGACTGGGCAACTGATATCTGGAAAAGTAATTCTAAATGAACCGAATGTAAATAAGAAGTTATTTCAGAATTTTTTCACAAAAATTTGATTACTTCTTTTTTAGGCATTTTCATGCATTAAATAAATTAAATACAAATAATTCTTCGATAAATTACAATATAACAAGTTCAGTAAGATTATTTGATATTCATCGTATGAGCATTTATCAACCAATAACAATTAAATAAGAATTATCAAAAATTTCAAAGGAGCTCATGATTTTCAATTTTACTTAGTTTTTATAGTTAAAAGAAGCTAACGTGGGCCCAAAGTATATTTGTTTAAATGGCAGAACGTAACAAATGAAAAATCATGAAGGTATTGTAATTTTATCAATTTTTAAAAGATTCAATGTAATACTTACTATTCTTTACATAGTTTCGATTAACATAAAAGAAATGAAAACGGGGGTGTCCTCGTGGTGTAATGGTTAAAGCGATGGACTGCGGGATTGTAGTAAGCAAGTTCAAACTCCAGTCGCGCTATTACGTTCACTTTCGGACAAATACCCTTGGGAAAGGTATGAACCCCCTGATCCTCCCAGTTGTGGGTAAAATCGCAACACTTCTGTTCTTCTGGAAGAATGGCTTTGGCATTAAATAACCCACGAAGGTTGATATGCCATTAAACAAAGAAACCAAACCAAACCAAACCGAAATGAAAACAATTTTTGTGACAACCACAAGGGAAAAAACAATTTCCCACATGTATATGCATGGAGGATTCTCTGGTAGAATGGATATCGTCCGAGGGAATAACATGGTGACAACAACAAAGCCTGAATGATACAGATTACATTTCCCCTAGTGTTTATACACTTGAGAGAAATATGAATCCATCTAGGTTTCTTTCAGCTATGAAAAAATTTTATGGAAGATTGGGTACTTTAGCTTTGGTATGGCAACAGGTCTAAGTATTGAATATTTGCTTGAAGACCCTTTTTGAAATGCTGCATAAATTTTGTTGGTACCATAACTTGAATTATACCTGTTTCCTAGAGTAAACAGGACGCAGATGCCCCAGTGGAAATGTAGCGTAAATTGCGTGGGTGGAACGCGAGAAGAGTCGAACGCTGTAAGCAGAAAAACAGCAAGAAGTACTCGTTTCCTTAAGTAAACAGCATACAGTTACTTCCTCAGCGGAAGTGTCACATAAGTTGCATATGTGACATGCTAGACAAGAGACGTGTCCACGTGCAACATGTAGGTGGGTAATGTGACCACGAGGATTGCATGGGGGTCCAGAAAAATATAAAAACCAGGCAAGATTTTGACCCAAGAGAACGAAGCAAAAAGGTTGAGAGTTTTCACAGAAAAACTAAACAACTGGCATTGTATGTGCGTGTATGTGTGTGTGTGTGTGTGTGTGTGTGTGTGTGTGTGTGTGTGTCCATCTTTGCTTTCTCCGATTCTCTCTCTCTCTCACTCTCTATACAGACATTTCAGATAAAGAAAATGAAAAAAAGGAGATTGTGCTTTTATACATCAGCGTTGTATTTCGTTTGCTGCAAAAAAATGAAAAACGAATTAAACCTGTTAAACACCGCTTAAAAATCTACCCTGCCTGGCAAAGTACCTTTGGTAGAGTATAATAGATATACTTACCAAAATATATTGTCTTCAATTTCACATAAATAAACTTACCAAAATATATTGTCTTTAATTTCACATAGATAAACTTACCAAAATATATTGTCTTCAATTTCACGTAGATAATCTTACCAAAATATATTGTCTTCAATTTCACATAGATATACATACCAAAATATATTGTCTTCAATTTCACATAGATAAACTTACCAAAATATATTGTCTTTAATTTCACATAGATATACATACCAAAATATATTGTCTTCAATTTTACATAGATAAACTTTCCAAAAAATATTGTCTTTAATTTCACATAGATATACATACCAAAATATATTGTCTTCAATTTCACATAGATGTACATACCAAAATGTATTGTCTTCAATTTCACATAAATAAACTTACCAAAATATATTGTCTTTAATTTCACATAGATATACATACCAAAATATATTGTCTTTAATTTCTCATAGATATACTTACCAAAATATATTGTCTTCAATTTTACATAGATAAACTTTCCAAAAAATATTGTCTTTAATTTCACATAGATATACATACCAAAATATATTGTCTTCAATTTCACATAGATGTACATACCAAAATGTATTGTCTTCAATTTCACATAAATAAACTTACCAAAATATATTGTCTTTAATTTCACATAGATATACATACCAAAATATATTGTCTTCAATTTCACATAGATAAACTTACCAAAATATATTGTCTTCAATTTCTCATAGATAAACTTACCAAAATATATTGTCTTCAATTTCACATAGATATACATATCAAAATATATTGTCCTCATTTTCACATAGATACACACACAATAAGTCTTGTCTTCATTTTCACCCAATATTCACGCCAAAAGATATTGTCTTCATTTTTGGAGAAATATACACGCAGAAATATATTTTTATGTTCTCATAGAATCATCAGTGTTGTATTGAGCTGGGCGGTATTTGTGCACATAAAAAAGTTTGAAACTGAAATCAATTGGCAATTTTTTTCATTAAAATTAATGAAATAGAAATAACTTCTTTAAAAAATGGCGTAACACTTTGAAACTCTATGGTTTACTTTTTAATCATCACAAGAATTTTTTTGATGAATACTTTTTAAGCTGTTTATCTCGACCCTTCAATGTTCGTTTATGTACATTCTTATATATAGTCGTTAGTAACTGAATTTCTCGACTGCCCCACCAAACGGGCAAGTGTGGCCTATTTCAAGTTGGGTCCGAGTGCAGGGCCGTAGCCCAGACATTCCCAAAAATGCCTCGGGCCCCGTTGGCACTCCCCTAAAAAAGGCAACCAGGCAATAAACCCAACTTCTCCGAGGAGGGTTTAAGGCCTGGGAGACGGCTCTCTGAGGCTTGAGATATATCCAGAAGACAGGACACACCCGACCAGACCCGTGCCATTGTTACCATGGCCGGCCGATGTGTGACCCATCTACTGGATTCAGCTGATTAAAATCCATCCAATCGTCGTTAGTAACAGTCTATGATTGTTTGCTTCCTATGCTTAATGGCACATCAACATTTGCGAGCTGTTTAAATACAACAGCAATATTGAAGGACAATAGTCGTACTATTTACGTCATAGCAGAGTGGGAGACATAGGAGTTCATACCTTTCCCTAGAGTACTAATCCGAAAGTGATCATTATAACGCGTCAGGGATTCGAACTTGTTGATTACCATGTCACAGTCGAAGACTTCCCTAAAAGATTACAAATTATAGCGTTTCATCATATCTAAAAATAAAATTACCCTTTCTTGAAAAAAATCCAAGTGAGCCATCATTTCCGAGAATTTCTTCCCAATTTCTGCTGCCGAAATCAAGTGAGTCTGGCACCAGCAATGCTTTATCTTGAGAACAAGTAATCCAGTATTAAAAAGAAAACACCTAATAAATTTTACTAAAACTCAATCAGCAAAACAAACATATTAGTTTTGAACGTCATGAATGATAAAATTTAACCTGCGAAGAATTTTAACCTTGCTACATAAGAAAGCAATAAAAAATGTAACAACTAAAAAACATGTGTCCATTGTACATATATAAAATCAATTCAGACGCTAAAAATATTTCTTAAATATCAAATATTTACAAAAATGTATAAACGCAAAAAAAACTGTTCAACTCAAATCTCCTGTTTTATGTGTTCTACTTGCAACTTTCAATGATAATTTATTTTAGCATAAACCTTTTATCTCCGATACCCGTAAGATTCCAGCAAAAATATCAAGCTACATTGGTCACACTTGTGCGTTGCTCTAATTTTCTACACACAATACCATCGTAACACGTTACATTTTTAATATAAGTAGCGCTAATTGCAGGGTATAAGTCGACCTTTGTAGGTAGAAATCATCTAGATAGAAGTAGGGGAGACTTATACAGCAGGGCTAAAATCCAATTCTTTACCTTGTCCAATCGGTTGTGGCTGTAAAATACACTGACTGCTTCTCTGCAGAGGGTTTAGAACCCCCCAAGGAATGTTCTGCATATGAAACTAAACAATCTGATGGTGAGGTTGCAGTAATGCTGGAGCTTTGGGGAATGCAAAGCACCTCTTTATTGACATCGCTACCAGGTTCACTCTGTCCCGGAGCGGTAGAACCTGGTAGGGCTCAATCTCTGGGTTGAATAGAACTAAACTGTGTAATTATGCTAAACTGAATTGTTTGAATGAGAACTGTTTGACTAAACTAAATAGCTTGAAATAGAAATGTTTTGACAAATAAACTCTATACTTATGCTAAACTGAATTGTTTGAAATAGAACTGTTTATTTTTATAAAAATTGTATTGTTTGAAATTGAGGTTTTGAAATATAAACTGCGTACCAATACTAAACTGAATTCTTTGAAATGGAACAGTTTTTATATTGAACTGTGTGCAAACAAAATCTATACTTATACTTAACTGAGTTGTTTTAATAAAAACTGTTTGACTCAACTGAATAGCTTGAAATAGAAATGTTAAATAGTGTATTAATGCTAAACTGAATTGTTTGAGATAGAGCAGGTTATTTGTATAAAAATGGATTTGGCATGAAATAACCTAAAAAGATTGATATGCCATAAAGTCAAACAACCAATCAACCAATTCTTTACCACACTGAGGGAAATGTTAGCATTCTAATCCTGTCCTATAAGTCGCCCCTATTTTTGTTGAAATAATCTGCTTTAAAAGGTACACTAATACGTCGTAATTTAGCGTACTTTTGTAAAAATCAGGATTGACTTAAGATGTGTTCTATATCCAACGCTTAGTTTAGGCTAATTTCATCCTCTATAGATGGCTGGCCTGCGGATGACGCGAAACTGCATCCTGTGTTCATACTCCAGTTCTGAAGCTCAGAGGTGTGTGAAGTACTTCCAGTTTAACTCTGACCCGGGTTAGTAGTATCTGCTGGGGTTTCAATTATGAGTCAAATGGATTTGTATAAAAAAATTTTTCTTATCGGATAAGAATACAGGAAATCATGTAACTGTGTGCAAACAAAACATCATAATTAAATAGACATACTATAAAGAGCGACGTACAAATCATTAGCCTGAAAAAAATCACAACGAAAGTTTTATCTGCCATTAATCGAATAAATCAAATCAAACCGATCCTAAAGCGATGGACTGCGGAATCGTAGTAAACGAGTTCGAACTCCAGTCGCGCTATTACGTTCACTTTCGGGCAAATACCCTTGGGAAAGGTATGAACCCCCTGATCCTCCCACCTATGGGTTAAATAGTACCACTACTGTTCTTCTAGGAGAATAGAGTTGGCATTAAATGACCTACAAAGGTTGATATGCCATTAAACAAAGAAACCAATGAAACCGAACCAAACGTCGAAATACCAGTGATGGTTGACTTGTAAAATTGTACATTCATCAGCTCTGTGAAGACACTGGATGCCGTCAAAAACACTTATCAAGAGCGATGGTCGATAGGGACGGAGAGAGAGAAAGAAAGAAAGAAAGAAAGAAAGAGAGAGAGCGAGTCAAAAGTACCCATGCTTTTTATCATTAAGGTTTTTCGGACAATTGTCTTCATCTTCTTTGTTATTTCTACAACATTTCGGCCGATATGTCCTCCGGCCTTCTTCAGGTGTTTGTCAAACTTGGGAACCCTCACGGAACTTTCAACTACGTTCTTTATTGAATCGACGGGGGTCGCCTGTTTTGATTCCGTTAACCATAACCGGGTACAAGTGTTAAGTATTCATGTATTGTAACTCGCCTATGGTGAGGATTGAACCATTAACCTCCAATTGATTGTCTCCTTAGAAGCTTTGGGAACCAACGCTTATAACCGTTACGCCATGTGTCCTGCTTCTTAGGAGACAATCATCTGGAGGTTGCATCTTGATGGTGATGCATACCTCTGCATTCAACGAGAATGAGAAGCAAAACTTTCAATTGAAATCAACTTCACTACTCTGCAAAACTGACCTTGTGTCACATCCTAGCCTTGGTGTTGGTCACCAATCATAACTCCTTCCCAAAGAGACTGTTTCTTTGGAATTTGTTCAATTCACTCATTTTTAAAAGTTATACGGTGCTAAATCTGGTCGGCGTGCAGATTCAAAATCAGCCGATTCGGTCTGTGCACGTTTTATCCAGTATTAAAATTCATTGCCGCTAAGTGTTTCTGGAAATAAAATATTACCAACCTCATTTTGATGCCATCTCTTATTTATTAAAACAGATAAGGGTAGACAAAGGTATATCGTAAAGCGAAGAGTTACCTGTGTTCGAAACGTTGAAGTAAAGAAAAATATTTAAAAAGAAAAAAACAACACATGAAAATTCAAAGTTGGAAATTGAAAACCTGTTCAAAATTCGCACAACAACCAACGATACCAAACAGAAAAAATAAAGTGAATAGCTTATATAATCCGACGTAAGTAAAGTCAAGTAAAGAAGTCGAGACGTTTACTTCCATTTAACGGGCGCCGTTGGCTTCTTTTTATTACTTGCTAGGAAAAGAGCGCCGTTGAATGGTGAAAAAGTCGGTTGGTAATGAAGATATTGTTTGCACAGTGGAACGTACTTGGCAAACCGATGAAAAGTCATCTGAAAAGGAATAATGGACTGAATGCGTTCAATCTGAGACGATATGGACTCACATGGACAAATCGACAAAGTTAAACAAACAATCTACCAACATCACAAAAGTTTTATTAAAGATATTTGTACGTATTCAAGTAAATATTTGCGATCGGTAGCGCACATGAATATTTTAGTAGAACATGTATATATATATATATATATATATATATATATATATATATATATATATGTATGTGTGTGTGTGTGTGTGTGTGTATAAATATGTATATATATATATATATATGTAAAAAAAGTCCATATATGTATATATGCGTTTGTGGTGTTACATGCTTGAATATATATATATATATATATATATATATATATATGTAAGTATGTGCATACATATGTGTGTTTCAAAAGTATTGATCTATCTATCTATCTATCTATATATATATATATATATATATATGTATATATATATATATAATTTTCGTATATGATATAAATTTGTATATATTTGTATTATAGAAAGTTTTACTGATATTTATGCATAGTTTAGTTGAACATATATGCATGTTTCTACTTATGTTTTCGTGTGTAATGTGCCATTATTTACTGATAATATATATATATATATATATATATATATATATATATATTTATATATATATATATATATATCCAATGGTTTTATTAAAGAATTGCATATATTCAAGTAACTATCTATGCTTTTGTTTTTAGTTATTATTTTTGTTAAACATATATTTTAGATTTATATTATATATCATCATAACCATCTCTGTGAAAAGATCACGAAGTTTCGTGATTCTCTCACACCAACCGTGCCTATCATCCATCGTTCCTGGTAGGTCTTTGAGTTTTTATCCAGTATACACCGAGAGCTCATGTATGGAAGTCTTAGCTGGTTGACCAATTGTCCATATGTACGACTCCATAATCGAACGTCGCCAATGAATTCGTCCTTACTCCTTCAGTAGTGTCCTTTGGTTTTTATACACACACACACACACACACACACACACACACACACACACACACACATCACACACATATATGTGTGTGTGTGTGTGTGTATGTGTGTGTTTCTCTGAGTGTCCATACACTTACAGACGCTCAGACGGACATATGTATATATATATATATATATATATGTGTGTGTGTGTGTGTGTGTGTGCGTGAGAGAGTGAGAGAGAGAGAGAGAGAGTGAGAGAGTAACTGATTTCGCTTGTGCTTATATTTTAACATTTTTTCCTTAAAACGAAACAGCAGATATTTATTGATTATTTCATACCCTATCGCAAAAGCTTTTTTTTTTCATGCTTACTTCAGTTTTATTTATACAGTGTCAGAAATTTAAGAAATTCTTTTTACATACTGAACCAAAAAAATCATTTTAAATAAGAAATAAAAATAACCAAAATAAAATTTTTCATATCTTTTTAACTAAACATATTTAAGATAATAACTTTTGGAGGCGCTCTTGGTCTAATGATTATCGTCATAAGAAGTAGTTACGGGGATACGAGTTCAAAACTTGGACTAAAGTGTTTTTACTGTATCACTTCGCACTAATATCCTTAGGAAAAGTTTGCTCCTAACTATTCACCCTCTCGCTATGGCTAAATCGTTAGGAAGGAGAGGGCTATTTAACTTAGGTCTGACAACCAGTCTAGTAGAAAGAAAACCCTGAGTTCAAACCTGTTAAACATTGCTTAGAAATTGAGCTTGTCACATACCACATATGCGGAAGGATTTCTGAATACATAAGAGAATATCTTCTGCAGACACACACACACACGAACAAAACACACACACACATACATGCACAAAACACATACACTCACACACACACACACACACACACACACACACATATATATATATGCACGTGAGTAATAACACAGATATATATTGGCCCAGGCACATAATAGTGGTAATTACACAAACACCAAAATTACACACACACACGCACGCGCGCGCAAAACACACACACATACACAACACACACTCACACACACATATATATATATATATACGTGCATATATATATATATACGTGTGTGTGTGTGTGTGTGGTGTTTGTATGTGTATTTACCTTTATTATGTGGATGGGCCAATATATATCTGTGTTATTACATATACAGGGTGTGTCATAATTGATGCAACCCTTTTATATGATAATGATGTATTTCTGAGATGAGCGCAGTTGCAGTCATTTGAACACACGTCCTCTAAAAATGCATCCTTTGAGCTAGGGTTATGAAATTAATGTTTTTTTTTCAAAGTGTTATTGTATCTGCTTCCAGGACGTAGAATATTTGTTGTATTTCTAGTCTTATTAATAAGATATTATCATAATAATGGGTTGCATCTCTTTTTTTGTCTCTAAATGATTAGAGATGCAATTTTTTTTCCTCTCTTTTCTAAGGTATTGTGATCGAGGATTAACAATTGTTATAATATTCTATTTTCAAATCCGATACAAAAAACACAATTTTATTATAAGTAGAGTCATTAGCAGTCACATTGGTTTTATGTACATTGAGACGTATATTTTCGATATTGAAGGTTCATTTTTCAAAGGAATCAATTATTATGGAGCTTTTCAATGACCAAAAAGACAGTCAGCATAACCTTTTTTCATGACTGCTACATGCGGAACTTTTCTTTACCGGAAAGTCAATGTGTTTTCACTCTGTGTATTAGTGGAAATCCCATTTTTAACCTATTTGTATATATTTCTTATACTAAAACAAGCTTCGCCGTATACATCATACATTCTTCTTTGGATTTCGCATGAAAATTCTCAGCAACCAAAATTTGATGGCAGAACTCTGCTCAAGACAGAGCACTGATTGAGTTAGCGTCATGTGGAAATACCTGAAAACAAATATTTTTGCGAGGTTAGAATAAAAAAAAACAATTTCAAACAAAGCCGGGCTTATATTTATGGAAAACCTATAAAAACGAATGCTTTTTCAAAAGGTTTCCTTATTTATTGAACGACACTCGTATTAAGATATCCATAAACTTTTATGTGAAAAGCCAAAACACCTTCTAGCTGTAGCCGTGTAAGTACAACTGCATGGTTTCACGAGTATGACACTGATGAAGTACTTGGATGAAAAGATAGATGGGAATCACACAAAGCAGCTGGATGCTCAATTGAACAAATCCTGGAAACAGCACTCTACAAAACAGCACAAAGAATCAAGGAAAGGCGAAAAGACATGATAGGCACTGTTGGCGAAGTCAGGACAAACTCATGAAAGGTGTTCTTCTGAGCTGTCCTACACGTGGTCACATCTATGTTGTCCCGTCAGCAAAAACTTACGTTCATATGAAAGTGAGGATTTTGGTTGCTGTCTAGAAGAATCAACAACAATGATGACTTATATAAACAGTTGGCAAAGGAGTGTAAGAGGATTCCATGTTCTCAGTACGCCTTCCTGGTGAGAAGGATTATGTTATGTAAAACTAAATGATGCAATATAATCGAGACTGCTATTATTCTTTAAATAAATAATGAAATATTTACTAATGCCGTTTACAAAATATCAACAGTTGTGTGAAAAACAAAATCTTCAGCAGATTATGACTGGGTTAAAAACAGTTTCGGCGCCCTAGCATCATTACAATTTATCTAAATTCTATCAATGGCATCTTAAAAAAACACCATATTTTCTTGGTTTTCCGCCACATCGTTGGAATGCCAGATCAAGAGGCAGCAACGTCGTATAAGACTTTGTTGCCTACACAACTTTCCAGCAATGAAGTGTTAACAATTCAATGGTGCAAGAATTGAATTGACTTGCAAGATGGCACGTCATTCCACTAAATGAGAATGAAAATAGAATTTACTTAAAATCAATATGCAAGATCAGAATAAGCTATGGCTAATTCGGTGATGTTAATTTAAATTTTATGATGACAGGATAAGATCACTGCAAAGTCTAGATAACATCCTACGTTGTGCAAATTTAAACGACGTTTTTTTTTAAACTTTGAAACTATAATAATAAAGTAACCCAGTTAACTGTTACGTTCTCCTAATTCTGGATCCCTTCCAGCGATTTATAAACGCGGTCTGATGGTCGGTTGGTTGTTTTCTTAGAGCATATCAAACCTTGAGGTTTATTTAATGCTAAATCCTTTATATATATACGAGGATAATTAAATAAGTTTCCAGACTTTTTTCGTATGGGCACTTTTATTTATAGTACACGCATGAAACCCTAGTCCCCTTCGAAGTAATCTCCTCCGACTGCAATACACTTGCTGTACCGTTCCAAGGACTTCAGGAAGGCCCCATGGAAGTCGTCTTGTGGAAGCATGTTCATGGCCTTCGTCACAGCCTCTTTCATCTCCTCAATTGTCTCATAAGGACAGTCTTTGAGCTTAGAGATTAAACAAAAGTCACAAGAAACTGGGTTTGGACTATAGGGACGGTGAGGAACTGTCATGATGCCCATCTTGGTCAAATAGTCTGTGACAAAGATGGAGTTGTTGACTGGTACATTGCCCTGGTGGAAATGCCACTGACCCGATTTGAAGAGTGCTGGCCTCTTCCGACGGAATCTCTTCCTGAACTCCCTTAAGACTTCAACATAGTAACCCTAACCCTAACCCTTTGGCCTATCAACTCTGGTGTTCTAACTTCCTTACTCCTCCCATACCGCTCATCATCCCTCACAGATTCCCTGCCTTCCTTGAATCTCTTATGCCACTCAAAAACTAATGCTCGATTAGAGCAAGATTTTCCAAAAGCAGTCCAAAGCATCCCATACGTTTCTGTGGCATTTTTTCCAAGTTTAAAATAGAATTTTATTGCATATCGTTCTTCTAAAGTCTCCTCACGTCCAGATTGCATTTTAAAAATTCACCAGCTGTTACAATTAGGCTTTAGTAGGGTGTATTCCAATTACTGCTATAGCTGTTCCTTTAAACCTGAAATCATAAAAATTGGTCAGTCATCTCATAAGATGTATAGCAATAACATACTGAATTCTCAAGAGTCTACAACAATTTTAAATGTCTATACAAAAAAGTCTGGAAACTTATTGAAGCCCCACATAAATTGTGTAGTTCTTGTTTCCTCTCAGATTAAATATCTTGAGCGCCAGATTTTTACGGGTGATTTTTAAAACCTTGCCGCATTATAATGGTCCAGTCGGCTGGGGTTGTAAAATGCACCTACTCCATCTCTGCAGATGGGTTAGACTCCACCAGCAAGTGTTCTAGATATGACACTAAACACTCTGATCCTATTTACCCAACCCCTCCGCTCGATATGACACAAGGTCAATTTTTTAAGCGGAGTTTAACAGGTTTGAATTCAGAGTTTTCCTTCTCCTAGACTAGTTGCCTCACCAAGGCTGAAGAACCTAGTCTGACCTACTATTTACCCATAGCTGGAGGGAGAATCATCATCATCATCATCATCATATCGTGCTGGCAGCACGGATATCCCTGACCCTCTTTCGCCACTCCTCCCTATCGTTCATCGCCCTAGGTAGGTCTTCAGGACAACAACCTGTATCCTCACATAGCTGCTGAATGTACGTTCGTGCTGGTCGTCCTGCTTTTGCGCGTCCGTGTGTGGGGATCCATAAGAGTACATCTCTTATGAGTTCATCTCTGCTTCTCCAGCAATGTCCTGCATGTCTGGTTCGCCTAACTTGAATAGTTTTCGTGATAGGGGGCAGGTGGCCGTACAGTTGGTGTCTTGTTGGGTGTTGCCGCCAGGACTTGTTGAGGATTGCACGCAGCATTCTTGTGTAATTGCCATCTAGTTTCTTCTCCAGCCGTTTTGTTAGCGTCCATGTAGTGCATCCATATAGCAGTATCGATGTGACCGCTGCCTGGAAGAAACTGCGTTTCATTTTATCGGTTAGGTCTGATTTCCATATAGTCGATAGCCTATTGATAGCTGTCCATGCTTTCGTTAACCTCGTTTCGATGTCCTTTTCGGTTGATTCGACGCTGCTTCCTAGGTACGTGAATTTGTCTACTAGTTTAAGAGGGGTTCCTTCTAGAGTGGAGATGTCCCCCGTTTGGTTATAGCACATATATTCCGTTTTATGTGCATTAACATGGAGGCCTATGCTTGCTGCTGCTCGTTCCAAACTATGCAGAAGTATTTCGGCTTGGTCAGGTGTATTTGCCAGTATCGCTATGTCATCGGCGTAGTCGGCGTCGGTAATTGTTATTGCGGGGTATCTTCTGCTTCTTTTCTTCGTCAGTTCGAAGCCATTCTCTTTGATTTTGTCAATCGATGTTCTAAGTACGTAGTCTAGACAAATGATAAAGAGATACGGAGCCAGCGTGTCCCCTTGTAGTACTCCTGCTACAATGTCGAAGTATTCTGTGTCTCCATCTGGTGATCTGGTGACTTTTACTTTAATGTTTCTATAGAGAATCGTTATTGCCGCTACGGTTTCTTTAGGTATGCCGTACGCTAGTAGGATTTGTTCCATCTTTCCTCTGTGAATGGAGTCGAAAGCCTTGGTAAAGTCGACAAATATTAATGTCGCTTGTAGGTTCTTTGCCCGTACACCTTCAAGGATTCTGCGGATGGTTAATATTTGTGAGGTCGTAGATCTATTTCTTCGGAAGCCATTTTGGTTTTTTCTAAGTATGTTGTCGATTTTGGGTTCTATTCTGTTTTGTAGTAGGGCATTGTAGATTTTGGCAGCTATGGATGTACCCAAGGGTATTAGTGCTATGTGAAATGCAATCAGTCTTGTCCAGGAATTGAACTCGTATCGCCGTGTCCATATCCTGTGACGATAACCATTACACCACGGGCACCTCCTAAAAACTCGAAACACTCTGATAGACAGGCTCCAGTAATGCGAGAAAGCTTTGGCGAATACGGAGTACCCCTTCATTGCTATCGCTCCCAGATCCGGAGTGGGAGCACTTACAAGGGTCCTATCCATAGGTTAAATAGACCTGTAAGTATGTGTGAACAAATGACAGATGTTTAATTGAATTTTTAGTGATTCATAGCAATACTTGAAAAAATTAAACTTTGTGCAAAAAAAGGGTTAAATTTAGATTGAAGTATTCGTATTAGATAGAAATATGTGGAACCAGTTAACAGAGAAAAAATTTTCTCAGGTTCGTAGAAATGTTATCAACAAAATGTATTAAGAAATCATATAAATAATATATGTATTAAAAGAATTCGGTATTAAATAACCTACAGTGGTTGATATGCCATAAAAACAAACCAAAGCAAAAATGTATTATGAAGCCCTATTCTTTCATATCTTGATTATTCACCCTTTTCCAAAATATGATTCGTTTTGATTTCTTTGTTTAATGGCATATATGTCTTCAGGATTATTTGATACCAAAGCCATTATTATTGAATAAAAGAATTGGTATTTTTTACCTATATCTGGGAGGATAAGGGAGTTTATATCTTTCCCAATGGTATAAGTCTGAAGATAAATGTAATAACGCGACTGGAGTTTGAACTCAATATGATATTGCTGGTCATCACTTAACCACAACACCACCTGAATTCTTGCCAATATCATTCGATGGTGATACAAGAAGGCAGCAGACATACATACATACATATATATACATATATATATATATGTGTGTGTGTGTGTATGTGTGTGTGTGCTTATATCTGTATGATCACTTATTAATGATGTAGAAAGCAGTCATTTTACAAAAGGAATGTCTCTTTTTCAACATAGTATCCAGTGTCAATTTCATATTGGTGTGAAAATCAAGAACCTGTATCACAATTCAGATTAAAAACGAAATACTGGTTATGAGTAAAGTTCAAGGCGGTTTACTCAGCCCAATCCACTGTTGCGGTAGAATACGCCAATTGCAAATCTGCGGAGGGTTAACCCCCACCCCAAATGAGTGTCTAGCATATGGCACAAAACAATCTGATGATGAAGCCCCAGTTATGCAGGAGTTTTGGGGAATGCGGATTAACTCTTCATTTCCATCGCTCTCCGGTCCACTCTGACCAGGAATGGTAGCACCTAAAGGGTCCTATCTATGAATCAAATAAAATCGTATGATACTTAAATTGAGTGCAAAAAAGTGACGGGATAAATTGAATTGTTAGAAATAGAACTGTTTGACATTTGACTGTGTGTAAACAAAGGAATGATCTTTAATTGAATTATTAGTTATACATAGCAATGTATTGCTATGTATTGAACCATTTAACCTTGTTGACTTGTGCTAAACTTAAATGTTTGAAATAGAAGTGTTTGATCATTTACCAGTGAATATCTGCAAAAGGTTAACAAATCATATATTTAAGATATTTGGCATTAAAAACAATCTTTTTACTCACTAACATCGGCTAACACGCTGATATTTTTATGGTTGATCGAGACGAATAATTGTGATTTAACCGTCTTTGACAGTGCTCAACACTTCTCAGAATACATGGAACATTGTTCGATTAAAATGTCCCCGAAATCATTGGATTTTCCATATTTTCTTGATTTTTGTATCAACTGAACTATTTTTAATTAGAATATAAAGTGAGGGATGAAACATTACTTTCCTATCCACTTGTGACGTTTTTAAGTCATTTGGCAGGTTGGTGAAAATGAGAAAAAAGAAAAAAACAAAAAAAATCTTTTATTTTATAAAAGAAAGAGAAAATGAAATTTTGGCTAAAATGAACACATTAATTATAACACAGAAACTATTCTTTAGTATTACATTGAAACGTATCAGATGGTGAGGCTCCAGTTCGAGAGATATTGGGAGTAAGGAGTACTCCATCATTGCTATTACACCAAGGTCCATTAAGAATCAAAGACGTAGTACAAGTTTAATCTATGGGTCAAACAGATCTATATAAGTTTTTTATATGAATACTTGATAACTGTTAAGTATTAGCATTAAGAAAAGTTGCTTGATGTTTTAATTGTTTACTAGTTATTATTATTTGACTAATTTGAGAGTTTTTTTTCACACCAAAGTTAGTTGATAATTTTCCACTGATGTCTGGCCAATCTCAGTAATGCTGTAGTTTGGATGATCTCCACTGCTCCTCCTATCTCCAAGTCATCCAGTCCCGGTGTCAATCCCTTAGTGACTATACCGAGTGCAACAATTAAAATTGGTAGCACTGTCACTTTCCTATTCCATATGTTTTAGTTCTCGCTCAAGGTCTTGGTACTTATCTCTCTTTTCTATCCTTTAGTTTTATCCTGTGATCAGATGGAAGGGCAAAGTCCACACTTCGGCCGGTTCATTTTTTTTAATCACCAGATCTGGTCGTCTAGCTGAAATTATTATTATTTACTCCTTAAGAGTTTTTCACATCTGCGTTTGCTGATGGTCTTTCACTGAAGTTTGAATTACATCAAGTGTCCTTAAGTCTCAATAATGTAGTAGTTTGGATGGTCTCCACTCGTCCAGTTATTCCCAAGTCCTCCAGTCCCTTTAATAAGCCTTCGGTGACTATTTGTACAAAGAGTACCAATTACAATTGGTATAAACGTCACTTTCATATTCTTCGTTTTTTTCAATTCCAAAGCAAGGTCAAGATATTTATCCTTCATTTCACTTTCGATCAATTTGACAATTTGGTCAGCTTGGACAGCAAAGTCTACAATTCTGCAAAGTTGCCTTTTTTTGTTAATGATTATAAGGTCTAGTCGTCTGGCCGAGATTTGGTGATCTATTTATATGTCAAAGTCACATTATTATTATTATTATTATTATTACTAGCTCGTTGAGAGTTTTTCACATCAGTTTTAGCTGATGATCTTTCAGTAGAGTTTGAGTGAGAGCAAGTCTCCTTAAGTCTCCAAGACTCTTCTCAGTATTCTGGCCGTTCTCAATAATGCTCTAGTTTGGATGGTCTTCACTCATCCGCCAACTTCCAAGTCCTCCAGTCTCTTTAACAACCATTTAGTAACTGTGCCAAAAAACAGCAATTACAATTGGTGTAAACGTCACTTTCATGTCCCACAGATGTTTTAATTCCCCAACCAGGTCCAGATACTTATCCTTCATTTCACTTTCTTTCAGTTTTATTGTGTGATCAGCTGGGACAGCAAAGTCTACAATTTTGCAAGTTCTCTTTTTTTTGTTGATAATTATTAGGTCTGGTCTGCTGGCTGAGATTAGGTGATCCGTTTGTATGTCAAAGTCTCATTGTTGTTCATATGTCATTCTTCAGGACAGGTGCTGGGTTGCGCATATATCATTTGTTCGTATAGTCAAATTTAAATTTGTTGCACAACTCCCAGTGGATCACCTTGCCCACCCAGTTGTATCTAGTCTTATATTCCTTTTGTGCTAATTTTCTGCATTAGCCTATAATATGTTTGATGTTTTTTTGTCTCTATCACCACATAATCTACATTTGCTATTTTGTTGCGTCTTATCTATTCCCGCCTTGATATGATTGGTTCTTATGGTGTTGTTGTGTACTGCTATTAGGAGGGATTCCGTTTGTCTCTTAAGGTTTCCTTTTCTTATTGTCACGTGAGAGGAGAGAAATAAGGAATTTCTACTACCCCTCCGGGTTTGAATTAACTGGCCGCCAAAGACTGACCATTAAGAGAGGAATAAGGAATGTGGGTCAACTTCTGCCGGCCGTTGAAGGAAGAAAAGAATGTAGGGCAATTCCTCACGGCCGAAGTAACAAATCCAGGTCAGAATGGAAGCCAACAGATGTTTTTGCATTCTGTGACCGGGGGGAAGAAGAACGAGGCTAAATGATTGGCTAGAATTCTTAAGCAGAAGTAGCACCCTTTTTAGTCATCGGAAATAGGGATAAAGAATATCAGTTTTGAAGAGAGATGTCGCCATGAAGAGATGGGGCGAATATCGTGCCAAACTCCCAGCGAAGAAACACAACCGGGATTTGCAGGACTGTAGTTGAGGTGATAAGATATATTGAAACTGCCGCCAAAATTACCGGTGGAAAACGGAAAGAATCTTGGACAAGGAATACCTATGCCTTCAAGCCAGAGCTATATATATATATATAAAACCCCGCTAGCCCGTAAAAGAGAAAATACCCTCCGAAGGAACCCGTCAAAAAGTTAAGTACTGAAATTACATATTCTCTCTCTTTCTCAATTTAAAGAAAGAAGAAAAGAAAAAGAAAAAAAGAAGAAATACATTTGTATTTATATACTATCCGCTGATAATATAACTGACACGTTAAATACTTGTGTCCACGTGTATTAAAGACCTTGTTGTATTTTAATGTCCCCACGTGTTGAAATTTATTCATCGTGTTGTTTGCTTATCAAGTTGTCTTTTGCATGCTCCTTTTTCAGCTTCGTTCGCCTCATGTTATTCTCGCCTAAATTGTCCTATTCTTTCCTTTAAAAATAGTATACGGGAAACCGGAATTGTTGACTACTATAATTAATATTATTATATCTAAACCTAGAGACCTATATCTTCCATTATCCTAGGGTTAGGAAGAGATAGTGGTCTGGTGGGTGTGTGTGTGCAACGTGAAATTTGGAAACCCTTGCCAGCAGCGGTCAGTCTAGCCCAGAATTAACCCCAACATAATCTGCCAGTTTCCCTACACCCAAAAAGGGAATCTTTACTGGAACTTATTCTACGAGGGATCAAGCGCCAGGCTGCCCCGACTTCACATGTGCGAAAAATAAAATCCCGTACTGGGAATATTTTAATTTGCTGTCACATAATACATGTTCAGGTTTTCTCGCGGAAGTTAAAATTCCCATAGGATTGTTTTTCTTCCCATTTTTTTGTTTTCTAGTTATAGTCATTCTTTTGGTCTTCATGTCACTATCATTTCTGTTGGCTGTAACCCGTCCTCTTGAAAGCTTTTCTATGTAGTCGTCGAGTCGTTACGTCCTCTATGAGATGTAATGCCTGAAGCATGGTCAATAGGTTTTTTGTTCTTTGGTCCATTTGCTTAAGTTTTTCTCTGGTCCACTTAAAAAAGGGTGCCGAATATCTAACGAGGGTACAACCCAGGTATTTATTCGTTTAATAAAGTTTCTGCTACATAGTTTTGTCTCAAGTAGCTTTCTAGTTCCCCTAATCTTTTTTTCATTCACACTTGTTTGATGATGTCTGCTTCCAAAATGTCCAAGTATTTCTAGGTTTCCATTTCTCTGAGCGTTTAAATCTTGTTTTGATTTGGTAGTTCTATTTCGTCCGTCAGGTTTTGTTAGCCGCTTTTTATTGCTAGCTTGGCCCATTTTTCTATGCCAAATTCCATTCCTATATCCTGATTGTATATCCCAATTGTTTTTCAATTTTTGCAAATAATTTGATGTCGTCCATGTACATAAGGTGATTGATCTTTTCTTGCAATTTACTAAGTTTGTACCCAGCTGTGCATTTTTTGTGTATGTGGTATCATCGCTTTTATGAATAGTAACGATGATAATGCATCTCCTTGAGATATATCTCTTTCGACCTTCACTTCAGCTTAGCCTCTCCCTCATGCTGTTAATTCCACTTTGTCGGTTTTCAGGGTTTTCTTGATAAAGTTTATGATTTCATCTGATATTTTGTACATTTTTAAGCAGTTTATAATACAACTTTACGGGACCATATTATATGCCTTTTTGTTGTCAATCCAAGCCATAGCTAGATTTTTCCGTCTGGTCTTGCTCTCGTTTAGAAAGTGCTGGTCAATACAAAGTAACTCTCCTGTGGCTCTGAATCCTTTGTGGCATCCTTTCTGTTTCTCAGGCAACAATCTATTGCTGGTGAGCGAGTAGTAAATCTCTTTCCTTATTTGTGCTGTTAATATATTCCCAACCATCGGAAGGCAGGTTATGGGTCTGCTGTTGTTAGGGACGGTTTCCTTGAATTAGTCCTTCTGGAATAATGTTTTCTTTCCTTTGGTCATCCATTTGGTGCGTGTACTCCTTGTAGGCTTCTGTTCACTTCTAGTACTAGTCTGTCGTAAATAGAGATGAATTTCTTGAACCAGAATCCATGTATTCCATCGTGGCGTGGCGTTTTTCAATATGATATTTTTTTAGTGTTGTTTTGTGTAAATTGATATGTATTTTCACTTTCGTGCCTTCTTCGAACCCATCTAATTCTAATCATATTGTTGATCCATTCGGCTTTTTCGTTATGTTCTCTTGGTTGCCATATTTTAGTCCAAAATTGTTCTGTTTTTATTGCATACGGTTGTTGGTATGTTTTTCTTTTCATCTTCTTCCACATGTTGGTAGAATTTTTTTTCGTTCTTTTGAAATGTCCTGTTTTGTCAGTATTGTTTTTCCCCTTTGTCGATACCTCTTTAATCTTCCTCCTACGACAGTACTTTCTGTTTTATTTCCTCAAGTTCTAATGTTATTTTTTCTTGTGTTGACTTGCCTTTTTTGTCTCTAAATGTTACTGCGTCTTTCCTTTGTTTTATCATTTTGGCCTGGTTTCGTAGATTTTTTTATCGGTTTTTCTAGTCGAATTTCCCATCCTGGTTTTGATTTTTTCTTCGTGCTTTTTCAGGGATCCCAAGTTTCTCACAAACTAATTTCGCCTCTGCATAGCTTAGTTCATTTAATTCGGTTTTATTATTCGTTGATATATAAGTTTGTACTGGATTCATTTTTTTCCGTTTGCGTCTTGACCGTTCTCCATTGTATGTTTCTTTGCGATGGTAAGGTAGATTTTTCCCCGTTCATAATTCTCTTTATATGTTCTAGATTTACCTTTTGTTCTTGGGTTAGAGTTTGTTCTGGTTTGTTTGGTTGTACGTTGTTTGGTTGTGTGGTGTTTCCATGTTCCTAAGCTGGTGGTTCATTTCGGTTGGACTGTTTTTGTTTGTTAATAGCTAATGTGTCAGGTAATGTATTACTATCTGGTTAATTATTTGTTTTCTGGTGTATTTCTAGTATTTCAAGGTCAGATAACCAACCTTTCTTTATTATTGTCCTGATTTGATCGGCAAGTCTTTCACTTGTATGAAAACTAGCACATTCTTGCCAGACCTCTATCATTCTTTTCATATACCCTCTTTGTGTAGGTTTGGTTTCGGGTTCTTTGTTTAATGGCATATCCTTTGTAGGTTATTTAATGCCAATGCTATCCTCCGAGAAGAACAGTAGTTGTACTATTTAACCAATTGCTGGGAGGATAAGGGGGTTCATACCTTTCCCAAGGGTATTTGTCCGAAAGTGAACGTAATAGCACGACTGGAGTACGAACTCGCGTACTACGATTCCTTAGTCCATCGCTTTAACCATTACACCACGAGGACACCCCCCTCTTTGTGTAGGGTTGCTCGTAAAATAGCAGTGTAGTGAAAGGTTGTTATCTTCTCTAGCCCATGTTTTGTGTTTACGTCTCTGGTTGGTGTGGTTTCTTAACTCGTCATACGTATACCTGAAAAAAGAAC
Source organism: Sepioteuthis lessoniana (assembly GCA_963585895.1). Taxonomy (NCBI): domain Eukaryota; kingdom Metazoa; phylum Mollusca; class Cephalopoda; order Myopsida; family Loliginidae; genus Sepioteuthis; species Sepioteuthis lessoniana. The sequence goes on along the minus strand of OY757928.1, from coordinate 41,171,096 downwards.
AGCCAACATTCGCAGGATGACGATTGTATATCCCATGTTGGCTATCAGGAGAGAACCTGCCAATCATGACACCCAAGTTTGCTGTCTAGGCCTTACATTGTGTCATATTTTGATTCAACATTTTATGGGTGGTATATTGTGGCTATACCATACCCAGAGGTTGTTTATTATGTGCGGGTCTGACACAGACGTGACCGAGAACAGTTACGGTGACTGTTCATGAACAGCGATCACAGAAAAAGAAAGAAAGAAAGAATTGAATGAATGAAATCTTAAGTTTTTAATTTATCAAAGTCCGTTATCCTGCAATTTTTATATCTTATTTCTCGAACTAAGTACATAGAATAGCTTCAGGTGTTCCTGTATCACATTAATGGTTTTATATTTACAGCCCAATTTTGAGGCTTGATTTCCTCTCAGGCATATCATTTTTTAATAAAGATTAGGCTTCTGATGTCTTTCCTGTTGTATTGAGGACGGTAATTGTTCTTAACACTTTCAGACTATATGAAGTACGTATATTTTGATCCATTGAGAGAAGTCTCACATGAGAAATATAGTACAGTAAATTTAAACAAATCTATTTCCTGATTTCGAAATAATTTACCTGAAAATTATTTTGGGAATTAAAATATCTTCATTTAAAGTACAACTGTTCACCAAAAGATTTTTCGTGTAGGGAAAGATCAATGGTTTTTGAATCAAAGACAAATTTTATTAACCTGACTTTTTCGAAAAAAAAAAAACCACAGCGAAAATTCGTTTATAATCACTAGCTGTTTGATTCCTGCATTCATACTTTTTGCATTATCATTTACTCCTTCAGAGTTTTTCACATCACCGTCAACAGATGGTTTTTCGCTGGAGTCTGAGTGACAGCAAGTCTCCTCATGTCTCCAGGACTCTTCAAAGTATTCTGGCCGATCTCAATAATGCTGTCATTTGGATGGTCTCCACTCGTCCGCCAACTTCCAAGTCCTCCAGTCCCTGTAGTAATCCTTTGACAACTGGTATAATTGTCACCTGCATGTTCCATAGTATTTTCAATTCCCTAGCAAGGTCGATGTACCTATCCGTTTTTTCACATTCTTTCAGTTTTATTCTATGGTCAGCCGGGACAGCAAAATCCACAATTTTGCAAGTTCTCTTCTTTTTGTTGATTATTATTAGGTCTGGTCTTCTGGCCGAGCCTTGAGAGCTTCTCACACATGTGTTAGTTGATAGCTTTTCACTGGAGACTGAGAGACAGAACGTCTTCTCAAGTCTCCAGGACTCTTCTCAGTATTCTGGCCAATCTTAGCAATATTGTTGTCAGTATAGCCTTGAATCTTCTGATTTTCGGTGACGCAAGTGTCTTTTCTAACTCTCTGGGGATTGTTCCAAACATACCAACTACAATTAGTAATTTGAATTTGCTCGTCCTCTGATTTCTAACTCATCTAGCCGCCTTACTTGGCCACTAGAGATAATTTCAAACGCACCATCTACAATTATTTTCAACGTCTCTCTCATATTGCATACATTTTTCGTTCTTTGGCATGGTCTAAGTAATTGTTTTTCTATTTGCTTTATTTGATTTTGGCCGGGATAGGGTGATCTGTTTGTATCTGAAAATCCCAGAGAATTCTGTGTGCCTCATTTTCCCAGTGTGTAGTCTGGTTTGTGCTTATAGCATTCGGTAGTATGCTCAAATTTCTATTTCTTTCACAATTCCCAGTGGATCACCATTCTCACCCAGTAGTGTCTACTCTTGCCTTCTTTTTGTGCCATTTTCCTGCATTAATTGTTTCATCTTTATCACCGTATAACCAAAACCATTTTCAGGTCTTTTCGTGTGAGATTTCGTCGGTTTGTCACTTGAAATATCCATTCAGTTGTCTTCTTCACATTTCTGTTTGCTAGTTATTGTTGAATTTTTGGTTGGTTGTGCGGTTTCTGGTAGCTGTACTTAATTTTGCTCTTTATTATGAAGTCTTTGTGTTGTCGTATTCATGAATTCACGCTATCTACAATGTTGGTGGGTCCTCTTCCTTCTTCTCTTTCTTGACATATACGATCTGAGTATGTCATCTCTCAGGTTTAAAGACCTGAGCCTTGTCATTCTTCTTCTTCTTCTTCTTCTTCTTCTTCTTCTTATTATTATTATTATTATTATTATTATTATTATTATTATTATTATTATTTAGTAAACAGATAACTATTATCAAATAGATATACTTACTTGAAACCAAATAATCATAGGTATTTGATAGGAATAATTGAAACAATACTACGGTGAGCAAATTATTTATATTTGACAGTAATATGTTTATATAACTGTAAATTGTGGATTGTGCAGTTCCTGTTCCTTCCCATTACTCCCATGTCTACCCAGCCCCGGAATAGTTGTGCTTATTAGGATCATTATCAGTGATCAAATAAAATAAGAAACTCTTAAGAAACACAAACATGTAACGATGACCAGACAAAGAACACGATTCATTAACATCTAGTCTAAATGTAAGCGTACATAGGGCGACATGTCGTAATAAATAAATCCTCAAGTAATTATAAGATGGTATTTGTTTGTTTTTCGAGTTTATGGATATGGATATTGTCTTGGACGGTGTTTTGTTTGAGATCAATTGTTGTTAGCGCAGCGAGTACTTTCTGTTTTTTCTTCTCCGAGACTGATTGCCCAACTAAACAAAAGAATCCAGTCTTCTCTTTAATTTACTTCATGAGTATAGTTATTAAAAGTTTGCGGATCACTGTGATAGAAAAAAGGGTTTTACTGAATATTGTAAAAAAGGCTTTGCAGCTTCCGGTCGGATCTTAAAGTCATTAATTACTCAGTTTTGTTGTATCTAAAAATACTTTTTTCTATCATATGAAAGAAACCGTTCGGATTATTCAGAGAATCTTTTAGATTGATCTTCAACCTGAGACGTACAAAAAGCATCAAAATAATTTTTTTATTGGAATTGAATACTGAGGAATTTTAAATAGAAAATATCATATATATGATTATTTATTATTGTAAAAATCACTTTAAAGATATATGGGAAATTCACTTTCGCATACAATCTGTACGTATTGAAACAACCTCCCCATCAAGAGCCGAATTTGACACGGTAGAATTTTAAGTAGAACGAAGCCGGTTTATATTAAGTGTTTTCCTTCTCCTAGACCCGTTGCCTTAACAAGACTAAAGGTACCCATCAGCATTGCAACTCGGCCATAGATGAGAGGAGAACAGATGGATATATGGAATCCCCGAAGTCATTATGGGGAAGGGAAAGGGGGAAAGGCTTTGTTTAAAATTTGAACTCGCGTCGTCGAATCCATTTTCTATTGCAATAATCACTATACGTCGTAACAGTGCAACAGGTATAATCGTTACATGATGGACCGCGAAATCGTTGTAAGTGAGTTCGAACTTCCGTCACGCTGTTACATTCACTCTTAGAGTAAAGACTTCGACCCCTTATTCTCCGAGCTATAGGTTCGATAATAGCATCACTGAACTTCCATTAGGATTACTTTGGCATTAAATAACCCATAAAGGTTGATATTCCATAAAACAAAGAAATCCAAGTAAACCAAACAATGCAAAAAATTATTATAAATGTAAATTGTTGATCCTACATCTTTCTTTGTTTAAGAGCATGACAACTTTCAAAGGTTGTAGCATATCCACGTCCAAAAATATACGGACAAGATATGGATGTGTGAAATGTACATAGAATGTTCGTAACTCATATATAGATAACATAGGAATCCCGAAACACAAAAAAAAAACACTTACGACTTCTTAGTTCAGGTACGAAACTTTTTATTAACTTTGTGTTAAAATGTTTTTCGACATAAGGAGAGAGGTACCATCTTTCTATACTGACTTTTCCATCCGTCCCAAACAACGTGCGACACCTGCCGCAAGGCCACTGGCCTAGCTTCGGTGAGCTCCGAATGTCAACCGTCTTCCTTGGACCTAGAACCCAACTAACTGACTTTTCTCAAATCTCAGCGCACGCTCGCGGTGCGTGACATCACTCACATCCCTGAATGACACGTCCGCTCCGCGCGCGCGTGAACACTTACGCTCATGTTTGCACCTAACTAACCCATCCACCGAGCCGAAAGGTTCTCAGCCTAACTAAACCCAAAGGCAAGATATATAAAACGAAATCCCTCGGCTATTACATTACTAGGTGACTTGATTCCAAAGCTGTCCTTGTAGAAGAAAAGAAATGTTAAATAACCAATATCTAGGAGAAGAGAGCTTTGTACATTTCCTGAAGGTAGTAGTCCAAAAGTCAACGTGATAGCGCGACTTGAGTTCGAACTCGCTTACTTCAAGGCCATAGTCATTACACCCGTAGCCTCTCTTTTTTCTTTCCCGGTGCACGTAAATAAATTTAGTTTGATAAATAAGAATGCGTGTGTCTTTGAATGAGTAAATACGTTTGTACGCAAATGATGTAATACAAGGTCAAATTTTAAGCGAGTGAAGTTAGTTTGAATTCGTTTTTCCTTTTCCCAAGACTGGTTGCCCTACCAAGGCTAAAGCACCCAGACTGTCTAACTATTTCCCCGTAACTAGTGTGAGAACTAATGGATTAATGTCTTTCTCGAGGGCATTAGCGTGAAGTGAAACACAAATAGCTTAGTTCGGGACTTCACTCACGTCTACAATTTGATTTTCAACGACTTTAATAGTTACGCTAAGGGAGAATCCTGTAGACAGTACAGTGTAGCTTCTTATTTAACCCTTGAATATACAACAGTTAAAAAAAGGAAGAAAAATAAATCTTGATAATTCTTACACTTACAACACCCGACAATCAACACTAGCTGAAACTTTTATCTGTTAGCGATTTTCTCTGATTTGTGAATTGAAAAAGAAAAACTCGAAATAAACCAAAGGAAATCTGTGAAGAGTGAATAAATATTTAACCCTCTAGATGTCTGTAAACAGAAAAGTCTATTTATCCTATCGACTGGCGGTTCCCATTTTGAAAAATCAAGTGCTGCTTTGAGAGCGTGTTCTTTACGACTGATTGAGATCGTGTGTTGAGGGAAGACGTGTTAAGGTGTAACAGGAAAAACGAGAGAGAAATAACAAGTAGAACAGAAGGAAAGTATTAATGAGAGCAAAATCAATAGAAAATCTTTTTCGTCTCATTAAAATAATGCCTTCTTCTCCTGAAGTGACTAATTAATTTATAATTGATTGAAATTTGTTCCGTTCGACCTTCTTCTTACTGAAATGAAGTTCAGTAATAGACTGAGTTATTGATTGCTGTACAGCTAGCCAACACACTAATCAGAATATAATTCTATCATACATTTATACATAGACTTATATATATATATATATATATATATATATATATATATATATATATATATATATATTGATTTAGTTTTGCCTTATTTATAGGTTCATAGGTGCATAGATTCAATATCACGGATAGAGCGTTTGTAAATAAAAACTATTTATTATGTTTTCATTTACATACACTGATTCACAAAACTCTCTCTTTCATTTCTGTCTATCTGTCAGTGTGTCTATGTCTGTTATTTTTCTCTTTATATATATATATATATATATATATCTGTCCATCATTGTTTCTGCCAGTCTCTCTGTTAGTCTGTCCATATCTATCTATCTATCTATCTATCTATTCCCACCAACACGCACATACACACACACACACTCAAACATGTTACATTAATTAGAATCTATTTCCATTTATATATATATATATATATATATATATATATATATATATATGTGTGTGTGTGTGTGTGTGTGTGTGTGTGTTAGAAAAATGGAAATAAATTCAAATTTATCAAACAATAAAGCATAAAAAAATTATGAGGAAGTATTTTATGTGTCATATGCCACGCTTGTTTGTTTGTTTGTTAGAACAATATTCATGCTTTTTAAAATAGATTTTAAGTGTTTAATCTGACAATAATATTTTAAAATGAAAACATGAAAGAAAAAATGAATTTTTAATCGTGCTTTAAGGTTACGAAGAATCAATGTCGACACTTTTGTGTTTGAAAGATTTTTGAAAATGATAATGTCTTTTTTATATAGATTTATACACTTTTTGAAACATCTTTAAGAATTCTAAATATCTAAAAACTTCTCTAAAGTAATGTCTTTATAGTTTAAAATAGTTTGAGTAAATTAAGTTAAGTCTTTTTGTTTTGTAATTTAAACGTGGTTTTGAGAATAGATTCTATATAATTCATAAGTAAATTCTGAATCTTAAAAAAATTATATCAATTACTAAAAAACTTAATTTAAATAAGGGGTATAGTAACTATTCAGATCTATTGCAACCAATGAACATCAAGGAAAAAACCGAGATTTTATCTGATCATATAATAATTAAAAATAATACTGGCGTCAACAATCTTTCCATGATGTTTATTGTGTATATGAAACAACATTCTAGAATCTTTAAAAGTAAATCAATATTTAATTTCTTTGCATCTGTAAATATATATTCATCCTTATGAATAATCTTTCAAACACAAGAGTCACGTCAGTGTGTTTTAAAAGGAACGCAGTTAATGTTTTAAGAACACAAAGAACTTTTAATTTTTTCCTTTCATTTTTTCCATTTGAAGATATGATCCACATGAAGCACTTATAATGTGTTGTAAATTCTTGATGTGGTTTTCTTAAAAGACCCGAAAAATTGGCACATTATCATGTATACGAAATACATTATCAAAATATTTTATTTATAGCTTATATATATATATATATATATATATATATGTATATATATATATATAAAGAAGTTTTTCTTCATGGAATTTGTTAGTTTGTTATTCTTTTTGGAGCAAAAGAAAAAAAACATTGTTCCTGCAACATTTTCGTCTCTTACAATTCAGTGATTACTTTCAAGATGGTGTTTTTTTTGTTTCCGAGAGAAATTTTATGGTAATGTTTAAACACAATATAAAAGGTAATTAGTTTTACAATGTTTGGAATTTAGTTTTTTTTTCTTTTATTTAAGGTTGACCATGTCATTACAACCTTGTACCTCCAGAGAGGCCACGTGTCGACAAATATGTGTGGAAATAGCACTTTTAGAGCTTATCAAACGTGATGTGTCATTTTTCCCTCTCTGTCATTTCTTTAAAATTCATTAATCACAGATGGAAATACTACTCCTGGCAAAAAGGATTCAGTTTGCATAATTATATAATTTTCACAATTTTTTGCATTTAGCTATAAATAAACTTATAATACAAAAGACGTACAACCCAGAGGCTGAGGCTGAAAAATACACAAAATGCATCTCTGCAGAGGAGTAAGAGTCTGCCACCAATGAATATCCTGTTTATGACTGAGGCACCAGTTTGGTGCTTTGAAGAAAGCTTTTTGCCATCCCTTTCAAGTCCACTCTGACCTGGAGTGGTAGCACCTGATATGATCCTATCTCTGAGTCAGAGAGAAGTTTGAACTTTAGACTATGTGCAAACAGACTACATATGCTAAAATAAAATTGTCAGAAATAGAACTGTTTGATCATTTAACTATTTGTAAAAAAACGATTGATGTTTAATATAATTGTTAGTGATACATAGCATAACTTGAAACAATTTAAATGTGTGTAAACAAATGAATAATGTTGAAGAGAATGATGTGTTGGATAGCCATAGATTATGCCAAAAACCATTAAACACTGTATAAACTAAAGCAATACCAGTGTACGGGCAAATTAGTTCACATTTAAAAATGAGATATTTGAAACCACTTAACAATGAAAAAAATGAGCTTGGGTAGGTTTAAAAATGACATCTACAAAATGTGTTTACAAATAATATTTATTTTATATAAGTATGAAGAGGATTTAGCATTGAATAACCTACACTGTTTGATATGCCATTAAAGCAAACCAAACCAAAAGGCGTAGCTTATTTTTCTTTCATAACTGAATATTTTGGTTTTCTAAAATATTCCCTAAAAAAACTACATTAAATTATTTAGATTAATGGAAGGTCTTTCTGAATCCACCCAGAGGGATATTTGGAATAACGCAATGTTGAGAAAATAATTATGCTATTCTAAAAAAAATATTCCAGTCGAAGTCTTAATGAGTAAATCGATATGAACTTTAAGTACAAATCTTGCAGGCGGTTGAACATATGTAATTGAAATAAAACATGGCGTCAAGAAAATAATTGTTAATTGAAACAACTGAAGATATCGTCAAACTCATTGACGAAGACAATCTGCAGAAGCTCTGTTGACTGAGGCTGTCGAATATACCGACTGCATCTGTACAGAGAGGTAAGATTCCCCCAGTGATTTCCCGGATATCATATTAAGCACTCCGATGATGAGGCTGTAATAATCATAGAGACTTGTTAAAGCATGCTACCCATTCATTACCATCGCTCGCAGATCCACTCTGGCCCAGAGTAGTAGCACCTGATAGGGTCCTGTCAGTATGTCGAACTGAACTGTTTGGCATTTAAACTGTGTGCAAAACATAAAACTTGGGTTAAATTGACGTGTTTGAAATAGAAATGTTTTATCCTTTAACTATATGTAAACAAATGACCGCTGTTTATTTCGAATTAGCAATGATATTTAGCAGTACTCGGAACTATTTAACTGGGTTTAAAGCTTATCGACAAAATTATATATAATTTATATATAGATGCACAAGAAGGATTTTGCATTGAATAACCTACAATGGTTGATATGCCATAAAACCAAACTAAATCAAATCAGGTAGATTTAATATATATGTATAAAGAAGATTTGGCATTGGTTGATATGCCATGAAATCAAACCAAACCAAATAAAACGTTGTGGAGTTTGTGGTGAGAGACGATTGTTTGGTTTCTTTTTTAATGACATATCAACCTTCGTGGGTTGTTTAATGTTAAAGGCATCCTTTCTGAAGAACAGTTCGGAGGATCAAGGTTTCGAAACTTTCTTAGGGATATTTGTTTGACATTTAATATAATAGCGATACAAGAATTCGAACTCACTTATTTCGAGGCCACACATGACTCCCTAAAAACTTTGGTTGTTTACATATAAAAAAGAGGGTGGTTTAAAAAGCACAACGTATGGGTAGACCCTTAAATACAAGAAATTGTCATAGTAGAACACTGAAAGCAAAATACCTTGAAAATAGAAAATGTACAACAAATTATGATAAAGCAAATGGGTTAAAATAATAATCAATGTTTCTAACAAAACTGTCCGAAATAGGCGGAATGACTTTGGATTTACATTGATAAAAGCCAAATTAAACCAGTACGGATGTAAAAACGGATTAAAATGAGATAAAAGTGGGATTAAAGTAGGATAAAGAGAAATAACTATGGCGTAAGTATAATTGGATAAAAACAAGCAGATTTCCCAAATTATTCATTATATAGCGTCGGATATCATTTAAATGATCAAAAACAGCTGACAATGTGTACATTGAAATACTAAACTATTTTTTCAGAGAAAATTGGTTTTGTGATGAAGAAGTCATTTTTCAGGATGACAATGCATTTTGTCAGAGAACAAAAGGAATAAAAGCTTTCCTTCAGTGAAATTGTATAACATCAATGATATGGCTAGTGAACAGTCAGGATTTAAAATCCAATAGAAAATGTATGGTGGAAATTCGAACAAATGATCCATAAGAAGACCCAATCAACCAAAGAATACTTAATGACCAACATAATGGAAATTTTGCATTTCTTTAATAAATATTTCTAAATTAATGAAACCAGTGCCTGAAAGAATTAAAACAGTCATAAAAACCTTAGGAGGTGTATTTGGTTGTTTGGGTTTTATGGCATATTAACATTTGTAGGTTTTGTAATGCCAAATCCATTTTTATTCAAATAAACTATTCTATTTCAAACAAATCAGTTTACCATATGTACACACTTCAATGGTCAAAAACATTTCTATTTCAAGCTATTCAGTTTAGACAAGTAGTCTAATTCAAACAACTAAGTTTAGCGTAAGTATAGTTTTTGTCAAACCAGTTCTATTTCAAACAATTCAGTTTAGCATAAGTAAGAAGTTTAGTTTTATTTGAACTATAGATAGGACCCTATCAGGTGATACCACTCTGAGCTAAAGTAGGCCTGGGATTGGTGTCAATGAAGGGGTACTCTGCATTCCCCAAAGCTCCACCATTACTGGTACGTTACCATCAGATTGTTTAGTGTAACAACCAGGAGAATAGTTGTGGGGTCTTTCTCCTCTGCAAAAATACACTTGGTCCAGCCCCAGCCAACAGGACAAACTTGAGGAAGGGAACAAAGTAGAAATAATCTAATCTTTTTTGTCAACTAATTCCTTTTTTTTTTGTAAGGCTAGGAAAAATATGCTATTAATTAAAAAAAAAAGATTTAATGTACTTTGTTTAAGGTGTAATGAAGCAAGAAGGTTCAGCTAATAAAGAAAGATGTTATGTGTCTAATTTGTTTTTTGTTTATTTTCTGTTATCAGTCTGTCTCGTTTTTAGCAGGTAATCATAAACAGGATATTGTTATGTTTTGACCTTTTGACCCGGCCAAAAATACCATTCAAGGTGATGCACCGGAAGGAGGTGACACATTCTATTGGCAGTTATGAGAGGAAATCGCGTGGGCGGAAATTGGTGGATGAAATGGGACGAGCAAGAAAAATTCCCATGGTACACTTCAGAGTGATGCACTGGAAGAGAGTGACCTCTGAACTGCATGACAGTTATTTCCGCTTGATGATGATTAAACATTCAATTACAAAGATCGAGTGGGCGTCGAACGATTATAGAATTGAATTGAATTCTGGTTCCAGTTGAGTTCGACGCCCAGGGGGGCAGTTGAGTTGAAGATCGGACGGAGTTATAGACGAAATGTGGTAGGGAAAGCCACATCAGGCCGAAGGGGCCTTTGGGCCCTGATGAGTGGGCCCTAGGCCTCCGCTTGAGCAACACTAAAGAACGAGAAAGACACAACGTGACGGTCATAACAGTGGGGTCAAGATATTACAGTTTATATTCGATCTCCAGCTCCCTCTCACATGCAACCCTTGAACAACCCTTTCGAACCCTTGCAATAAAGTGAGAGGTAAATATATTTGTAAAGAAGTCTTCGTGCGTCTTCCTTCTTGCGTCTTTGTCATTGCATCTGTCTTAATTATTGTGTCGTTGTGATGCTGTAGATGACTATATAACATCAGCTAATAAAGAAAAATGTTATGTGTCTAATTTGTTTTTTGTTTATTTTCAGTTATCAGTCTGTCTCGTTTTTAGCAGGTAATCATAAACAGGATATTGCTGTTTTTTCCCTTTGGGAGAAAGTTTTAGTTTAGGCTTTAGTGTTTTGGAATTTTCGATGTTGGCATCTGTGAGCTTTTATGGATATTTTTGTCTCTCCCGGTGGATCTTAAATTCCGGTATTCATTTTTATACGTTTCTCATGCTTTACTCATGGTATGTGACGTTTTATTTGAAAGGGAGGGTATATAAAATTTATATCTTAGTGGGTATCTGTATTTTTACTAAATAATAACGTTACTGTTTTGATATTCTCTTTGAAGATTAGAATATTCATGAAGGGAAATTTATTGAGGTTTATTGATGTGTGTCGTTTGCTTATAAGTTCACAGAATTTTCCAAATCTACTTTTCTTGTACAGAAGAAAACAGTCGTCCTGATATACCTTCTAATACTCTCTGATGTAATTCCCAAAGTTTTATTGAAGATTGTGGGTTACCGAGTGTACAGTCTTTCTTCCAAATATTCCGCTATCAGTGTTGCGTAAAATGCGGTCATCTTCGTCGTTATCACTGCGACACGACTTTATAAGTAATATTAATTACAAATAAAAAGTAAGACTGTTTCCTCGGATGGTTTTAGACTAACAATAATGATTTCTTTTGCGAATCTATTCAGCGTAACGGTTATCTTCTTAGGAAATGGAACTGGCTACAATAACTGGACTAGACTGTTTGTTTTTCACTTCACACTAATGACCAAGTGAAAGGCATGAATCCTTATCTTCCTGCAGTTGCTGTGGGTAACTTGTATGCTAGACTGCTTTCCTTAGCAATAAGAAATAAAAAAAAATAGACTTTTCTTTTACGTAGACTGTGTCCTTAAGCTGCTTAAGTAAACAGTCAACGAAAAAGAAAAGCCTATTTTTATTTCTTTATTTAATGGCATATCAATCCTCATGGGTGATTTAATTCCAGAACCATTCTCGTAGAAGAAGAGTAATGATAATATTTAAGCAATGGTTTAAAGAAATAAGATGCTTCAAAACTTTCCCTTGGGTATTAGTCCAAAAGTAAATGTAATTGATAGACTTAAATACTGACTTTTTTACGTTCTGTCGTGGCAGATATGCTAAGTAAATACCTACTTCATAATTCATCTTGGTGGTTTTGTGACTAGTGCTTAACAATATGGTATTCCCATCTCACGGATTACTTTTACGTTTTAAATCCAGCGTTCATTTTCCACTATTATACTTACATGTCAAATAAAAAATCTATTTTCTTCATAATGCAATGATGATGATAAATTTATCCCTTAGTTAAAATATCACTAAACCGTTTTATTTCGGCAAAATCCCAAACTGTCAGGAGACTTTAGCTATACAT
>OY757928.1:41065974-41153474 GCA_963585895.1 Sepioteuthis lessoniana | reverse complement strand
GTATGAATCCAATTATTCTCCCTCCAGCTATGGGTAAATAGTAGGGCAGACTAGGTTCTTCCGCCTTGACGAGGCAACTAGTTTAGGAGAAAGAAAACTCTGAATTAAAACCTGTTAAACTCCGCTTAAAAATTGACCATGTGTCATATCCTGCCCGAGCGGAGGGGTTGGGTAAATATGATAAATAACAAATGCATTCTTAATTTTTTCTACTTTACGTTTATCATTCCTTGTACTAGAGTATCATTCTCTTTATCCAATTCTGGATTCGCCCGAAAGACAAGATTCTGATAGTTGTTGGTTTAATGGCGTATCAACCTTTGTTTGTTATTTAATTCCAAATCCATTTTTATACAAATAAATAGTTCCATTACAAACAATTCACTTCGGCATAAGTATACAGTTTAATAGTCAAAAACATTTCTATTTCAAACAATTCAGTTTAGTATATATATATATGTATAGAGAGAGATTTTGTTTACACGCAGTTAAATGTAAAATAGTTCTATATCAAAGAATTCAGTTTAGCATACAAAACAGTTCCTCTTCAATCAATTCAGTTTAGCATATGTACGCAGTTTAAACGTCTAAACAGTCCTATTTCCAGCAGTTCAGCTTAGCATAAGTATACAGCTTAGTTTTATTTGACCTATAGATAGGACCCTTTGAGGTGCTACCACTCCGGGTCAAAATGGATCAGGGAAGGATGGCAGTGAAGAGGTACTCAACATTTCCCAAAGCTCCAACACTACTAGAACCTTACATTCAGATTGCAGAGTGTCTTATCAGGACACTCGTCGGGGGTGGTGGTGCTTACCTCTCTGCAGAGAAGCAGTCGGTGTATTCTACTGTGCCAGCTGACTGGAATATCTTATATTTGTGTAAACCAAATATTTCTTACTTTATTGTAAACGGTACACAAAATTTGAAGCGTAATTTGATATCACTGTCAATGTATAACCATGATAACGCGTCTGATGAATGATTTCTGAAAATGTATATGTATGGAATTCATTTTTTTAAAAATTGTTCTTATCGACAGTTTAACGCGATTTTAAAGTTTTAATTCGTCTATCTGGATCCATCTTTCGAATTCGAGTGAAGTAACCGAAAAAAAAAAGGTTTCATTCTTATTCTCTGTCTGTCGATAGGTGTGTTTGTCTCTTTCTCAATCTCTCTCTCTCTCTCTCTCTCTCTCTCTCTCTCTCTCTCTCTCTTTCTTTGTTTCTCTCTGCTTTATATATATATATATATATATAAGTATTATTCGGTCCAGTTAAACCGGAGTTGGGAGTAACTCCATCAGGACAAAAAAGAAAAAAAAAATTCAACAGTGAATGTTTAAATTTTCCTGATAAAGAGCTCAATGTACTGACACTACAGAGCAATAAGATCTAAAGAAGTACCGTTAATTTTTTTTTGGTGTTTTTGATTTATATCAAAAACCCATAACAGGATGGAAATAAATTTATAATCCTAATGTGACCGGTTTTTGTTTTTTCTTAAAGAAAGTATATATAAATATATATATATATATAAGGTCATCCACAGACAGAATGTTTCGTTGTATTACAAATCTTCTGTATGGTTTGAACGGCGAGAGGCTTTAAGTAGGGTTTGAAATCCAAGGCACAAGGGAAGGACTTTGTTATGTATATTTTTTACGTATACGTTATCAGCTAATATTATTTTGTAATTCTTGCTCACTTGAGTGGCCCAGAGGGTAGAGTGTTCGCCAGTGATCCGGGAGACTTGGGTTCAATCTCAGGTCGCTTCATACCAAAGACTTTAAAAATGGTACTTGATATCCCCTTGCTTAACACTCAGCAATATAAGGTGCGTATCAAGAGTAAAGTGGATCAATCAAGGGAAAGGAGTAGCGCTCTCTCCTACACCTCGGTGTTGTAGCTATCGAAAAGGAAGCCTTCTGATTGCCCTCGAGTATGGTCGCCAACTTTACTTATTTTTTTTCTATTTGAAAAATATTAAAACATTGTTCAGCAATGTTACGCATAGAGTATTGTCAATATTGTAAGGGTTAAAGACGATTTTAGCGTTAGATTATATATATATATATATATATGCGTGTGAAGTACTTACCTTGGTGTGTTTGGAGATGTTAGAGAGATATTTTATGGTTTGTGATGTGGTTTGTATAATTGGTATTCTTCATTTGGTTAATTTGTCGAAGAGAGATCCGTTGTGTGCGACCTAACTCCCTATCCACTAACACTCACAACAAATCTCTGTACGTCAAATTAACTATATATATATATATATATATATATATATATATATATATATATATATATATATATATGAATTAAATGTCGAATGACCATGAAATTAGCTCACAATTCACGTTGCCGATCGTTTGGTGTGCCAGTATTCAACGCTTCAGGCTCACTTTAGGATCGGTAAAACGTAACTAAAAGTTATAGGTTTTAGTTATGTTTTTATTGTTATCCTATATTTTTGTTGAAATATTTTCATAATAACCTGCATAGTTCTGCATCAAGCACAGTAAATGTTATACAGATTAAAAACACTTTTATCGATTAGATATTCGTATATATATATATATATATATATATATAGAGTGAGAGAGAGACATATATAAAAGTGAATTTAGCGATCGCAGTTGAGGGCAACCCGAAGGTTCCCTCTTTGATTGCTACTACACCCAGGTGTAGG
The DNA here is from genome assembly GCA_963585895.1 of Sepioteuthis lessoniana. NCBI lineage: Eukaryota > Metazoa > Mollusca > Cephalopoda > Myopsida > Loliginidae > Sepioteuthis > Sepioteuthis lessoniana. The sequence goes on along the minus strand of OY757928.1, from coordinate 41,150,780 downwards.
CGGGGGGAAGCGAGACTCCTTTCCCTGGACAACTTTTCTTTACTCTTGTTCCATAGTTTATAATGCTGAGTGTTAAGAAAGATGGTATCAAGTGCCATTTTTTAAGTCATTGATATGACACGACCTACGATTGAAACCACGTTTCTCGGACCATTGGCTAACACTCAATCCACTAGACCAGTACTTTTGCATAATTTTATTAACAGAAGCATTATTTTTTGTCTCAGTGTTTCAATGTTTTACAGTTTATTTTTAAATAGTAACTTCTCATATGAGTCATGATTCAATAGTATAGGGATTGAAATGATAAGAATCTTCTTACTTTGGTTTCGATGAAAATTAACTTTTAATAAACTTTGATTGCTCTGTACCTAAGGAGATTATACAAATGCATGAGAAGCACGCTTTGTGTAAAGGATATTGGAGTAGAAAATGGAATCGGTGAGCTGAGTCAATTCAATACCAAATTATCTTTATACATATAAATTAAATATCTAGGATTTGGTTAGGTTTTATGACATATCAACCGTTGAAGTTTTTTTTTTAATACCAAATCCTTATATATATATACATATATAGACACGTGTCTGTTCTGATTTATTTTATCCATTAGATCTGAAGAATTCCTGTTATATTTGTCTGCGTGTTTTTGGTTTACATCAGAAACACGAAATAGGATGGAAATAAACTTATATTTCAAAAGTAACCGGTCTTTGTTTTTTTCTTTAAAGAAAGTATTGCTCTGTAATATTAGTTACATTGAGCTCTCTACCGGAAAATTTAAATGTTCAGCTTTTGAATGATTTTCTTGTCCTGAAGGAATTACTCCTAACTCTGGTTTAACTGGATCGAATAATACCTATATATATATATATATATATATATATATATATATATATATATATGATTTCTAAATACATTTTTTGATAAAATTTTTAAACGAGCCGGAGCTCATTTGTTCACACAGTTAAATGGTTTCACTTATTTCTATCTAATACAAATAATTCTATTCTATTAGTTCTTTTCATATTTTGATAATTTAAAGCATTGCTATGTATAACTAGCAATTCAGTAAAACATCAGTCATTTGTTTACACACAGTTAAAGGATTAATCAGTTCTATTTCAAACAATTCAATTTAGCATATGTCATTTGTTTGTACCAGGGTTTAATATCCTACAGTTCTACGTGACCAAGAGATTGAACCCTATCAAGTGCTACCTCTCTGGGCCAAAATGGACCTGGGGGTGGTGGAAATAAATGGGTACACCGCATTTCCTGAAAGTCCGGCATTACTGGAGTTTAAGCATCAGACTGTTTTGTGTAATATCCAGGATAATTCTTGGGAGAGTCTTACTCATCTGCAGAGATAAAGTGACGGTTTATTCTGCTGCACCAGATGACTGAGCCGCATATATATATATATATATATATATATATATATATATATATATATATATAAATATATTGAAAAGTAGTAAGCAGTTGTATTCGAAGTAACATAAAACTTTTTACAATCGAATCAGAGTATTCTTGAGAATTCAAAAGAAAACCTCCAATTGTCAAAACCCACAAAAATAAATTGATTGAATTTGTATTCTATAATTGGATTTATACAGTTAACGCATTTTCTATTTAACTTTTAGAAAATGAAAAAAAATATTCATGCGTTTACACTTCTCTAATTAAATTGATGGATTAATTTTCTAATATAAAGAATTTAAACACATTTTATGCAAATGTTAGAGATAATTCTTGACCTATAATATGTCAGCATGAAGATTCGAAGGGAAAGAAACATAAACTTCTAATTAAAATGTTTTTCAATAGTATTTACAAATAAAAATGAAAGACCCTCGGTCATTCCCGTTTCTTGTTGCAATTAGTTGTCATCATTTAAGTGAGGATTAATTAAATATCCATTAAAATAATATTGATTTTCCAATAATCCAATTCCATGTTATTATCAAGGAAAATTGTTTTTCTTTCTGTCAAAGAAAAATCGACAATCATTTACTTTGTAACAAAACTGGAGCATATATTTGAATTTGAATTTTGTTCTAAAATTTTTTGCCAATTCTACGGTACGAAATTATCTATATAACACACACACACACACACACACACACACACACACACACACACACACACACACACACACACACATATATATATATATATATATCCAATCTCTCAGACAAAGAGAGAGTGCGACACAAGATCAGTTCTAAAACTGGATACATTTTTTATTTCAGTTGAGAGAGTCCCTGAGGTCTACAGACTAATGTTTTGGACTTTGATATTGAAGTTAGCGTGCTCAAACGAAAGTTGCGATATTACATTGACTTTCGAACTTATACATATGGTAAAGATAGAAACTCACTTATCCTTCAGCTATTGCTTAAGTAGTATCACCACTGTCTTCCAAGGATAATTTTGGCGTTAGATACTCCATAAATGATGATATGCCATTTAATAAAGAAACATAATCATCAGCTAAATCAAAGTGCACGTGGCTAAAATATTTATTGGTCGACGGGCGATAACAAGTTTAGTTTGTGGAATAAAAAAGAAAGAAAATTATCGCCTTTAATAATTTTCGTTCTATACTTACCTAGCATAATGTAAATAAAATAAATTTTATGCACTTTAAAAATATCTTTCCAACTTGCTTCCATTTCCGCGTTAAATATACTCATAGTGTAATCGAAAGGGACATTAATCAAATTAAATCTCTGAAACAATGACTAAGAGAATCCATATTTTACTTAGCATTCCGGATTTTTGAATCCCTATATTCAATATTCTTTAACCTTAAAAAAATTAAGAATTTATTCAATGTCTATATATACCTTTATTGAGATGTTTTCAAGCATTTTTATTTCTCCATAAAAATATTTGTAAAATTCAAATTTCCTTAACATGATTAATTTCATTGTGTTTATTTGATACCAAATTCTCTCCTCTCTCTCTCTCTCTCTCTATATATATATATATATATGTGCGAATAATTTGGTAGGATGTTTATTTTAAATGAGCCAGACCTAATTTATTTTCACACAGTGAAGTATTGTTATCTAATACAAATAATTATATTCAACCTTATTTATCCGTTTGCACACATTTGAATGGTTTCAAGTATTGCAATTCGATATGATTAATTCTATTTAATATCAGTATTTGTAGACGCAGTAAATTCATTTCAAGTAGTGTAAATGATTAAATGACTCTTTTTAACGCATAGATGCGACCCTAACTGGTTCTACCACTCTGGGTTAGAGTCGATCTGGGAGAACTGGCAATGAAGACCCTCACTCTCAGAATTTTTATTTCAGACCCAGGACACGTTTTGGTGAGTTTTGCTATTCTGCAGAGGTGCAGTCACCGTATTCTTTTGCCCCCATTGATTGGGAAGTATTAAACATGACAATTTTTAAAGATAAAATAAGATATTCTTATGAGGATGTCAGGAAATATTTTGAGTAGTTTATCCCCACCGTAAACTTTCTAATGTAAAGTCATCTTTCATTAAATCTATCGACGTTTAAAGAACGTTGTGTAGGCTGATTAAGAACAGTTACGGGGCTTATGTATCCCCTTGCAAAACGGAGGTGACAATGTCAATTGGAAAAGGCAAGAAACAGACGATACCCCGCACTAACTATTACGGACGCGGACGATGCGAATGACATAGAGCTTCTAATAAATACACCCACCTAATCTATGCTCATTATCTGGAGCAGGCATAAGGTTGTATTGGCTTCCATGTGAATGCAAACTAAACGGAGTACATGTGCTTTGATCAAAGAGGAGACATATCCTCACTAAATAGTGGTTCCCTGAAACTTGAGGACAAGTTCACCTACTTGGAAAGCAGTGACTCATCGACCGAAAATGACATCAATACGCAGCTAAGGAGGGCATGGACAGCTATCGATAAGTTATCGGTCATATGGAAGTTAGACCCACCCAATAAATAAAATATTTTTTCCAAGCAGCAGTCGAATCCATACTTATATATGGATGCACCATGTAAACGCCGATTGAGCGTACAGAGAAAAAGCATGACGGAAATTATTCAAGAATGCTACGAGCTATATTGAACAAATCCTGGAAGCAACATCTCAAAAAACAGCAGCTGTATTGCCACCTACCTCACATCTCTAAAACTATCCAAATTAGAAGAACAAGATATGCGGGACAATCCTGAAGAAGTGAGGAAGAACTCATAAGAAACGTTCTCAGATGAAACCCTTCACGTGGATGAGCAGGAGTTAAAACTTATCTAGACCACCTCTGTATGGATAGAGGATGTAGTCTTGAAGATCTGCCGAAAGCGATAGATAATAGAGACGAATGTTGAGAGAGAGTCAGGGAATTCCGTACACGACATGATGACGATGAAACGTAAGCATTCAAAAGTCTTCTCCACATCTTGTTTAGAAATATTAATACGGGAAGCAAGAATAATAAAATGTAATATTTGGCACACGAGGAATAATCAAAGCGATCTAAGATATTTTTGGTTATGTTTATGTCTATTCAACAACCCCTCCAGAAGCAGATTTCGGCACAAAGTCAGTTTTCTGTATCCAGAGTTATGCTGGTAGAAATTTGGACTTTTTCCTTCTAGACCAAAGAGCACAACACTGCCAAACTATTCACCCATACATGCACGTAAAAGAGATGGATTCATGTCTTCTTCAAGGACATTGGTATAAAATTAAATTAAAACAGTCACGCCCTAGTTTTAAACTAGAGTCACCGAGTTCATGTAAAAGCCATTACTACATATGTGCTTTTTCGGTGAGTACTTTGGTGTTTTTTTTTGCATATTAGTTTCGAAAATGTTTGTAAAAAACGTATCAATGATAATTACCAAGGCTCATATCCCACAATTAGAATATATACTATACATTATTAAGACAATCTCAATTGGTATACATTTCATATTATACCAGTTCTTAGACTGGATAGCTTTTTGGGTGTTTCTTATATTTCATTAGGAGATCAAGGTGCTTTGCTGACGGTTATCATTCATGTTATCTCTGTACGATGGAGGTTACTCGACGGGATCTATCACATCTACCAGGGTCGAGTAGTAGTCTGTAGTTGATTAGAGACAACACGAAGCAGTCCCTCAATTGAACAACGGGCTTGTTTATTCTCTCTTGTTATATTTTACTTTTAAAAGTCTCTCTCTCTTTCTCTCTCTTTCTCTCTCAGTAACTGTCAAAACACTTGTCTTCTCCCTTCTATAACAATTTTCTTTTTTTCTTTCTTTCTTTCTTTCTTTCTTTCTTTCTTTCTTGTGTTCTTTTTAATTCAACTTCTCGTTTCCTTTCTTTCTGACTTGATTGCATTCTTTCTTTTTTCTTTCTTTATTTCTCGTTTTCTTGCTTTCTCTCATTCTTTTTATTGCTTGATTTTTCGCTTCGTTTCTTTCTTTCTTTCTTTCTTTCAGCAAATCTAGTTGACTCTAAACTCTCTCCTTCTTCCTGCAACACCTTTATCCTTTCCGTCATCTTGTCATGTTCCTTATTTGCTTATGGACAGGAAAACTGAGTAAACGGTTCAGTTTGAAAATGTTCTTAAAAATGAAATAAAAGAACTAAATATTGCGCCTTCAAAACCGGTTTTAAGTGTTTAATTTATCCAACTTTCCACATATTTCTATCATTTTGTCAGATTAACCACAATATATCATATCAATATATATATATATATATATATATATTCAAGAGCCATTCAGTAAATATGGGTAACATTTTTTGAAAAGAAGGACATATATTTTTCGTATTTTTTTCCCGTTAAATGTTAACTTTGCATCGCTTGCAATTGGTTTAGGACAAAATTTATTTTAATACAGTAAAAATATTTCTTTTAAGGTTATTCCAAATAGTGCTAAATAGTACAGAGTATTACAGGTTTGAAGAGAGATCAGTTATCAAATCATTGGTGGCCGATAAGTGCAAACAATGCATGATGTACAGAATAAAGATTGCTGTATACGGAGAAGCATTCTTTTCGTTAAAATTATGTTTGAAATGGGTTAGCGTGGGTTTAACAATCTTCTGGAATATGTAAGAATCCATAACTATAGGTTTACAAGAAAAATTGCAATTGTAAACACTTACTTCCACCTCCTTTGGGAAAATTCTACTTATTTATTGAATGCCCCTTTATATATATATATATATATATAAGGGGGATTCAATAAATAAGTAGAATTATATATATATATATATATATATATATTAACTCCTTTAGAGTTTTTTACATCAGCGTTAGCCGATGGTGTTTGACTGGAGTTTGAGCGTAAGCAAGTCTCCTCGAGTCCCCAGGACTCTTCTCAGTATTCTGGTCGTTCTCAATAATTCTGTCGTTTGGATGGTCTCCGCTCGGCCGCCAACAGTCCTTTTAATAATCCTTTAGTTACTGTGCCAAAAGCACCAATCACAATTGGTATAATTGTCACCTTCATGTTTCATAGTTTTTTCAATTATCTAGCAAGGTTGGGGTATTTATCCTTCTTTTCACATTCTTTCAGTTTTATTCTCTTGTCAGCCGGGACAGCAAAGTCGACAATTTTGCAATTTTCTTTTGTTGATTATTATAAGGTCTTCTTCTTCTTCTTCTTCTTCTTCTTCTTCTTCTTCTTCTTCTTATTATTATTATTATTATTATTATTATTATTATTATTATTATTATTAATCAGACATGAAATCAGTAAATAAAGTAACGAAGTACTTGAATTAATAAGCAAAAGTGTATTGAGCTACTCTCAGCGAAATTGCATCTGTTTTATATGCATTTAAAATGCTTAAGAAATTAAAATGACTTCCTGATTTAGATCTGATGATAAGGAAATCTGCAGTGGCGAGAAGAAAAAGGATTTAACCTGAATATACAAGTTTAAGAATTCCCAAGACAGATTAAGATAAGAAAGTAATAAAAAGTGACACGAAACAGAACTCTGAGTTTAATAAAGTATGTTTCAAATATCCATGAAGATTATTAAATACAAGACGTGTTTACCCAAACCATCGGCCAAGAGCAGGATGTGACACAATGACAATATTTTAAGCGGACTAAAGCTGGTATTACATTTAGTCATCGTTCGTTTTTTAATATTCTTAAATTTGAAAATAATTTTTATTTATCAATTATTCATTTATTGTATTTATTTATTTAAATATTGGGTGTTAAGCAGAAAAACAAATTTACAAAAAATATCGTGAGAATGGGGTTTACATTATTTTATGCTACTCTCAGTGTTTTTTGTGAGTCAAAAAGTGGTATCTAAGGGATTTTTAAAAATGTATTTCTCAGAATATTTAGGATCAGGTTTTCTTAACGTAGTATGTATATACCTTTTTCTGCAACATTCAGAATGCGACATAATGTCAATTTTTTGTTGGTTTGAATATAAAGTTTTACTTACTCCTATTGTAGTTGCTCAATCCTGACTAAAAAAAACAATCTGTTCCCCTACGTAGGAATATCTGCGAGGAGAACAAAACGATTCCAGTCTTTCGCAAGGGCATAAGTGCAAAGTGAAACGCAGTCTCGTTCAGTTTTCGAAAGTGTCTTGCCGATTCTATTTTTTTCGATAATAACAGTTACGTTACCTCGGCGATTTTTAAATACGATACACACATCAGAAGGGATATGTTGTGTTCTGGTTAGTGAACACAAGTAGTAGTAATAATAAGACAAACCACGATATGTGAGGAAAATAGTTATATTTACAGGAAAGACTATTTACAAGAGAGAGACTGTTAGTAATAAGAACATAGGATTAGTGACAGAGTAATGCTATACTTCAACAATAGGAACGGCTCTTCTGGCCTGACTTGTAGGCTTATTCTCAGATTGATCTCCGCTACTGCCATATATGGCAGATGGAACAGCTAATTATGCTGAAAAGGTAGGTGATACCCAACAGGATATAACCGACGTCCTACCTAATCAGTCTTTGAAACGAGGTTGTTTTATAGTAAGGAGTCATGTACTAAGTGAAACTCCTGCCCAGCTACTTTGAAATGATGCTTGGACTCGTTGGTATTCCCGTTTGAGGCACCTCAGGCTTTGAGAAATAATATAAACCCTTCTAAACAGGAATAGCCAGAGAGGAAGACACCTTGTGACTAAGCGATCGACTTTCAATTACCCACCCGGCTCGAATATCAGATGGTCCTTTTGAAGGTGGCTGGAAATTGAGGACACGCCAGAAAAACTCTCCTTAATGAAATGATAGGAGATAACTCTTACCACAAATTATCGAAATGAAGGAAAATTAGAGTTAAAGTGTTGTAAAAGTTGGGTGACAAGGCCAGGTTTAAGGGAAACCCAAGAATAATCGAAATGATTCCCGTATATTTCTGCGTAAAAATCGACCAAGTTCATTAGTCTGCCTCAAGATTTTTGCGCAAAATTCTAGGTTTAGACCCATATTCTCAGTATAAATCAATCCCCAAAGATACAGTAGGCTACTGTGACATTCCAGTAAGAGTTTATAGTTAGAATATCAGCTGTTGGAAATGGTATGTGATATAGCGTTCATATAATTCTTAATTTGTATTCAAGTTTTGTTTTAATCTTTTATTATCAATCTTTGTGTTAATTTGTCAAAATATTGATACCAGCATCAGAAAAATAAGGTGTAAATGTTTGGCTTTGTGTTATCCTTAACTCGCTTTTTACCTGGACTATACGGCAAAGTTTAGTTTCTTTTTCGATGTAGTTTTTATTTACCAGAGGTTAAATATGACACAAGGCCAGGATTACGAACAAGCTAATGCAAATCAAACTGATTGAGATCTGCTAGCTTACCTCCCAAACAATTATGCGACGCGATTCACTCTATGCAAATTTTTCATCATACAACTTGGGAAAGCACGTGCGATGCCCTGTCCTTATCAGCCGCCAACCAGGGGTGATAACATAGTTTCGGTAGCTCAAGCATATATATATATATATATATATATATATATATGTGTGTGTGTGTGTGTGTGTGTGTGTGCATGTGTGTGCGTGCTTGTGTGTGTGCGCGCGTACGTGCGTGTTGATGTATCGTTGCAATTTTTAAGTGTTATAGTCTGACAAGAAAGTATACAGCTATTTAGTATCAAAGGAAAGATAGTCTACTTAGAGCAATTACAACTTGATCTTTTTCAGAATATTAATTTTGGGATTTTAACCACGTATCCCAGTGTGGGTCCCCTTTTTAAAAACATCCTATACAATCTCCTTCATAGATTCCTATCAGCTTCCTTGTCGCGTTCCCTTAAACCTGAAATCTTCGTAGCGACGAGGAATTTAGGTTTGTGAAACAAGCGGAAGTTGCAAGGAGTCAAATCTGGAAAGTACTGTAGAAGCTTGTGATGTCTGTGTTTTGTTAAAACAATAAACAAAAAGAAAAAGATTTAAAAAAACAGAAATAAATAAATAGATAAATAACTATGAAAAATAAACTATACGATGATGGAAGAATTGGCTGACGCATTTTGTATGCGACCGTCATACATCACTCAGATTTACTCAATAACAGCTGACTCTACGCTGATTAACCCCACGGGAGAATAGAATTTTGAGCATGGGCATTGAGCTTCACTCTGAAGCTCTGTCAAGTTACATTAAGACGCGCAGCAGGTTTTCGAGATATTCAAAAGTGTGTGTGTGTGTGTGTGTGTGTGTGTGTGCATGTATATATGTACCAACTCGTATGTATATGTATGGGTGTATTTGCCTATGCATGTGAGTATATGTGTGTGTGTGCTTCTGTTTGCATCTACGCCTGTGCGGGTATGGTGTGTGTGTGTGTGTGTGTGTCTGTGTATATGTGTGCATGCATATCGCTGTGTTCATGCGTGTGAATGTGTATGCCTGAGTGTGTGGGTTCGCACATGTGTGTATGCGTGAGTGTTTGTGTTTGTGTTAGTGCCTCTGTGTGTGTGTGTGTAGTCGCGCGTGTGGGTATGTGTGTGTGCATGTGAATGTGCGTGTATATGTGTCTGATCAACTTTGACAAATCCAACTTTCGCTAGTCTTTTATGGTTTCGATCTCTTAATATTTTCGTCATTAGGCAGTTATCTATAAATATGCTTTCATCTATTATATATATATATACTTTTAAAATGAAAATTATCAGTCAATAACTTTAAAACAGAACTTAGTCTTCTTATCCGAAAAACTCAAAAGAAGTTATATTTGAACAGCTTCCTTTAAAATACGTAGACAACACGATTAGCCAGACATCGTCTATGGAATCGTCGATTAGATTGGTTTGATTTTATTTTATGGCACACCAACCTTTATAAGTAATTTAATGCCAAATCAATTTTATACATATAAACAATCCGGGTTTAAACAATTCAGTTTAGTATAAGCATAGTTTTTTTTGTTTACACATGGTTAAATGTCAAAACAGTTGATTTTAAACAGTTCCGTTTAGCATAAGTACTGAGTTTAAATACAGTTAAATGTCAAAATAGTTCTATTTCAAGCCATTCAGTTGAGTATAAGTACACAGTTTAGTTTCTATTTGACCCATAGATAGGACCCTATCAGGTGCTACCTCTCTGGGCCAGATTGGACCTGGGAGAGATGGAAATTAATGGATACTCTGTATTCACCAAACCCCCAACATTACTGGAGTCTCAACATCAGATTGTTTTGTGTCATATCCAGGACCTCTGCCGAGATACAGTCAGTTTATTCTGCAGCCCCAACCGACTGGCACAGGCACTCGTTTGGGGAGACTTATCACAGCAGAGTTGCAGTCCGTATATTCTTCAGCCCCAGCTGATTGGGCCATTGCCCATTAAAGATAGAATCCAGGATGAAGCTGGTTGTGTTTAACTTGACGTCAATAGTCCTTTAAAAACATTTACTCAGCCATCGTTGCATAGGCATAAGCCTGGGCAGTTAGAAGAGACATGTTTGCCACGTTATCGATCAGGCATATGTCACAAGACGCGAAATTTGACATCGAAAAAAAACAAAACATTTCAGTATTTTCAGGGTTTTCAATTCCGGACACTATGGTTTATAACTGGCTCGCCACCGTAAATTGTCTGATAAGAGAGAGAAAGACTAGTTAATCTTTCCTATTAAAAGGATATATCGTTCGCATTATTTTTCTATGCATTTTGACTTGAACATGGCGCGATTTCTCTTCGGAACCAAATGTAACCTGACTTCACTACACGCAGGCCACTCGAATTCTCCCTTTCAAAACCGAATCCTCCCCAATATTTCCACCTGTGGTTTCGGGGGTGAGGGTGGAATATCTCCGTTTCTGATGTTTTTACACTTACGGAGAAGATTTGTAACTCCTGTTTTTTATGTAGTTATTTTAATTACAGTGGTCATTACTCCGTGACTAGCTGACCAACAACGAGTACTTTACCCTGAATCACTAAGAGGTCACTTTTTTGTCCAATTGGTCGAAGACTTTCTGTCTGCTACGATCTTTCTTTCCTTTTTCTTATTTCTTTCCCTCTTTCTCTTTACCCAGAAATTAGATTTCCGTTTTTCTTTCAATTTCAATTTTCTATGAGCCGTTCAATTACGTTACACTATTCTCCTTCCGGCTATGAGTAAATTGTTGAACCGACTGTTTCTTTAGCCTTGGTTAGGAAACATGTCTAGCTCTGAAATCAAACCTGATTCACTCCGCTAAAAATTGACTTTATGGCGAAGAAGTTTGAGAAATGACGAGTCGTAAAATGCATGGCACTGATTTCTATCTATCATGCTTCCGATTCAAAAGTCAATGAATTTTATATATATATATATATATATATATATATATATATATATGATCAAGTCGTAGTGACGGCTAGGGATTCCAAGATTTTCGCTCGCCATCCATCCCTATTGTCTATAGCTCCCGAAATGTTCACTAGACTGTATCTAATGTTCACACAGAGCCGATGTATTTAAGTCTTTATCAGCTGGCAAACTCAGTGCCGTCCATGTAAGCGTTACCATAACGTCGCTTATGAGTTTGTCTTTACTTCTACGGCAGCTCACAGCATGTATTTTTTGTCTAACTTGGGTTCTTTGTGTGATGGGAGGTAAGTGGCTGTATAACTTTCATTTTGCGGATTATTGTTTTCACAATTTGCTCAAAACAGCACCTAGCATTCGTGTGTGACCCCCGTTTGACTTTATCTCAATGCGTTTTGTTAACATCCATACATTAGTACTGACATGGCCACAGCATGAAATAAATCCCGTCGTATTAAAGATCACATTTTCATATGGAGGATAACCAGTCAAAATCAGTCCACATTTTTGCTAGGTATATGTTTTCATCCCTTTCCGTTGATGAGATATTGCTGCTGAGGTATGTGAATCCTTTTTGTTTAACGTGCATCATTTATATTTTTTTGCGTTCAGGTACACATTAATACCTCATGCTGCTTGCTTCGGGCTATGCAGCACAGATTCAGCTTGATGGGTATATTTTCAAGAATCCATAGCTCATCTGCATAGTCTGCCTCTGTCATAATTTTTACGGGAGATCGTCTGCTTCTTGTCTTTTAAATGGGAAAATATTTTTCTTCATTTAACCTATTGATGTAACATATTGACTCTCGAACGAGCCGTCAATCAAGAGACGCACCTGTGTAAATAAGCGGAAGAACAGCGGAACAGGTGCATCCGGTCGAATTTATCAAAATATCACCTTGACCTGTGGACGTGGTTGAATTCGGTGCAGATATGTACGCCCACATGAAGCAGGTGAGAATAAAAAAAAAAATTAACTAGGTGCCACAGACGGTTTGAGTCAGTTCGAGTTCGAGTTCCAGTTGGAGTGAGGGTGCCCGCGGAGTGAGAACCAGCTCCAGACAGAGGGCTTGGGCCTTCAGTGACCCACAGTTGAGCAGCCCAGCCAGAATGCGAATGAAATGCTGCTATGGTCAGAAGAACTTTGGGTCAATATGTAGTAGTCTGTCCCCGTCTCCAACTCACCTCCCACACACAACCAACATCAACCCTTTCGAATAAAGTGCGTGAGGTATATTTTTTATAAAGAAGTGTGTCCGTTCGTTCATTGAAGTTCGTCATTATTGTTCACTATGTTTCCGCTTATATTGGTATATGTATTGTGTAGTTGTATGTGGCTATACAACATTGACAATAGTAGTAAATAATCTAGAGATATAAACATATTGCGTTAATCTATCTTTGTCCAGCAACAATGTAAAATAATACGGTTTCACTGTCGGTGGAACAAACCATAGCTTTCATGTTTAAATCTGAATTAGTTTTTTAAAATGTGTTAGCGTGTTGCCACAACAAAAATAATCAGCAATAATCTTCTTACTTGGTGAGGCTTAGATGTTTTCGAACTACCACCGTATATATTTGGAGTATTGTGGTAAGGAAAAGATACACAGTGAAAAATAAAGTTAATTGTTTATTAACTCGAGTGTTTCAGTCCGACTAGTATTCTAAGTCTCGCGCTGTTGGTGTTACGTCCGAAGTTGGTCTTAGTCCTGACTGACGTCCTTCAAAGCTATCTTTCTGCTTCTGCTTCCGTCTCCGTAGCTTAAGAGACGCAGTGTCTTGTATAATTCAGCTATACCGGAAGTAACGTGGTACCAGGCACTATACAACAATATTAATAGTGAAAAATTTGCTTTCCTTGTCTTCTATTCACGACCAAAAGTTTTAAATTTACCGTACATAGTTATTAGACCCAGGAGATTTTAATGTTAAAAATTGTCAATATAATTAACTATTTTAACAAGGACATATAACGCAGTGAATAAGGCGTTTAGCTGGCAAGTACTCCAGAGTGAAATTATCTGGAAGTTGCGAGTTCAATCACTACAAGAGGTAGGAATAACAAAGACATACTTGCGATAACTTAACACTTATATCCGGTCATGGTTACCAGAACAGGAACAGTCTACCCCTGTGGTTCAAATAAGGGTTCAGCCAAAATTCTGTGTGGATTCCCGAGTTTGGCATGAAACTCCTGAAGAAGGCCGAAGATCTTATCAGCCGAAATGTTTTGAGTACAACAATATAGATAAGATCAAAAGTTATTCTAAGTAATAACAATTATCAAGCTTTATCTCAGAAATTTAAGCAAATATCTATAATCCTCCCGAGTTCGACTGCCCGGGAGAGGATAAGAAAGCAGCTAGTATAAAGAAAATGAAGGATAATAGCAGTCACAATTGTTAATAGGGATGATTGGCAGAGGATTATATATAAGACTACTAAAGTGTCTTATACATTGTCATCAAACCCTTTGATGATTATTGGGATGTAGCCACACAATATCTGTGAGGAGCAGCATGTGGGTTGGAGTTTCTAGACCCTCACACATCGCTTTTGTTTTGTTTTTTTCTTGACAGCTTTCCAGAAATGGCACAGTTTGTCAAACTACTTACCCAAAGGTCTGGGAGGAGACGACGGAGATTAATTTAATTCCATTTCGTTAAATTTGAGGAACCGACAAACTAATATCTTGGAAGAATTAATCGTTTTAAATGCCAAAGTGTATTTAGTTTAAAGAAAGATTAACGTTCTTATTAAAAATGTTTGAAGTGAACTTTATTCATAGCTGTACCATTCTGTCGAGCTGATTATAATTTAGCTCTGAAAGAAAGAATTTTTACTGCAATTTTAGCCGCTTTTGACATCTTTCCTGAAGTAGACAGGTACATCTTCAAGTGTCCATATAAGCAAATATTTTCATTTACCTACATATGATATGTGTATTTGAGAAGAGATCTTATCTAATGACATTTTGGTTTATATGCTACGGTTGAAATATGAAAAGAAATTGTGATATGCCTTTTGAACTCACCATCGAAGAGTCTGCCGCGGCTAATTCTCATCTAAATGCATTCTCATATAAGCGCTTTGTACATTCGTAAAACCTGGCCTTATCTTTTTGATAATATCAGGGTGCTAAATCAGTCGGCTAAAAATCTAACGTTCTGATGTATTTTGATGTCCTCAGGCAATCAACAATTTCAGATGAAATATCTCTAAAGAAAACGGGTTAAAAAGAAAAAAAAGGAAAAAATTTAAAAAAGCTGTACAAAACCATAGACATGCCTTGAAGCAGGATAAGAGAGGAGCAGCAATAGCTTATCCATGTTCGTGTGGCACTTCCGTTATAACTATTGTTTATATATATATATATATATATACATATATATATATATATATATATATATATATATATATATAAGCTTGTTAGCAATCATATATACCTGGATGTGTGCCTGTGTGCGAGTGTAGGCTGAAAGATTTATATAATGATGTCATATTTGCTGTCGATGAAATTATTTATCAACGTGGTCCAAGAACTGTAACACCGATAGAAAAAGTGCGGTCTCATTCAATTGAGAATATATTGATAAGCTTATGAACTTTTCATTGGACTCTAACACAGACATACAAACACTCACATACACATATATATATATATATATGTGTGTGTGTGTGTGTGTGTGTGTGTGTGTATGTATGCAAACACACACACACACACACACACACACACACATATATATATATATATATATATATATATATATGAATAACAACATAAGCAAACTTCAAAGTTACTGTGTCACTAAGATACACAAACTTAAATTTCCAAAGGGACTTGTAGAGAAAATCTAATGTTGGGCCTGATGATCATGTAGGCGTGAAACTGACAATTGTGAAACATATTGGTATCTACACAATTTTTGATTTATTTTTAACACACACACACACACACACACACATACACACACACACACACACACACACACATATATATATATATATGTTTATATATTGTAATGCGCTCTGTCTGATGAATGCGTAAAGCATAAAATTCAGTATCACCATGTAGTATATATATATATATATATATATATATATATATATATATATATATATATATATATTCAACACAATTGTTCAATTGTTCGAGAGAATTTTCTATTTGCTGGAGAACATTTCAAAGTTAATTTTTTCATGATGTTAATATGTGTAGTTGTAATATTCTCCGCATCTTCAAAACCCTTACTCTCTGGAGATTTAGTTTAGAAAATAAAGGATGAAAAAAGGAAAGGTCACACAGAGCTTGCTCTCGTAATGACAATTTTTGATATCGCAATTAGAGTTTTCAACTTTTATCACCCAATATATATTTGGTGGTAATTGTTGGAGATTCAGTGACTGTACGCTCCCGAAATTGTAATCACTATTTCATTCCTTGCGAGTTTTTCACACCATCGCTATCTGGAATATTTCACTGAAGTCTGAGAGACTGCAACTCTTCAAAGGTTTCCTGACTGTTCTCTGTATACAAACCACTGATCTGGTTTGTCTTAATTTTTTCTCAGATGTCCAGTTTTTATACACTGTTTTCAAAGCTTTTAAGGGTTGTTCCAAGTACATCCACTAAAACTAGTGCCACCGTCATCAACATGTTACACATATCTTTTAGTTCACTGGCAAGGTAAATACATTTGTCCATCTTTTTTGCTTTCTTTTATTTTCACTCCATGGTCCTCCAGATCCCAAACTCCACTATATAGCAAGTTCTTTTTTGTGAACTCAATGTCCGGTCTTGAGGTTAGGATAAGATGATCAGTTAACACCTCAAAATATTGGATAATTGTATGTATCTCATTCTCTTTGATGGCTTCTTGCCTGAGCCTCTACCATTTTATTGTATGTTCAAATTCAATATCTTGAACACTTTTGTGCTGAGTTTTGTACTACTTTTGAGCTTGTTTGATGCATTCATTAATTTCGTGATAATCTGTTTTATCACCGTTTCCGCATAATCAACACCTAATATTTTGTTACATATTATCAATTTTTGCTTTAATATAATTAGTTCTTAGGGTATGTTTTTGCTGCTATTAAAAGAAATTCTGGCTTTCTCTTTATCTTTCCTTTAACCGAGTCCAGGTCTCTCTTTTGTATTCTTGCCAGTTTGCCGCTTGAAGAATCTATACAGTTGTTTTTCTTCCATTTTTCTTTTCTATTTTTTGTTGTTCTTATTGTAATATAATGGCCGAGGGATTTCGGTTTCATGCCTTTGGGTTTAGTTAGGCTAAGAACCTTTAAGCTCAGTGCATGGTTTACTTAAGTGCAACATTAACACAGGTGTTCGCGTGCGCGCGGGCGGAGCGGACGTGTCACTCAGAGATGTTACAATAGCCAACATTGGAAGCTGGTTTACGGAGTGCGGGTGACGTCACGCACCGGAAGATCACGGAGGATTTGGGGGAGATTTTGAAAAAGTCAGTTAGTTGAGACTAGACACCGGTCGAGTTGAGATGAGACCTGCCTCGGGGGAAGACGGTTAGTTTTCGCTTGCTCATGGAGACCTTTGTGGCGGGTGCCACACGTGTTGGGGTGGGGTTGCAGATGAAAAATCCAGTATAGAAAGACTGTGCCTCTCTCCTTATGTGGAAAAACCTTTAAACTCAAAGGTAATAAAAAAAAGTTCCGTACCTGAACTGAGAAGTCGTTGCGTGTTTTTCGAGTTTCGAAATCCTATGTTCTATGCATATATGTAATCAACGTCCCATGTACATTTCGCATATTCATGTATATGGCCCTGGTACATTATGTTTGCATTGCTGTTACTGCTATAATACGTTTATATGCTTTTTGTTCTTGCTTCGTTTTTTTTTTTTTTTTTTGCTCTTTTTAATGTGTTCCTCAAGTTCTTGTATTGATTTATATACGCAACTCTCAATACTTACGAGTTCACCTCCTCATTTCTTGAAACATCGTCTCTCACCTTCTCTGTGATTTTTTGAGTTTTTGGCTTTTTGCAACGTCAGCAAATTCCTTGTCCTTTGGTTCATTTGGTTGGTTGGTTGATTATTTGGGTTTTATGGAGTATCAACTTTTGTAGGTTATTTAATGTCAAATCCATTTTTAAACAAATAATCAGTTCTTTTTCAAACAATTCAGTTTAGCATGAGTACATAATATAATTTTCAAAAATATTTAGTATTTTAAGCTAATCAGTTTAGTCAAACAATTCTAATTCAGCTATTTCAGTTTAGTATAATTATCGATTTTGTTTATGCACAGTTAAATGTCAAAACAGTTTTATATTAAACAATTCTGTTTAGCATATGTACAGTTTCAACGCCAAAAACTATTCCACTTCAAATAATTCAGTTTAGCATAAGTACACAGTTTAAATGATAGTAAACATTTTAATTGTGAAAAATATTTCTATTTCAAGCTTTTCAGTTCAGTCAGTTCTAATTCAAACAATTCAGTTTAGCATAAGTATGCAATTTAGTTCTATTTAACCCGTAGATAGGGCCCTATCAGGTGCTATCATTCCGGGCCAGAGTGGACCAAGGAGCAATGACAATGAACGGGTGCTCTGCATTCCCCAAAGGTACAGAATTACAGGAACCTCGCCATCAGATTGATTAGTGTAATATCCTGGACACTCGTTGGGGGAGGTATTACCCCTCTGCAGAGGAGCAGTCGGTGTAGAGTTGATTGGGCAATTGGTTCATTTGTGTGCGTTTCTCCCTCGACAATTTTAAGAAGCGCACAGAGTAGTAATTTACTAAGCTTTTTGCTTAGTATGAAGCGGTATGAATGAGGCACTCAATGAGAATCGAACTCACTTGTGAAGGTTTGTTAGTTTAGTTTGCTAACCATTACACCAACGGAGGCGCCTTAGAAGGGCCCAGAGTATCTTACAGAGAGGACTGCCTAACTTCGTGAGTTTTCAGCAGGTGTCATTCCGTTCTGTAGGAGTCTCACTAGCTATGAGTCAAATTGTACGACCGTTGATCTTCTTAAAAATGACTTTGAAATTATATAACCCACGAAGATAAGATGCCATAAAAACTATGAAACCAAAGAAACCAAAATACAGGCATCTTATCATTATTTTAGTCAGGCGTAGTTCAGGTAGTTTCTCTCATCTTCATTTCTCGAGCACCTAGCGCTTTCTTCCTCAGGCTCTTTAGAATCGTTCCAAGTGCTCTGAAAATCTCTGGTATCGCTGCCATCTTCAAGACGAGCCTTTTGATGAACAAAACGCTAGAAGAGATGGATTTTAATAATTGATACGAAATAAATTTTATACCCTCTACAACCGAAAATATATTTGCAAGAACCTCGTTAACCATCACATCGCTCTTAATTGAAGTCGGACCCAGTTTAGAAATTAGAATATTTCACAATGGCAGTCATCTTCACTTTAGATAAAAGAAATACAATTTTTCTAACTCCATCACACTTACTCGGATAAGTGTTAGTTATAAATCAGTATTTAAGGTCAGCTTAGAAGCCGGCATTTTGAATGAAGATTTTCAAGGTAATTCTTTACATATATATATATATATATATATATATATATATATATGTGTGTGTGTGTGTGTGTGTGTGTAAATTTACGCGAGTAGGATGAATCGCATGGTCAATTTTAATCAGTGTTTAAAAGCTTAGGATTAAAGGTTTTCCTTCTTCTAGCCCGGTTGCCATACAAAATTTAAAGAGTCCAAACTTCGCAACTATTTTAACAAATCTGGACGGAGAATAGATGTATATGTATTTTACTCAAGAGTATTAACGCTATGCCAAGATCAAACAGTCTCATCCCCGATTTGAACCCCATTTCTTACAACGTTAACCATTACACCACAAACGCCTCTACTTCATTATGTACTTGGAAGATAAATGCATCTCATTCTTCTAATTTTTCTTTTTTTAGCTTTGTACCAGTTATTATTCATTAGATGATTCAATTTTCTATACATGAAATATAAACCTATGTAAATACAGTCCTCAAAATGTCTATATGTAAGGAAACGAGTTGTGATCATTTAACGTGTTATACTACAGAAATGAAGTATAAGATAAGCTTGTTAACTATTACTATACATTAACTGTCTACTATTAACAACCCTTTTTGTTAAGGTTAATTAGCTTAGTCTTGTACAAAATCACTGGACCGAGACAGATAAGGCCCATCGACTTTATTTATTCGAAAAGTGAACTGATCTGGAAGTTATTAAACATGTCGATGCCATGGGCTTCCTTAATTAAATTTGTCCATTGCATTGGGCTATTTGTTTAACTTCGTTTAGCCGGGAATAAAACCATCGACCGTATTCCATACATGACCACATGCAATGTAGATGCATCCCGTGACCCTGGGGCTATAGGAACGCAGCCACATCTACATCTATGATGGGGTTGGACTTTCAGTGCAAATAGGTATCTATAATGTGGATTTGCTTGCTCTTGGCCAACTCTTTTGAATTCAGTGTTTTCCTTCTCCGAGATGCGCTGTCTTAAAAGGCTAAAGGTCCCTCTCTGTGATCCTGTTTGCCTATACTTGAAAGAAAAATAATTTTATTCCAGACTTTTCCCAAGAGTATTAGCGCTTTATAAAACATAAGCAGCCTTGTCCAAGATTTGAAGTCTGGTCACTGATTCGATTGCCTACGATAATAACCATTACGCCCGGAGCGCCTCCCAAAGGTATTAGTGCCAAAATGAAAGACTCAGTTTGTCTTTTTCCTTGCGACGATAACCGTTACTCTACGCTCATGTGGTCTTCATGTGAACTGACAGATAAGTAAAGTTTTTAATCGTGCAGAGACTCGATGCCCCCGCACATAGCTGTGAATGGGAATCGACATGAAAATTAAGGCTTTTCCAAATGCAATAATAGATTCATCCATCTTGTACATTCATAAACATCCTTTCCTTCTATGCCATTATGATTCTTTTCGGTGGAAAGAGGATATTCCTCGAATAATTTCTCTTAGAGTTTTACCTCTTACGAAGACTAAATTGGTCTAAATGTTAGTAATAACGACCAGAATAAAAAGAACAAGTTAATTTGCTAAAAAATACAATTTGACTCATATACTTAAGAAATATAAATCAAATATAACCCTGAAATTAATATAAGGTCGGAGACCATAGTTGAGGGTGACCCGATGGCTGTTTTTTCAATAGCTACTACACCGATGTGTAGGGAAGGGGGCTACTCCTTTACCTGGATTGCCCCCCTTTACTCTTGATACATACCTTAGTTAAGTGTTTAGCAAGGTGAAGTACCATTTTTTTTGTCTTTGGTATGATTCGACCTGGGATTGAACCCTGATCTCCAGGGCCATTGACGAACACTCTAATCACTAGACCAATTGAAAAGAAAAACTTGAATGGTTTGGTTATTTTATGGCATATAACCCGAGGTTATGTAATGTCTTTAATAAAACTCGTTCTGGGCGTAATCTTCTCCGACTCTTTATAATCTCTTCACTCTTGTAGAATGCCGAATGACGATTTGAATACGGAGTACTGAATCAAGTAATAACTGCAAACGCAATATTTAATAGAATGCTATATAACACATAGATTTCTATTTGAATGATTTATATTTGGCAATTGATCATATTAATTATTATAGCCTCGATGAATTTAAAAGTTTAACAAAAATCAAAATATCATTAAATCCTGATTGGTTTGGTTCGCCTTAGTTTGGTTTTATGGCATATCAACCTTTGTTGGGTAGTCTATGTCGAATCTATTTTAAAAAATTCAGTTTGGCATAAGTATATTTTTTTGTTTACACACAGTTAAATATCAAAACAATTCTATTCTAATCTATTCAGTTTAGCGTACAAAATAGGACTAGTTCAAACAATACAATCTAGCATAAGTATGCAGTTTAAGAATCAAAACCGTTCAATTTCAAATAATTCAGTTTAGCAAAAAACGCAGTTTAAATGTCAAATAATTCTATTTCAAACAATTCAGTTTAGCACAAGTCCCCGTTTATGTGTCAAAACAGTTCTATTTCAAAGAATTCACTTTAACATAAATACGCAGTTTAAATGTCAAATAGTTCTTTTTCAAACAATTCAGTTTAGCACAAGTTCCCACTTTAGATGTCAAAACAGTTCTATTTCAAAGAATTCAGTTTAGCATAAATACACAGTTTAAATGTCAAAAATTTCTATTTTAAACAACACAGTTCAGCATAAACACAGAATTTAGTTCTATTCAACCCATAGATAGGACCCTATCAGGTGCTACCACTCCTAGCCAGAGTGGACTTCAAAGTGATGGCAATAAAGGAGTACTTCATATTCCCCAAACCTCCAGCATTACTGGAGCCTCACAATCGAAATGTTTAGTGTCATATCTAATCACTCGTTGGTTGGGGGAGTCTTACTCTTCTGCAGAGATGCAGACTGTGTGTTCTTCTGTCCCACCCAACTGGGCCAAATCCTGATTAAAAAACAAGCTATGAACACTGATTTCTCAATAATGAAAAGATCCTGAAATCAAGACCATAAACTATTGATGGATTTTGATCTAATTAAACGTTAATTCCAAAATCAATAAATAATTAGAATCCAATTTCAGATTGTTTAAAGAATTAATTCATCCGAGTTTCAAAGTAAGAATTATTAAATGCTTATTCCCAGTTTATGTTTTTTTCAATGGTTGTTTATCTGTTGTTATGCAACTAGGTCCAAAGGAAGGCAGCTCCAGTCCGAATTCGTACATGGACCCAGTGAACCAAGGTATAGATATTTAGTTAATATCACTGCTTCATCATTCACTCTTTTTCTTACTTTCTCCATTTTTTTCTAAAAAGAATCATATCATGAACGGTTTTGGTTTATTTGTTTTTTTCAAAGTATGGTGTTTCGTTTTTGTTGGTTTTTTTTTTTAGGTGTATAGTGAGTTTCGGAAATATTGATATCATTTCGTCATTTAATGACTTGACTAATTGCCATCAAAAAATCGCAATTTTTTACATTATAAATAGAAATAAATGATGATGTTCTCTTTTTATTTCTTTTCAAGTACAGAAATACTATTCCCTGAAAAAGAAAATGTATCTTTCGTGTTAACTTGTTCTCGAACTAAATCGAACAATATGCTCAGCGCATTTGTAAAATATTTCGCTAGAAATGCATCAATTGTAATGCTGATTTGGATATGGCAGAAATCAATTCAAGTAGGAAAACTCTCTAGGCTAGACAAATGGATCTGAATGATCTGAAGGATCGCAAAAGATGGTCGAAAGAGTTCAGGTAACATTATTGCAAAGCGCCAGAGAGTTCACAAAAGTAGCAAGTTTGGAAACTCAGATTTCTCCAACGACATTTTAGCGTGTCGCAATGAAATGCTTGAGTATGATACCCTATAAGATGCCGCCCATTCAGGACAGATGACAAGCAAAATCATGTGCAAATCTGTGCCGATATAGAAGAAGTTAAAGTTTGAAGAACATTATTCATAATATTGTTCATGAAATCCACATACCTTTGAATTTTTCATTCAAATTTAGTCTAATAAACCTTATTTTACTCCATATTAATCCAATTTATTTTACCTTGACTATGGAGGTGGTTGAAAGAGTTCTACTGAAGAGTAAGACGTTTGTTATTACTTTGTTCATCAGTATCTAAGGTTTTTGGATGTCTTGAACTAGGGGCATCTTCGGTGCTGTTCTTGTTCCACTTGAATTTTGCAACTCACTTCTATGCAGTTGCATAGGAATGGGCCCCTCAGGACTACAGAGTACCATACTCTCATGGGGGGTGTCCTCGTGGTGTAATGGTTAAAGCGATGGACTGCGGAATCGTAGTAAGCGAGTTCGTACTCCAGTCGTGCTATTACGTTCACTTTCGGGCAAATACCCTTGGGAAAGGTATGAACCCCCTTATCCTCCCAGCTATGGGTTAAATAGTACCTCTACTGTTCTTCTAGGAGAATAGCTTTGGCATTAAATAACCTAAAAATAGTTGATATGCCATTAAACAAAGAAACCAAACCAAACCATACTCTCATGGGTTTTCTCTGTGTTGCTTATTTTGTTTAGATTCATCACACACCGATCACCTTCAGACAAGCTTTACTTGAACAGACATTAAGACAGAAATTCCAATTAGTTTTTCTTTTTTTATAAGTGGTGGAGTGTTATCGTTTTGCTATGTTTATTCTTTTGAGATGAAACTTATAACTTTTTGAAGTACTTCCGACTCAAACGATTGCAAATCTTTGAATCAGCCTGTATATTAATATCTGTTCCTAATTTTCATTTTTCATAGTATGTATGTATGCAAATATTCAAAGAAATTAAGATTAACTTTCGTATTCATTTGTACTTTCATAATCTCGCAAAAAATATTTTCCTACTTTATTCCTATTTCATCATAAGAAACCTATAATTAAATCTGTGAGTTAACACATTTACTTCCTCTTACTCTTGATTAAAAATGACATTTTACACTTTCATAAATTTTATTACCTTTTTATTTACCTATACTTCGACTGTTAAAAACATTCAGCTGAATCTACTAATTAAAACCGTGAGTAAACACATTCACTTTCTATCGCTCCGAAACATTAAAAAAATGATTAAAATTTTATTACTTATTCATTTGACCATGGAAAACGGTTTGAAAGAAAGTATATAAATGGCATCCCTTTGGCATATTCTGTATAGGTGAGAAGATGCTAAAACTGGAGATGCCCAAGGAATCATGACCAACAAATGAATAAATATAGAAACGATGGAAAATGAATAAATGATAATATACTTTAAAGAAACCAGTATACCCAAAGAGTTCATGATAGAGACTTTTTTAGAGAGAGAGAGGGAGAGAGAGAGAAAGAGAGAGAATGTGTGTGTGAGTGTGTGAAAGAGAATATGTGCGAATGAAAGTAAAAGAGAAAGAGTATGTGTGAGAGAATGTGAGAGTGTCTGTGAGTGTGTGTTTGAGAGAGAGAGAGAGAGAGAGAGAGAGAGAGAGAGAGAGAGAAAATCTCCAAGTTTTGTTTTCTGTCTGTCGAACTTGTAAAAACATACAAATAAATGCAAAATTTACCACCATGTTTCATTTCAAATATTTTTACCCCGCCCCTCCACACGTGTAGGAAGCGACACAAATTCTATTTGTTAAGAGGAATCTAACAGGTTTTAATTCAGAGTTTTCCTTCTTCTAGATCGGTTGCCATACCCAGGTTAAATATCCCAGTTTTCCCTGCTATTTATCCATAGCAGGATTTTTACCTTTCCTCAGTGTATTAGGTTTATTTGAAATGTAAACAGTATTTGATAGGGTTTGAACTCGAATCACCGATTCCATTTCCTGCAACAGTAATCATTATCCCACCGGTGACTTCAACACATTTATTTCTTATCGCCCTTACGCAAAAAAAAGCATTAGAATTTGATATCTATTTATTTGTTCATCGCCCGGTGGGGTAAAAGCATATAGCCGACTGAGCAATGATTCCTACCAAAGCGCAAATAATATTGAGATATGTCCTTAAATCTTATATTTTATTTCTTTCCCCATCACAAGACGTTGCAAAATCATATCGTTGTGTGACTGACCTAGGCATTTTCTTAAACTCCTTAAATGTCTCTCTCGAGGCGTATTATGTGGGTTTTCATAGCGTCATACATTTATCTTGTTCCAAATACCTAAAATCTATCTCGGCGTTCAAAAACTATAGAGAACATACAACAGGGCATGCGCAAATGTGTACTCATGAATTCATTTGATTCTAAAATTCAAATAATTCATACAGTTTTGTTCTCAGGCCAGGGCTCCAATGTCGAAGCATAGAAACCGGAGTTCAATATTGTAATTGAAATTATACAAAGAAGAGTGACAAAAATAATAAAAAAGAGTAAAAGATTCCAGTTATAGGAAGATTTCCTTACAGGAAAAACCGGGCCATTGACCTAATGAGTTGTGTGTTCGCTAATGGTCCAGCAGGCTGGGGTTTAATCCCAGGTCGAGTCATACCAAGAACTCAAAAAATCTCTATCTCTCACCTACTCACCTCGGTGTTGGAGATATTGAAAAGGGAGCCTTCGAGTCACCTTCGACTAAGTTCACCAACTACTTTACTTGAAAAAAGAAGAGGTGAGGAAACTTTTTAAAAAAATAAATGGAATTTCAAATTATAGTAGACATTTTTTCATTATTACTGTCAAGAAAAATTTTAAACTGGTAAGTTTAATGTTCTATTGATTTTTTTTCTTTTTTTTAATAAAGTGATATAATTTTGGAAAGAATTACTCCTAAAAAAAAAACCAATAGAGT
This sequence comes from Sepioteuthis lessoniana, assembly GCA_963585895.1. Classification (NCBI taxonomy): domain Eukaryota; kingdom Metazoa; phylum Mollusca; class Cephalopoda; order Myopsida; family Loliginidae; genus Sepioteuthis; species Sepioteuthis lessoniana. The sequence continues at coordinate 41,124,662 of OY757928.1, read as the reverse complement.
AAAAAAATCAAGATTAAATTCGATGATTTCAGAAATAATGGTAATAAAAAACATTTAAGAGGGTATCTTTTGAAACTATCGAATGAAAGACTTAAAAGAATTAGATATGTATATAAATACTGTACTAATAGTTTACATGTTCGGTATAAAGATTTTTTTGTAAGTTGATGTGAGAAGATAGTAAAAACTGGAGATACATGACGAAGCATGACAAACAAATAGATTTAAAAATGATAGAAAAATGAATAGATGAATATACTTTAAACAAACCAGTATTCTCAAAGAGTTCATGATAGAGACATTTAGAGAGAGACATTTAGAGAGAGAGAGAGAGAGAGAGAGAGAGAGAGAGAGAGCGAGTGCGAGAAAGAGAATATGAGATTTAAAGCGAGAGAAAGAGAGGGTGTATATCTGAGAGTAAGTGATTGAGAGAAGGTGTTTACGAGAGAGAGAGAGAGAGAGAGAGAGAGAGAGAGAGAGAGAGAGAGAGTATGGGTGAGTGTGAGAGAGTGAGAGAATAAAGATATGTAAGAGTGAGAGAGAGTTAGAGAGAGAGAAAGAGAGATTATGTTTGAGATAGAGAATGAAAGAGAGTGACAGTGATAGAAAGAAAGTGTATGTATGAGAGCAAGTGAGAGAAGTGTTTGTGACAGAGGGAAAAAGAGTATGAGAGGGTGTGAGATATTGAGTGAGGGATAGAGAATATGTATGAATAAGAAAGTAAAAGGAAGAGAGAAGAGCGAGAATGAGAGAAAGTGAGAGTGTACTATGTGAGTAGGTGAGAGATGGAGTTTATGAGGGAGAGAGAGTAGTCGAGAGAGAGAGAGTGAGTGAGTGAGTGTGTGTGTGTGTGTGTGTGTGAGAGAGAGAGAGAGAGAGAGAGAGAGAGAGAGAGAGAGAGAGAGAAATTGGCTTTATCAGTTGAATGCTTTCATCACTGCTTCCAGAAGTGAGAACAACTATTTCCTGACCCGTAACTTCCTAATTTAACAATTTTTAATGAGATTAAGTTAATTTGTAAATTAAGTGATGAAAATATATTTTAAATCAGTTTTATTTCTCAACAGACCAATAGCTTGTGCTTATAATGTTTGTTTACTGAAAAAGAAACCTTCGAATTTCAAATTTAATCTTATACTGAATGAGGCGTTCGTGATATAAAAGTCATCGTCTTAGGCAGTGGATACAACTCTGTTTGTGTTTCACATAGCGCTAATACCCTTGGAAAAGGTATGAATCCAACTATCCTACCCTATCTCTGTGTAAATAGTAGGGCACACTGAACTAATCAACCTTGGTATGGCAACCATCCTAAGAGAATAAAATCTCTAAATTCAAACCAATTGTTGACCTGGAGACCAATGGGCCCCATAAGGATATTTTTCCTCCAGAAACGCTAGAGGATTATGTATTTATGCAACCCCTCCTCCCGATCGAGATGTGATTAAAAATCAATTTCTAAACAGAGTTTAACAGGTTTGAAATCAGTTTTCATTCTCCAACTCTGATTTCCATAACAAGATTAAAGAGCACAGTCAACTCTGCTAGTAACTAATAGTTGGAGGGAGGATAGTTGGAATCATACCTTCTGCAAGAGTATTAGCGCGATGCAAAAATCTTGTTCAGAGTTAGAGCTCGGATCATCGGGTCCATTACACCATGACATTTATAGCGTCCCCATGAGTGAACCAGGGTAGAGGATCAGTGAGAGAGCCAATTAGAGAGATCCCTACTGAATAGATTTAACAGCAAATTTACGACCTACTTGAACTTAAATTCTTCATTTTATAGAGTATACAGGCTACGGGTCCCCTAAATAAGTCTTGTACTGTCTCACAAAAATTTTCTCTAGCCCCGTCAGCAGGAGCTGCAGAATACACCGCCTACATCTGCGCAGAGGGGTAAAACGTCCCCAACGAGTGTCCTGCATATGACACTAAACAATCTGACGGTGAGGTTCTAGTAATGCTGGAGGTTTGGGGAATGGGGAACATTCCTTTATTGCCATCGCTCCAAGATCCACTCAGTCCCGGAGTGGTAGCACCTGATAGGGTACTATCTATAAGATTATTAGAAGTTCATTGTATTAATACTAAACTGAATTGTTTGAAGTAGAACTGTTTTGAAATTTAAAGTGCATACTTATGCAAAACTGAATTGTTTGAAATATAATTGTTTCTAACATCTAAGCTGAGTTCTTACGTCAAACAGAATTGCTTGAAATAAAAGTGTTTATATCTATAAAATTATATTTGGCATTAAATAACCTACAATGTTTGATATGCCATAAAACGAAACGGAAACCATAAGGGAATTATCTCGGAAGTTCTTTTACGCCACGTTTGTTTCGTAGTAATGAGCATCAGGATTAAACAAACATGCCTGTTTTCCATATAAATCATTTTATTTGGTTCATTTAATTGTGATTAAAATTTCTGTCAGTGTAGGATTGCTTTAAACAACCTCTCTCTATTCAGTGAGTTTCCTTTTTCAATATCGAAAGAACAACTATGATTTTATGAATAATTTCCATCCCATTATTATTTAGGATTCTTTATACTTTTTTTTTTTAAATAATAGATTTCAAAATATGAAAGCTTAAAGCCTTGGGTTAGTTATTATAAATTTTATTCAAAAATAATTCGTATTTCTTTTTAAAAGAAGTTTTGATAGGAAAAACTATATATCTCTATATTAACTTTTAAAAAAATTTTTTTTCACTAAACCTCGAGGTTAAGAAAAGGTATTTCATTTGTCTTATTCGAATTTACACACACACACACACACACACACACACACACACACACACACACACACACACACACACACACACATACACACACATATTTATATATATATATATATATATATATATATATATATGAATATCCACGCTCAGGCACACACACAAACCCACACAAATATATATATATATATATATATATATATATATATATATATATATATATAGTAGCTGGAGTAGCTGAGTATCCGAGGATAAGAATTCAATAAAAACTTAATAGTGGTTGCGTACATTCTATCATATAATTAAAGATAACGGAAAACGTAAGAAAATCTTCTGAAACAATACAAAAAGAAATGTTTTTCTATTGATGATGCTTCTAGATGATCAACATTAGTAGTCGTCCCTTTGGGGCAATTAGGAACTTCAAGGTAGATAGTTCGATGCCACCCACTCTCAGAAAGTTGCGCTCTCGTGAAACGTTCCTTTATACTTCACTTCATAATCTACTGACCAAAAAGCTCGGAACTGATGTCATCCACCACCGCCAATTTTTTTCTAGGTCAAAAAATATTTTTGTACTAAATATTAACCTCATTATATCTTTCTATTTGGTAAGGCAGGGCAATTCAAACATAGTTTGTTGAGTGGCACAATCTAGTGGTCACAGATGTTATCAACATGTTGCCTATGTTTATACTTAAGTCTGTCTACTCTCAGACAATCCTTACAGAAAAAGTTCCCTGACAACAACACGCATCGAGTCAAACAAAACACTGGCGAGTTCAAGTCTCACTGAAAGCCCCATAACAAGAACTTGTACCATGCACAAGAATGCTACAAACAATATTGAATAAGGGATTTCGTTTTATATATCTTGCCTTTCGGTTTAGTTAGGCTGAGAACCTTTCGCTTGGCGCATGGGTTAGTTAGTTGCAACATTAGCGCAGGTGTTCACGCGCGTGCGGGGAGGATGTGTCATTCAAAGATGTCAAAATAAAAATTCCAGATAGGAAAATGACCGGGGAATGTGAATGACGTCAAGCACCGGAAGTGTGCACGGAGGATTTGGGGGATTTGAGAAAAGTCAGTTAGTTGAGTCCACGCCTCGGAAGAAGAAGGTTGCCTTTCAGACCTGCGCGGGGCCAGACGACTTTGTGTGCTATGGCCTCGCGTGTTGGTTGGGTTGAGAGCTGACGATGTAAAAGCAGTCAGCATAGAAAGATTGTGTCTCTCTCTTCACATGTCGAAAAACCTTTTAACTCAAAAGTAATAAAAAGTTTCGTACCTGAACCAATTTCGTAAAGTTTCGTGTTTTTAGATTCCCTATGTCTATTCCACACATCTGTATCATGGGTATGTTACATAGAGGCAACACTCCACAAAACAGTAGCTGTACGGCCACCTACCACTCATCACGAAAACTATCCAAGTTACACGAAGCAGACATGCGGAACACTGCTGGAGAAGCAGGGACAAATTCATAAGTGACATACTATGTTGGACCTTTCACATGGACGAGCAAATGTAGGACGACCAGCTAGAACCTATATACAACAACTCTGTGCTGATACAGGATGTAGCTTTGAAGACCTGTTGGGAGCAAAGGACGATGGAGACGGGTTGGGGGAGAGGATCAGGGAGATCCATGTTGGCGGCGCGACATGATGATAATGATGTATCCATATGAATCCAATTACCCCTCTGCTATGAGTTCGATATTACCACTAATGTCTTTCTACATATATATATATATGAATGTCGTCGATATAGATTTAATGGCTTATCATATTTACCCAACCCCTCCGCTCGGGCAGGATATGCCACAAGGTCAATTTTTTTAAGCGAAGTTTAACAGGTTTGAATTCAGAGTTTTCCTTCTCCTAGACTAGTTGCCTCACCAAGGCTGAAGAACCTAGTCTGCTCTACTATTTACCCATAGCTGGAGGGAGAATTATTGGATTCATACCTTTCCCAAGGGTATTAGTGCTATGTGAAATGCAATCAGTCCAGGATTTGAACTCGTGTCGCTGTGTCCAATTCCTGCGACGATAACCATTACACCACAGATTTAATGGCTTATGCAATCAGCAGACTCAGAAATTCTCTTATGCCAAGCATCGTTTTATATATTTTTGTTTGGGGCATGATGAGAAGAGTGCTCTAGTTTGCAAGGAAATCTGGGAAGGGTGTTCTAGGTTTTCTAGCGCGTTGTTATTTACGTGTCTCTAGTACATGAATTTCGTTAATTAACTTAATTACTCGATTTACTTTAGCATTTTCTTGTGTTTTAATTTTGCATAATGAGAGAAAAAACCAACTCTATGGCCACTTTAAACGACTAATAATAAAACATCTCACACCAGAAAATCTGGACCTGGCTAAGAAAAGGAAACCTTAAGAAAGAAACGGAATCTCTCCTAATAGCAGCACAAGACAACGCCATAAGGACCAATCATATCAAAGCTAGAATAGATAAGACACTGTAAATGTTGGCTATGCGGTGACAGAAACGAAACGATCAATCACATAATAAGCGAATGCTGCAAATTAGCACAGAAGGAGTATAAGGCAAGACACGACTGGCTGGGCAAGATGATCCACTGGAAAATGTGCAAGAAATTTAAATTTGACCATACGAACAAACTTTATATGCACAACCAAGCACCTATCCTAAAAATGACGCACATAAACTCCTATGGGACTTTAACATAAAACGGATAATCTAATCCCGGCCATAAGACCAGACCTTATAATAATCAACAAAAAAAGAGAATTTTCAAAATCGTCGACTTTGCTGTTCCGGCGGACCACAGAATAAATCTGAAAGAATGTGAAAAAAAAGGATAAGTACCTCGAGCTTGCTAGAGAATTGAAAAAAAAATGTGGAACGTGAAAGTGACGTTTGTGTCAATTGGGATTGGTGCTTTTAGCACAATAACTAAAGGATTATCAAAACGCCTGGAGGACTTGGAAGTTGGCGGACGGGTAGAGACTATCCAAATGACAGCATTGCTGAGAATGGCCAGAATCCTGAGACGAGTATTTGAGACGAACCCTTGAGACTTGAGGAGACTTGCTATCACTCAAACTCCATTGAAAACCCATCAGCTAACAGTGATGTGAAAACTCTAAACGAGTAAATAATAATAATAATAATAATAATAATAATAATGTCATGCTGCTAGAGATGATCTTCCTGAATCTCCCTCGCCACCCGTAACTATCGTCCATCGTTCCCGGGATGTCTACCAGGCTATATCCTCTATCAGCACAGAACAGTTGTATGTAGTTTCTAGCTGGTCGTCCAGCCTTTGTTGGTCCATGTGATTGGGTCCACTGAAGTATATCGCTTATGGGTTCGTCCTTACTTCTCCAGTAGTGTCCCTCGTGTCTGGTTCCTCCAATTTGAATAGTTTTCGTAATAGATGGTAGATGGCCCTACAGCTGCTGTTTTGTAGGGTGTTGCCTCCAGGACTTGTTAAATACAACTCACATCATTCTTGTGTAATTGCTCTCAAGCTTTTTTCCACCCGTTTAGTTAGCATCCATGTGGTGCATCTATAAATCAGTATCCACATGGCCGCTGCTTGGAAAAAAAAGTACGTTTTATTTTATCGGTTCATATCATCGATCTATTGCTGTCCATGCCTTTGCTAGTCACGTGTTGATGTCTTTTTCGGTTGATAAGATACTGCTTCCGAGGAAGGTGAACTTGTTCAATAGTTTCAGAGAACTACTATTTTGTGTGGTGATATAGCTTCTTTAATAAGCACATGTATTCCGTCTTGATTGCATTGAAATGGAGGCCTATGACACCAACTGCTCGTTCCAGACTTTTTAACAGGGTTTTGGCTTGGGAGGGTGTATTTGCGAGAAGCGCTATATCATCGGCGTAGTCCGCATCCTTAATTGTATATCCGGGGTATCTTCTGCTTCTTTCCTTTGCTAGCTTGAAGCCGTTTTCTTTCATTAAATCTATAGACGTTCTAAGCACCTAGTCTAGGCAGATAATAAACTGGTATGGGGCTAATGTATCTCCTTGTAGCCCACCTGCAACAATATCGAAGAGGTCTGTGTCTCCATTCAATGATCAGACTTTTAATTTCGTATTTTCATATATAGCATCATTATGGCTGCGACGGTTTCTTTGGAAAGGTCGTTGGTGAGTAGTATTTGCTCAATCTTCCCTCTGTGCATGGAGAAAATGTTTTGGAGAAATCGACGAATAGTAGGGTTGCTTCGAAATTATTTGCACGAACACGTTCTAGAAATCGGCGGATAGTCAAATTTTGTGATGTCGTAGATCGATTTCTCTGAAAGCCATTTTGGTTCTTCCAAAGTACTTTCTGAATTTTGGGTTCTTTGGAATTGCATAGGAGAGCATTGTACATCTACGCTAGTATGGATGTAAGTGTAGTTCTTGGCAATTCCAAGGTCAGCCTTCTTGGGGAAAGAGAGGATGTATCCTTTTGTACATCTGTCTATTGTGTTTTAATTATATACGGCATTACAGTATCGGAGTAGTAATGTTATCGAATTCCATGGCTTTCCATACTTCTGGGGACATTTCCTATAGCTCTGCTGCTTTCAAGTTTTTAATTTTTCTTTGTACTGAGTCAAGTTCTTCTTGCTTAAACTGTCATTTTTTGATATATATTTAATGGCTAATAAATTTTGTGATTGGTTCGTCCGTAACTTTCGGGGATTTTTCCGAGAAATGCTGTTTCCACTGGTGTATTTGTTCTTCTTGGCTGGTAGCTTTCAGTTTAGCTCTTCAGTGCTCTTCCTTCTGCTCACTTTGTTTATCGTTTATCCTAGATTGTCTATCTTCAACCGAGTCTCTGATCTTATTGATTTTATTTTGTATGAATTCTGTTTGTTCTTTTAGATATACGTTAGTTTGTTCATTTTATGCCTTTTTATGTTTCTGAGCATTGATATTGGTTAGGTTCGTCCAATTACATTGGGAAGCGATTTTTACATCTACACGCTTTTTTCTAGTTTTAGCTATTTGTTTAGTTGTTATGCATTATCCTGCCGATTCTAAGTAGGCATAGACGAAGTTCTCATATTCGTCATTCACAGTAGGTGTTTCTGATATCGCCTGTAGTGCAACAAATTTGTTTCTTAGTGTTAACGTATATTTTTATCTAATATCCCTGTTGTAGGCTGGGACTAGTCACAGTGTACGGTTGTGGTTGTTCGGGCGGCATTCCTTCGTAGGTCACCCTCGAAAAAGGAATATGCCTCGCAACTCAAATCGCTATTATTCCATTTCTTATTTATGAGGATGTCGTCTATCTGTGCTTTGGGGTTATTTGCGTTGCTATAGGTCCATAGTTTTCCCTGTCTTTTCTGAAATTTAGTATTAAAGGATGTTAATCTATTTTCTATCGTGAAATCTGTTTGACGAGTTGTGTTGGCTGAATTTGTTGTTTACGTTTTTACTTATTTGGGCATTCATGTCTCTACCGATAATGAGAACATTGTGTTTCGTGGTGCTACGAACAAGAGAGGATAGCTCGTTCTAGAAGGCGATGAATTCCTTTTCTTCATTAATATTGGTAGAGCTGTAGCGGGAGATGATTGCTTTGCTGGGGTTGCCATTAAGACTAGCAACCATCATCCTTGGTTGTAATTTCTTGATGCTATTTAGTGATTTTAGGGCCTGTATCTGATAAGCATACCTACTCCACCTATCGTGGTGTTGACAGAGATTTTCCATGCAGATGCTGTGACAAAAGTCCAGCCATCGCCGGTATCGTAGTATTTCATATCCTCGCTATGAAGGAATCTGTATTCTTAAATGCATATTATTTCTATGTTATGATCTATCGCAGAAGCTGTCTGCTCCGGTAGCTGGCCTATTCTATTCAAAGTTCTAACGTGGATGGTAGCTATTTGTATTGTACTTTTACATTTTAGTAATTTTTGCACCGCCATCACGGATCTCCTTGATCCTCTCTTGCCACCCATCTCAATCGTCCATCGTTCCTGGGCGGTTTTCAGGGCTTTATCCTGTATCGGCACATATCTGTTGTATATAGGTTCTAGTTGATCGTTCAGCCTTTGCTCGTCATTGTGAAGAGGTCCTCATGTGTATGTCACTTAGGTGTTCGTCCCTACTTCTCCAGCAGTGCCCCGCATGTCTGGTTCATCTAACTTGGATAATTTCGTGATGGGTTGTAGGTGACCGTAAAGCTGCTGTTTTGTGGAATTTTGCCTCCCGGATTTGTTCAATATTGCAATGCTGCATTCTTGTGTGATTGCTGTCAAGCTTTTTTCCCATACGTTTAGTTAGCGTCCATATAGTGCATCCATATACCAGTATCAGCACAGCCATTTTAATTTATCGGTCAGGTTGGACTTCCACATGATCGCTAACCTATTCATAGCTGTCAATGCATTTGCAAGTCACGTGCTGATGTCTTTCTCGGTTGATAAGACACTGCTGGGGAAGCAGGGACGAACACATAAGTGATGTACTCTTGTAGACCCCCACACATGGCCGGGCAAAAGCAGGACGGCCAGCACGAACATACATTCAGCAACTATGTGAGGATACGGGATGTTGTCCGGAAGACCTGTATAAATTTGTTTGCTTGCCGTGATTTAGATATCAGTACCGATCGTTCATTTAGATTTTGGTTTTGCTCTGGGAATGTGATGTTCCTACGGTTTTATCTTGGCAAAAGTAAAAATGTTTTTCTTTCTTTTTTTTTTTTAGTAGGGTGACTTTTCATACATTTCAAGTTTTTTTATTTTTTTTTTGGATGGTGGAGGTACAGAGCTCCTTCCTTTTTTTTGAAGCAATGATTAGTGACCAAGATTAGCAAGTGTATTAGTAAGATTACTAGCAAGATTATATAATTGGATGATCTTGTTGCCACGACTACGTTAAGCTTCGCAAAAAGCCACAACTGCTCTAAGGCAGGTTATCTTTGACGGCCATTCATATTTCTCAAGTCGACTGGAAGATGGCAAAATTTTCAGTGTCTGGGACACCGAATTTCTAGTCAATTATGTATAGTCTGAGCAGATTCAGGGCTATAGGTTCATGAAGAAGGCCGAATCTAAACGAATGAAAAATCGTATTTACCGTTCCATTGAATACACTGGAGTGCATGCGTATGTGCTACTTCTTTTGATGGACAGACCGATTAGTTCATACGACCTGTTGTATAAATTGGATTGAATAATTCAATCCGTCTCAGAGACGTTCTATTCGTGTTTGGTGGGGTTGAGTTCCTGTGCAAATGAAATTACTCATTCTTTGGGCAAAAGGCACCCCATTATCGAATTTTCTCTCTTCGCGGCTCGCGAGTAGCTAAATAAACTCAACTTAGGGGAAAAAAATCCATGAGGAAAATATCGAGAAAAATACCTCGTGGATAGAATGTGCGATGGGCGAGCAGAATCTTGGCGTGTGTATTTATATTTTCTCATTTATAGTAACAAATACCAGAGAATATGCATTTAGTATGAGCTGCCTGGTATCTCTTTTCACTGACCAGGGTTTATTATGATAATGAAATCAAGGATGGTTATCAATCTGTCCATTAAATCCATCAATCAATCAATCGAACTTGGCTCGTTCATCCATCATGTGAAGAAATAAAATCAAAACTGACGGATGCATATATAAATGTGTATATATAGTTATAAATAACAATTGCACACGCACACAATATATGTCTTTCTCTGTGTGTGCGTGTTTGAATACACGTGTCTGTATAAAAAAAGTAAAAGTTTGGAGAAGTTCTGGCGAAAATGGCTTCTTTAAAATATGTTATCAAAAGTCAAATTTTTGTTCTTGGTCTGATGATTTCAATGTCCATCGACACAATTTAAAGGGTGGATAACCACACACACACACACACACACACACACACATGACTTTCTCACGCTTTAAATAGCGAGAGAGATGGATAGTGAAAGAGAGATAGGGAAAGAGAGATTAGTAGACGAGACGAGATAAAAAAGATGGAAAAGACAGTGATAAATAGAGAGAGAGCGGAGGATATTAATAAGGAGGAAAAAAGAAACAAAAAGAAAGATAGAAGAAGATAAACAGTGAGAAAGAGAGAGAGAAAGAAAGAGAGAGAGAGAGAGAGAGAGAGAGAGAATGAGGAGAGATAGAGAGAAAATAAAAACGAAAAAAAAAAAAAAGAAAGATAACAGAAAGAAAGAAAGATAATAGAAAGATAGATAGCGAAAGAGAGATAGTGAAAGAGAGATTAGTAGACGAGACGAGATAAAAAGAGATGGACAAGAGAGTGATAAATAGAGAGATCGGAGGACATTAATAAGGTGGGAAAAAAGCAAAAAGAAAGATAGAAGAAGATAAACAGTGAGAAGGAGCAAGAGGGAGGAGAGGAGAGGTAGAGAGAAAATAAAAACGACGAAAAAAGAAAGTTAACAGAAAGAAAGATAATAGAGTTTGATAGTTCCATCCGATCGATATTTATACCAAGACCCTGAATTATTTTCTATTTACATATAGGGCACTTTGTTCTTTACTTCTTCCTTACTACAATATTTGTCTTATAGGATTTCCTTTTTTTCTTTGTTTTAATGTCATATCTCACTTAGTGGGTTATTTAGTACTAAAACCATCCTTGTAGAAAGTCGTTCTCCTTTTAAACGCATTGCTGGGGGGGTTCATGAGTTTTCCAAGGGAATTAATCCGGTAGTGAACGTAATAGAACAACTGGAGTTCGAACACACTTAACAAAGTATCACAGTCTCGCACGTTAAAGAGAGAGAGAGAGAGAGAGAGAGAGGAGTTGATAAAGTTGAAGATAGTGAGGTTTCTCGTGCGCGTATATATATATATATATATATATATATATCCCTTTCTCTCTCTCTCTCTATATATATATATATATATATTCACAACTACGTTACGAGGACGCTCCTCCGTATCATCTATAAATCTCTTATACCTATCTATTTTAGCCGTTTCAGATCACGTTCTTGCTTTCTATAATTAACTTCCTTTCAGTTTGTAACTTTGATTTCACTGTTTGAGGGTTTACTTTGATTTTTGGTTTAGTGGCATATCAACTTTCGTGGGTTAATCAATATCAAAGTCATTTTTGTCGAAGAGCACCCGTGATACTATTTAATCGCGGTGAATAAGTGTTCCCACCTTTCCCAAGAATTTTAGTCCGAAAGTAAACGTAATAGCGCAACTGGAGTTCCAACTCACTTACTTTGAGGCCTTAGTCAAACAATTTGGGACTACTCAATGTTATTTAGCCCAAATATTAATATCTTTTAATAACCAGTTTCCTTTTTGACTTCAAACAAAAATATCTTATTCTATTTATATCTTTCCATTTTAACTACTTAGTATTTACATATACTTATGATGAACATTTGCCGAACTGTGAACGAATTTCCAATACAAACCAGAGGTAGTATACTAAAATAAAAAGAAAGGAAAACGCAAAAGCGAACCAAAAAAAAAAAAAAAAAAAAATGAAAAACCCAATGAAAGTACTGACAATAAATGAATATAAATACTAGTTGAAAATTACTTGCCTTGGCCGCTCTGTGTAGCGTAGTCAACGTCACGAAGAAAGTTGACGAAGACAAAGAAAGAAGAAAAAGATAAAAGAATAAATCAGACAGTTGGTCATAGAAAATTGCAACAAACGTTATTATTGATGCTATAACTTTCCTATAGATTGGACTAGACGACAGGAAAAGGTGAAGTTTTATTTTCTGGTAAATCAAGGTATAGTAATACTCCGATTCCAAACAATATAATGTAAGGTTAGCTCTTTGGTGTAACGTTACCCCTCAGGTTTCAGTCAGACCCCGGGGCAACCTCACCGTATAAAAAGTGACGAACAAATAATCACTTTTGTTGATTATAGGATACGAAAGTTTACTGTTACAACCGTTTTTACAGTAGTCGCTCAAAAGAGACTGAAATTACAGGAATTACTCCAGTCCATTAGATATACAGGAAAAATAAGTAGTGGGAGAGTTGTCCTTCCTCCGCTGACCGGCCAATTAAGCTGTAATTTGGATGCATGACTGATCTGGGTCATGTCTATTTTGTAGACTCCTTTGCTCCATAAGCCCCCCCCCCAAAAAAACTTTTAAGGCCTTCCGCCCACCAGAACCTCTTCGTTGTCTGTCGGTTCTGACCAGCGTACTCTACTTCGGACACGGCTCTCTCTGCTCTGAGGTGTCTTCAAATCTCTTTGTAATATATCTTTTGAAAATTATCCTTGTAGAATCGTTAAATCACACATAATTACTAAAAGGTTTAGTGACTCCTCATTGTTAATTTTCAGCTTATATTAACCTTGTTGTCTATCTTGATATTTGCTTACAGCTGATTCTAAAAAAAAACTTGTCCATCTTTAGAATTTGCTTATCATGATATGATTGACATGTTTACGCAAAAGAAGGCTTACATGAGCCTTACCTTTACAAATCTAAACACCGCAATTTCGAACTCAAAGTTTAGATTGAAGAATATATTACCAAAATAATTAACTAAAACATTGAAAGCAATGACATGGTTTGATGAAACTGACAATGATAATCCTTAGTAAACAATAATTGCACCAAGTAACCATTCTCAATACAAATAATTTGTGTACACTTATATCATATAAGATATTTCTATATAACAGAAACATTTTTTACAAATCTATTTGAACTATGAATGTGATCCTAACAAGTCTGCATCAGAGTTGGGAAATCAACACAGCCCAAAGATCGAGAACTGGAGCCTTACCACTGGATGCAGTTTAATACGATATCCAGAATACCAATCTGTACATTATGCAGTCTGAGTATTCTATCATCCACCGACCATGTTTGATTATTTTAGCACAGGACCAGAATAAAGAAATTCTAAAATTAAGTTTATCTAGGATTTGACAAGCGATCTCCGGTATAGAACCTCTGGTAAAGATTGAACTCACGAACTGTAATATGGATACTTACTCATTCTTGCTTAGTTTGGCACAAAACAATGCGACACTATTTCTGATAAACGATTTTAGAAGCATGTATTTAACAACCACTCCGTATGGGCAGGAAGCGGCACAAGGTCAATTTTTAAACGGAGTTTAACAGGTTTTAATTCAGAGTTTTCCTCCTCCTAGACTTGTTGCCTAACGAAGGCTAAAGAACCAAGTCTGCCCCACTACTCACCTTTAGAGGAGTGAAAATAATTGGATTCATACCTTTCCCTATGATATTAGTGTTATGTTAAATGCAATCAGCGTCGTCCAGGTTTGGGATTCGTGTCTTCGTGTCCATTCCCTATGACGAAAACAATTATACCACGGGCACCCCGATTTTAGAAGTAATATTCTTCTATATGATGCACCTAAGGGAGCCCCTCAGTGGGAACATTACTCATAAAAATTTTTATGTAGTTCATTTGTTTGAGTTTTATAGCATTTTATCATTTGTCGGCTGTTTTATACTAATTCTATTTTTATACAAATAAACAGTTCAATTTCAAACAATTCAGTTTAGCATTTGTGAACATTTTAATTGTAAAAAAAAACTACTTCAAACGATTCTCTCGGGTTTTTATATATATACAGATCACCTAATCCAACCCAGAAGATCCAACAAAGTGATAATTTACAAAAAAAAAAAAAAGAAAAAAAAAAGATAACCTGACGTCTAATTGACTTCACTGTCCCAGCGGAGCACAGAGTGAAAATCAAAGAAAACGAAAAGAGAAACAAAAAACTAGACCTTACCGGAGTACTACGAATGTTATGGAAGATGAGATGACCTTGATACCAATTAGAATTAACGCGACAAGAAGAGGCCACAAAGGCTTTGAAAAAGCACTGCATGATTTGGAAATCGGAAGATGAATCAAGACTATCCTTACTACAGCATTGCTAATATTGGACAGAATACTGAGAAGAGTCATAGTGAGTTGAGGATACTTGCTGACACGCAGACTCCAGCCAAAGACCATCAGCTAACACTTGTGTGAAAAACTCGCTAAGAGTATAATAATTATTATAATAATGCCACATGTGATGGCATAGTTGGTTACAATACAGTTCTCAGATAGCTCAATAAATTTCCCAGGCAAGAAAAGACTTACTCTCACTTTGATTCAATTGAAAGGCCATCAGGTAACGCACTGGTGAGAAAACCTAGTACTGACTAAAATGGTATATGGACATATATGGATGCTACTACTCTGGTAAGAGTTGACCTGTTGTACCGTTACCCACTAAATAGAGGGTTGTAACATTACTCGGCAAAAATGAAAGTTTTGCTGGTACGGTTTTGATAGATGTTCGTACCACTACTTTTCCGCACAGAAATTTGTATCAATACATATCAAACAGGTTTATACGTGTATGGTTTCGTCTTTAGTGTCGGATCTTGTGATAACCTCGCCGTAATAAAAAGTGTTGGATACAAAAAAAAAACAAACCCTTTTTGGTTCGCTAACATTAAAGTTTATTCACTACTAAACATTTTAGTAGTCATCGCGAAAAGAGGAACAGCGTATGAAAACTGAGTTGATTACCTCAGCTATACAAAGAGAAACAAAATGTCATGAGAAGAGAAAGAAAAAACGCAGATCTAGACTAATCTTTCAAGTTTCTAGTGTGATATTAACCGTGCTTATTTGCTGGTTTCGACTTTACACTTTCGCATCTGGGTGTGAGACCCTTTTGGGAACTCACCTCAAAATGGGGGACGCACATATCGGCTAACTTTACATTGACGTGTCTGGTGTCAAACCGACTGTCTATACCTCTTCGCGTCCTGCCGACAATTAACTCCTTCTATGTTTTGTATCCCAAGCCTACTCTTAACGGCTTTCCTGTTTGAGTCTACTTCAGCCAATCAGAAGTCGTTGTCGATTCGCTGTGTATTCGTTTCTATTTTTAACGTGGACGCCAACTTCTATGATGATTTTGGGGACCTAATTTTCTTCCTCTTATTCGTTTTTTTTTCTTTTTTCACTTATGATTCTTTCTTTTCCACCTTCTCGTGCTGGACAAGTAAATCTCTCTAGGATACAACTCCCAAACAGATTCTATAATTATGTTTTTGGGGACCTAATTTTCTTCCTCTTATTCGTTTTTTTTTCTTTTTTCACTTATGATTCTTTCTTTTCCACCTTCTCGTGCTGGACAAGTAAATCTCTCTAGGATACAACTCCCAAACAGATTCTATAATTATGTTACACTGTAAGCAATAACAATGAAATTGTACTCCACATTCCCCAAAGCTCCAGGACTGGAAGCTCACAATCAGCTGATTTAGTGTCATATCAACACTAGTTTGTTGGGAGTCTTATCCCTCCGCAGAGATGCATTATTTTGTTCTACACCCCCAGCCGACTGGCCTGAACTGTTCATCATGCAAATAATTTGATCACAGTTATATAGAATCAAGTATTCGTAATTCATTCAGATGATTTTTAAACAGATCTCTTAGCTCATAGATGGGACAATGATAGGTACTACCTCTTGAAGTCAGAATGTACCTAAAATTAATGACATTAAACTGGTGACACTAATCTCCTTAGAGATCCAAACAGAATCCTCACCCCAGATGAAGTCTCCAACCATACATTTGATATCCCTTTTTTTTTTCTCAGGAAGTTTTGACCCTCTATAAGACATACCTTCATAGTATTTAAAAATGCGCGGACAGGGGGATTCCATATTTGCTCTTGGTAAACTTATTCAAATCTGGCATAATGCCGAACTTAGGAAGAACCCAGTAAGAATCCAATTATCTGGAAATTGTCAACTATGTATTGCATCTCGAATTGTGCCACTAGTTAATTAGAATTTTTTTTTGTTTAACACGAGGATAAAAATTTTTGAAGTCCAGTGAGAATCCTTCGCATTTAAAAGTAGTCGGCTCATCCAACCTACTATTGCACTACTATCATTCCGGCGTCTGGATATGTAAAAATCACTTACTCAGGTAGCTTTAATTTAAAACAAAGCCAGCAGTCTACATCTCTGAGTGAGGATTGAACTCACTAGCAATGTACTGGTAGTTTAGCTTTCTAAACATCATAGTAAGCGCTCGGATTTAAAGTGATACTTTCGATAAAAGATGTACAGACTATAAAAAATAAATAAAACCACGAAGAGAAAACAATATATACATATATATATATATACATATTTCAGAAAAAGAAAGAAAAAAGAAAGAAAAAAACAAAGATACTTATTTGGAAAAAAATATATAAAATAGCCAAGGAAAATGGAAGAAATTTAAAAAATTGAAAAAGAAATAAAGAAAATATACACAGGAAAAGAAAGATAAAATTTAACAAGACGAAAAGTCTCTTTTAATATTTATTACATAAAGATTTATTTGAGTAAAATCACTCCAAGCAAAACATGTCTGGCATTAGTCTAGTGCGATCATAAAGTTACTATTTTTCAATTATGTCTTTAGTGTATGTTTCAATAAATTTCCTTGAGGTGTAAAATTTAATGCTATTTTTTTTCTTTCATCAGTTTCAAGTGTCTATAAAGTTCACTGAACAATTTTATTTTTAATCAATAATTAGTCACAAATCATTTCACAACAGATTGCAACATGAACAAAAAGATACTGGTTGGTTGTTCTGTTTTATGGCGTATCAACCCTTCTCGGGTCATTTAACGCCGAATTAGATCAGTTTGATAAAAGTCTGCACGTTTCAAGATCTTCCTATCTTCAAATAGGCATATGTACAATTTTTTGTTTACACACAGTTAAATGTCAAAACAGTCCTATTTCAACGAATTTAGTGTAGCCTAAGTACGCAGCTTAGATGTCAAAACAGTTCTATTTCAAACAATTCAGTTTAGCATAAGTACGAATTTTATAGTTAAAAACAGTTCTCTTTCAAACAAATCAGTTTTGCATTAGTACAGGTTTTAATTCTATTTGACGAATAGAAAGAATCCTATCAGGTGCTACCACTCCGGGTCAGAGTGGACCTTGGAGCGATGGCAATGAATAGGTACTCTACATTCCCCAAAGCTCCAGCATTACTGGAGACACCCCATCATATTATCTAGTGTCATTACCAGGACACTCGATGGGGGAGTCTTACCCAACTTCAGAAATGCTGTCAGTGTATTCTGCAGCTCTGAAAAATAATAGACAGTGCGATGTCGAGCTCGCCTGATACCCTCAGAATGCCTGTCACCAAATTTAACTCTATAGTTTAGAGAATAGCCTCGAAAATTACGATTTTAGGCCTACTTGATCGTCAACGTCCTTGCAACCAGCGAAAACATTTCTTGAACCATCTGTTTACAGTACTGAGATGAACTGCACCTTCCCCTGTCCCGCAACAAATACTTTCACGGTGTTATGGCATTATTCGAACGTATAAAGCCTTATTTCCTAAATTTTGTGCATGAAGTAGTGCCCACACCTCTACCTCGGTGTAGTAGCTTAGGAAAAAGGAGTCTTCGGGTCGCCCTTGACGACAATCACCAACATCGCATGTCTATATATGCGTCTTTCAAATCACATAAGGAGTGATGCTATGCACAGAGTGTTAACATACTAACTTGCATGATACTACCAACCCCTGTGAATCCATTTTTCAGTTTAAATTGCTTGGGTCAAAGACAAAATAATATGTGACAATATATTACAAAACTTTTGACTCTCCGTAATATTTTCAAAATCTGCCAAACATCAGAAAAAAGGTTTCTACTTCTTTGTTTAATGGCATATCAAACACCCTCGAATATTCATTCCCAATAGCTGGGGAGATAAGGGAGTACATACCTTTCTCAAGAGTATTTAGTTTGCCAGTGAATGTAATAGCGCGACTGGAGTTCGAACTCACAATTATGTTGCAGTCTATCACGTGATCAATTATTCCATGAGGTTCTCCATTGAAATAGTTTCTCAGTTCTATGTAGAAGACTAAAAATTTGGATGTTCACTAATCGAATTCGATGAGGAATTTTATTCGCCTCCTGGATAGCCGACGGGATCAAGAATTTTTGTGACGGTTGCCATTGAGCCTCGCATCGTGCACGGCTTTCCACTTTTACAATGACCTTGGGCCAAATCCTACATGGCGCGAAGTTGGATAAATATTGCGTCTGGATTCGTGTGTGGCCTCCCACTTTAAAATCACCTTGTATCAAATCTGACTTGGTGGGAAGTCAGATAAATTGTCTACTTGCTCCGGGGAAAGATTTTAACATAATCTGTATTCATTCAAAATGAAAAGAATATCTCGTCGAGATCATGAATTTCTTCTTGTCTCTTTTTTCATGGCATATCAACCTTTGTGGGTTATTTAGCTCCCAGACTATCCTTGTAAAAGGAACGGTTGATGAAGTATTTATGGTTATTATTCCGAAAGTGAACGTAATTTCGTAACTGATGTTCGAACTCGCTTTTACGGTATCGCAGTCTAAACCGTTGTTTGTTAAGCCATGAACCCCCACATCGGGGTTTTCTAACAATAAGCAACAATCAGCTCCCCCTTTCATTTAGCCAAAAATCATACATTTCTGAATGTGTTCAACTGAGAATACGTCTCTGGAGACATACAAAATTGAAAAGTCTCCGTATCTGAAAAGAATACCATAAAAATGTTAATCTTATTAAAACTAATCATACTTTATTGTTGAGACGTTTTAGGCAGACATTAAAATCCGTCTTTTTGTTATTGTTGTCTTACTGAGTCTCAACGAAAGTTGCCGGAGCCAGAGACGAGATGAAGAGATAGTGACGAGTTCACATTAGGAAAAAGGAGAAAGTCAGACAGGTGATCACGGAAAAAGAATAACTCTCGCGTAACTACTGCATTTCAACCTTCTTTTATACTAGTTTCCAATCAGGAAGACGTGAAGAATTGTTCCTGTATCTCGACCTAAATCTTTGGAGACAAAGACAAGATGAAAAGATAATTAGTTTAAATAAGGAAACAGGAACAAGTCAGGCACGTGGTCACAGAAAAATAAATACCTCTCACTATATTATTGTGTTTCAATCGACCTATTCACCTGTTTCAAATCAGCAAGAGAACTGATATTTTACGAGACAATAAAAAAATTAAGGTGCCCGTGGTGTAATGGTTATCGTCGTATGAAATGGACACGGCGACACGAGTTCAAATCCTGGACGAGACTGATTGCATTTCACATAGCACTAATACCCTTGGGAAAGGTATGAATCCAATTATTCTCCCTCCAGCTATGGATAAATAGTAGGGCAGACTAGGTTCTTCAGCCTTAGTGAGGCAACTAGTCTAGGAAAACTCTAAATTCAAACCTGTTAAACTCCGCTTAAAAATTGACCTTGTGTCATATCCTGCCCGAGCGGAGGGGTTGGTAAATATGATTTTAAAAAGTGCTAAATCGTACCTCACCTCAAATCGGAGAGACAGTGGTTTCAATTGTCCCGAAAGGGAAGCACCTACATTTTTCTGACTAACTGAGCCTTTAAAGAATCCCCAGTTTTTGTGTGACCGTTTCTACGATAAATGATTAGAATTCTGAAGGTTGATCCTTTGTTGTCGGACACATAAACAGTCACAAGGTTCCGTCGTTGGAAAGTTTGCAACAATATAACATTACGTATGCTATATTTTTTTATGTAATTATTTTTTAATAATTATTTGGAGTACGTTGAAATCATCCCGAATCTTCCAGTAAGACTTAATAACAATGGATTAACAAAGTAGTAAACTTTTGGTTATACATTATGCAGCAGAAATACTTCCTGCATTTGAAACACAGACGGGTCAGATGCAATTGAACATAAACAAATGCCAATGTTACTTTCATCAAGATAATCTCATATGTTTGCGGGTGAAATGTTTTTAAGACTGGTCAATCAGTCATTGTTACACAGAGAGCTGTTTGTGTTCATTTCACGTTATATCCGAATAATCCTATTTTGTGTTGAAAATTCTATCCAGAACAGCATTATTACCTAGAGGTTATGTAATTGCATATATTGTACTTGAATATCTATATTTTTGTGGAGGTCTTGTTTTATGTACTCACGGTCATGAGTTATCAAGTATTCTTATGTAATAATAATAATTTTCTGTCTGAGCTATTTGACCAATAGATGGGACTCAACAGGTACTACCACTCTCGACCTGAGTGGATCAGGGAGTAATGCATTGAAGAAATACAGGATGCTCACTACAGCACTAGAATTAGGCCTCCCTTGCCAGATGCATTTTACTTCTATATCTAGGGTATTCCATTTTAGAGATGGGGGTCTTAATTTACTGTAGACATATTGTAATTCCTGCTAATAGGGCAATTAGATAGAAGAAGGAAAATGTTTAATTCAAAGAGGCTGTATAAGTTGAAGTGAAAATTAATTTTAAGTGGTATTCTACCGGTGGCTGAGGGAGTTGAATAAATATATACTCTTGCGAGTCAGGCCGATGAAAGATGGACTACGCAGAAAATTTTTTCCAGACAACAGCGACGTTATCATGCTGAGAAAATATAATCCGGCTCTGCTTCTGCTATCGTTTGTCAATACGGCTTGAAGGCTCACTTTTTTCGTTGCCAAAAATGTATCGCTGGCGATAGCGAATGTATGGAAAATATTTGTTCAAGTAAAAAAAAAATCTTGCTTGGTTCAATAGTGGTTTTTTGTGTTCTGTCCCGATCAGGATGAGACAAAAAATCATTTCTCAATTATAACTGGTTTGAATTCAAAATGATAATCTGATCAAAGCTAAAGGACCCACTCTATAATACTATTTACTCATAGCGTATTGAAACGGATGGATTCATGCCTTTTCCATAAGTATTAGCTCGACATGAAATACAAACAGCCTTGTTCACGATCTGAACTCGGCTCCCCAATTTTATTTCCTATGACAATGACCATTACGCTAAATACGTCTCCTATTTTGTGTATATAGCCAAACTCTTAACCACAGAAAAATATGATACAAGGTCAATTTTTAAATGGAGTAAAGCTGGTTATAATTCAGTGTTTCTCTTCTCCTAGACTGGTTGCCTAATCAGGGTTAAAGAACACAGTTGGTTCTACTATTTACACATAATTGGGGTGAGGCAAAGAACATATATATAAACCCATGGTTGTGGGTGGTGAGGACGGATGGATTCATACCTTTCCGAGGGATATCCTCTAGAACCGAATCACCAACAACCTAATCCAGGATTTGAACTCAGATCTCTGATTCCATTTTCTATGATAAGTATTATTACACTAAACACGCCTGTTATTTTGTGCTCCTAGATTCTGTTATATTCCCCCGTGGAAGAACAATGGAAGGCACTAATTTCGGAGCGTATTTCGTAGATTCCATCGAATATTTCGAATCATAATCCTAATTACAGGGTGTCTCAAATAGATATAACCTATTAATATGATAATGATTTATTACTGAAATAAAGAAAATGGTGGTCTTTTGGAAAACATCCTACAAAAAATGCATCCTTTGTGTTACAGGCATCGAATCAAAGTCTTTTTTAATTGTTATTACATCAGCTTCCAAACATGCAATCTTTTTCTAAGTTTCTTGTCGCAGTAATAAATCATTATCCTATTAATGGGCTTATTTTTAAAAACAGTTTTGAATGATTTTATCTCTAAATAAGTAGTGACGCAAAATATTTTTTCTTTCTTGTCAAGGCACTGTGATCGAGGATTAATAGTTGTTATAGTAACAATTTTCAAATCTGGAACAAAAAAGAACATAACGTTATTATTAGTAGAGTTATTAGCAGACCCGTGGGTTCAGTGTATTTTGAGACAACCTGTTTATATTTACACAAATCTTTCGCCATTAGCACAATATGACACAAGGTAAATTTTTAAGCGGAGTAGGGCTGGTTTGAATTCAGTTTTCCTTCTACTCTATCTGTAAATATTCAAGAGACCAGACTGCTCTACAATTTACTCATAGATCAGGAATAAATATTAAATCCATTTATTTCCGTAGCCTATGAGGAATGTAAAGCTCTTCACCGAAGATTTGAACTCGATTCGCAGTGTCCATCTCCTGCGAGCATAACCGTTACAACACATGCTCCTCAACTCTATTCCTAAGCAGTCGTTCAATTAAGCTGAAAACCTGTTGCTTAACACGAGACGTGACTTTTACCAAGTCAGTGATTACTTGATCAACAATGGAGAGTCGATTTAAACACGAGTACAACGTATAAATATCCACAGACGGCACTTCCGCAAATAAAAACTTGTCTAAGATCAAAGGATAATAGCTATCTCACTGGGACGAAAAAGAACAGTCGTTGAGTCCGATACGTACCCAGACGCTCTATCTTTACAACTCTTTGTGTTTAAATGACTCGAAAAATGAAAGAAGAACGACTGCACAAGGGTCTTGATTTCAGAATAGATAGATATCTCATGATATATCTTTTCAAAGGTTGCACAACGTGAAAGATATAGCAGAAACAGTTCAGATAATAAATTGTGAGTCGTGTGAATAGAAGTCGAGCAATATCGGCTTGCAAATCACACGAAATTTGAAATCAATAAAGCAAACAAAGAATCTGATGGCGTAATGTCTGCTGAACTGAACAGAAACGTCTCAGTCAGCGTGTGGGCGTACTAACAGCACGGGGTTGAAAAGGAAATTGAACATGACGGTGACAGCCCAACTCTGTAGAGCCTTTGTCTTTAGACGGATTTCCTAGGTTTTTCTTGTTAATTGCATTGTTTTACTCAACTCGTTTTAAAAAGCCGCAGGTTATGTTAGTTGTGACTTATTAATTAAACCAGCTCATTTTCCTAGTGGGTAGAGAGTTCGTTAACGGTGTGTGAGACCAGGGTTCAATCCAAGGTCGCGTCATACCAAAGACTTTAAAAATGGTACTTGATACCGCCTTGCTTAAAACTCAGCAATATAAGGTACGTCTCAAGGGTGAAGTGGAGCAATCCAAAGAAAGGGGTTGGGTTTTCCCCTACACCTCTGTGTAGTAGCTTTTGAAAAGGGAACCTTCGAGTCGAGCTCGACTACGGTCCCCAACCTTACTTTTACCGGCTCATTGACCTAGTGGGTAGAGTGTTCGCCTATGGTCCGGGAGACCTGGGTTCAATCCTAGGTCGCGTCATACCAAAGACTTTAAAAATTGTACTTGATACCTCCTTGCTTAACACTCAGCAATATAAGGTATGTCTTAAAAGGGAAATGGAGCAATCCAGGAAAAGGAGTTGCGCCCTCCCCTACACCTCTGTGTAGTAGCTAAGGGAGACAACTTTACTTTTACTAATTGGTTTGTGGGACTGCGTATAAAACATTCCTTGAACATTTCGCCTTCAGGTTGTCATGTACATGAATTCTTCGAATCTTTATTGATTATGAAACAAGCAGGATTCACATTGGAATCTAAAATTTATTGACAAAAAAAAAAGAAAAAAAGAAACGTTCCGTTACTTTGTTTAATGGCATCTCAACCTTATTGAGTTATTTAATGCCTAAGCTATCATTGTAAAAGAACATAGGTGGAGTTGTTGAACTCATAACTGGGTGGGAGATAATAGGTCTCGTACCTTTCCTTGGGGTATAAGTTTGAAATTGAATGCATCAGCGCGACAGGAGTTCGAAACCTACTAACTTGTTGTTGTAATCCAGGACGTTAACCACTTACTCGCGGAGACTCTCCCCCTTAGAAAAGAAAATACACTTTTTTGTAAGACAAAAATAATTTTGTCGAAATGAAAACATGTTAGAATGAAAACAAAAGGGTTAATTCGTTTGAGTGAGTTTACAAATTTAAGCGAAGTTCACTTGACCGACTAAGTTGATAAGTTTATCAGGACTTTCAGAATTTCAAGGTGCTATCCTTAAACACATATGCGACGAAAATGAAAGCTTAGACCCCACAAGCTTGGGGTTGCTTTTGCTCATTCCCCTCAATCTATGTGACAGGAAAACACACTCTACAGTTAAACATAAAAATAAAAGTTGAGACATTTTTTACTCTTCTCACTCTGTGAATGAAAACTAGTTGCTCATTGGCGGGCCCATGAAATGCGATATGATATGATCCATGGTTAGTTGACTAATCAGAGGAGTCTCTATCTAAGAACTGCTTTAAGCAGAACAGAGAAGAAGGACCGAAAAAAAATCAGACTTAAGAAATTGCCGGTTGAAGAAAATCTTATTGCTTGAAAAAAAATCTTGTTGCTTGTTACCGAAAGAAGCCACAAAGCACCAGACCTTTAAAATTCGTTGTAGGAATACTTGGTTCAAAAGCCTTTGTGTGACAACCGGTCAAGAAGAAGGAAAATTTCGAATTCAAACCCATAGCACGCTGCTTAAAAACTGGCCTTATATCATATTCTTTCTCGTGATTCGGTAAATATATATTCCCCCAGACCAAACTCTATGAGAACTTTCCCTTTTTCTAAGCTGTCCATTTATCTGAAATGTTGAACACTAAAAGAAATACAATTATGCCGCTTCACTCTTTGCAAATGGAAAGTTTTTCAGACGTATTTACTCAAGCTTCAAAAGTATTGCAATATTTGTATTTGATACCTAGAAGACTTTTGTGAAGAAAATGAACGTTTTATTTGTTGTTCATTTCAATCTGAATGTCTGTTCTATCTTTGATTAGTTTATTTTTACTCATGTGTAAGTTCTACCAAATTACACAAATGACACTTCTTATAATTTGAGAGAAATTGTAAGAAAATGTTACTTAAGATTCATCGGTTGGATTACTTACACGATCGTTAATGGAATTCATATATGTATATATATCTCGAAGCAACGTCATTTATGACATTTGACACACCACAATCAAATTTAAGGAGTTCTAATAAAAATTCCGTTTATGTTGCGGCAGAATTGTCAGGTTAAAAACACTGAAAGAGATACAGAGCCGAGACAGAGAGACAGAGATAGACAGCGAGTTATTTCTAATGTATAAGTGTATCTAAGAGAGTGAATGAGCAAGAGAAAACGAGGTAGACTGAAGTAACAAAATGGGAAAGAATAACATGATTGATTTTAAAGGCATGTCGACCCGTCAGGAGTTATTTTAAACTTAGAGGTTAGGGAAATGAGTAAATGTTTTTTATTAAGAAGTTTTGCACACGGTTATATGATATCAGGATTTGCAATCTAATACAAATAATTTGCAAACAGATTTACCTGACCTGTACATATGACCCTAACAAGTTCAAACGCACATTGGTGAGAGTGGACCTGGGGGTAATGACAATAAAGACAATCTCCCCATTTCCTTGACCTCCAAATCTCTAGCTTCACCACCTGCTTCAGTTTAGTATCGTACCAAGATACTTCTTGTTGGGTGGGGTAACTTACCCTCAGTAGGGTATTCACTCAACATCTTATAAGCCTCGCCGATCAGCCGATCTAAACGCGGGAAATAAATAAATTGAGAGACTGAGAGCATCAGAATAAAAATGGACAGATAGACATACACAGTAAGAGAGACAGACAGACAGACAGACAGAGCAAGAGAATATACTAAACGTAACTTGCCTTAATAGGACTCAAATAAGGACACCATCTCTCTTTATCTTTTTGTCCTTTTCTGCTCTCTCTCCCTCTCTCTCTCTCTATATATATATATATATATATATATAGAGAGAGAGAGAGAGAGAGATCAGAGATATATCAACGTCTGATAATCAAGAATATTTGTGAAATATAGTTATACAGAAAAAAATCATTTTTTAATTTAATTTTTTACCTACGATTGGAAACAAGGTTTAAGAAAATCTCTCTCTCTCTCTCTCTCTCTCTCTCTTTCTCTCTCACTCGTTATATCCCTTTCCCCAATATATATCAGTATATATTTTCACTTATAGATACACATCTACAAAATGAAAAAAAAAATACTTACCAACAAAAGGTACCAGTTTTTCTTATTTCTCTCAGAAATTTAAGTAAACAAAACGAATATTATTTGTCGCCATTTATTACAAAACATCGCAATATTGATATTCTGGATATAATATATAAGTTTTATGAAAGTCTACCAGTGACCATCAACTTTCACAAAAAAAATGACGAAGGTCCAATTCTAAAATAATGACATTATAGTTGTATTTTCCAACGGGGTTCGTAGTTACCGCTTGGAGTCATTAGAATTTATAAGAGGGGAAGTGATTTACATCATCATCATCATCATTTCACGCGGCCAGCGCGGATCTTCCTGACTCTCTCTCTCGCCACCTTCTTTATCGTCCATCGCTCCCAGCAGGTCTTCAAGGCTACATCATGTATCGGAACAGAGCTGCTGTATATAGGTTCTAGCTGGTCGTCCTATCTTTGCTCATCTATGTGAAGGGGTTCACCACAGGAGTATATCGCCTATGAGTTGGTCTCCACTTCTCCAGCGGTGTCCTTTATGTCTGGTTCGTCTAACTTGCATAGTTTCCGTGATGGGTAGCCGTACAACTGCTACTTTGTCGGGTGTTGCTTCCAGAACTTCTTCAGTATTGCGCGCAGCATTCTTGTGTAATTGCTGTCAAGCTATTTTCTCAGTACGTTTAGTTAGCGTCCATGTAGTACATCCATATACCAGTATCGACACGACTGCTGCATGGGAAAAATTACGTTTTATATTACCGGTCAGAACCGACTCTCATATGACCGGTAGCCTATCGATTGCTGTCGATGCCTTTGCTGGTCATGTGTTGATGAGGCACCGCTTCCTCGGTAGGTGAACTTGTCAACTAGTTTCAGAGAACTACCATTTAGTGTGGAGATGTTGCCTCTTTGATTAAAGCACATGTATTCCGTCTTGTCTGCGTTGACATGGAGGCTTATGCCAGCAGCTGCTCGTTCCAGAGTAAGTAACAAGCTTTTTGCTTGAGCATGTGTATTTGCCAGAAGCGCTGTGTCATCGGCGTAGTCCGTGTTCGTAATTGTTTGTGCAGGGTATCTTCTGCTTCTTTCCTTTGCAAGCTTGAAGCCGTTATCTTTCATTTTATCAAAAATTCGTTCTAAGCACGTAGTCTAGGCAGATCATAAATAGGTATGGGGCTAATGTCTCACTTTGCAGCACTCCTGCTACAATGTCTGAGTAGTATGTATCCCAATTTAGGAAACGGACTTTTACTTTTGTGTTTTTATATAACATCATTATGGCTGAGATAAATACGTATTAGAATTAAGAAACATATTCGAAACACTACAAGAAAAGACGGAAAAAAGTACACCAAACGACGAATATGAAAATTTCGTCAATGCACACCTCGAGGCAGCAGCGAAATGCATTCCAACAAAACTCAAAACTAAATATAAAGTCCCTTGGGAAACATTAGCAGTGAGAGAAAAATGTGCACTAGTGAAAACAGCCTCCAAAAACTATCGAAAAAACCCAACAAACACAAATGCCTTAAAACTAAAAACGGCACAATATCAATTAGCAGGCGTATATATAAAGGAACAGACAGAATACATTCAAAATCAGATAGATAAGATTAGAGACTCGGTGGAAGATAGACAATCTAGGATAGCCTGGCAAACAATAAACGAAGTGAGTAGAAGAAAGAACACAGCCAAAGAAAAAATGAAAGCAGCAAACCAACAAGAAAGAATAAAACTGTGGAAACAGCACTTCGAAAACTTACTAGGAAACCCACCGAAAATAACACATGAACCAATCACCAGAATAATTGGCAAACAATTAGACATTAAACTAGGACCGTTCACACAAGAAGAACTCGACTCGGTTCTCAGAAAAATTAAAAATAGGAAAGCGGCAGGCCTGGACGAAATTCCCCCGGAAGTATGGAAGATCAGACAATTCGATGACATACTGCTCCGACACTGCAACGCAGTATACAATCAAAATCCGATAGATAGATGGATGAAAGGATGCACACTCCCCTTCCCTAAAAAGGGGGACCTCGGATTAGCCAAAAACTACCGAGGCATAACACTTACATCCATAGCAGCCAAAATCTACAATGCCCTACTACGAAACCGCATAGAACCCGAAATCGACAACATACTTAGAAAAAACCAAAATGGCTTCCGAAGAAATAGATCCACGACCTCACAAATATTAACCATCGGTAGAATCCTTGAACGTGTACGGGCAAAATCCTACAAGCGACATTAATTTTTGTTGACTTTACCAAGGCTTTCGATTCCATTCACAGAGGAAAGATGGAACAAATCCTACTAGCGTACGGCATACCTAAAGAAACCGTAGCGGCAATAACGATTCTCTATAGAAACACTAAAGTAAAAGTACGATCACCAGATGGAGACACAGAATACTTCGACATTGTAGCAGGAGTACTACAAGGGGACACGCTGGTTCCGTACCTCTTTATTATTTGTCTAGACTACGTTCTTAGAACATCGATTGACAAAATCAAAGAGAATGGCTTCGAACTGACGAAGAAAAGAAGCAGAAGGTACCCCGCAACAACAATTACCGACGCCGACAACGCCGATGACATAGCGATACTGGAAAATACACCTGATCAAGCCGAAAAACTACTGCATAGTTTGGAACGAGCAGCAGCAAACATAGGCCTCTATGTTTAATGCACACAAAACGGAATATATGAGCTATAATCAAACTGGGGACATCTCCACTCTAGAAGGAACCCCTCTTAAACTAGTAGACAAATTCACTTACCTAGGAAGCAGCGTCGAATCAACCGAAGAGGACATCGAAACGAGGTTAGCGAAAGCATGGACAGCTATCAATAGGTTATCGATTATATGGAAATCAGACATAACCGATAAAATGAAACGCAGTTTCTTCCTGGCAGCGGTCACATCGATACTGCTATATGGCTGCACCACATGGACACTAACAAAACGGCTGGAGAGAAGCTAGACGGCAATTACACAAGAATGCTACGTGCAATCTTAAACAAGTCCTGGCGGCAGCACCCCACAAGACACCAACTGTACGGCCACCTACCCCCTATCACGAAAACTATTCAAGTTACACGAGCCAGACATGCAGTACACTGCTGGAGAAGCAGGGACGAACTCATCAGAGATGTACTCTTATGAATCCCCACACATGGCCGTGCAAAACTAGGACGACCAGCACGAACATACATTCAGCAGCTATGTGAGGATACGGGATGTTGTCCTGAAGACCTACCTTGGTCGATGAACGATAGGGAGGAGTGGCGAGAGAGGATCAGGGATATCCGTGCTACCAGCGCGACATGATGATGATGAAGATTATGGCTGTGACGGTTTCTTTGTGTAGGCCGTAGGGGAGTAGTGATTGCTCCATCTGTCCTTTGCGTATGGAGTCAAAGACTTTGGAGAATTTGACGAATAATATTGTTGCTTCTAGGTTTTTTGCGCATACATCTTCTAGAATTCAACAGATTGTTATAATTTATGATGTCATGGATGGATTTCTCCGAAAGCCATTTTTGTTCTTTCTAAGTATCTTTTCAATTTTGGGTTCTATGTGGTTGCGTAGTAGAGCATTGTATATCATGGCCGCTATGTATGCAAGGGTTATACCTCGGTAATTCTTGGCTATTCCAAGGTCACCCACCTTGGGGAAGAAGAGGATGTATCCCTTTGTCCATCAGTCTATTGTGTTTTGGTTATATACGGTATTACAGAGTCGGAACATTATGTTGTCGACTTCGACCCAGCCGTCAATCAAGAATAAGGTGCATCCGGTCGAAGATATCAAGATATCACCTTGAACGTGGACGGGTTAAATTCTGTGCAAATGCGACGCTCACAGGAAGCAGGTGAGCGTCAAACGATTATACAACCGGTGCCACAGAGAGGTGCGTTAGTTGGAGTCAGTTGCAGTTGAAGTTCAAGTTGCAGATTGAGGCAATGAGAACCAGCTCCCAGCAGAGGGCTTGGGCCCTCAGGATCCCCGGTTGAGCAGCCCAGCAGAATGAGAAAGAAGTGCTGCTATAGTCAGAGGAACTTGGGATTAATATGTTGCAGTCTGTTCAGTCCCCAACTCATCTCTCACACACAACCCTTTCGCAACCCTTTCGAATAAAGTGTGCGAGGGAGGTATATTTTTCTAAAGTAGTGTGTTCGTTCGCTCATTATTGTTGATTATGTTTCTGCATGTATATGTATACCTATAGTTGTATCACGGCTATACAACATATTCATATTTTGGTGGCAATGCTACAATTATTGCATTTAATCTAGCTCTGCTGCTCTCCTTTTTTTAAAATTGTTCTTAGTACTGCGTCCAGTCCTTGCATAAAATGTCATAGTTTGATGTCTAGTTGTCTACTAATAATTTTTTGTGATTGGTTCATGTGTAACTTTCGGAGATTTTCTTTGTAAATCTTATTTCCACAGATGTATTCGTTCTTCTTGACTGGTAGCTTTTAGTTTAACTTTCGCGGTGCCCTTCCTTCTACACACTTTTTTACCGTTTGCCATGATATCCTAGATTGTATTCTCCTTGATCTTTTAGGTATACGTTTGCTCATTCATTTTGAGCCTTTTTAAGTTCCAGAAAATTGATATTGGTTGGGTTCATTCTATTGTATTTGCACGCGGTTTTCACGTTCCCTCATTTTTTTCTAACTGCTAATGTGACCCATGGGACTCTAAGTTTAGTGCTTTGCTTAGTTATTATGCATTCTGAAGCTGCTTGTCAGCGGGCATTTACGAAATTCTCACATTCGTTGTCCGGAGTAGGTTTTTCTGATATCTACTGTTAAGAAACAAATTCGATGCACTACAGATAACTTACATAAAAGGCATAATTTGGGAGAATCCGATAATTTTATTAGGCATTGACCAAAAAAAAAAAAAAAAAAATTCGAAAATCGTTTATTGAAGAGCAACAAACAAACCCTTACCAATTATTCTGATAAATCAAGGAATGCTTTTTACTTTGGCTTCTAGACTTTGGATAATTTCACTTTGGTAACAATAACAAATTATTTCCACAAAAAACAGTCCTGGATTTTGTATATTCTCATATTTTGCATGGTAATATTCTGAAGATTTTTCTTTCAGGATTACGTTACGTGGATATAATTATTTTGATATGAATTTCCATCCTAAATTCTGATTTGATCTTAGCAGTTCTCACGCTGTGTCTCCCATTACATTGAATCATTCATTTGTCAGGAAGACGATGGAATAGTATTTCGTTATTCGTTTACATTGTATTTAATATTCAATGGTGAAAAGTATCATTTTTCAAACGCATTGATTGTTGCAAAGGCATAAGAGAGAGAGAGAGAGAGAGGGAGAGAGATTTTTTTCTGGGACTTTAGAGAGATCGTCTGCGGTTCGCTCCCCAAGAAGGGATTTTGGAACTTTCAAGAGGAATGGAGACATTCATCTAACAAAATAAATTTCAAATTCCATTGTAGGAACAACAACAGTTTCTTTCTAATAAATATGTATAAGCAAATCGATTTTTATCGCTCAAATCTGAGTCACGTGACATACCCTTGTAAATGCAAAGATTAGGTTGACCGGGATGGACGTCCCAAGACTATCTCTTGCCAACGAGAAAGATTTCTGATATCCAAACTGGGACTTTTATGAGATATTTAACGGTTTGCTCCTGAAGACAGGGTTTTGTAACTTTAAACAGGAATGGAGATGTATTAATATAATAAAAATGAAATAAATAAACAAAATCTCCTTGTAGGGGAAAACGTGTCCTTTTTTCTAATAAATATTCATAAGATAATTGACATTCACTGTGAAAGGGAAGTTTCAATTCGGGTTATTTCGCTTGGCTGAGATGAAAGTCACAAGAACAACATCTACCAAAGAAAAATGTCTTTGGCCGCCAAATATTCCATAGCCATGATACGGATATGGATATGCGAAACGTACATAGAATGTTCATATATATACATCGAATATCCCAAAACTCGAAAAACACGTAATGACTTCTTAGTTCAGATACGAAAATTTTTATTACCTTTGAGTTTAAAGGTTCTTCGACATAAGGAGAGAGATACACATTCTATCTATTCTGGCTTTTCCATCTACCCCCCGTCTCGTGCGGCGCCCGTAGCACGCAAATTTGTCTGGCCTCTGCGAGCCCCGAAAGTCGACCCTTCTCGATCGGTGTCTAATCTCAACTCAACAAACTGGCTTTTTCAAATCTCCCAAAATCCTCCGTGCGCTTCCGGTGCGTGACGTCATTCGCACTCCCTAGCCCAGTTCCCATCTCGGGTTTCTATTGTGACATCTCTGAGTGACACGTCCTATCCGCGCGTGCGCGCGAACACCTGCGTTAAAGTTAGACCTAAGTAACCCTTGCACTGAGCCGAAAGGTTCTCAGCCTAACTAAACTAAAGGCATAAAGCGAAATCCCCCGGCCATTATATTACACAAACTCATCTAGACTTTGAATAATCTCATAATCCCACATCAAAATTATTCCTTAAGGATTAACCAGACTCAGTGAGTACGAAACTTTGTTGTATAATCACATCCATAGCGATTTCATATCATAATCACAATGATATCTCAATCCAACGGCACATGTACAAATTCAAATACAGAGAAATACACAACACATTAACAGGCGACTCAATGTAGTTTAGGTACGAATGTTTATTAACTTCTTGACTTCTGAGTTCGGTTCTTCGACACGAGGAGAGAGAGACACAATTCTTAAAAGTATTTCGTATAATACTATGCTAACAAAACTAAAAGGCTCGGCACATCTCGTGGAGTTTTAGATCTCCTTTCATCTTCGTTGGTCGGGACCCGAAAAACTTAACCGTATGCCACCACGGTCGAAACCCAAACTTCTCAACCCCATGGTCAGAACTCAACTTCTACGGTCCGTCTACATGGCCCAAGTCGACAACCAACCCGACCGGTCTCCATTCAACAACCCACTGGACTAGTCCCCAGTAAACTACAAACTCGGCTGGCTTACAGCCGAGTCCCAACTCAACTGGCCCACAATCGAGACTCAACTGACGTCTTTTTCAAAATCTCCAAATTCTCAGCCCATTGCTTCCGGGAATGACATCATTCACACTCCAGTCTCATTTCCTATCTGGCGTTTATTATAACAATTATGATTTTCATATCCTCTGCGCACGAGCGTAAACTGTACCCACTGTCTGTGCACCTGAACTAAGAGCCGAATAGTTCAAAGCCCAACAAAACTTAATGATAAAATATACTTAACGGAAAATGATTTATATAAAAATATCATTCCGTAATTATATAACAAATTTATTTCTGCTTTCAGGCCATATTTTAACGAATACGCAGTTTTTTAGAAATATTTTTGTATTTGATTCGGTTGATGGTTGATAATATTTATTCAAATGATAAATGCTTACTCAATTTTTTTTTATCTCTGACATATATATCTGTCCTTTTTCTTTTGTATTAAGTTTGTCTATTTAAGAAATGGACGCAAGGCCGATTCAACGATTTTTATAGACAACCTTTGAAGGATAGATTATTCAGCGAATTCTCGTTTGAGAAAACCTTATTTTCTATCATAACTACACATAATAATTATGGCTGCAAATATCGACATGGCCATAATGTAAAAAAACAAAAAACACAAATCAGAATCAGCTTCAAAAAGAACAACGCAAGAAAAGAAACAGATATCACATATTATTATTCTCAGTATTTACTCCTAATACATAGCGTTAATACCCCTCGGAAAGTTATTCTATTAGCTATGAGTTAAAAAGTACTACTTCTGGTTTTAGTTTAAAAAAAATATAAGCCACGAAGATTGTAATGCCATTGGACAAAGAAATCGAAACCAAACCTGGTGAGCACATACTTGAGAAACTGTCTGTCATCAAACGCCGTTTAAAGAAATGCAGAGTAGCTTTAAACTTTTTGCCTGCAGTATGTATATATACATATATATATATATATATATATATATATATATGTGCGTGTGTGTGTGTGTGTGTATGTGTGTGTTGGTGTGTTGATGGTCAGATCAAACAATACCAAGGGATCTCCATATGTTGGATAGAGAGAGGAAGATTTTTTTGACATGCCGCTCAAGTTTCGTGGATGGCAAAACAAGATGTCCACCTGTTTTCTAAGGTAAACAAAAACTGCGGAAATGCCACGGGAATTGCCTGTGTGGCATGTTTGAAGGGATTGTGACCAATGGGATTGCATGGGCGTCCGAAAATTTAGATAACCAGGGAAGATTTTCGACCTGGGGAGAACTTAAGAGTCAGTAGAAGAGTCACTTGACGTCACACTGATCTGGGTGCTAGTTTTGTGCCAGACTGCTCTGGGTTGCGAGGTAGAGAAAGGGCTGAACTGTAAAATACTTGCTAAGACAAGGAAATAAATGCTTCGAGATAATGCTAGTGGCACGAAGTAGAGAAACGTGAAGAAACAGACTCGCTGAAGTCGAAAGCGGGAATAATCCCTGAAAAAAAAACGCCCAACTTTCGAAAAAAAAAAACGTATAGAATCGGATATGATTACATATTTTGAGTTTGCCGTGTATTACTCTTGCAGAAGTAGAACGAAGAAGCGGTTTATCTCGCCCCAGTGTGTATGCAAACTAAGCCATATTCGACCCCCCGCTCACTCTATTAATGTATACATTTCGTAATAAAAGGAAAAGAAAAGAAGCAAATAATGTTTTTATTAATAAGAATCGTTGTCTGTTTTTACCTGTATACAATATGTTGTGTAGTTGTTGTATAGCCATGAACATCTCAATCTCAACTGTGATACAAACACATTTACAAATGCAAAACACAGTACAGGCGAACTCCGTTGTTCAGTTACGAACGGTTTTATTAACTTCTTGACTTCAATTCATCGGCACAAGTAGAGAGACACAATTCTTAAAGTCTCTCCAAACCCCTTACTATTTGACCCCAATGCTCGGTGCATCATGTGATGTCTAAGATCCCTATCTGTAGAGATCCAAAAAACCCAACTATATCTTCAACTCTCAACTATATGGCAGAAACTCAACCCTCTACCTCCCTGATTCTATGTCAACTCCCAACTGCTGTGTTTTTAAAATTCTCGAATTCTAAGCCCATATTTTCTGGGCATGGCGTCAATCACACTCCAGCCCCATTTTCATTTCTGGGGTTTATTATGACACTGATGATTGTCTTATCCTTTGCACACAAGCGTAAAACTGTACCCAATGGCTATGCACCTGAACTCATAACCCGAATAGTTCAAAGCCCAACCAAACTGAATGATAAAATATGATAAATGAAAAATGATTAATATAAAAAATCATTCATTAATTATATTACACAGTGTCTAACGTTCTGCTCTGCGAGTTCAAACTCCAATCGAACTATGACGTTCGCGTCCGGACAAACGCTCTTGGATAATGTATAAACCCACTTCCTTGTTCAAGGTATGGCTTAAGTAGCATCGTTATTGTCTCTTTACAAGGAATACATCGCCATTGAATTACCCACAAAAGTTGATATGCCATTAAAAACAAAGTAACCAAACTAAGCCTATAAGATACTTCATTCCTTTATATTACATTCACCCATTCACATTAATCTGAAATTGGTAGCCACAGAAATTATTTTAAAAAAATATTTTAAAATTTCACCGATATGAAAATATTCCTACGAAACCATCGGGAATAGTTTACCGAAGAATATTAGTTTCATAAGATATCCGAAATGTAAAAGATATAATTCTTTCGATAACCTATTTCAAAACCATAGATTTTAGAAATTATATCATTCTTAAGTTTTTCTTGATTTTACTAAAAAGATAATAGTCCAAACTGAGAGAAAAAGTCAAATTTTCACTAATCAATATTTAAATGTACTGTTTAAAGTTAACGCTTAATTTTATAATTCAATCTACCAAAAACGAACTAAGCAATATATCAAGATGATTTGATATATATTTTTTCTTTGAATTTTATTTTCGTTGCTCCTACCTCATTACGCTACCTAAAATGCTGCAGTTAACCTGCTTGTCTGCGCTTTTAGACTAATAACTTTGGGAAATACGATAGTTTGTTGTACCACTACTCTTCTTCGACAAAGATTGTTTGGGCATTAAGTAACCCACGAAGTCTGATATGCGATTAAAACAATGGAGTCAAACCAAACCTAAACTGTGTGTAACAAGGTAAATGAAACCCCACAACAGTGGAAGACTTTTTGTCCTCCATAGACACAGCATAACTTTTCTTTCAACTTCGGGGTAGATTCACTCTTGTTAAATCACTGCCTTTTAAATTGAGCAATGTCATAAAAGACCCATTTTTTTATCACTTTCAAAGGAAGGTTATTTCTTTGCCATGAAAGGAGACTTGTTACTATCTATATGCAATATACACACTAAGAATATGAGTAAACTAAATGTTCAGCTTGCTTATTTTCCTTTCTTTTTAAGTGCCAAGAGATTGAGGATTGGAAAGTCTTAAGATCAAGTCCTTATTCTTTGCATTCCACTTATTCTCTAAATGCATCTTGATCAAAATCTGATGCATGTCCTAGTCTGGTTTCATTTCTCAATGATGTATCACATAAGCGAAACATTGAAAACTAGTTTCGAACTTGTCCGTCTGTAATGATACCTTGGCTTCAGATGTCTAAAATTTTCTCAGCTGTTTCTACAGCGTTTTTGTTACTTATGCAACATCACATATGGAATATGCATTTTTTTTCTCTATTTTAGGGGTGTGAGATCATGGATTTAATTATGATGGATACTCTTTCACAACTAAAATAAGATTAACACATTATGGCACTCATTAATCATGTCATTTTCGGTTGCGTTTAAAACACTGGAAGTTTGAAATGCGTAGTTACAACCTCATCTTAAAAAAACTGAAATTTGAATTTACATAACATTATTTGTTTTCATGTCTTTTTTACTGTCTGTATAAACAAAAAAACAATAAATATATTTACCTTTCTTATATTGTTTTGGGTGGATCTAGTCTCTTTGTATTTGTGGCATATCAACATTTATGGTTTATTTAATGTCAAAACCATATTTACATCAAAAACAGGATGGATACAACTGAACAGATTGTAAGAGGATTTTATTCATTTTCAAAGAGTATAAACCCACAAATGAAGGTAACAGCGTGACTGAAGTTCGAACCCACTCACTACAATTGCACAGTCCAGCATATTATTCACTTCAACCAAAGTTATTGTGAAGGCAAAGCAACGGCGGAAGATATTTTATAACAATGTATAAATTTGAAAAAAAAAAGAATGAGCTAATAAATTAATTTGAGATTAAATTGGATTAGAACATTAAGATTATGTAAGGTTTTATAATGATAAAATGCTTTATAGCAATAAATACAAATACTGGGTACATTAAGGAAGTAAACGAATAAATAAATAACTCTTTATTTTTCTAAAAAATCCTTATTTTAAAATGAATATCACTCACCTAAGTTATATTCCTTGTAAACCATGGTTACTTTAATTACTTAAAATTGTATTGGTTTTGTCTTAGTCACTGATTAATGTCATCAAATTTCGTCGGTCATCCAATATCAAAACTGTCCTTGTATAATAAGTGTAGTAATAAGATTTTACCCATAGCCGAGAAGATTTTTACGTTTCTAATCGCATTACTCCGAGAGTGAACGTAATTGCGCACTGGATTGGTTTGGTTTTGTTTAATGGCATATCAGCTCTTGTTGGTTATTTAATGCTAATTCCTGTTTTTATATGAATAATGGATATATGATTCTTAAACATATATTTTAGATAAACACACTCAAATGTTTAAACAGTTGTATTTTTAACAATTCAATTTTGCATAACTCACAAAGTTAAATAGTTCCATGTACTGCTATATATATATATATATATATATATATATATATATATATGACTTACTAGTCAATTAATCATCTGTCATTTGTTTATGCTATGTTGAATGATCAAACAGTTCTTTTTCAAACTATTCCATTTAGCATAAGTCTTTTGTTTGCACTCAGTTTAAATAGTCACCAGTTTTATTTGACCCATAGATGGAGCCCTATCCATATCTACCAACCCCTCCGCTCGGGGAAGGATATGACACAATAAGTTGGTGGAGGAGGGATATATCCTCTCTGCAGAAATGTAGCCGGTTAGCTTTATAGGCAAACTGGAGTTCGAACTAGTTTACTAAGAATTCACAGTTCCCGACTTGAGCCATTAGACCACGGTGTATCCCATCTTTGTATTTGGATTCTTTTGTTTTATTTGTTGAACGGGTTAACAATTCCAAATGGATTATTTAATATCGAACTTTCATTCATTTTTATACATTTGGTAACAATAAAAAATATATTTTCAATGTTCTATCCAATTAAAAAAACATTTCTCTCTTTTGTCTATGAACATTTGTTTGCACAGGATTTCCTACCTAATCCATGTAACTTGCTCACAGTGTTATATAGTCATATGCAGATTCACATCTACATATACAGACAGCATCATAAGAACACAATAATAAAACAGACAAGCGAAGACTTCTTTAACAAATTATGTACCTCTCACTTTATTGCAAGGGTTCGAAAAGGTTATTTAAGGTTTGCGTTTGAGAGGGAGTTGGAGACCAAGCAGAAACTGCAATATTTTGACCCCACTCTTATGGCCGTCAGCGTTGTGTCTTTCTTGTTCTCCTGATGCTCAACCTGAGGCCCAGAGGCCCACTCTGCTGAGTAATGGCTTTCTTTACTGCATCTTATCAGCAATTTCTCTGGGCCCCAACTCAATCGGGGGCCCCGAGCCCCTTCGGCCTGGTGTGGCTTTCCCAACCACATCTCGTCTATAACTCCGTCCGTCTCTAACTGGAACTCTGACTTCTGTCTTGACTGAGTTATATAATACTTCAACGCCCACTCAATCGCCTACTCGATCTTAGGAATCGCATGATTGATCGTCATCCAGTGGAAATAATTGTCATGCAGTTCACAGGTCACTATCTTCCGGTGCATCAGTCTATGAGTGTACCATGGGAAATTTTTTACCTCGTCCCATTTCATCAGTCAATTTCCGCCCACGTGATTTCCTCTCATAACTGCCATTAGAATGTGTCACTTCCTTCCGGTGCATCACCTTGGAATGGCATTTTTGGTCGGGTCGAAGGCCAAAATACAACAACAGTTATATAGTTTCATGTTTTATATGTAATATTATCAATATATATACAAAAATATGATTTTAAGCGACTATTTCTATTTAATATTGATCTTTTGATTGCATTCATATCGTTTTAAGTAACTAATTATAATAATTGTAGTGTAATGGTTATCGTCGTAGGAAATGGACACAGTGAGACAAGTTCAAATACTGGACGAGACTGATTGCATTTCACATAGCACTAATATCCTTGGGAAAGGTATAATTCCAATTATTATCCCTCCAGCTATGGCTAAATAGTAGGATAGACTGGGTTTTTTAGCCTTGGTGAGGCAACTAGTCTAGGAGAAGGAAAACTCTGAATTGGAACCTGTTAAACTCCGCTTAAAAATTGACCTTGTGTCATATGCTACCCGAGAGGAGGGGATGGTAAATATGATGATAATAATTGTAAGGACCCCCCCCCCCCACCTTACAAAGGTAGTCGCCATGGTGTAATGGTTATAGAACTGGATTGTGATATCGTAGCAAGTGGGTTCGAACACCACTCACGCTATAATATTAACGTTCGGAAAACAGCAACTTAATAAATCTTTGGTACTTATATAACTTTTAATAATGTTTGTAGAACGGATAGAAATAACGTAAACATTAAATTAGAATTATCCATTGCTCGTCAGAAAAAATGTTCAACAATTATCTTAGTCGTTAGTTTCAAATAACATGGCAATTGTGGCTAAAAATTATTCAATAAGCTATTTAGTACAGCATTAGTTCACATGTAGGTGACAGATAATGTGGACCTGACTCACAAGAATTCCATTATTACCATGGATACCAATAAAAAAAAAAGTAAAAATACAAATCTTTCAATCCGATTGTGTATGAAGTGTCCTAATCTGTTATCTATATGGGTGTAAGACTGTTACAGTATAGCTCAGCTATTATTTTTGTTGTTTAGCTTTTCTTAGCCTGTTTTTCTCTTGGGAGAATATTGCGTGACCAACTGCGTCTTTCCTAATGTCAGTTGGAATTACTTCTCAAAATTGCTGACAAATAACTTCATCTATTATTTGGGATTGAGTATTTTAATATGTACACATTACAACCAACAAAAAATGATACCATTATTCATTTGTTTGTTTATTGGCAAAGTAAACGAGGAAGCAATAATAATAATAATAATAATAATAATAACCGAAACCGGAAAGAAAAGGCCAAAATAAAAACTGTTGACTCTGTCTCTGAATATAAAAGGATAAGTGAATTTGATAGAATACGAAAATAATTTAAAGTGACAATTTAGTGGGTTAAAATGCATAAGGTAGAAACAGTTAAAATTGAAAGATGAAATAATTTGTATTGGAAATTAAATGTTAAAAAAAAGAAAGAAATCTAGGCCAATATGCAAAAATGATTATACTGATGAAAAACGTTATAACATGTTAAAAGGAAAAGAGAAAAACGACGCAATTAAAACAAACGATACAAATCGAGGGAATAAATCAGAGGGTCCTTGCGAAAGAAAAGAAGACTAAAAAGATACTAAGAGAGGAAAAAATTTCCCCCAAAAAACAACAAAACCAACAACAGCAGCAACAAACCTAAACATTCCAAAGCAAATAAAAAAAAATCTACCAACAAGTAAGAGAGGAATACATGAAGACATACCATACAACCGGATGCAAAGGAAACAGAACAATGCAGGTGCAAAATATGTGAATGAAGAAATCATATCAGAAAAGCCAAATGGATTAACTGCATCAAAAAAGAGCTACAAGTATTTGAAGAAGGACCTAAGGCGAAAATAAATACCGATTCCCTTAGACCAACATCCCATAAATTACCAAATCAGAAAACGCCAGGCCTTAATTCATTTCCATCCACGACAAACTGGCTATCGAAATGAATAGATTCTTACAAGAAACAGGTATACCGGCATGGATGACCAAAGGAAAGACCACCCTGATCTAAAAAAAGCAAAAACAAAATAAAACGAACCGCCCCGACAGCTACATACCCATAACGTGTTTACCGATGAAATGAAAATACTAATGGTACAAATTAGAGAGAAGATTTACGATTAACTAACAAGCTGCAAACTGTCCCCCAGAATAGAAAGGACACCACAAGGGAACAAGAGGAACAACTAAGAGTACTTTGATCAACACAAAGAGAACAAAAACGAGACGAAAAATTGTACCTATGGCGTGGATTGACCACAAAAAGACATTAGATATGACCATGCATAGCTGGATAACACACGGTCTCAACATGTACAAGATATCAAGCAATGTCATTAAGTTTATCGAGGAAACCACGTAGAACTTGAGATTGGAATTTACAGCAGGAGGAAAATGTTTAACTGAAGTGAAAATCCAACAAGGTATATTCCAGGGAGATACACAAACACCATAACACTTTGCAATCTTGATGATAACACTCGACGATATACCTGGAAAATGCACATAAGGCTACAAACTTATTGAATCACAAAAACAGATTAACCCCCTAATCAACATGGACGACATCAAACTGCTTGCCAAAAACGAAAAAGAATTGAAAACTCGAATACGGGCAGTGAGGATATTCAGTCAGGATATAGGGATGGAACTTGACATAGAAAAATGTGCCATGCTGGTAATGAGAAACGGAAAAAACGAATGACGGAATGAACAGAAATAGCAAATCAAGAAAAATCAGAACGCTCAGAGAAAAGGAAATTTACAAGTAGTTTGGAATACTGGAAGCGGACATCATCAAACCAGTGGAGATGAAAGAAAAAAATTAAAAAAGAGTGGCTCAGGAGAATGAGAAAACTACTGGAAACAAAACTAAATACTAGAAATCTCATCAAAGGTATAAATACATTTAAGATATTTGGGATCATTCTTAAAGTGAACGAGGAAAGAACTACAGTAAATGGACCAGAGAACAGAAAACACGATGATGTATAAGGCCTTACATTCCAAACATGAGATAGACTGACTATATGTGTTGAGAAAAGAAGGAGGAAGAGGACTCTTCAGCATTGAAAATAGCATCGATTAATCGATAAAACGATTGAAAGACTATATAAAAAATGAAGAATAAATAATTCCAGCGACCAGAAGCAACACAAGCAACACAAAGACTAACAGAACTACAATAACTAGATAACAAAAATGGGAAAAAAAGAAATGTATGGATATATCATGGGACAAACAAGCGAATATCTCGACAGGGAAACCTTTCGGGAAAATTTGAGAGAAACCGAATCTCATCTAATCCTATTTACCAACTTGTCAGCTCGGGCAGGATATGACACCAGGTCATATTTTCAGCGGAGTTTAACAGGTTTGAATTCATTTTTTCCTTCTCCTAGACTTGTTGCCTAACCAAGGCTAAAGAACCTACTCTGTCCTACTATTTACAAATAGCTGGAGGGAGAATAATTGGATTCATACCTTTCCCAAGGGTATTGGTGCTATGTGAAATGCAATCAGTCTCGTCTAGGTTTTGAACTCGTGTCGCCGAATCCATTTCCTACGATGATAACCATTACACCACGAGCACCTCCACCTGAATCTCTTCAAATAGCAGCAGAAAACAGCATCTTAAGGATCCACTATGTTAAAACAAAAATAATTTGACGCAAGTGTAGGTTATATGGTGATAGAGACAAAACGATCAATTATATTATAAGTTAATGCTGCATATTAGCGGAAAAATAGAATAAGACTAAACATGATTCCACTTGTAATAATGAAAGAAACTGAAATTTGACAATAAGAACAAGTGGTGTATGCCCAACCCGGAATCCGTCCTACTGAATGAGACGCAAAAAACTTCTCTGGGACTTTAAGATCCGAATAGATCACCAATTCTCGGCCAGACGACCACACTTAGTGATAGTCAACAAAAAAAGACAACCTGACAAATGCTGGACCACAAAGTAAAATTAAAAGTTAGCAAAAAGAGAGATAAATACATGA
This sequence comes from Sepioteuthis lessoniana, assembly GCA_963585895.1. Classification (NCBI taxonomy): domain Eukaryota; kingdom Metazoa; phylum Mollusca; class Cephalopoda; order Myopsida; family Loliginidae; genus Sepioteuthis; species Sepioteuthis lessoniana. Next base: position 41,080,934 of record OY757928.1, on the reverse strand, counting down.
AACTTTCTAGACAACAAAAATGACTATGGAACATGAAGGTGATGGTGATACCAGTGGTAACTGGTTAACTTGGAACAATCCCCAAATGATTTATAAAAGACTAGAAGACTTAGAAATAAGAGGACAAATTGAAAACGTATAGACTTCAGTATTTTTAAGATTGGCTAGAATACTGAGAAGAGTCTTGGAAACTTAAAGAGAATTGCTGTCACACAAATTCCAGTAAAAAACATCTGCTTCTGCTGGTGTGGAAAACTCTCAAAAGAGTAAAATAATGATAATAATCACGGTCAGAAACTATTGCTAATGTTAAGAAATAAGCAAAAATAAAAAGAATTTGCCATCTTGTGAATTTTGCCGTTGTTGCTCACAAGGGAGGGAAAGAAAACATGAAAAGATTTAGAAATACTTGGACGTTGTCAGACAACTGAAAAAAACAGTGGAACATAAAGGTTTAGTTGATACCAATAGAGGTGTTCGGAAAAGTCCCCAAGAAACTGCAGGAATTAAAAATCAGTGGGAGAATCGAAACTGTTCAGACTACAGAATTGCTAATGTCTGCCAGATTACTGAGATGAGTTCTGGAGATCTGAGGAGTCTTGTTGTTATTCAGACTTCAGTTAAAGACCATTGCCTAGCATTTGCTTGAAAATCCTACAAAGAGTGGAGCAACCAGAGCAGTTACAGTAATAAATCTGAAGATATTAGCGAATGAAGGGAAACTAAAAAAAAAAATATATACCTAGACAGGGTAAAATAATATAATCAAAACAAGACTTTCCAAAATAATGTAAGAAAATATTACCAATATGGAGATGAAGAATGCACTATGACATAACAACAATGGATGCACGCGAGGCCAAAGTATTCTGGAGTAAATTATGGCAATGGAAAGAACATGAAAGAAATGCTTAACTGATAACTTACAAGGAAAATGAATTACAAGAACTGAAGGAAGGCCCTGAGGTGATAATACACCAGGAATTGCTCAGAATAACCATGAAAAATGTATCGAATTGTAAAACGCCAGGCCATGATAGTATACATGCATTCTTGTTTAAAGAATACACCAATCCATGTCAGACTAACTCTCCAACAGGGTAATGCTTAACCAAAACAATTATGCCCAAATGGATGATGAAGGGAAAGACCAACCTTTTACAGGGAAACCCACAAATAGATAACTTTCCCGAGCATCAATATTTACAAAAGAGGCTAGGCTCATTTTTTGGCCTACGGTTAAGTAGTTTCAAGTACTGCTTTATAAAAGTCAGAATTTGATATCAGTCATTTATTTGCACAAATTTTGTAAGTTATTTCTTTTTTAGTTTAGTTTGTTTCGGTTTATGACATATTAACTATTGCACGTTTTTAATGCTAAATCATTTTATACACAAGCATTGAATATATGATTTCTAAAATATATTTGTAGATAACATTTTCAAACGAGCCTGACCTAATTTTTTCACAGTTAAATATTTTAACTAATTTCTATCAAATACGAATTATTCTGTTTACTATTAATCATTTGTTTGCACACAGTTTAATGTTTTTCAAGTATTGCCATGTATCAATAACAATTCAACTAAACATCAGTCAGTTGTTTACACACAGTCAAATGAACAAACAGTTCTATTTCAAACAACTCAGTTTAGCATAAGTTGACAGTTTAAATGTCAAACAGTTCTATTTAACCCGTGGATAGGACCCTATCATGTCCTATATCTGCGGGCCAAAGTGGACCTGAGAGCAATGGCAATGAAGGGGTACTGTGCATTCTCCAAAGCTCCAGCGTTACTGAATCCTGATCTTCAGGTTGTTTAGTATCATATCCAGAACACTCATTGTTGAGGGGGGTTATCCCTCTGCAGAAGTATTCTGTAGCCCCAGCCGACGGGGCCATACTTTGATAAAGGAAATTACTTTAAACTAGAGAAATTCATGCTTAAGAGTATTAAGTCTTTTATAAACATAGTGGGGTAACTAAGAATCAATATTTCTTCAACAAACTAGATAACATTGTTTAAATTGAATATACATTTTTCCAAGCTGTGCATTGAAAAATAGGAAATAACACACCGTTGGGGAAAAATTGTAGAATGATCATATAATTTGCATTTCTAAAATAAATATCAGCTGAATGGTATCAATTCAAATCGGTCTATAGTTACAAGACACTTGTTTCCAACCTCAAAAAGTGGTTATGCATACTTAATTTAAAGGAAATTTGACTCCAACAAACGGAAGATCAATTAAAACTAAGGAAAGATTCATAAAATTTATTCTAGAAGGCTATCCACTTTGGAGAATGGCGAATGTAATTCGTTGTTCCAGCGTGGTTGGTGGAATGTTTTCCTTAGAATGTAATACGTTTTAAAGATTATATTTTGAGTCTTATTTGGTATTAGTGTCTTTAAGTCCTATCAATTTAAAATGCTGAATTTTACAAAATGTTATGCTGTATTTTGTTTATGAAATAATGCTTAAACTATGCGTTTTAAATGTAAAGACACGCTTACTCTACTATAAAGGCATATTGATGTTAGTCTTTCCAAAAGTCAGCGAACAAGGCAGAATGTTTTTGAATCTCTTCTATCGAATAATTTAAAAATACCTAAAGAAAGCCCTAACAGTAGTTTAAAAGAAAAAGCCTAAAACACCTAATGCTACTACAGGCGCCCCCCAAGAGAAAAAAAAAAAAAAAAAAAAAAAAGAAAATTTAAGCTCTATAATTCCTGAAGCCTGCTAGGTTCCCAACTGTAGTAAAAAAAAAAAATAAGATAAATAAAAAGCCTAGGAAAAGATCCAATACAGCAAAAAAAAAAGCGAAAGTCAGTACCAGTGAAAGTCATACGAAAGTACCTTAATGTTGGACTTTAACTAAGTTAAAACTTAAACCAAAATTACCCCCCCCCCTTTTTTTTTTTTTTTTTTGCGTACACATGGAAAGCAGCATGATGTACGTAAAGGTATTTGAATGAACCCATGTACGACCAAACTCAATACCTAAACGGGTCCTGGACGTGAGTTTGACGACTTTACGCTCAGGATCGTTAGTTCGATCGGGGAACTACTGCTGCTCCTCTATAAGAGTGGCTTCTATAGAAGAGAATAAAACAGCCATCGAAAGATAACCATGACCCACACTCAAACCAGTTACACAAACCGCATCGTTCTTCGCGCGGGTAAAAAAGGGGCGCGTCCTGCTGAGGTTGGAGCCCTAGCCTCAGTGTTCGAAAAATCAGCTACAGAGCTCAAACAATCAAAACTACTAAAATGCAAGCAAACACTACAAATAGCCACATTTAACGTAAGAACCTTAAATAGAATAGGACAACTCCCAGAGCTAATCGCATCGGCCGAAGAACATAAGATAGACATAATATGCATACAAGAACACAGATACACGCACTCCGAAGATATCAAATATCACGAAACTGGCAATGGCTGGTCGCTCGCCACTGTATCCGCATGGAAAAACTCTGTCAACGCCGCAGTAGGAGCGGTAGGATTACTTATAGGACCTAGAGCATTAAAAACGCTTAATAGCGTTGAGAAAATACAACCTAGAATGATGGCAGCTACATTTAACGGAAACCCCAGAGCAACAATCATCTCATGCTACAGCCCCACCAATGTTAGTGAAGAAACTGAACTAGTCACCTTCTACGATGAGTTATCCTCATTAGTGCGTAGCATCCCGAAACACAACATGTTAGTCATTGGCGGAGATATGAATGCCCAAATCAGGAAAAACGGAAACAACAAATTCAGCCTCCACAACACGACAAATAGGAATGGGCAACATCTAACAGATTTCATGATAGGAAATAGATTAACATGCCTCAATACAAACTACCAAAAAAGAGAGGGCAAACTATGGACACACACATACGCAAACAATACTAAAGCTCAGATAGACTACGTCCTTATAAACAAGAAATGGAAAAATAGTGCTCTGAATTGCGAGGCATACTCCTCTTTTGAGGGTGTGTCCACCGATCACCGAATAGTCACGGCGAAAATACGGTTAAGCCTACGAAAAAACGACAAACGAACAGCGACCCCCAAACACTATGACTGGGCCCTATTAAACAACAAAGATGTAAGAGATAAATACGTAATAGAATTAAGAAACAGATTCGAAACACTACAAGAAAAGACAGAAAAAAGTACGCCAAACTACGAATACGAAAATTTCGTCAATGCACACCTCGAGGCAGCAGCAAAATACATTCCAACAAAACTTAAAACTAAATATAGAGTCCCATGGGAAACTTTAGCGGTGAGAGAAAAACGTGCACTAGTGAAAACAGCCTCCAAAAACTATCGAAAAAAACCCAACAAACACAAATGCCTTAAAACTAAAAACGGCACAATATCAATTAGCAGGCATATATATAAAGGAACAGACAGAATACATTCAAAATCAGATAGATAAGATTAGAGACTCGGTGGAAGATAGACAATCTAGAATAGCCTGGCAAACAATAAACGAAGTGAGCAGAAGAAAGAACACAGTCAAAGGAAAACTTAAAGCAGCAAACCAACAAGAAAGAATAAAACTGGAAACAGCACTTCGAAAACTTACTAGGAAACCCACCAAAAATAACGCATGAACCAATCACCAGAATAAGTAGCAAACAATTAGACATTAAACTAGGACCGTTCACACAAGAAGAACTCGACTCGGTTCTCAGAAAAATTGAAAATAGCAAAGCTGCAGGGCCTGACGAAATTCCCCCGGAAGTATGGAAGACCAGACAATTCGACGACATACTGCTCCGACACTGCAACGCAGTATACAATCAAAATCCGATAGATAGATGGATGAAGGGGTGCATACTCCCCTTCCCTAAAAAGGGGGACCTTGGATTAGCCAAAAACTACCGAGGCATAACACTTACATCCATAGCTGCCAAAATCTACAATGCCCTACTACGAAACCGAACAGAACCCAAAATCGACAACATACTTAGAAAAAACCAAAATGGCTTCCGAAGAAATAGATCCACGACCTCAAAAATATTAACCATCCGCAGAATCCTCGAAGGTGTACGGGCAAAGAATCTACAAGCGACATTAATATTTGTCGACTTTACCAAGGCTTTCGACTCCATTCACAGAGGAAAGATGGAACAAATCCTAATAGCGTACGGCATACCTAAAGAAACCGTAGCGGTAATAACGATTCTCTATAGAAACACTAAAGTAAAAGTACGATCACCGGATGGAGACACAGAATACTTTGACATTGTAGCAGGAGTACTACAAGGGGACACGCTGGCCCCGTACCTCTTTATCATTTGTCTAGACTACGTACTTAGAACATCGATTGACAAAATCAAAGAGAAGGGCTTCGAATTGACGAAGAAAAGAAGCAGAAGATACCCCGCAACAATAATTACCGATGCCGACTATGCCGATGACATAGAGATACTGGCAAATACACCTGACCAAGCCGAAACACTTCTGCATAGTTTGGAACGAGCAGCATCAAGCATAGGCCTCTATGTTAATGCACACAAAACGGAATATATGTGCCATAACCAAACGGGGGACATCTCCACTCTAGAAGGAACCCCCTTAAACTAGTTGACAAATTCACGTACCTAGGAAGCAGCGTCGAATCAACCGAAAAGGACATCGAAACGAGGTTAACGAAAGCATGGACAGCTATCAATAGGCTATCGATTATATGGAAATCAGACCTAACCGATAAAATGAAAGGCAGTTTCTTCCAGGCAGCGGTCACATCGATACTGCTATATGGATGCACTACATGGACGCTAACAAAACGACTGGAGAAGAAGCTAGACGGCAATTACACAAGAATGCTGCGTGCAATCCTGAACAAGTCCTGGCAGCAACACCCCACAAGACACCAACTGTACGGCCACCTACCCCCTATCACGAAAACTATCCAAGTTAGACGAACCAGACATGCAGGACACTGCTGGAGAAGCAGAGATGAACTCATAAGAGATGTACTCTTATGGATCCCCACACATGGCCGCGCAAAAGCAGGACGACCAGCTCGAACGTACATTCAGCAGCTATGTGAGGATACAGGATGTTGTCCTGAAGATCTACCTAGGGCGATGAACGATAGGGAGGAGTGGCGACAGAGGATCAGGGATATCCGTGCTACCAGCGCGATATGATGATGATGATGATGATGACTGCTAAAGAAAAAAACAAACACCTTGAGCATGCTCAAAGTTTACCAATTAAATAATTTTGGCACGGGGTTGTATATTCATAGGCTCATGCATACCTTGCTTCTTTGCTATAACTGTCATTGGTTGAAATAAATAAATCACTTTAAAAAAGCTTTTATGACTATTGCCTTCATCTTTATTAGTATATTCCCAACATTTCGGCCGATGTGTCTTCTGGCTTTTTCAGATGTTTTCTATTGAACTCTGGAGCCTATACGTCCTTTTTTTTAATCCACAGGTGTCGCTTGCTCTGGATCTGTTAACCATAACGGCGGACAAGTGTTAAGTATTCCTGTATTGTTACTCGCCTGCCGTCAGAATAGAACCTGTAACCTCCAAATAATTAAAAAGAAAGATCTAGAAACTCGGTGAAATTGTACATAAGGGCATATTAACTATGTATAAATGAAAATATAATTTCAAAATTATTTCTTTATTATTTTTTAGAAACCATGATATAGGTTTGATTACCACAAATAAATTGTAAAAACGCACGCACAACAAACAACTGCTATCTATATCTAGACCTCTTATACAACGTGAACAACTACTTGAGCTAGTATACACCATTTAGATAGAAGCTGATGTAAATTAAAGAACTGGGAGCATTAAGATAATGAATCTAGGGGCCCCTGTCTTAAACGAGTTACATTTCTAAATGAAAAGTCACGCTCAACGCTCAGTAAATGCAAGCCAGAAGCAAGTCTCACGGAATGACAAATACAAGATGGTTCTTATACAAAAGGTAATGAATAATGAACAATAGCAAGTAATTACTACATTATGAATTGCCTGCCTTTGATGTAGAAATAGTAATAGGAAAAATTGATTAGCAGCAGAATATATATATATATATATATATATATATATATATATATATAAGGAGCTACCAAAAAAGTTCACATAATTTGAACAGCACACGCGAACTGAATACTGCATGGAATTTTGTTGCCTCACTTTCAGCATTATCCGATCTTGTATCGTTGGTGTAACCCTTTTTGATCCAATGAAAAAAACAAGAAAACGGAAGTATATTTTAGTTATGTGTCTGTATGACAGACAGAGACTGAGACAGAGAAGATGACGAATAAAACGAGAGGGAGAGAGAGAAAATGAGTGAGACAGAAAAGTGGGGTACAATGAGAGACAAAGAGAAAGAGGATTAGATACCACTGAGAAACTTCATTTTCATGGTCACTTTAACTGAATATTATAGAATCACCTTATATCTATCTATATATATATATATATATATATCAATGACTGTTCATCTCCATTTCTCTCTTTCTCAATATATATATCATCATCATCATCATCATCATGTCGCGCCGCCTGCGCGGATATCCCTGACCGTCTCTCGCCATTTCTCCCTATCATTCATCGCCTCCGGCAGGTCTTCAGGATTACGACCCGTGTCCTCACATAGCTGCTGTATGTAAGTTCGTGCTGGTCGTCCCACTCTTGCACATCCATGAGTGGGGGTCCACAGGAGTACATCGCTTATGAGCTCGTCCTTGCTTCTCCAGCAGTGTCCTGCGTGTCTGGTTCGTCGAACTTGTATAGTTTTTGTGATGGGGGGCAAGTGTCCGTATAGTTGGAGTCTCGTGGGGTGTTGTCGCCAGGACTTGTTTAATACTGCTCTCAACATTCTTGTGTAATTTCCGTCCAGCCTCCTCTCCAGCCGCTTCGTAAGCGTCCATGTGGTGCATCCATATAGCAGTATCGACACAACCGCTGCCTGGAAGAAACTGCGTTTCATATATATATATATATATATATATATATATATATATATATATATCATAGTCTCAGTTAATTTGTAAATCTGTCGTAGTTTGTTAATCTCTCTCTCTCTCTCTCTCTCTCTCTCTTGTAGACTCTTACTATTTATCTATATATTTCTCGAAATCGGATCTTAGATCTTTTTCTGTTGAAGTCTGATTTTACTTCTCTCTCTCACTCCTTTCTATCTCTCTCTCTCTCTCTCTATATATATATATATATATATCATAGTCTCTTACTATCTATCAATATATTCATCAACCTTTGATATTTTTTGTTTAAGTCTGACTTTATTTCCCCCTTTCTCTTGCTCTCTTTCTTTTTCTATCTATATATCTATCTATCTATTCGTCAAAATTGGATCTTTTTTGTCAAAATTTGGTTTCGTTTCCTCCTTTCTCTCTTTCTCTCTTTCTTTTTCTATCTATCTATCTATCTATCCCTCAAAATTTGATCATGTTTGTTGAAGTCTGGTTTCATTACCCTCTTTTTCTTGCTCTCTTTCTTTTTTTTGCCTGTTCCTATCTATCTATCTATCCAAATTAAATCTTAGAAACAAAGAAGTAAATTCACCCGGGCGGCCTAAATTCCGTCCGGAGAATTCTCATTTTTTCATCACTGTTGCTTATGAAATATTCTTATATCTTATGTAACATAATGCAAAGCTGTTAAATACCAAATTAGAATATTTGAAATTTTCAGTTTTTTATTCGCCTGTTTTTTGACTTGAAATCTTTTGGGCAATCTAAAACGTCTTTCCGATCGTCTGTCGAAATAATGCATCAGAATTTGCTGACAAATAATTTGGTCGATTTTTTGGTGGGGTTAGAATGTTAAAATATGTACACATTATACACCAGGAAAATTATTTTACATTCAAAGGAAATTACATTTTTCAGTTTGGTTCATTTTTTTTCTGTCTTGCTCGAGTTGTTCTCTGTGCTCAGAATTGAAGTTTCAGTTTCCTATAATTCGAGTCCGACACACATTTACTTAAAATGACCTTTAATGTTTGAATACATTTATTTATTTATTTTATTTTATGTATTTTTTGAAAACATTTGTCGCTTTGTTTGAACAGGAATACTTAATTCCAAATAATAAAAAATAATTGGCTTTGATTTTCTGTTTATTAAAGAATCGATATTTTTCGATGTCATTTACCCGACATTTTACTCGCATAAAAATTCTTTGATATGGAAAAGTTCAAAATTGGCAATGCCACAGCATTACTATCTGTTTATTCTTTTCCTGTCTGTCCACTAAATATGTGAGCTTATGGTGCGTCACGGAGATGGTGAAACGAAGTAAAGGAAATCTGAGTGGACAAAAACCTGATTTTGTATGAGTCCAAAAGATTCTGGAAAACGTTTTCATGTTCTCGAAAATATGTGGCTTTTCTGGGGGCATATTTCAGGGACATTATGAAAGTGTAGGTCATTGATACGGGACCACATAAAAGTCGGCCCAATAAAAAAGAGATTTATGACCCGATGAAGCATCTGCCTTCAGTTTTGTATTGCTGAACATTGTTGCTGTTAGTTCTGCCTTTTTTGTAGCACGCTTTCTTTATATCGGTATACTCTTTTGTCTATGCTATTTCTTGTTCGTTGATTTAATTTCGAATTCATAAAGGTGGCTGTTTTTAGACTGTCACCCACGTAACAAGAAAAGACATACGAAGACCGGGCATTCTTTTTATTAAGATTTATTCGTCATTTCTCGGGTTTTATGGTTCGTCGTTGACGTGAGGTTGCCTGGGCAGGTTTCCAGTAACTCATAATAATCATTAGTCGACAATTACTGCATTACTGTAGAATACACTGACTGCACCTCTGCAGAGGGGTAAGATCCCCCCTAACGGGTAAACTGGATATGACACTAAACAATCTGATGGTGAGGTTTCAGCAGTGCTGGAGTTTTGGGGAATGCAGTGTACCCCTTCATTGCCATTGCTCCCTGGTCCACTCAAGCCTGGAGTGGTAGCACCTGATAGGGCCCTGTCTATGGGTTAAATAGAACTAGCAGCATACTTACGCTAAAATGAATTGTTTGAGTAAACTGAATAGCTTGAAATAGAAATGTTTTTGACAATTAAACCGTACTTACATTTAAACAGCGTGCTTATGCTTAACTGAATTATTTGAAAAAGAACAGTTTTTCGACATTAAAACTGTATTTACACTTAACTGAAATGTTACATGTAACTGCTTGAATAGTTTGAAATAGAAATGTTTTAGATAATTAAACTGTGTACTTATGCTAAACTGAATTGTTTTAAATAGAACAGATTATTTACATAAAAATGGATCTGGTGTTAAATAAAAGATGATATGCCATAAAACCCAACAAACCAAACCAAACCAAACAATTACCGCATTAAGAAATTATTTTTAATACAATAGTTTACAGTTTTATGATATTAAATATTTCCATCGAATACGATTAATTTTTAAACAGATCTGCTTGACCTAAATATGAGACGTTAATAGATACTATCATTACAGGTGAAAGTGGACCTCAGAGTAATGACAATGACAGAATGCACCACACTCCTCAGTCATCCAAACCTAGAATCTCACCTTCAGAAAAAATTATTATCATACACAGGACACTGCTTCCTAAAAATGAGAGTTTTTCTCCTCTGCAAGAGATTCAGATAGCGTATTGAAATCACGCCCATATGGTTGAGAGCTACAAAAACCGAAATAACAAACAGAAAAAGCTCCAAAACGAAAATCAAGGACAATTTAATCGGAAATGAATAATGCTATATTTAAGGGAAATCCTTTAGTGGGAACGTAAGACACTTTCTCATTCGCTCCGAAAAAACAATCTGGATTCATATGTGTTGTTTTCGAGGTAATTACAAACAAAAACAACATTTTTTTTCTAATTTTGAATAAACATTGATCGGTCATTCTAAGGGCTTCCCTAACATCTGAAAATTTTTAAAGTAAAAATGTCTATTAGACCAGGAAATATACTATCACCAGCAATAAGTTATTTAACGCGCCTAAAGATACAATATAAAAATTAAACTAACTTTCATTGAGCAGGGAATATATTTAAAAAAATCATGGTTTGGTTTAGTTTGGCTTGATATTATGGCATATCAACCATTGTGGTTTATTTACTGCCAAATCCTGTTTTTACATATGTAGTAAATGCATGATTTGTAAACACATAATTAGATACACACAGCCAAATAATCAAACACTTCTATTTCACACAATTGAATTTAACATAAGTCATTTATCTTCACTGGGTTTAGATGTAAAATAGTTTTCTTTGACCTATAGATAGGTAACTATCAGTTACTACAAGACCGGGTCAGAGTGAACCTACGAGCGATGGCAATGAAGGAGTACTCCACTTTCCCCAAAGCTCCAGCGTTACTGAAGCCTCACTATCAGATTATTTAATGTCATATGGGGAACACAAAGATCACAGGCTTTTATAGACGAAATAGCGTTTTATTTATATTTAAAAAAATTGTAATATTTACATTAATATACTTCCGATAAGTCTTTTTGAAAAAAATTAAATAATTACGCTGTAGATAGTATTATTGAAGACTTATTATTTCATTAAGTAACCGGACATTGGCCTAGCAGTTAGAGTGTTCGCCAATGGCCCGGGAGATCTGGGTTCAATCCCAGGTCGAGTCATACCAAAGACTCAAAAAATGGTACTTGATGCCTCCTTGCTTAACACTCAGCTTTATAAGGTACGGATCAAGGGTAAAGTAGAGCAATCCTGGGAAGGAGTAGCGCCCTCCCCTACACCTTAGTGTAGTAGCTATCGAAAAGGGAGCCTTCGGGTCACCCTCGACTATGGTCACCAACTTTACTTTTTACTTATTATTTCATTGCTACGATAAGAAATAAGATTTAAAACAATAATTTCTGCTGAGATCCGATTTAGCAGACCAGAGTATATCTATATTTATGTATTTCATCCACAGACAGATTATTTCGTTGTAACATAACTTTTCAGTGTGATTAGACACCTGTGATGCTTCAAACTGGGATTGAAACCAGCCCAAGTTTACGTTAGACTTAGTATCATACTGCTCAGCCACCAATCGAACAAACATCACCTCGGGGAATTATAAGTCATTATGTAGTAGCTTTCGTTTGTTTACGTTTTCCCTTTCCGGTTACCAAAGTGCTCAATTTATTTCAAAAGCTTTACATTACGTGAGTGGCAGCCATTAATTCCTTTGCCAGAGTCATAACCCCCCGGGGAGAGCGCGCGTGAGCTCGTGCGTGTGTGTATGGACATAGATTAAACAGAGTTCAAGTCATGGACGAGGCTGAATGCATTTCACATAGCACTAATACGTTTGGGAAACGTACGAATCCAATTGTTCTTCCTTCAGACTACAGTCTAGAAGGAAAGTCCTCTATTCAAACCTGTTAAAGTCCACTAAAAAAAATTGATCCTGTGTCTCATCCTGCCGGTGGGGAGGGTTTGATAAATACATACGTTATCCTAACTTAGATATATACTCTATAATTGGTTTTGAGCACTTGTTATTTGTGTATATAGCCAACTAATAGTCTATATATACAGAGGGAGATCTTTTAAATGCATTATAAAGTCAACGCAAAACAACCACTACACTTGATTTACAGCTGAAAACTCAATGTAAAAATATGTATCTAAAAAAATTCCGCCCAAAAGTATAACAACCGAATTTACTAGTTTATAATGAAATAATATGAAATAAAAATATATTGGGCTATCATTTTTTTTTTTCAGATATTAAACATGATAACGTGTAGGAGACGTTATGGCGAACTGGCTTACGTGCTGGACAGCTGCATGCTAAGCGAGTTCGAACTCCTGTTGGGCAATTACGCCAAATCTGATAGAATTGTATGTAAATTGTTTACTTATCAAATGAGATATTTTAATGTGAAAAAAAATTTAGGTTAGAGATAATTAAATCGAAGAACCGATTTGTAGAGTGCATGAGTACTTTAAGGGTTTGTTCAAATCATTTCCGATCACACACACACAGATACTCAAATGGAGATCACTGCTAGTGAAATATATACCTTTATTGGTCCCTACAGAGCATATATACACATCCATGCATCTATCTACCAATTTATGCAATACTCTAACTGTTTATCTGGATTATTCTGAAGATTTCAGTAGAGAAAGACATTTAAAACACGATGAGTCCACCTTGAGGAAAACCGTAAAAGTCAGGAAACGTTGAGGTGACAGCTGATGAAGTGAACAGTGTCACACCCTTTTGTTCAGGAGTCTGCTTGGACGTGTGATATTTGTAAGCTTGCTGTTCTTTCAACGGCTTGGTACGTTAATCACATGACGTCTCATGAGAGATGCGGACAGGATTCACTTCCTTTCAGCTTATGTGATACCAATTGCATCGTTTGCAGTAAAATCTGCAAGTCATTTCCTGGCTTGAAAAAGCGAATGGTGGTACACAAAGCCCTTCCCTAAATCCAACCGAATAAAACAACTTTTATAGTCATCGATCTGTTTGACTGCTTTCTCTGCTACAGGGCTGGCGAAAATGCAATGGTTTTTAAATGCTATCTGAGAGAACACAGTCGACCAGTTGATGTCGATCCAGACGATGCAGGGGACTCAAGAAAGGTTAATGATCAGTGATGATGGAACAATCTCATGTATGTATCTGTATTTTGCTCCTATCTATCTATCTATCTATCTATCTATCTATCTATCTAAGTTTATTAGTTTGTTACTATTTCCGCTTTTGAGAGTATGTATGTCTCTCTATCTACATATGTATACAACTTATACAAGTTCAATTTATATGTTGCATAGCCAATGATTGAATGAAGAGATCCTAACATATTTCTTCCTGACGAGTCGAATACACCAACTGCACCTCTTCAGAGGAGTAAGACCTCCCAATGAGTGTCCTGGACACTAAACAATCTGATTGTGAGGTTACAGTAATGCTGGAGCTTTGGTGGAAGCACCCGTGGTGTAATGGTTATCGTCGTAGGAAATGGACACGGCGACACGAGTTCAAATCCTGGGCCTGACTGATTGCATTTCACATAGTACTAATAACCTTGTGAAAGATATGAATCCAAATATTCTGCCTCCTGCTATGTGTAAATAGTAGGACAGACTAGAATCTTCAGCCTTGGTTAGGCAACTAGTCTAGGAGAAGGAAAACTCTGAATTAAAACCTGTTAAACTCCGTTTAAAAATTGACCATGACTCATATCCTGCCCGAGTGGAGGGGTTGGTACTATTTACCAATTTTTACCTATTGAGGTATGAGCGTTGTATTTCGTGATGCTATGAACAAGAGAAAAGAGCTCGTTATAGAAGGCGATAAAGTCCGTTTCTTTACTAACATTGGTAGGGCTGAAGCAGGAGATTTTTTTGCGTTGTAGTTGCTATCAAATGTAGCTACCCTCATCTTCGGTGTATTTTCTCGATGCAATATATATACATATATATATATATATAGGTGTGAGTTAGCTGACTGTTGGCGAGAGCGGCCTGAAGGATCTTTTTTTTTTTGATAACTATTATAAGGTGTAACCGGCTCATTGGTCTTGTGGATATAGTATTCGTCAATGGTCCGCGAGACCTGGGTTAAATCCTTGCTTAACACTCAGCAATATAAGATGCATATCAATAGTAAAGTAGAGCAATCCAAGGAAAGGATTAGCGCCCTCCCCTACACCTCAGTTTAGCAGCTACTGAAAAGGGAGCCTTCTGGTCACCCTCGACTACCGTCGCCAACTTTACTTACTTTATACCAAGGAAGGGCGCTACACCTTTGCCTTGATTTCTCCACTTTACCCTTGATCTGCATGTTACAATGTAGAATTTTAAGCTAGGAAGCAATAAGTAACATTGATTAAACCCGCTCCTACACCTCTTTACTGCGATTGGCCAACTTTACGCACACACACACACACACATATATAT
>OY757928.1:40925974-41060974 GCA_963585895.1 Sepioteuthis lessoniana | reverse complement strand
ATTTTTTCAAGTTTATATTTGATACATGTATGTGGAGGCTTGTAAGAAAGTTTTCTCTGCGTGGTTTGGAAAGGATTTTGTCTTGTGAAAATGATTTTATCTGGTGGATCCTGTAGTGAGTCAGAACTTTTTCAATATTTTGGTAAAGTGTAGAATAATTCGACAGCCTTAGATGTTTTTTTTTCTGAGGTCGAGAAGGTGACCAACTCTACTGGACTATGAATTGCCAAACTCATCAGGAATTTTCTGAGTGCTACTCACCGAATTTGCCTCTATGGGTTTGAGCACAGACTTAGAATCCACCATTTTAGGACTACTTGACATTTTCTAATATTAGTGGTTGTATAACTCTTGGATATTAATCACCTTTCACCCTGTAAATATTTTATTTTTCATCCTCGGCGTTATGGCTCGGTTCGAACTTGTACAACATAAGTCCCTGAATGAAATTAGGATGCATATTAATCTGTGCTGCTTTCAAATTAAACACAGAGTGAAGCAATGCACAATGTGTCAGCACACCAATTACCGAGATACTACCGACGAGATCGGTTAACTTCCACGGATTAAACGGATTCGATCATGCTATATACGCGTTGCAAATTAGAACGTACCACAATACCTTACCTTCGTATACTAAAATAAATGTAGTTAGTAAAAGGAACTGTTAGGGATTACCTATCAACCATCGCGAGTGGGTTAACCCAACGGGGCAGCCAACGGATATTAATGGTGGCAAACTGTTATAAAATTCACCCAGCCCCTCGTGCACGGCCGTAAATTCAGCGCAGAAGATATTGGCAGTTCCCCGAAAATCACTGCTGTACTTTGCGCTCGCTATGATATTTACTGCTAATCTTGCATAAGCCCCATCAGCAATCAGTGACATTATCTGGAGGCAGGGACGCCTTATAAATCTTTACAATCATCAGTAACAAGTAAAAGTACCCAAAATAATAAGGGGGTGTCCTCGTGGTATAATGGTTAAAGCGAGGGACTGCGGAATCGTAATACGCGAGTTCGAACTCTAGTCGCGTTATTACGTTCACTTTCGGACAAATATCCTTGGGAAAGGTAGGAATCCCCTTATCCTCCCAGCTATGGGTTCATCTAGAAGGATGGGTTTGGCATTAAATAACCTACAAAGGTTTATATGCCATTAAACAAAGAAAAGAAAAATTGAACCCCCCCAGATATTCTGGATTATCTTATATATCTATTGTCATCGACTGACAAACTGTTTGGTTGTATCACAACACATCAGTGAGGCTACACACACGTGATGATGCAAGCTGAGCTCTAAACTCGGCAAATTTTACATCAACTTGATAACATACCTCACAGCCATCAGTAGAATTTTAGTGCATATAAAATAATTTACCTTTATTTACATTTACACCAACGGAGACGGGTGCATTCTATTCGTTAAAGGAACGTTGTATTATATATATATATATATATATATATATATAACTCTCCAACAACAATAGGATGTGACACAAGGTCATTTTTAGCGGAAAAACAGTTTGAATTTGGAGTTTTCATTCTCCTAGTCTGGTTGCCATACCAAGATTAAAGAAATCCAGACTTTCCTACTATTTACTCATATTTCTAGGGAGAATAGCTGGATTCATAACTATCCCAAACGTATTAGTGCTTTTAAAATATAGGCAATCTAGTCCAGGGTTTGAACTTGGTTCGCTATGTCCATTTCCTACACCGATCATTCTTATAACTACTGTGAAATTGCACGCAAGTTTACTCATTCTCTCCTTCTTCTCAACCCATAGCTAAGAGAGATGATTTTTTGGTTGGTTGTTTGCGTTTTACGGCATATCAACCTTTGTAGGTTATTTAACGCCAAATCCATTTTTATGCAAATAGTTCTATTTCAACCAATTCAGTTTTGCATGAGTACACAGTTTACTTGTCCAAAACCTTTCTATTTCAAGCTATTTAGTTTGTTAAAACAGTTCTAATTCAGCTGATACAGTTTAGTATAAATACAGATTTTGTTTACGGATAGTTAAATGTCAAAACAGTTCTATATTAAACAATTCAGTTTAGCATAAGCACGTAGTTTAAATGTAAGTACACAGTTTAATTGTCAAAAACATTTCTAGTTTAAACTATTCCGTTTAGTCAAACAGTTCTAATTCAAACAATTCAGTTTAACATGAGTATGCATTTAGTTCTATTTCCCCCATAGATTGAGCCCTATCAAGTACTACCATTCCGGGCCAGAGTGGACCTAAGAGCAATGACAATGAAGGGGTTCTCCGCATTCCCTAAAGCTCCAGCATCACTGGAACTCATCGGATTGTTCAGTGTCATATCCAGGACACTCACCGGGGGGTGGGGGAGTCTTTACCCCTCTGCAGAAGTGCAATCGGTGTATTCTACAGCCCGAGCCGACTGGGCAAAAGAGAGATGAGAAAAAGTATGTTTTCATATATGTAATGAACGTTGTCTCAGACTCGTCAAAGCGATACCAATTTCTGCGTGGTTAACCGTTTCGGAAATTGTAGTTCCACTCGTCTGAATAATGACAATGTCCTATCTCAGGACTGCCGATGCAAATTACACTGAATACAAGCGCTAGCTTATATGAAATACGAATAATGTTTAAAGAATAATTAAAACAGGAACCTTAATAATTTCAGATTATACTTACACGTAAAAATAACAGAAAAGACATCTTTTATAAAACATTCGTTTATATACAATTTGAAAGTTTCACGTTTTTCTATCAACTACCTGTGCTTTCCAAACAATTCTATCTGAACCAAAGACAGTACTCCTCTAGGTGCTATAACCTCGAGCCCGAGTGAACCGTGTAATAATAGAAAGGAATGGGTCCTTCACACACCCTAGTTTTCTGGGTGGGTGTTCTCGTGGTGTTATGGTTAAAGCACTGGCCTGCGGAATCGTAGTAGGCGAGTTCGAACTCCGTTCCTGCTATTACGTTCACTTTCGGACAAATACCGGAAAATTTCGGGAAAGGTATGAATCGTCTTATCCTCCCAGCTATACATTATATAGTACCACTACAGTTTTTCAAGAAGGATGGCTTTCGCATTGAATAACCAAGAAGGCTAATAAGCCATTAAACAACAATATAAACAAATAAACTAGAGTCTTACCTGCCTAGTTGCAATTTAATTTCACACAGATAACACATATTTTGGGGATATGTCTTACCCGCTTGCTGAGGAAAGTAACAATATTCTAAGCCCCGCTGAAAAGGGCTGATTTATGGTTTAGAGATATTGGCAGGAAACCCCTTTGGAGTGGAAGAACTTACCCCTCCAAATATAGGTATTCTAGGCTCGGCCAAAAACGAGATATTTACAAATAACCAAGATTTTTTACTCCGTTAAGAGTTTTTCACACGAGCGTTAGCTGTGGATTTCCTATGAAGTTTGAGTAACTGCAAGTCTCCTCAATTCTCCTGGACTTTTCTCAGTATTCTGGCCGATCTTAAAAATGTTGTTGTTTGGGTGGTTTCCACTTGCACTTTTTATCCAAATCTTCCGGTTCCTTTACCAATCCATTGAGGACTGTACCGAGTGCACCAATTACAATTGGCATCACGGTCATCTTGATTCTCCAAATGTTTTTGTTCTCAAGCCAGGTCAAGGTATTTATCTTTCTTTTTCCTTTCATTCAATTTCGCTCGCCAGGACGCTTAAGCCGACTATTCGGTTGGTTCTCTTTTTTCGTTGACTATTACCAAGTCTGGTCGTCAGACTGAGACTAGGTGATTATTATTATTATCATTACACCTTGCAATTTTTTTTTATACCAGTGTTAGTAAATGGTCTTTCACTAAAGTCTGAATGACAGCAAGTTTCCCCAATCTTCAGAATTCTTCTCAGTATTCTAGCCAATCTTATCAATGCTGTAGGTTGGATGGTCTCGATTCGTTCAGCCCCCCTTTACCTAGCGTTTTGGGACCGTTCAGAACTCACCAACAACAATAATTATCACTGTTACCTTCATGCTCCATAGCTTTTGAAAGTTCTCTGGCAATTACTCGTCTCTTTTCGTTTTCTTTGATTTTGACTCTCTGGTTGCCGGGACAGCAAAGTTCACTATTTAGCCGGGTTTTTTGAGTTTACTATTAGTTGGTCTAGTCTTTGACCGGGATTAGGTAATCTGTGCATATCTCAGAATAATAACTATTTATAATAATTATTATTATTAGTAGTAGTAATAGCAGTAGTTGTAGTCAAGGTAGTCGTAATATTTAATTTTCAGTTTTATTCTCGGTATTTTATAATCCTTCAACGGGTCTTTACTAAACACCTTGTGTGAGGGAAGCGATATTTAATGCATTTATGTTTTTGCTGCCTCATTTGGGTGATATTTTCTAATCAAATTAACAGTAATCTCTTTGAGAGATGAGCTGTTCCGCAAGGTGCAATTCTTTTGTATTTTATAAAGGCTGGGACTGTTAATTATCTTGTGAAGATGTTTATCTTGTCCTTCTTGGATCATAGCCAGTGCTCCCGCTACATCTAGTTCGGTGTTATTTTTGATGTGTAACATTTTCCCAATTTCTATTTCAAAGTCTTTGTATTTACTGACATATTTTTTGGCTAATACGTGATTAACTGTTTGCAATGACATATCAATTTGAACACATGTTTTCCTTTATAATTCCAATCTGAACTATTGCACTATATTTTTCTATTAGTACCGGACATTGGTATAATGGTTAGAGTGTTCCTCAATGTCCCGGGAGACCTTGGTTCAATCCCATGTCGAGTCATATCAAAGACTCAAAAATGGTTCTTGATGACTCCTTGCTTAACACTCAGTATTATAAGGTACGGATCAAGGTTAAAGTGGAACAATCCAGGGAAACGAGTAGCGCCCTCCCGTACCCCTTGGTGTAGTAGCTATCGAAATGGGAGCCTTCGGGTCACCCTCATCTACGGTCGTCAAATTACTTTCTACTTACTGTTTATTAGTTTGAATAACAAAATCTCTGAGAATAGTTGTTCATTTGGCTTCTGTTATTGGTTCTGATTGGTATATAAACCATTTTTCATAACACAGTGGTCAATAGTATTTACATACGTTCCAATAAATGTTATGTTTTGTTTTATTATAATTTTCTTTATAATCTACTGGTATTAGGATTGAATAATCTGAAAAAGTTGTCAATTTATTCAGTTTTTTGATCACACAATCAACATATTAAGTTTAATCCAAATTTATTTTTGCGTGATAGTTTCGGGTTAGTTGGCACTGGCTCCGTGCTGTTATAATTAACCTTTCTTTCTCCGCCTTCAGTCCAGCACTTTACAGCCATCAATTAGTCTTTACTATACCTATATCAACATTTTTGTGTTTGTTGTCTATGGAGGAGTTTTTGTTCCTTGAGGTTTTTAATTAATTTTGTCGTTGTGTACTTTTTTTTTTCTTTTGTTATTTGCTGTCTCTATTGCTTCATCTTTCATGCCTATTTGTTTTGGTGCGAGATCGCGGTGATAAGCAAATTCATTACTTTCTTTAGCAATTGTATATTATTTGTTTTGCTTCTTGTGAGTGTTTATTAAATCCAACATTAAATATATTGTAATGTCTAAGCATTTCTTTAATCCTGTTGTGGTTGTTTTATTGATCTCTTCTTATTGGATTAAGCATCTGCCACCATTTTTTCTTGACGTATAGACGTTCTATTACTGCTCTTGTGAAATGCATCCTATGGTTGCTAATTAGTTTCCTAACTTTAGTACACATCTTTTTTTTCAGCTGACATCCAGTTTATTATATTAAAGCTATTTGTCACTACTGGTATTATTAGAGTGTTCATTGCAATAGCTGAATTTTTTACATTCAATTCTGTTCTTAATAAGGATCCTATTCTCGTGAAAAATACTTTTCTTATTTTTCCTTTATAGTATGATTGATGCCATTCCCTCATTAATTCCTAAATATATTTTGGTTGTATTGTGTTCTAAATCTGTAAATTCTGTGTTTATATCAAGAGCGATAATTTTAAACTTTACTACCTACCCATTCTTAAATGTGACATTAGCACATTTATCTCGAACAAATTGCATATCTATGTCGTCACTAAATCTTTTTACAGTGCTTTGTCGACCGTCTAAATCGTCATCACTCTTTTCATATAAATTTTAATCGTCCATATAGAATTGCTGGTTTAGTTTTTTGAACTGGTTTTAAATCCATAGTCTGTGTTTTATGTTCTATGAAGAAAGTAATAAGCAATATACAAAAACAGAAGAGAAGAAAAATAATCTCTTTGGAATATTCCATTGTTGATGTTCAGATTATTAGTTTTTAGCTTGCATTTTTTATGTCATAATCTGAGCTAAGTATGCTACTTTTCCATATTAGATTTTAGGGATATTATTAGATATAGAGATACTTTAAAATGTTCAGAACTTTTAAAATAAATTAGCGGGGTGGGCTAGTAAAAAAATTTTGTTATCATTCAAAGCAATACTTAGATTTTCTGTTTTGATTGACTTGTCTCTATAATCATCTTGTTTATGAGGAGTTATTTTGTGCAGTCATAGGATTATTCTTTTGCCTCCAGCTATATTCTATGAATATGACTGTTTACCTCTTTTGAATAAATGTTATCATTTTGTATGTTATGAAATGTCCTATGATTGATCAGTGGCTTTTGAATTTGTTGTTCTCTTTGATTTTGGTAGTAAGCATATAACTACGACTATGAGCCAATCAGAAATTATGACAGGTTCTTCAATGATTTCTAAAAAAAGTTTTGTCTTAAGCTCACGTTTTGAGTATAGGAGGTGGATACAATGTTTGTTATTTTTTCTATTCCTGATGAAGTCTATTTATGTGTGCCTTTTTGTGTAT
This sequence comes from Sepioteuthis lessoniana, assembly GCA_963585895.1. Taxonomy (NCBI): domain Eukaryota; kingdom Metazoa; phylum Mollusca; class Cephalopoda; order Myopsida; family Loliginidae; genus Sepioteuthis; species Sepioteuthis lessoniana. Next base: position 41,054,110 of record OY757928.1, on the reverse strand, counting down.
TCATAATCTCTTTTATTGTCATATCTTTATATATTTGTGGCTCATTATTTTCCGATGTGTCTTTTTGATTTTCAAAATATCTAGTTTATTTACCATATGATTTCTTATGGTTGCATATACTACTCCAAAGACTTTTCAATTCTTCAATCTAATGGGTTCCCTTTAAATTTATTTTTTCTTTGCCTATTTCTCGATAGAATTTTCTTTTTGGCCATCTTGAAATATTTTGCTGTGTCCAAAGGATTTTCTTTGTTTTTCGTATCTCCAGTTACACTAAACCTTTAGTTATATTTATTGCTTCAACTTTTCTTTCATTTTTGGGATCTTATCAGTTAATTTTATCTAATAGTTTCTTTTAATCATTCTTGCTTTTCTAGTTTTCACTTTTGCATCTTTATTCATTTCACCAAGTATACATATTTCTCTTTTGTATTCCTCTATTCTTTTTCTATTTGTAATTTCCAATTGGGTTGCATAAAACTATTCTGTTAATGTATAATAGTTACCAGATGTGTATGACTGTTGCAGTAACGTATATTATTTTCTTAAAGCATGAGATTTGGTTAAAACTCTTGCCAGTCTTCTGGGCATAGTTTTCCACATTTATCTACGTCAGGTTATTTTCGTAATTTAAAAAAATACTGATGCTCTCTCTCTTATATCAGTATTAGTTACCTTGGCTTGTTCTTTGATTTTATTTTGTTTCAATTCGTCAGTTTTAATTCTATTTTCTGTGTAATCTCTGTTTTCTATTTAAGGGTGATTATTCTCTAATATGTTTTATTTATTGACTGTTGGTATAGTTTTCATACGACCATTTTTTAATTGTTTTAATGTATCAGTTATTTCATTACAACATGTGTTCATTTTCGTATGAAACTTTCCGTTGGATACCAACAACTATCAGTTCTTTGATACTTTCTTTTTCACCATCTGTTAAGTGTTGGTTTTTAATGATATAAGTTCTTACATTGGAAGATTTGTTGGAATATAAGTGTATATCTGTACATTAAGGCCCTTCTGGTCATAGATTGTAGGTTTCTGATAGTTTCATAATTGTACAAAAGAAACGAATACAGTATTTCTTTATAATCCACTTTTGACCATTTTTTCTGCGTTTTTTTTTATTAGTTGTGATGACGATTTTAGTCTTTTAGGGTTGGTATTTTTTCCAGTTGACATATCTGCCAAAGTGATTAGAGTATTTTGTACCAGTTGCTAATTTTTCAATCCATGTCTTGTTCATCTTTGAGATATGCCGTTTTTTTTTTTGTTTTTTTTTTGTCCACGGGAAGAAGTTTTAATTATTTTCTTTTAGTAGTGGCAGTTCTTGCTTCCATTTATAAAAACTTATGTTTTTTTAAAACACAAACACACGCATACACACATACACACAGACACAGACAGACACACTCACACGCATGCACACACAGAGACACACGCGCACACACGCATACATACATACTTAGACACTCACACACACAAAAGACATGAAGAAAGAACTAAAACCTAATTTATTAAAGAATATACCATTCTTAATTTTTTAAATAAAAAAAAAAGAAAATTGTTTAACTGTCCCAACGCACTCCAAGGTAACTATATTGCATACACACACACACGCAGGCGAGCACACACACACGCAGGCGAGCACACACACACACACACACACACACACACACACACACACACACACACACACACACACACACACACACACACACGAAAATATATATATATATATATATATATATATATATATATATATATATATATATAATTCGTAAATTTGAAGTAATTTAAATAATCTATCATCTTTAAGTTTTTAAATATAAAAAATAATTTTTAATTGAAATCTACATATCTTTTTCATTCATCATTCATTTAGATTAGTAAAGATACTGTTTTCTCAGTATTTAAAAAAATGTAATCAGCAATTGCATTAAACTTCAACAGCTTAAGTGAAATTAATAACAACATGAGTAAAAACAAATAAAGAAATAAAACTTAAATTTTCATCAAGTTATAATGCTAATAAAAATATAAAATATCTTTGCTTATGAATATAATTTGAATATATTTGAATATAAAAGATATATCAAATTCACGCATTAATTATTAAAAAAATCCAATATCAAAATTATTTTTAATGTTCATAAATTAATATTACATTATTACTGTTTCTTTGTCTTAAAAGACAATTATATTTCACGTTTCAAATAGCATATAATCATGAATAATGAAATAAAAAAGGGATAATGAAAAATACTTATTGAATCATTTACTTGATAACACAATTTTTCATAATAACGTAAATTTATTTTGAATTCACAATGAATAGAAGTACACATAAAATGTCTAGTATGACTCTGAATAAATATTCAAAAACAACATTATTAAAAACAAAAATAAGGAATAAAAAATTATGATTCAGATAGTAATTAAAATACTCATGCTTATGAATCAAATTTGAATGTAATATTTGAATTAGAATCTATATTAGATTTATACATTACCTTTCTAAATAAAATATTTAAAAGTATACGTTAAAATTTTATGCCATGAATGTTAAAATACATCAAATTAAAAAAAAGATCAATAATGATTTTTAATATATTTATAATAGAATTTAAAAAATTACGATGAATATTTAGATTAAAATCCAATAGGCTTAGAAACATTTCTTCTTCTTCTTATTCTTGTTCTACTTGTTGTTGTTGTTGTTGTTGTTGTTGTTCTTCTTCTTCTTCTTCTTCTTCTTCTTCTTCTTCAAGACGTGTGTATGAGAAATATTCACAACACTACAATAATATGGATTTTTCTGCGCCACCTGAACCAGGTAAAATTACATGTCTACTTAAATTGATTTATCGTATGTAAAATTGTTCTATTGTGTACAGGTTGATATAATGCAATAGACGTCGATGGTGTTTACAGCGCAACGGAATAAAACCCGGGTTACTGGTTCGGTTTAGTTCTTTGTTTAACGGTATATCAACTTTGGTGAGTTATGTAATGCCAAAGCCCGCCTTTTGGCTCGTACTATTCCACCTAAATGGTAATCATAAATCAGAGGAAGAGTCGATATTATCGAGTCTACAGCTCTGTTAAAATAAGACAGGATATCTAGAAGAATCTTAGAAGCCAAAAGAAACACGAAGTTCAGTGAAAAATCACCTATTAAAACTAGTGTGAAAAACTCGTACGGAGTAAAACAACAACAAGAACTAAAACAACAACAATGCTAATAGTATAATTACGAATAATTTAATTAATGAGAAGCAAAAGAAATAATATACGATTGCAAAGGAAAGTTATCAATTGGCTAATCACCGCGATCTCGCACTGAATCAAATAGGCATGAAAGTTAAAGCAATAGAGACAGCAAATAATACAAAGAAAAAAAAAACAGTACATAAGGATGATTTTATAAAAGAAAGAACCTGCCGAATAGTGGACTTTGCCTTTCAGGCTGACCTCAGACTAAAACTGAAACAAACCGAAAAGAGAGACAAGTATCTAGACCTTGCAAGAGAAATGAAAAAAATTATGTAACATGAAATTGATGGTGATACCAATAGTAATTAGTGCCTTTGGTACACTGACCATAGCATTGTACGGGGACAAGAGGGCATGGAAATAACAGGACGAGTGGTAATTTACTAAGCTTTTTGCTTAGATATAGCACAAGGCCCTATGAATGGGGCACCCATTGAGAACCGAACTCACTCGTGCAGGTTTGCTAGTCTATCTTGCTAACCATTACACCACCCGAGGTGCCCAATAATAACAGGACGAGTGGGGACCATTCAAACTACAGCATTGTCAAGATTGGCCAGATTACTTAGAAGAGTCCAAGAAATTTGTAGAAACTTGCAATCATTGAGACTTTAGTGGAAAACCATCAACGAAAGTTGGTGTGAAAAACTCTCAAATGAGTAAAATAATATAAAATTATAGTAATAATATATAAAAAGCAAAGAAAAACCAATTACAACGACTAGAAACAATACAAAAAACACAATGATGAACAGAACAATAGCTAGAAAACAGAAATGAAAAAAAAAAACACTGTATGTATATTTCAAGCAACAAATAAGCGAAATCTAACGCAAGAGGACTTGGACATAGCTACGACCGGTAAACCTTTAATGGGAAACTAAATCTCATCTAATCGCTGCTGAGATCAATACCATAAGAACAAACTATGTTAAAGCAAAAATACGTAAGACGCAACAATATAGCAAACATAAGTTACGTGGGGATTGAGACGAAACGATCAATCATATAACCGAATGCAGCGAATTAGTGCTAAAAGAATATGTAATTAGACACGACTAGGTTGAGAGGGTTATCCAATAGGAAATGTGCAAGAAATTGAAATTTGACCACACGAAGAAGTGGTATATGCACAACACAGGATCTATCTTAAAAATGATATACATTAGATTCTCTTGGATTTTGATATTCAGACTGATCTCCTAGTTTTTGCCAGATATCAAGTCCTAGTGATAGTCAGCAAAAAGAAAAAAAAAAGAGAAACTGCCGAATCATGGCTGATCATTGAGTAAAATTAAAAGAAAACAAAAGAGAGATAAATACCTGGACCTTGCTAAGGAACTGAAAGAGCTATGGAACATGAAAGTTACAGTGATAAAAATTATAACTGATGCACTTGAAACAATTCTCAGATGATTGTGAAGGGACTGGAAAATTTAGAAAGAAGAGGAAAGGTGGTGATCATCTACACTCAAATATAATTAAGATTGGCAATGATACTGGGACGATTTCTGGAGACATGAAGAGACTTACTGTCACTCAAACTTCAGTGAAAAACATCCTACATCCACTGGTTCCAAAAATCATGAAATAATAATAATAATGATAATGATAAATAAGCCGCGGACTGTTTGTTGTATTGACATATAGGAATGAAGAGACTATTACATATTTCTTTATAAAAAATACTTTCTCTTCTTTCTAACTCGAAGGGTCAAAATTGTAAGCTGAAAGAGAGACGGAGACGAAGGACTAGGACACAGGCTGACGGACGGCTTCAATATTGACTATATACAGAGCCCCAAATTGCTTTTTCTGCTTCTACTCCGGTGACCACTGTCTCCCTCCCCCGTTAGTGGGGCCTAGCGTAGGTTCTATTCTGACTTGGCTGCCCTTCTGACTGATCACTGCCTGACCGTTCTGTCTATTGGTGCCTACGCGTTGGCTCCCGTTTGTGATTCATTGGTCACGGCTTACACCCATGCATTACTTGCTTTCCTTTAATCACCTTGTTTACACGGGTGTATCCTGATAAACAATCGCTAATGACAGGTCTGTCGTAGGTCAATATACGAACTTATTCCCGAAGAACAGAAAGGATACTACGAGGGTACAAGAAGAACAGGGGATATACTATACATTGATCTAAACATACTTACGGAGATAAAAAGGAGGAGGAGGAAAATGTAGCTGTGTTGTGGATTGACTCCAAAAAAGGCTTTCGATATGGTCCAGCAAACCTGAATAATAGACTGTCTAAGAATGTGAGAGATATCTGACGAAGCCAAAATGTTTGTCACGGAAGCCATCAAAAATTAGAAAGTTGAATTGACCGCAGGAGGAAAAGCTTTGCTGTGGTTAAAATCCAATGAGATATCTTCAAAGAAGATGCGCTTTCACCATTACCATATGTAATAGTAAAGATGACACTCAATCTCATACTAAGAAAATATGCACAGGGACTACGAGCTTACTAGGGCCCAAAAACATTGATCATTTAATGTACATGGACGATTTCACACTGCAAAAAATGAAAAAAAAAGAGACTCTAATAAAAACAATAAAGATATACTCAGCATGTAGGAATAGACTTTGGCATCGAAAAATGTTCCTGCTAATAATGAGAAGCGGAAAAAGACAGATAACGAAGGAATAGAACGGCCAAATCAAGAAAGAAATTGAACGCTAGGAGAAAAGGTAACTTACATGTAATTTGGAATTTTGGAATCGGGCGTCTTCAAAAATAATTAGAGATAGGAAAAATTATGAATTAGAAAAAAGAGTAGCAGATGATAGAGAAAACTTCTCAAAAGCAAGGTCTGCAGCAGGAATCTCATCAAGGGGATAAATATCTGATATGTCCCTCATGTAAGATACTCGGAACCATTTTTAAATGGATGAGAGAAGATCGTCAAGAAATTGACTAGAAGACCAGAAAGCTAATGACGAGGACTGAGGCCTTACATCCGATAGATGACATGTATTACATGTGTCAAAAAAAGAAGGAGGAACAGGACTAGCTAGCATTCAAGATAGCTTAAATGATTCAATACGAGGACTCGAGAACTATTTTAAAATGAGCCAAAAAAGACGATTTACAGCGACCAGAAACACCAGATGCAAGTGTGACGGCGCCTAAAATATTCATCCTAGGACGGAAGTTTATTTTTCGCACTTGTGAAGTCGAGGCAGTTTGGCACTTGATACCTCGCAAAATAAGTCCCAGTTAAGATTCCTTCTTTGGGCACATGGGAACTGGTAGATAATGTGGGGGTTAATTTGGGGCTAGACTGACCGCCGCTCGCAAGGGATTTCCAAATTTCACGTTACACCCACCCACCAGGCCACTTGGTCTTCCTACCACCCCCAGGACAATGGAAGATATGGGCCTCTAGGTTAAGATTAGATATTATTATTTGTAGTCGGCAATTCCAATTTCCCGTGGAATATTTTTAAAGGCGAGTAGGACATTTAGCGAGAATGAATTGAAGCGAATGAAGCTGAAAAGAAATATGCAAGTGAAGGCAACTCGATAAGCAAACAACACAACGAATAAGTTTCGACACGAGGGGACATTTAAAATATAACAAGGTTTTTAATACATGCAGCACAAACTACTATCTAAGGTGCCAGCTATATTACCAGCAGACAATATCAAATACAAATGTCTCTCTTCTTCTTTTTCTTTTCTTTCTACTTTTCTATCTTTTTTCTTGAACCTTGAAAAAGTGGCAAAGTCCATTCATATGTTTAGAGTTTATGAAATGAATCTTCTCATTCCATTTCTCTTCTTTTCTTAATGCATATAATTCTCTATATGCTTCTTTCTTTACATTGAGAGGGGGAAAATACAATTGCAATACTTAGGAAGGGTGGAAGGAGAAAACGGTTTTAAGGTTTACTTAGCTTCTTCAACAGGTTTCTTCGCAGAGTATTTTCTTTTACGGGCTGGTGGGATTCTGTAGAGCTCGGCTTGCAGGCATCTGTTATCTCCTATCCAAGAACTCTATTTCTGTTTCTTCGCCCTGGATTTTGGCATGAGATTCGCACGTCCTTTCATGGCGACCTCCGTCCTAAAAACTGAATTCTTTATTCCTATTTCCTCTGACGAAAAAGAATACTACTTCCGGCTTTAGGGTTCTGGCCAATCATTTCCCTCTTTCTTCTTCCTCCACCCCCTCTATTCATGCTATTCATTCGGACTATTATACGGACCTCTATATCCCATTCTCTATCCATCCGGTTGGTGTAATGGAGTGCAGATAGCTTGACCTACATTCTAATTGGGTTCGTTACTTCGGCCGCGTGGGGTTGACCTTCATTCATCTTTCTTTTAACGGTCAATCTTTGAGGCCTGTTAATTCAAACCCATAAGGGTAGGGGGAATTTCTTATTTCTGTTCTCTCAGTGTCAAACCAAGTGACTCAAGATAAACATCAGCAGGAAAAATATAACTAGGCAACAGAAGTGTGAAGAAAAACAACTGCATTGATATTTCAAGCGACAAACAAGCAAAATCTCATACGAGAAAACTTGACATGGCTAAAAAATGTAATGCTACAAATATAGAAAGATAGAAATAGAATCACAAGGAATTGTGCAAGCAATTGGAATTTCATCTTAGTATCAAATGTTATACGCACAATCTAGAATCGGTCCTAGGGAATGAGATGCATACAATTCTCTGAGATTTTGAGATACAAACAGATCGCCTAATCCCGACCAGAAACTAGATCTACTAAAAAAAACAGAAAAAAAAAGATTAACCTGTTGTCCCGGCCGAACACAGAATAAAATTCAAAGAAAATGAAAAAACAAACAAGTTCTTGGACCTTGCCAGAGAACTATAAAAACTATGGAAAATAAAGATGGCGATGATACTGATTGTTACTGATTTGCTTTGAACGTTCATCAAAGGCTTAGTAAGTGGGCGCGGATTCTTTGAAAATCAGAGATCAAGCAGAGACTATCCAAACTACAATATTGTTAACATTGGTCAGTTTCAAGTATTTCTATTTAATAGGTATAGTTTTCAAATCAATCTTTTTTACTCATAGACGGAACATAGCTTTTATAATTAAGATTGAGTTGGTTTGGCTTGGTTTCTTTATCTAATGGCACATCAACCTTCGTAGGTTATTTAATATTAAAAGCTATCCCAAAAGAATGGGGTGGTATTGTTTAACCTTTAGATAAAGGAAAAAAAGAGGTTCATAACTTTCCCTCGGAACGTTAATGTTATAGAGCGACTACAGTTCGAACTTGCTTACTAGAATGTCACAGTCATACACGTAAGTCACTACGATAGTTTACAAAAAAAGCTGGCAGCCGAAAGAAAGATAAATTAACAGAGTTTTTAATCTCTCCCATATTATTATTACTCCGCGGAGATTACTTGAATGTAATGGCAACGATAGTGGATGGTGATTTACTCACATCCAGTCCCCTAAAACTGAAGAATCATCCTTGAATGTTGTTTAATATCATTCCCAGGATACCCTATTTTTTGATTGAATCTTAAACCTCAAACTGGATGCAGTAGGCACATTCTAGGCCAAGCCAGAAAAGAAATTAAATGAACCAATTGCCTTTATCATTTCACTCTTTCTCAGTTCTTTACCCCAGGGTTAGCTGCTGGTCTTTCACTTGTATGTGAGTGGCATCAATTCTCTTGAAGTCTCCAGAACACTCCTGGGTATTGTGGCCGATCTTTACAATGATGTGGTCTGGGAGATCTCCAGTCTCTTTTCCCAGCCTTTTAGGACTGTTACAAGTGCATCAACTATTATTAATATCCCCGGCACCTTCACGTTCCACGTTTATTAGTTCTCTGGCAGGGTCCAAGTACTTGTCTATCGTTTTGCTTTCTTTTCTTTCTTTTTATTTTACTGTGTGGTTCACTTGAACAGATGCCATGTATTTTCCTTGTTAATTAATACTAAGTTTAGTCTTCTGGTTGGCATTAGATAATCGTTTCTATCTCATAATCCAAGAGGATTTTATGTTTCTCATTACATAGAATGGATTTTGCTTTATGCATGTATCATTTGGTGGTATTGTAAAATTCATGTCTTTTTCTCGATTCCCAGTGGATCACATTTCCTGCTCAATTGTGCCTTGTCTTGTACTCAGGTTGTATTCTTCTTCTTCTTCTTCTTCTTCTTCTTCTTCTTCTTCTTCTTCTTCTTCTTCTTCTTCTTCTTATTATTATTATTATTATTATTATTATTATTATTATGTTTCTATAATCCACATGAATGACTAATAAACACAATACAACTGTAGTAGGCAATATACCCCCCCACATGAAACAGGTAAAATTACTTGTCTCCTTAACTGGATTTATCGAATGTAAAATTTACTCCACTGTGTACAGCCTGATTTATTTGCTATCGATGTCGATTCGCGTTTGGAACAGAACAAAATATAAATGAAAAAAAAAAAAAAATTAAACAGAAAGAAGTTAAAACAAATGAGAAAATTGTGATTTAAACAAGCCAAAAATGTATTTTCTGTTGTGCAAGTGCTCTCTGTTTTCATTTTCTTTTTTTTTTTTTTTTTCATTATCATTTTTTTTTTAATTTTTTTTTTTTAGTTTTCAAGGCAAACAGAATGTATACACCGAAGGGAATGTTGTTTTAGGTTTTGCTTTGAGGAATGGATTTCGTTCTTTTATTTTAATGATATTCGATACGCGTCTTTTGCCTTGGGAACTTGAACATTAATCAATAATGATTTCCAAAAAAAGAAGGAACCTTGGAAGAATTTTAAGGATTTGGCTTCTGGGAATTATGGTGTACAGGCCTTATGATAGATTGGCTTTTTCGCAAGAATTCCTCAGAAAATTTTGCTGCTATTATTATTATTATTATTATTATTATTATTATTATGTCTCTTGTGTCTCCAAATACCAAAAGGAAGTTCAAGCAGTCTTGCCTCGGATATTAAACAAGAAACAAAAATGAGCTCAAAAGGAAATAGATATGCAGAGGTATTCGATAAACATGGTTTTGTCTGATACAAGACTGTTAATACTAATACGTCAAAAAAGTTTGGAAATGTATTAAGAATACATTGAGGAACTGATCATCTCAATAATATCTACATAGAACAGATTTTATAATTAAGACTGAGTTGGTTTGGTTTGGTTTCGTTGTTTAATGGAACATCAACCTTCGTAGGTTATTTAATATTAAAAGCTATCCCAAAAGAATAGGGGTAGTATTATTTAACCTTTAGATAAAGGAAAAAAAGAGGTTCATAACTTTCCCTCGGAACGTTAATGTTATAGAGCGACTACAGTTCGAACTTGCTTACTAGAATGTCACAGTCATACACGTAAGTCACTACAATAGTTTACAAAAAACCCGGCAGCCGAAAGAAAAATTAATTAACAGAGTTTTTAATCTCTTCCACATTTACCAACACCTCCGCTCAGGCAGGATATGACACAAGGTCAATTTTTAACAGGTTTGAAAATCAGAGTTTTCCTTCGACTAGACTACTTGCCTCACCAAGACTGAAGAACCTAGTCTGTCCTACAATTTACCCATAGCTGGAGGGAGAATAATTGGATTCATATCATTCCCAAGGGTACTAGAGCTATGTTAATTCAATCAGTCTCGTGACAGAATTTGAACTCGTGTCACCGTGTCCATTTCCTACGATGGCAACCATTACACCACAGGCATCTCCACAGTTTTAAATCTCTTCCAGTGGTTTAAGTGTAACAAGATCTGCGTTAAATATCAGCTCGGAGTAGTCTTGTTGAACTCCTCATCAAAGTCTTGCCAAACTCACCACCCGAGCCAGAAGTGGTTGCTGAGTGTTCCGTGAACAATATATATATATATATATATATATATATATATATATATATATATATATATATATATATATATATATATACGATATTATTCAATCCAGTAATTCCGGAATTGGGAATAATTCCAAGCAGGACCAATAAAATGGAATATTAAATTTAAATAGTCCCGGTCAAGAATTCAATGTTTTATCTTAATATGACCAATCATTGTTTTTTAAGAGAATATATATTTTGCACATTTAGTGATTTGGCCTCTTTTTCTGTTTTGGTGGTTGGGGTCCAAGGAGACAAACGCTCACAAAAAAAAAAACAAAAAAAAAACGGAGAACAATGAACTCATAAAAATACTAAGGAATTCCTGTGTCTTGGTGAATGAAGAAATCAGCATACCTATTATATCGGTATTTCATTGCTTCCTGCTTCAATCTCTCCAGAGACTTAACAGAGAGAATGAAGCCACAGAGATCTTAACACATGAGTCGAGTTGTGTCGTTGTGGTTTTTTTTTAATCTCCATCCAACGATTGATACTTAAGATCAAAACTGTCATTGGTGACTCCGCAAATTTCCATCGGGAGGAATTTACTAGTTTACACTTTAAAGCCCTTTATTACAGGAGAATAAATTCGACCGATCGTGAAGACCAGTTGCCGGATAACAAACACCGAGCAGAATGCCTGATTGGGTGGTATGGCCGTTTCTGTCAAGTTGTTTGAATACCACCCGGATCATTTAAATGAACGAACGATTTCACTTTGACCAAAAATATACGAATCTTTTCACTGTCTTTAACTATGCATCCAATCATATATTCTGAAACTAAACATCGTGCGATCTAGGTTTAGCTATGTGCATTATTTACTAGACAAGCAGTGAAGAAGCACTTAGAACGCAGAATGTGGTGATCTGCGACTCAAATAAAAAAAAAAAACCTGTTGCCTAATATTTGTGATTTCTTCAATGCATACAAAACCCATCCTTCCCCTTAAAAAGTAATTTAAGAACCAAAGTTGCAATTGCATTCATAGTTTACTTCTCATTTTCCCATGTAAATTTTATCAAACACCGGTAAATTAGATATGGTTTCTTATTTGATATTCAATAAATATATTTGGGGATGAACGAAAATAAAATTTCATTACAAGGAGTGTATCAAGTAAAAGATTGAGAAGACCTGCTCTAAGAGAACTCCAAAACTCAGGTCTTACAATTAATCTAAAACCTTAAACACTTTGTGCTTTGTGGAATTATCAATATTTTAAGAGTAAATATATTACTGATATTCACAATCAATCAATATAGGAATATATTTTATATTCAGTAACCCCAGTTGGCTGGGTTAGTAGAATACATTAACTACATTTCTGCAGAGGGGTAAGAGCCTCTAACAAGTAATCTGGATATGATACTAAAAACCATTTGATAGTGAAGCTCAAATTCTAGAGCTTTGCCATATTTGGAGTGTCTCCCATTACTCCCAAGTCCACTCTGAGCCGGAATTGTAGAACCTGTTACGGTTCCATGTATTGGTCAAATAGAAATATCTAAAATATCTGAACTGTGTGCAAACAAATATATGTTGTCAAATGAAATTATTTCAGTTAAATATTGATAATTGTAACCATTTAACAGTGTGAAAAATTGAATTATTAATATCACAACGCAGAAGTTCGAATCATTTGAATGCAAAGGAATAAATAATGTTAAATAGAATTATTACTTCGTAAAAAAGGAAAATGTAGATCTGTATTCTTGCCCTTGAGGTCATACTAATTCTGCGGGCACGTATTTCTAATCCTCTTTGGAATGTAACGATACCCCACTTCGACCCCCACACACGTTAACTTTCTTCTAACCATTCACTACTTGGCCGGCCGGTGATCAACTAGTGGCCCCGAGGTGGGTAACGCACATTTCTTGCCACCACAAGAATACGATCGAAGGGGCCGGAGAAAATAGAAGGACAAACGAACAAACACGAACAATGCTTGGGGTTAACTCAGAGCAGAAGGAGAGTATGCAACTCTACATTTCCCATAGCATATATGGACTAACGCTAGCATGGATTACTAGCGAAAATTCCACAAAGCAACTGGAATGTCGACATCTCTTGACTCGATCTTCTTTCACTGGACCCTATCTTCTCTGCTACTGTCTCACCGCTCCGGTGTCCGGTGTCAACTCCCCTGTCCATGGTTCCACGCCAACCGCCTGTCAGCTCCTTTCTCCAACTAACTCTCTTTCGTGTCCCCTTACCACTTCCGGATACGGCGAGATTTCAGGTCCAAAAACCCTTTGTCTTGTTTCGCGCCAAAACAGAGAAAGGAATCGTCTGCTTGGCGGGCCACCTATATAGTGTTACAGGAAGACGTGGCCTGGAGGTGACCGTTTCCTCTGTAAAGAGTACGGATGTAACTTGCAAGACACATTTCGGTCAATTGGCCGAGAAATTGCAATGACTAGTTCATTTGGTGTCATCTACTGGTCGCTTAGTTGTAGAGTTTCGTCACTGCAATCGGTGGTCACTTGTTCGATCTCCAACTGTGGAGATCACGGTATACACTGCTGATGAAACCTAATAAGGTCGAAACAGCTGTCCAGTGCTTCCGTATGTCGTTCGTAAAAGTTCACCGGATTTTCTGGTCATGGTAATTCAATTCACAATATAATTCCTCTGCTTAAAAAAGGAAAACGAAGAACTATCAGTGTTATATAGCAATACTTAAAAATCTTTCCGCTATGTGCAAACAAATGAGCTCGTTAAAAATGTTATCAACAAAATATTCGTTTACAAATTATGTAATTGATATATATTAATATATATCTATAAGCAGCACTTGGTTTGGTTTGGTTTGGTTTGCATAAGTATACAGTTTAGACGTTAAAAACAGTTCTATTTCGAGCAATTCAGTTCAGCACTAGTACGCAGTTCTAATGTTAAAACAATTCTATTTTAAACAATTCAGTTTAGCATAAATACGCAGTTTAAATGTAAAAATCAGTATAGTAAAAGAAGCACGGTTTAGTTCTATTTAACCCATAGATAGGACCCTTATCAGGTGCTAACACTCCGGCCCAGAGTGGACCTGGGAGCGATGGCAATGAACGGGTATTTCACATTCCCTAAAGCTCCAGGATTGCTGGAACCTCACCATCAGATTGTTTAGTGTCATATCCAGGACACTCGTTTGGGGTGGGGTCTTACCCCCTCTGCAGAGAAGCAGTCGGCGTATTCTACAGCCCCAGCAGACTGGGCAAACAGGATTTGGTGTTAAATTACAAACAAGAGTTCGTATGCCGCAAATTTATAACCAACAATGCCCTTTAAATTCAGTAGCAGTATTTTAGGGGTTGATATGATGATGTACAGGGTGTCTTAAAATAGAAATCAACCATTGATGTCGTAATGATTTATAACTAACATACTAGCAAAGGCAATCATTTGGTACACATCCTGTAAAAAATGCATCCTTTGAGCCAGAGACATCAAACGAATGATTTTAATTGGTATTATATTAGCTTCCAGGACATGTAATAATTTTTGAGTTTCTTGTCACTGTAATATATCATGATTATATCAATTGGTACATCTATTTTATGACAGTTTTAAATGATTTTGTTTCCTTGTAAGTAGTGAGTCTAAATATCTTGCCTCTCTTAATGAAGGCATTGTGATCAAAGATCAATAGTTGTTATATCATATTATTTTCAAATTTGAAATAAAAAAAGAACGCAGTATTATTATTACAGTTTTTATTAGCAGACACGTGGCTCCCATGTATATTGAGACACCCTATAGTTAACTATTCTCTGTACATTATTTCAAACAGATCTCTTTAATCCATACGTGGGTCGATGAAAAAGTTCTATGCTTCACTCAAATTTTAGATTTGCCTTATACTTTTCAACTTAGCAAAGGAATCACCTATTCGGAAATTAAGACAGAATTTTTTTCTATTTTTATGAGAAGTAATATGTTACCGCAACAATAATGTTCAACTATGGCTCTTCTTTCGTAGTGAGCCTTAGACATTTTAATGGACTCGTATAGATGAGACTAACAGGTATCACCACACCGAGTCAGATTGGACCAGATATTAGTAACAACAAAAGATGACTCTACTCTCCCCAAAGCCCAAGAAGATACGTTTTATCATGAGCTGCAATTTAGTATCATTCCAATGAAATATAGATTTAATTTGATTAATGCATTTAATAAGGAAATAATGTATATAGAGGGGGTTTCCGTGGTATAGTGGTTAATGTGGTTGATTGCGATATCTTAGAAAGCGAGTTCGAACTCCAGTCACGTTATTTCACTAACTTTATGGAAACGTATGAACAAGTTCAAAATTAATTTGTACCAATACTGCTTTTCTATGGCTGTGGTATTAAATACGCCAAGAAGGCTGATATGCCATAAAACAAAGAAAACAAACCAAGTTATGTAAAATAGAATTAATATATGTAATACAGAAATAATGCATCTTATACAGAAATACAGACACATGGAAAGCTTTTCTCTCCTGAATATAAGCAATTAGAGTTTTCGCCATCAACCTAGAGCCTAATTGAACATTGTGGCCGATTTTCAACGCAATGATGACAACGCAATCAAATCTTATCTAGCTTTATATTACCTCTGACAAAGAGAAGTATCGTCTAACATCTTAGTGAAAGTCTCTTTATTTGAAATTCCAGCAGGATGATAGTTCAGCTTCGAAGGTCTCAGTTGCTGTCATTGTATTTGGGGTCTTTTGATGTTTGTTCTAAAGTAATTGTTAAGTAACGGAACATTCAGAGTGGGAATGAAACGATCAATGTCAATTATATTACTTTGAAAATATCTTGCCAGCACTTGATCTAGCGCTGCCCTCAGGCAATGAGTTAAGAGAGTTATTCCTCAGTACAGTTCCCCAGACACTAGTGAATAAATAGTTCAAATTGTTTAGTGATTATAATCAAGTCTGCACTTAAACGGTGTCAATTTACCCAAGACAACTATTATTGGTAGAAACCTAAAAATACCTCGTATTCGTAAACTTCTAACGGGAGAAATAAATGTTAAAAAGCATTTGAACGAGATAATTCTTTGTTGTTTAATGGCATATTAAACTTTTCGGGTTATTTAATGTTAATTAGATCCTTTTTTTAGAAGGAGAATAGTGGTACTATTTAACCCATAGATAGGGGGATAAGGGGTTCATACCTTCGTTAGGATATTTGTCAAAAAGTGAAGGTAATAGCACGACTTGAGTTCGAACTCGCGTACTACGATTCCGCAGACCGAGGCGTAAACCATTACACAGTTTTTCTTTTTCTTGTTGATTATCATAAGGTCTGGCCGTCTGGCCAGGATTAGGTGAACTGTTTGTATCTCAGATAATCCCTGAGAATATTGTGCGCTTCATTCTCAAGGACAAATTCTGGGTTGCGCATATATCATTTATTTGTAATAAATATTAATATTTTGCTCATTAGAGAGATTTTCACATCAGCGTTTGCTGATGGTTTTCGACTGGTGTCCGTGTGACAGCAAGTCTTTTCACATCTCCAAGTCTCTTCTTAGTATTCCGGTCGATCCCAACAATGCTTTAATTTGTTTGGTCTCCATTCGTCCGCTTATTTCCATGTCCTCTGGTCCCCGTACAATGCATTGGTGAGTGTACCAAAAGCAACGATTACAACTGGTATCACCGTCACTTTCATATTCCATAGTTTTTTTCTGGTCTTTTGCAAATTCTAGGTACTTATCTCTCTTTTCTCCTTCTTTCAGTCTTACTCTGTGGACAGCCAGGACAGCAAAGACTGCAATTTGGCAACTTGTTTTTCAAACTATCGTTAGCTGGTGGTCTTTTATTGGAGTCTGAGTGACAGCAAGTTCCCTCTGGTTTCCAGGACTCTTCTAGGAATTTTAGCTGACTATATCGAAGTTTGTGGTTTGTATAATCTCAATTCCTCCTCTGATTTCCAGTTACTCAAGAATCTTTTCAATCATTTTGCAGACTGTTCAAAGCGCATCAACTACAATTAGTATCAACATAATCCTCATTTTTCACCTTGTTTTATTTCACAGTCAAGATCTAAATATTTGTCGATTTTTTCGCTTTCTTTTACTTTTACTCTATGCTCCGGTGATTTTTTTCTTGGTAATTAACACTACGTCTGCTGTTTTGACCGAAATACGGTGATCCGTTTGTATCTTAAAATATCAGATAGTTTTATGTGTCTCATTCTCGGTCCTTATTCTAGTTCGTCTATCCACCATTTCGTAGTATAATCAAATTTTAATCTCTTGTACAATTCGAAGTGGATCACATTGACCATGTAATTGCAAAAATGAGTGATTTTAGCGTTAAATAACTCATGCGTTGACAAGCGACTAAATCAACCAACCAATCCACCAACCTACTATTCTAAATTATTGTGAATATTCTTACAAATATGAAGAAGATAAGAGTAAAACTAGCTTCGGTATGTAATAATTAAATTGTTTGAAAACAACCAAGAAAAATAAATATTCGGATTAAACTCAATGTATGAAAGATTTACAGGAAAACAAAACACAAGAGATACTTTTTGCATACGAAACTAACGTTGTATAAGTATAAGCATATCCTTAAAATCCAACCAATATCAGTGGATTTATACCAATGTCATATTAAAAAAATAGCTTGTATAATACAATATATATATATATATATATATATATATATATATATATATATATATATATCATTGACTTTTATAATACAATCTAATATATTGCATATATTTACTGACCCCATCCGTCACTAATTGAATGAGATAGAAAGTCATTTTACGAGGAGTAAAGCTAGTTTAAATTCTGATTTTTTTTCTTTTTTTAGACTGATTTTCTCAGCTTATTTAAAGAAGCTAATCTGCCCAACTAATTGCCAATATCTTAATGATAAAATATGGATCCGTGTCGTTCCCTTATGCTTTAGCGTGAAGTGAAACGCTAACATGTTCTTCCAGGAATTGAACTTGGTTCGCTGCTTCAATTCTCTACAATGATAAATGTTATACTGGGCGCACTTCCATGTAGATGTTTGGTTGAAACGATACAATTTTCAGCAATTTCATTTCGGGGTTGATTGTTCTGCTCCGAAATCTTTTTCAAGATATTTGCACTCTCCAAAGTATTCTACCTCTCTTTGAGATGAGTCTCATATGCTCGGAAATGTTCTGGGTTGTGCAATACTATTATTTTATTTTTTGCGAGTTTTTCACTCTAGTTTTAACTTGTGGATTTTCAATAGCGTCTGAGTGACATCTCCCGGACTCTTCTACATATTTTTGTCGATTTTAACCTGGTTGTGGTTTGGATGGTGTAAATCTTTCTCATCTAAAGTTTCTTCCATCTCTTTTCCAGGCCTTTGATGGCGGTTCCAGGTGCACCAACTACAAACTGATATCACTATCACTTTCATAAATAGTATTTTTGTCAGTTCTCTGGCAAGATCAATTTATTTGTTAAGATTTTCGGTTTCTTTTATTTTCTCTCTATAGAGCTCTAGAACAATAAGATCCAATAGATGAATAACTCTTTTCTAGTTAATAAATTCAAGGTCTAGTCTTCTGGCCGTTTATATCACAAAGAACCAGAAACTTTAAGCATCCCATTTCCAAGGAAATTCTTTAATGGAGAATATACCATTTGTCGTTTTTAATCCCTTGCACAATTCCTGTTGAATCACCTTTCCTACCCAGTCATTTTTAGTCTTGTATTGCTTTCGTTACAGTTTACTCTATCGCCACATAATTTGTATCTGTTATTATTCTGCCTATTATTAATATTTGCTTTGAAACAATTGGTTCTTATGTCATTAATCTTATTATTATTGTTGTCATTATTATTGAAACAGACGTTGTTCAATTTAAAAATAGTCTCTAAAGAACACATTCTATTAAATATGCTAATCTAATAACGAAAATCAATATTAAACTAAAACAAAACACTTTCAAATCAATATGTATGTTGAATGGCAAGAAAATAAAAACTATAAAATGAGAAAATTGAGGATGAACAGTAATTCAATTGATAAAATCGAAAGTGTAATTATTTTATCACCCAATGTCTATGTAAATTTTAAACACACACACACACACACACACACACACACACACACAGACACACACACACACACACACACACACACACAAAGGCTAATGATAAGAATGAACAAACACGATCAGCATTGAAAAAGGAAATATCGACATGAGACTGTAATGGAATAAATCAAATGATAATTTGAATAAATTGATAAACAAATAACTAAATCGAAAAATTTTAAGCAGATTAAAATAGAAGAAAGAGATTTAAGATATTTGCAATATCTTTAATTCTGTGGTGGAAATATTACAATCTTTTCTTAGAACGCATGTGCTGAAGCAAGCGCGTCACAGGTTAAGATATCAAGTGTGTGATTGCAGCTGGTTATAATAGGGATAAGACAATTCCTTATAATAGAGACTGAATTGGTGAATGCAGATTTGTCACTCAAGGTTTACAGTATTACTCGACAAGTAAAATCTTAAAGACTTCAGGAATTTTACGAAGAATCATTATATGGCACTCTAAGGAGATTTGTTTTTTTACCTGTGTATTTTGGATGAATTTTTCTGTATCATTTTATCTAAGGAAAAAAGAAAAACATTCAGCATTTTTCAATTTTACGAAAGATTGTTTTCAACATTATTTAATTTTACAAAAGATTGTTTTCAACATTATTTGGTTTTACGAAAGATTGTTTTCAACATTATTTAGTTTTACGATAGATTGTTTTCAACATTATTTAGTTTTACGATAGATTGTTTTCAACATTACTTAGTTTTACTAATGATTGTTTTCGACATTATTTACTTTTACGAAAGATTGTTTTCAACATTATTTAGTTATACGAAAGATAGTTTTCCACATTATTCAATTTTATGTAAGATTGTTTTCCACATTATTCAATTTTACGTAAGATTGTTTTCCACATTATTCAATTTTACGTAAGATTGTTTTCAACATTTTTCCATTTTACGAAAGATTGTTTTCAACATTATTTACTTTTACGAAAGATTGTTTTCAACATTATTCAATTTTACGAAAGATTGTTTTCAACATTATTTAGTTTTACGAAAGATTGTTTTCAACAATATTTTGTTTTACGAAAGATTGTTTTCAACATTATTCAATTTTACAAAAGATTGTTTTCAACATCATTTAGTTTTACGATAGATTGTTTTCAACATTATTCACTTTTACGAAAGACTGTTTCCAACATTATTATTTTTACGAAAGATTGTTTTCAACGTTATTTAGTTTCATGAAAGATTGTTTTCAACATTATTTAGTTTTACGAAAGATTGTTTCCAACATTATTTAGTTTTACGAAAGATTGTTTTCAACATTACAATTTTACGAAAGATTGTTTTCAACATTATTTATTTTTACGGAAGATCGTTTTCAACATTACAATTTTACGAAAGATTGTTTTCAACATTATTTATTTTTACGGAAGATTGTTTTCAACATTACAATTTTACGAAAGATTGTTTTCAACATTATTTAGTTTTACGAAAGATTGTTTACAACATTATTTAGTTTTACGAAAGATTGTTTCCAACATTATTTAGTTTTACGGAAGATTGTTTTCAACATTACAATTTTACGAAAGATTGTTTCCAACATTATTTACTTTTACGGAAGATTGTTTTCAACATTACAATTTTACGAAAGATTGTTTTCAACATTATTCAGTTTTACGATAGATTGTTTTCAACAAATTATTTAGTTTTACGAAAGACTATTTTCAACATTATTTAATTTTACGAAAGATTGTTTTCAACTTTATCTAGTTTTTCGAAAAATTCTTTTCAACATTATCTAGTTTTACGAAAACGAAAGCATTTTTATGCATTAATGCATTTTACAAAATAAAAAAAAATGACCTAATTTTCAAAAAATATTTTTCCAATATTTCATTTTAAGAAAAAAAAAAAGGAAATTTCAGCATAATTTCATTGGTCTGAAAATCTTTTTCTATCTTTTTCAATTTCGCCCAAAAAAAAAAAAATTAAATAATTTGACTATATAACTGTTTTATAGTTCTGGTTAAAGATGTACCAACAAATTCCATTTGTTATCTTTAAATGAGAATACTTACTGTTGTAATGTGCAAGGTTAACACTAGTCAGTTGCTAATGAAGCTCCCAAGTTATTCTCAGCGAGAGACTTATATCGACTCTCTTACACTCGGGCAAATTAGGTAGATTAATTTGCCAAATCTCTACATCTACCTGAAATGTATGGGTCTTATGCTCTTAGAAGGTCTTGTACTTCTAGTGATTGTTTCATTTTCGGGGTTGCTTTGCTCTCCTTGTCTCACCAGTATTTCTTTCTCTCGGAGATCTAGATCTGTACCGCACTGAGCTGTAATCAAGATCTCTCATTACTTATATTTATCCGTGTTTTCTAACTCACCCTGTCCCACTTGATCATGCATTGTTTCATCTTCTGACATTTCATTCATTAAAGGTTGTTCCAATAAATCATTAACGGAAGGAATCATCGAGATTTCTTCCTCATTTTGCTCTTCATTTCGCTCTGGGGCCTTATTCGATTTGCATTGTCTAATATACATTTCCCCTTTTCTCTACTTATTATAGCTGTATTGTGGCCTTTTTGCATGATAAATTCTGCCCCTTCTGGATTTTATTCTTTTTTCTTTTAGTACCACACTTTTTCATCTTTAGTGGAGCTCTAATTTGCCCTCGCAGCCTTGGTAGAAAAACTTCTTTCTTTTTCTTTTTGCTGAGAACATGTTTTCAGTTCCATTTTTACGGTCTGCACCATTCTTTCTGCCAGCCCATTTAAACGAGGGTGATATGGCGTCGTGTTATACGGTTTAAACCCTATTTTTTCCAACCGTAATAAAAATTCTGGTGCATTCTCGAATACTGGGGTTTTTGGTATGCCGTTTCTGGAAAATATGACCCATAGAATCCGTTTTATAATAGAACTTTTGTTTTCTGGCTCACATGTTACATAAGGCCAGCCTGATATCAATAAGATTCACATTCCAGTAATGTAAGGCGCCTCTGGTGGTGTAAGGGTTAGCAAGCTCGACTAGCAAACCTACACGAGTGAGTTCGAGGCTCATTGTGTGCCCCTTTCATATGGCCTTGTGCCACATCTAAGCAAAAAGCTTAGTAAATTACCACATTCCAGAAATGTATGCATGATTCATATGCAAACGACTCCATGGCTCCACGTCTCTGTGCCATGAATGTAAAGTAGTTTGCGTTAAATTCCTTTATTCTTTACATTTTTTGTAACTCTTTATAAATTCTTCGACATCTTGTGAATATCCCGGCCATCGTGCTTCTAATTTTATCCTTTTTATGTGGCCACTACTCCAGTGTACATCATCATGTACGCTTTCTATCACCAATTTTCATTGTGTTTCTGGGAGAATTATCAGATTCCCATTACAAATCCTTCTATGTTCTATCGTTAACTTATGTCTTATTTCTTTGTAGGGTTTCTCCGTTCTGGAGCAATTTCACCATATGGTTTTTCTTATTCTCGATGTTATCCTACTTTGTACTGGATCATGTCTAGTTTCTGCCACCATTCTATCTAAAGACAAAACATCAGTCTCAACCCAATGTAAAAAATTATCTTCAAATTCTTCTTTTGTTTTATCACTCCTGGTGAAAACGCAATCTTGATGGTGCATCTACGCGTAGAATTGGATTTCCTTTGACATATTCTATATCAAAGTCGAATGCCATTAATCTTATTGCCCATCTTAGTATTATCGATGTCGTGACTTTGGTAGTTCTTTTATTGGATTGAATATAATCTCTAATGGTCTGTGATCACTTCTCAAAAGAGCTCTAGTGGTTGTTCACACAATGGCCGAGGCTTCTTTCTCTGTATTTGAATAATTAAATTCAGCGTTCGTTAGTCTTCTTGATAATTATGTTATCGGAAGTCCTTCTTTTAATGATATTCCAGATATTGAATGTTCACTTGCATCTGTTGTTAACGTTGTGTCCTTTTACAGATCAAAACATTTCTCTCCTACTTTTTTTGGCATAATTACTTTTAATTTATCAAAGGTTATTTGTTGTTTCTGATCAGATAATTTTTTCTTAAATTTTCAAATCGCTCAGTCAAGTCCGTATATTTTGGTACATATTGCAGGTAGAAATTCAGCAATCCCGAAAATATTCAATTTCGTTTTTCGTAACTATTCTTAGTATTTTTTCTATCAAGGTCTGGTAATATACCTACTTTGAGATAGTATAAACTAAAAATTATATTTATAACCTAAAAATGACATTTTACGACTATCATTTATGCATTTTTTCATTTATTGCCATTCCAGTTTTTGGTAAATGTAATGGTACCCAACCTACGGACTGTAATGAACTCTTCCTGTTGCTATTAATATCGGGAGAATATTCATCTCGATGATGAGTTCTCCCTAGCCTTACACTTCGGCATTCAGACTGACTTCAGCCCTTTTTTTTATCTATGTTGTATTATACTTTCGTTAATATACTTTGTTCCATGTAAACCCGAGTCCGTGTCTTTCTTCCGGACCCTTTACGAGTCTACAACAGTAAAAAAACATTTTTTATATCTTCTAGAACCTGTTCGATAGCCCTTTGAAATATAGCGCTTGCAGTTTGCATTCCATAAGGCATCCTCCTCTATTTCAGTTATCTTATTGGCGTGTTTAACGTTGTTATTTCTTTGAAGTTATCGTCTATTGGTGGAATGCCGTTTTCAGATCTATTTTTGTAAAAATGCTCATACCTGCCAGTGTATGAACTGCAACTTCAACATTATGTATAAGTTATGAGTCCGAGCAAGCTTTGTGATTTACGCCTATTTTATAATCTCCACATATTCGTATGTCTCCATTTGCCTTTCTTAAAAGGACAACGGCTGATGCTCACTTGGTACCCTCAGAGGAACATATTCCAGCAGGCACTATTCTATTAATAGTCGTAGTTTTGCTACTAGTAATGACAAAAAATGTATTGGTAATTTATGTGCCTCATAACATGTAACATTTTTAAATTCAAACTCGCTTTATATTTTTCTTAATTTTCCAGTTTTTCTATTTTTATCTCATAAATTAATTTGGTAGAATTTCTTTTAAGCACATCGTTTCCAAGAAGTTCGTGGTTCTTTTTAGAAGTCGTGAAAATTATAGGTATTACTTCAAATTTTTCTTCTAACTTCGAGGAACCTCCAAAGTACCCTGATGTTTTTTTTTTATGACCGACCAATTAAATTGGCGGAGCAGTAAACTGCTCTTTCGTAAAATTCGCTTTCCAATGCGTTCCCAGAATTTTTTTTGGTTTAAACGTTACCTCACTGCCGGTATCCATTTGCATATCCTAATCGAAGTTGATGATTTCAACCTTTAGTATAATGTCGTTTTCTTTTGTTTAAATTTTTCTACATTCTTGTTTGTTTTTTACTGAAAAAGCTTGCATATTGGTTTCGTTTTCTTCAACTCTTTCAAAGTTTTTCTTTTTGAATTTGCATACTGCTTGAAAATTATTCTTTTTTAAGCAATTTGTAAAAGTTCTCCCAAGTGCTGGGCATTTCCCCTTTTTATTTCATGTTCCCGTTCACAATATGAACATTTGAAAAAACTTTTAACATGTAAGTGTCGGTGAATATTCGTTCGATAGATTGACTTTTATGGAGGTGCCCGTGGTGTAATGATTATCGTCATAGGAAATGGACACGGCGACACGAGTTCAAATCCTGGACGAGGCTAATTGCATTTTCACATAGCACTAATACACTTGGGAAAGGTATGAATCCAATTATTCTCCCTCCAGCTATGGGTAAATAGTTGGACATAACTGGGTTCTTCAGCCTTGGTCGTAGTTTTGCTACAAGTAATGACAAAAAATGTATTGGTAATTTATGTGCCTCATAACATGTAACATTTTTAATTTCAAACTCGCTTTATATATTTTTTTAATTTTCCAGTTTTTCTATTTTTATCTCATTAATTAATTTGGTAGAATTTCTTTTAAGCACATCGTTTCCAAGAAGTTCGTGGTTCTTTTTACAAGTCGTGAAAATTATAGGTATTACTTCAATTTGGTGAGGCAACTAGTCTAGGAGAAGGAAAACTCTGAATTCAAACCTGTTAAACTCCTCTAAAAAAATGACCTTGTGTCATTTCCTGCCCAAGCGGAGAGGTTGGTAAATATGGATAGATTGACTTTTATCATGGTTGTATTACTGTATTAATTCTTGTTGCGGTATAAAGTCAATGCAGGTATCTAAAGACATACTTCCTATGCGTAGTTATTCCATTATTCTATGTCGGTGCGATTCTTTGAACATACCTTCAATTAACCTTAACTGAATTAAGTCTTATTCAGTCGTCTATTCTTCTTGTCCAAGTTTTTCAAACTCACAATATCTACTCGCTTTTCGTAGACGATGTTGATATTTTATGATTGGTTCATCAACTTCTTGTTTTATCGACATTCTTTCTGCCACGATCAACCTTTCCTTGGACCTCATATTTCTTCATATGATTTGACTCACTTTTTCTAAAGACAGGTCTTCCAGGTTTATTGGATACGCCACAGTAGATACTTTCATCATTACCTCGCATCCAGCAAGTAGCCAAAAAGAGATCCGTAATCTCATTTTCTGATCCCTTTTCTTTGTCGTCTTTCAGATTTTTGATTATTACTCTCACAGCAAAACATCGTTGCCAAGTATCAACAAAATCGGGATCCACGAGAGACCATTGGTATCCTATCGGCGATGCCATTCTTGTGATGCGCAAGGTTAGCACTAATCAGTCGTTAACCCAGCTCCTTTGTTTCCTCTGAAAAATACAAAGAAGAGCATAAAGTTCTGCAGTTTTGAGTTGGGAGTGGTCATGACTTATCTATATTTTCTAAGGGGCCCTAGCTAGCCACATTCGCTGACTCATTCATCAATACAATGTATAAGCAACCATCATTCACCAAGCACGCTGCGTCCACCAAAAGTGGTACTTTGGTGAAAAGATCCATTTAAAACCCTGAATGAAATGTATGATTTTATTTACAAAGATGATTTTTATTCACAAGGATTTGATGGAGATTTGAGAAAAAAAAACAATAGAGAAAAGGAAACGATAGATAACATACCCCTTTGGTTGCTCTCTCATGACCCCTTTTACGATATGGAGGCCGACGGTTTTCCGGTGTACGAGAACGCCGAAAACAAGCCAAACCTAATCTAAGAGGGAGGTGGGGTCTAATCTAATGGGATAATAGATAAAAGCAGGGTCGAGAGAGGTGAGGAAAAGTAATATGAATTTATTCTGATTGTGTTTTCACATCTTCAGAAAAAGTGGGCAGGAGTAAGAGTTGGTTTTAAAATATATGGATAAGGTTGATCTTGAGGCTAACAACGAGGTGACGGGAATGGTGACTCTCTACATACTGCTAACTAGGGATTAGAGGACAACAAAACGTACTTACCCAGGATGTGGTCCCGAAGGACCCGGACCGTAGTTACCATGCGCAGGGAGAAAAGGAAAGGGTGGCTCCAACATTGCCCTCTTTTGTACGATCAGGCGCGCAGCATTCATTCATCTTTTGTGGAATTTTACGCGATCCAAGTGTTTTCTTTCGCATCTGATGTTGACCCTAAGCTGATGCTTAAAGAAAAATATCAGCTCACCATGAGAAAAGTTTGCATCGTCATACAATCCTTTCCTTCGCGTCGTCCAAATGACCATTCTGGTTACAGTTTGGACCGCAAGAAACACTACACGCTTCTCACACTGAAACGAAGGTATAAAGTTGTTTTTGACGTAACCAACATCGAGTAGCACGAGCTGGTTAGGTTCGATGCAAGTGGTTCACTCCCGACGAAATCCCAGAACGGGCGAACTCGCTTGAAGTGATAGAAGGCGTGCTCAACCTTTTCCTCTAAGCCAATGCCGGAGCGAGGACAATCGGGCATGTCTGCCAGGCCCACTTTAAAGTTCAAGCCGAGATTGGAATAGGTGAAGAAGCCCGAACCTGGCGCCCAATTCCAAAGGGAGCGTATCTCCTCCGTCTTCCAGTCGTGCCGCTATCTGAGAGGGTGTGAAGCGGAGCACACCACTCGTTCCCGATGCAGTTATTTCTGAGGCCAGGAAAGGTTACTGGACCCAAGATGGTTATGGAGGACCGCTCGGCATTCGCGGACAAACGGTGCTTCACCCATCGGCCTAGTTCGATCTTCAATCTTTGGGTCTGACGAGGTGAGGGAATGTATCGCTCACCTTTCGTCTCCACACTTCGCCGCCCGACAAGGATCAGCCCAAGTAAGCAAATCTTTCAGTGAGCTAGTGGCTCTCCAGATGAGGCATACCTAAACCTCCATTGCATGTACGCTGAATGCAGGCCTGTCTTCGGACCATCGGCCTTCGACTTCCCCATACCAATCTGGTGAGAGATCGGTGAAGCACCAGCCGACGAACCTCAGGCAGAGGAAGTACAGACAATCGGTAAATGATCAAGGAGAAGATGTACGTGGCGCACGCCTCCACCCTCCTATCTTGGCCTGTATTTCCGATCAATTTCGCTCCAGTTGGAGGTCGGGCTCGAGCCATACCCCGAGGATGCGGACGGGTCCGTCGCTCCAGCGAAAGAGCCCAGGCAGGGTAATTGTTACCCGTTCAGGTACCGAGCAGCAAACCTTCGCTTTTGTCTAAATTGACCTTGCCACCTGCTATTTGTTCGTACTCGGTAACCGCCTTCTTCATAGCTTTTATATCCTGGCAGTCGGACACAAAGACGGTGATACATAACGTTTTCTTTTTTTTTTTTCAATTCAATTCTTTCTCAAAAGTAAAGCATTCCTACATAGTAAATCGTTGTAGAAATAAGTACATCAAAACAACTGTTTTTCACCTATTCTTCATTTTTAAAGATACGTTCTCGATAAGAATCCTCTTAAAAGACGTTATGTTGAAGTCATTCTTTTAACTTACTATTCAAGTCAACCACATTTTGTTTGTTTTGTTTAATGGCACATCAGCATCCGAGTGTAAAAATCCTTGTAGGAGAACATCGCGAATACACATTCATCCCTACCTGGAGGAATAAGTTTCATCCTATTTACCCAACCCCACCGCTCGGGCAGGATATGAGACAAGGTCAGTTTTTAAGCGGAGTTTAACAGGTTTGAATTCAGAGTTTTCCCTCTCCTAGACTAGTTACTTCATCAAGGCTGAAGAACCTAGTCTGTCCGACAATTTACCCATAGCTGGAGGGAGAATAATTGGATTCATACCTTTCCCAAGGGTATTAGTGCTATGTGAAATACAACCAGTCTCGTCCAGGATTTGAACTCGTGTAACCGTGTCCATTTCCTACGACGATAACCCTTACACCACGGGCAGAGTTTCATGCCTTTCCCGAAGGTATTAGTCTGAAAGTGAATGTAATAGTGCAACGGGAGTTGGAACTTGCTTGATTCATTGCCTTACCACAGCACACTATACACGCTAATCATTATGCCATTGTCTTCACCGTTAAAAATATTTTAGCTATGCTCTAAAATATTTATTCTTTTATTAAGGAGTGTTAAATTTTTGGTAATTTCAAGTTATCAATAAAAAACAAAGATGAACAAGTTGAAGTTGTCTCTTGATCCCGTTAATGAAAGAGCAGATAATGGCGTTGTTAAAAAATCCACTCAAATTTTTTCTGGATGTTAGAAGTTCTTTTCGGACGAGTATCATATCCAGAAATATGTGAGATGGTTTTTATTCATTCGATTAAGTAAAGATTCAGTCTCTCAACCGGCTCATTGGCCGAGTGTTCGCCAATGGTCCTGGAGACCGGGGTTCAATATCAGGTCAAGTTATACCAAAGACTTTAAAGATGGTGGTTTTTACCTCCTTGCTTAACACTCTGCATTATAAGGTACGTATGAAGGGTAAACAGGAGCAATCCAGGGAAAGGAGAAGCGCCCTCCCCTACACCTCGGTGTAGTAGCTACTAAAAAAGGAGCCTTCGGATCCCCCCCGACAACTGTCGCCAACTTTTTTAAAAATTATAAATTATAGTTATCCTATGTCTTAGACTATTAGAGGCATCTCAAAGAGAGCTTGGAAATTTTGGAGAGTGCATATATTTTAATAATGCCTTCAGACCATGACTATCAATCCCAAAATTAAAATGTTAAAGTAACTGACCGATTCGTTTTCTCAGCTGCTCAGCCACATGAATCACCAGTGAAGTATGGGAAGAGTCTCTCTTAAGCTACAAAATAAAAATCTCCTTTTCTTGACGCCTGAAACTCAACTTAGGGTCTCAGTTATTTGTTGGCTTGCAACCAGGCATCCATCATTGCCACGCAATTTATTTGGCTGAGCTAAAGAACATTTCATGTACATTGTTAAATTCTTATCGACACGTCTAAATCTTACAAAATATATTTTAATATATAATCTATTTCTATTATATCTTCTTAGAGGTGTGATTAAATTCATTTTGTATAGATTCTAACGTCTAATGCACTTAAATGTAACAGCTAACTTATTCGGATATATTTCTAGATAAGAAATTAGCTCAAGGCAAAAATTTATTAAAGCAGAACTCAATTTCTTAGTGTAGAATAAAGTGAGTTGATATTTCATAAAAGTTTCAGAATGGAAACCACATTCGAGGTTCAGTTTGCTCCAGGTAAATGGAAGAGTCTCACAATGTCAATTCAAGCTCAAACAATAGATATGTAACGCATGATAGATACAGTTATTTCAATTAGATGCATGGCTCATAGCGATGTGTTGCAAGTTTTGTGAGTTTGATCTACTCACACGCGTGAGATTATGGTGAACGAGTGCCATGTTTAAATACAGATTGTTAGAAAGGGAATACGACAGTCTTTTTGATAGCTTCTTTTCCAGCTATTCTGTAACCAATTAAAACAGAAGTTGTAGACAGTTTGATCTGTCCCTCATACTTACTTCTTATTCATCACAGTCAACCCTTATCAAGGCAGTTGGGCCAAGAATAGTAAGATCCCTCCGAATAGGGTAAATTGGATAGGAGACAATATCACCCGGTGTTAAGGCTTCAGTGGAGTAGCTCTGGAAGATGAGACATTTTTTCTTTTCCATTAATCCCAGATCCAATTTGGATGTTGTAGTGATAGTACTTGTTAGAATCCCATGTATGGGCGTACCTGTTGGGGGGTTCAATAAATGGATCAACTTGATATGTTTTGGATAATACTCAAAATGATTTGACATGTATTGATACATTGTTTCTTAAAACATAGATCTTCCAATTAATTATAAAGGTTTTATCAACTAGTTAATATTCAAAAGCCATTATCCTCCTTAACTTTAATTACTTATAATTTGATAATTATAATTATAATATTTGATAATTATAATAATAATTTGTTGGCACACTTTCATGGTTTCACGTATTTCTATCCAACGTTTAAACAGATTTGTTTTACTCACAAATGGGATGTTAACAGGAATTAGTTCACTAGTTCAGTGTAGACAGGTGAGTGATGACAATAAAACGGTACTCAGTTGGATGCGCCGTGGTGTAATGGCTATCGTCGTTGGAAATGAACACGGCGATACGAGTTCAAATCCCGGATGAGACTGTTTGCATTTCCAATAGCGCTAATACTCTTGAGAAAGGGATGAATCCAAATATTCTCCCTCCAGCTTTGGGTAAATAATAGGGTAAAGTGGGTTCTTGAGTGGTGGTTAGACAACCAGTCTTGGAGAAGGAGAAATTCGAAGTCACACCTGCTAAATTCCGTAAAAAAATTGACCTGCGATAAATCCTGCTTATGCGGAGGGGCTGGGTGAATACATACTCCACACTCCTCTGCGTTCAAGAAGGAGATTCTCACCAAACTATCATAGAGTGACACAAGAAAAGATCTAATATAGAGGTGAATGTATTAAGTAATTAATTATTCTTCCTTAAGAGGATCAGGAAAAGTCTCGGTGGCGTAGTAGATATGCGAATTCGAATTGTAGTCACGCTATTTCGTTCCCTTTCGGACTACTAACTTCGAGAAAGTTATCAACTCCCTAATTCTTTCAAGCTCTGGGTTTACTTGTATGACTCCTGTCCTTCTATAAAAAAGGGCTTGACAATTATTAATACAAGAAGGTTGATATACCATTAAAGAAATAAGCAAAACTGTCAATGGCTCCAACAGTACGCCGATTGCTACCTCTGAAGAGAGGTCAGCACCCTCAGAGTATAACGCTAAACTTTATCTACCGGTAAAGCTCTATTATTAGAATGCTGGGGAGTATGGAACCACATCTTAATTGCTATTATTTCCCGGTACATTCGAAGCAATCGATTTAGTCAAGGGTCATACCCAGGAAACATCTTTGGGTAGGATTTTTTGTCTCCAGAGGATGCAGTTGGCGTCTTCTACGCTCCGCTGACCGGGCCAAAAGCATAATGACGGTCGGCTGCAATTCAATACTCCAAAAATGCATGGTGTATGGGTGAATATAGAAAATAAAAAAAAGATGCGTCGTATGTTCTTCTGTGGACATAATAATCCATGTTAACTGTCTGAATGTAAATTTGGGAAAAATATTAAAATTTTCTGTCAAACAGATAACGTCTTTTGGGGCCTCAATATAGCTGGTGGGTCTTTGTTTGGCCTTACTTTCTAAATCGTTGACTGACGTCGTTCCGCTCTCGTTGGACACAACTCCTTTTTTCTTTCCATATGTTATCAGCTATTTCCATTTGCTGCATGCCCTCGACAAACAAGATGGAGGAACTTTTATGAGTTAATCAGTTAACAGGAAAAGAAAGCCAGGCCTTCTACTTCGGCATATAGAACTGTAAGGAAGAAGAGTATAGCGTCTGTGTCTAATCAAAGGAAACTATCAAAATGACAACGCCCAAATTGTCCATACGTCACACATCAGTTATTATCAGTTAACTGAGAAGCTATGGAGATCTTGCATTCACTCTATGACGTGCATATGTCACAAACATGGTGTCAACCTGAGACTAGCAGCGTTTGTGTTGTTACCAAAGTCATCACTTCTGTTAAAAAAGTTGAATTAATTTTTATGCCAATCTTAATTTGAATTGACACGAATAAGCTCGATTCTAACAGCACGTATAGTTTTTTTAAAGTTTCACCTCGTATTCATTTATTTATTGAATTTATTTAGTTTTGTCTAAACGAGAGTCATGGTCACGTGTTAGCAGTCGAGGCGGGAAGACAAGCTTGATTGCCATCGATACACAACTTTACTCTAAATTCTTATCTGATTTCAGACGTGAAAACTGTTTGACCTGTGCTACACTTAAAAAGATTTTGTTTCCTATCTGATAGAATAATTTCAATTCTATTTCAGTTACTGTTACAAGAACTTCATTTTTCATTCTTGTGGAGTTTTAGGAATTTTCCATTTCATTCTGTAAAATTTTTGTTGTCTCTTTCTTCAGCAACTTTCTTCTTTCTTTTGTCTCCATGATTCACTTTTCGTATACATCATTCTTTTGTCGCTTTGTCGATATCTTTATAGTTTTTTTTTCTTTTTTGTTTTTCAATTCCCACTTTCATATATTCTTTCTTTGATTGTTTTCTTTTTCTTATACTGCTGGAATTCTTTCTTTACAATCTTTAGAAATTTCTTTCCATTTTCCGGCTTTCTTTCTTTTCCAGCCTTCGTGTATTTCAAATATAAACATTGAAAAAAATCCT
Source organism: Sepioteuthis lessoniana (assembly GCA_963585895.1). Classification (NCBI taxonomy): domain Eukaryota; kingdom Metazoa; phylum Mollusca; class Cephalopoda; order Myopsida; family Loliginidae; genus Sepioteuthis; species Sepioteuthis lessoniana. The sequence continues at coordinate 41,021,235 of OY757928.1, read as the reverse complement.
ATTTCTTCTCGATCTTTCTCCGTTTGTCATCTTCTAACTTTTTTCGACTGCATCTTTTTTAGAAAAACGTTTATTTTCAATTCTCTTCTCTTTTATTCTAGTGCTTTTTTTCTTGTTCTTCCTTGTTTTCTTTTTTCTTTTTTGCTACTTTCTTTCTTTTATAATATTTTATTTATCTTTTTTGTATATCTATTTCTTTCATCTTCACATTCTTTCTCTCTCTTTTTATCCCTTTTTCCTTGTGTCTGTCTTTATTTTCTCTCTTTAAAGTTTTATATTTTCTCCTCTCTCTCTCTCTCTCTCTCTCTCTCTCGCATAAAACCTTTATGATCTGTTATATTTTCGCTTTCAAGCTTTATTTACTCCTTTTCTCTCATACAAGCTTTATTATCCCTTTTCTTTTCTCTTTCAAGGATTATCTTATTTCTTTAAAGCTTTTTATTGTCTCTTATTTATCATCACTTTTCTTCTAACATTCAAACTTTATATTCTCTCATTTTCTCTCTTACAAGCTTAATTTTGTCTCTTCTTCTCTCTTTAAAGTTTTACTTTTTCTCTTTTTCTCTGTGTCAAGCTTTATTTTCTTTCATTAAAATTTTTCTTTGATAGAAGCTTCATTATGTCTTTATTTATCGCTTTCAAGCTTCATATTCTCTCTTTTTCTCTTTAAAAAAATTTATAATCCCTCTCCTTCTATCTTTAAAATTGTACTTTATTTCTTTTTCTATGTATCGAGCTTTTTTTTTCTCTCTTTAAAGCTTTATGTTCTCCTTTTTTCCGCATGCAAGCTTTATTACCTATTTTCTTCGGTCTTTTAGAATTTTTTTTTCGTTTTATCTGTCTTATAAGCTTCAGTATCTCACTCGTTCTCGCTTTAAGTTTTATTTTTCTCTTTTTCCTTCTGCCAACTTTTTTATTCTGACTCTTTAAAACTGTAAATTCTTTCTTTTTTTCAATTATGAGTTTTATTATATCTCTTCTTCTCTGTTTAAAGTTTGACTTTGTTTTTTTCTTTGTGTGATGCCTAATTTTCTCTCATTAAAACTTTATGTCTCTTTTTCTATCTTATAAGCTTTATTGTCTCTTTTCTTCTCTCTTTGAAGTTTTACTTTATATTTTTTCTTTGACGGAAGCATTACTCTCCTTCTTTAAACCTTTCTATTCTCTCTTTTTCTTCATACTTGCTTTATCTTTTTTCTTTTGTCATTCAAGATTTACATTCTCTCTCTTTCTTTCTTAGAAGCTTTATTATCTTTCTTCTTCTCTCTTTAAAATTTCACTTCATCCTTTTGTCTTTGTGTCACACTTTTTCTTTTTTTAAAAGCTTTGTGTTTTTTTTTTCTTTTTCTCTTATATAAACATTTTATCTCTCTTTTTCTCTCTTTCAAAATTTATTTGTTATTTTTCTCTTTGTCTAGCTAAATTTTCTCTGTTTTTTCTTTTTTAAACTCTGTTATCTACCTTTCTCTTTCTGTCGATGTTTTTAATCATTTTTTTCTTTCAGCTATATTTGTTTTCTTTTTCTTTTATACAAGTTTTATTATCTCGCTTCTTCTCAATTTCACACTTTAGTATCCTTCTTTTTCTTTTTTCCCGTTATATCAATTTTTTTTTCTTTCAATCCATATTTTATCTGGTTTTATCGCTTTCAAGTTTTGTTTATTCTCTTTTTTCAAAGCTTTTTTCTCACTCTCTTAAACATTGTTTTTTCTTTCCTTTTCTTACTTTCAAGCTATATTTTATCTTTATTTTCTTAATTTTAAGTTTTGCTAATTCTCTTTTTCTTTCCTTCAAGTTTTATTTTCTCGCTTTTTCAAACTTTATTTTCTCTTCTTTTCTTTTCTTTCTATGAATTTCTTTATCTGATCTCTTTTTTCTCCTATCAAGCTTTTTTTAAAAGGTATATTTTCTCTCTTTTCTCTTTTACAATCTTTGTTATTTCATTTTTTCTCTCTTTCGAGCTTTTTTTTTTTCTGTCTCTTTCTTTTATGCTGTTTTGTCACTTCTCTTTTAAAAACTTATTACCTTTCATCTTCTCTCTTTTAAGCTTTTTTTTCTGTTTTTCTTTTTTTCGAGCTCTATTTATTCCCCCCTTTTTTTTAGATGCTTTAATTTTTTTTCCTCTTTCAGGTATTATTATCTCATATTTTTCCTTCTTTCAGAATTTCTTTTCACTTTCTCTCTCTCTAGTTCTCTCTTTCATTCTTCCTGTCTCTGTCTCTCTTCGTGCCTAATTTCATATTTCTTCAGTTAGCTTTTCTCTCTTTCAGGCTTTATTTTCTTTCTTTTCTCTCTCTCTCTCTCTCTCTCTCTCTCTCCCTCTCTGTTGGACTCCCTAAATAATGGTCTCGCCTTCCTCTATAAATGCACATCAATGGAGTGTCAGAGGAGTTGACGAGACCCACGTGACACAGTCAAGTGTAATACCACTTGCGTAGTAGACAGATAGTCACAACCCCATTGGATTCTCAGCTTCCTATAAACTAACTACTGTTTAAACAGGTTCACTTTTATCTTTTTCCTTTACTTGAATATATATGTTTTTCTGTCAGCCTTTTTGTGCTCTCCCTGTCTTTCTTTTGCTGCATCACAACATTCTTCTTCTTCTTCTTCTTCTTCTTCTTCTTCTTCTTCTTCTTCTTCTTCTTCTTCTTCTTCTTCTTCTTCTTCTTCTTCATTCCTTTTATTTTTAGGAAAAATCAACGGTCTTCGGAGAAATCGATCCACAACACTACAGATTCTGACAATCTGTCAATTTATCGAAGGAAATTGTGCAACAATTTTTAGATTTCTTTAGATTTTCAACAATTTTTAGATTTCTCCATGGCATTTGATTCCATACACAGAGAAAAGATGGAGCGAAAAACTCTTGCATATGGTCTCCACAAAGAACCTGTTTAAAAAATAAAGATGCTTTATAGAAATACGTAAGTAAAGGTTCACTCTCCTGATGGAGACAAATACATCTACATTGTTGCTGGAGATTTACAAAGAGATATATAAGCACTATATTCGTTTATAATCTGCCTAGACTACACACTTCGAACTTCAATAGATCTAATAAAAGAAAATGGCTTTACGCGAGAAAAAAATTAAAAAAGGAGACGATATCTTGCTGAACCTTTAACGGACGCAGAATATGCCGAGGATATAGCGCTTCTAGCAAATAAACAAGATCAAGCTCCCGGCTAAGGGTAGATGTATTGGATAGGGCATTGGCTTCCTAGTGAAGGCAATCAAAATAGAGTACACGAGTTTAAACGAGATCGAACCATCTCCACTTTTGAAATTAGTAAACAAGTTCACGTACGTCGGCAGCAGTGTTTCATCTACTGAAAAGGATTCCAATAAATGCCCAGTGAAGGTATGGGCTGGTATTGATAGGCTATCGATCATGGGGACATCTGCTCTATCCAATAAATAAAATGTTATTTTTTTCAAGCTGTGGATGTCAGTACCACCGTAGGGATGCACCACATGGATGCTAACAAAACTCATTGAGAGACAAAAGCTAGATGAGTATTATACAATACTACTATAAGCTATTTTCAATAAATCCTAGAAGCAACGGCCCATGAAACAACAGCTGTACAGCTTCTTACCTCCCATCAAACAAACATTCCAAGTAAAACAAGCAAGACATACGGAACTCTGCTGGAGAAGCATGGACGTACTCATTAGTGACGTTTTTTTGTGGATCCCAACACATTGATGTGCTTGTGTTGGCTAACCAGAAATGACTTATCTACATCAGCTGTGTGCAGAAACGTGATATAGTCTGAAAGATTTGCCGGGATCACTGAATGATAGGGACAGATGGAGAGAGAGAGAGACAGAGAGAGAGACAGAGAGAGAGAAAAGTGAGAGAGAATGAGAAAAAAAGAGAGAGAGAGAGAGAAAGATATATATATATAGAGAGAGAGAGAGAGAAAGGGAGAGAAAGGGAGAGAAAGAATGAGAGAGAAAGAGAAAAAGAGAGAGAGGGAGAGAAAGAGAGACACTTGCGCTGTCAGTGCAACTCGATGATAATGATTACCTTTTAATTTCTCTGTTTCCTTTCCTGTCTTTAATTCTTCTTTTTATTTTTTACTCTTTTTTGTAATTTAATTTATGCCCTCCTTTTTCTCTCTTTCATTTTTCATTTTGATTCGTATCGTGTCTTGTTTTTCTTTGTTTTGTAGTTAATTTCTTCAGTGTTATCTTTATTTTCTTGATTCTATCCTTCCTTCCTTCCTTCCTTACTTTTTTTTGTAAACACGTTCTTTTTTTTTTCTTTCTTTTATTCTTTTTTTCTTTTTTTCTTTCTTTCTTTGCAATAGACTTCTCTTTTCAATTTTTAGAACTTTTTTATCCATTTTTGTTTTCGCTTTCCTTCTTTTTATTTATTTACTCTTAGGTTTTCTTTCCTTTTTTGGTCTCTTTCTTTTTGTATTTCCAAAATTTCTTGAATTTTTCACTTTTTCTCTTTTTTCTTTTATTCTTTGAGTAGACTAGGGACAATACACTCTACAAAAATTGAACGCCTTTGCAAATTAAGTTATCAATAGATAGTGAATGTGTTTACGCGCGGATATTTTTAGTGGTTTCTTGAAAATTGTAGTTTATTAAGAGGGAAGAGAAAATGATTTTTCTGCCTTGGTTTGATATATATTTGTGGTTAGTCAGTTAGCATGAGAATTAAGCGTCGGACAGTGAAGATTTTTTTAAAATTTAAGATAAGCTGTCCTTTCGTTTCGTTAACGAAATTACCGATTGAAACACTAATGTCAATAATACCCAGAGAATGCAGAGCTTTGCCAAGGGATTCAGAGTGTCACGCATCTTCCAAGATGGCGATGAGGGTTGAAGCAAAAGAAGCATATATTCATCAAAGAAGGCTATTTTTCTTTGATTGTTTCTCCTCATTTTCTTTGATTGGTCTACACTTGGTGTTTGGTCCTCAATAAAAATCTGCAGATGCCAACAACTAGGCTGTATATGGCTCGGTCAGCTGGAGCTGCAGAATATATCGACTTCATCTCTGCAGAAGAGTAAGACTCTCCCAACGATTGTCCCGGATATCACACTAGAGAATCTGACGATGAGGATTTAGTAAAGCTGGAGCCCAAAGTGTTCCCCAAAGTGGAATGCGGAATACCACTTTATTGCCATCGTTCACAAGTCCACTCAGACCCAGAGAGGTAGCACCTAACAGGATCCATTACATGGGTTAAATAGAACTAAACTTCGTACTTATGCTAAACTGAAGTGTTTGAAATAGAAATGTTTTGGCATTTAAACTGCGTACTTAAGCTAAACTGGATTGTTTGAAATAGAACCGTTAATATGTATAAAATAGATTTGGCATTAAATACCCTACAATAGTTGATATGCCATGAAATATTCTGTGATTGTTGGTTCAATCTCCAATGGTGGATATCATGCTGTACAATGCTGATGAGACCTAATAAGGTCAAAATGTCTGTTCAGTGGTTGCGTGTGTCGCATGCAGTGCTTGTTGGAATTAAAATAGGCTTACGACTTTTTAGAACATTTATTTTACAAAAGAAGTGGCTATTGATAACCACTATCTAGCTTGTTGACAACAATACTTATTATGATATAATACCTTACGTGGTGGACTCTGGTCTCCAAGTAAGCGAGTTCGAACTCTTTGCCAATGGTCCGGGAGACCGAGGTTGAATTCCATGTCGGGTGATACTAAAGTCTCTAAAAATTGTAATTGATACCTCTTATCTTAACATGGGGTGTCCTTGTGGTGTAATGCTTAAAGTGCTGGAGATTGGAACTGTCGCAAGCGAGTTCAAACCTCTGTCACGCTATCAGGTTCACTTTCAGAACAATACCCTTGGGAAAGTTATGAACCCCCTTATCCTCCCAGCTATGGATTAATTAATGCCATTACAGTTCTTCTAGAAGGATGAATTTGGCATTAAATGACCCAAGAAGGTTAATATGCCATTAAACAACAAAACAAACAAACTCTTTGCTTAACACTCAGCATTGTAAGGTACATATCTATGGTAAAGTCAAGCAATCCAAAGGAAAGGAGTGGCAACCTCCCCTATTTCTCGATGTAGTAGTTATTGAAAAGGTAACATTCGAGTCACCCTCGACTCTGGACGACAGCTTTACAACTTTATTTACCCAACCCCCCAGATAGAATCAATTTCAAACAATTCAGTTTAGCATAAGTATATAGTTCAATAGTAAAAAATATTCGATTTCAAGCTATTCAGTTTAGTCAAGCAGTTCTAATTAAAAGCAAATTCAGTTTAGCATAATTATAATTTTTGTTTACATACAGTTGAATATCAAAACGATTTTATTTCAACGAATTCAGCTTAGCAAACAAAAACAGTTCCACTTGAAACAATTCAGTTTAGCAAAAGGACACAGTTTATATGCCAAAACAGTTCTATTTCAAGCAAATCAATTTAGTGTAACTGCACAGTTTAGATCTATTTGACCAATAAATAGGATGTTATCAGGTGTTATCACTCATGCTCTGAGTGGACCTAGGAGCGATTGCAATGAATGTGTACTCTGCATTCCCAGCATTTCAGGAATCTCACCATCAGATTGTTTAGTTTCCTATCCAGCACATTTGTTGTGTGTGTGTGTGTGTGTGTGTATGTGTGTGGTTCTTACCCCTTTGCAGAGATGCAGTCAGTGTATTCTACAGCCTCAGCCGACTGGGCCATTATTGATCAGAAGATGGGGAGAATCTAGCAAAACAGATCAATCAGAAAACTATTTCTTCTTTTAAGGAAATATTTATCAAAAAATTATAAAAACTCACCAGAAAAAGACAAATAAAATGACTCAATGAAACAAGATTTTTGTTTATGAAAATTTGATTGCCGATTTTGTGTCATATTTATAGTCGTCTTAACGTATTTCCTTTTATTTCACGGAATATAAAGAAAATATATATCATATTAAATTTTAAAACAACTTCATAAACTTTACTGTTGGTTCTTTTGTTGCCTCAGCATATTAAAACACACAATAATTCTTGAAGTATATGTTTAATAATAAAATATCATGCTCGCTTTTCATATTGATATATTCAGTTTGGTTATTGTTTAATGTCATATCAACCCTTGTGGGTTATTCAATGACAGATCTTACTTTTTATCATATTTACCCAACCCCTCCGCTCGGGCAGGATATGACACAAGGTCAGTTTTTTTTTTAAGTGGAGTTTACCAGGTTTGAATTCAGAGTTTTCCTTCTCCTAGACTAGTTGCCTCACCAAGGCTGAAGAACCTAGTCTGCCCTACTATTTACCCATAGCTGGAGGGAGAATAACTGGATTCATACCTTTCCCAAGGGTATTAGTGCTATATGAAATGCAATCAGTCCAATTCCTGCGACGATAACCATTACACCACGGGCACCTCCTAGATCTTACTTTTTATATTTGATTTCATATGTATTTAATATATAAGAAGAAATAATTTTGGGGCTGAAGAATACACCAACAACATTTCTGTTGGTCTCCCAGCCAACGATCCTATGAGTTAGCTGTAGATAGCGAGCCGTGATGCTTTAAGACGCAATCCTGGTGGGCGACCAGTTCCTTATCCAGAAACCAATGTTCATGTGACCTGAGTATTGGCCTTTACCAGACTAGACGGATGGTCAGAGAAACCCAATCTGGTCAATCGGTTTGTCATGTCAATACCTAACACCTTTATGATAGTTGCAACGATATTCTTCAATTTAGTCTCAGGGCTGACAAGTACCCACCTATTTTATCTTAAAGGTGCAAGAAGGCGGTGACTGTGGATCAATTTCCCTGAAATGATTAATTTTGAAATAACTCAGTGCACGCAAAGGATTAATATTATATATGATTACCAGAGTTAAGTAGCATTACTCAAAACTATTTGTGGGTGTCCTCGTAGTGAATTGGTTAAAGCGCTGGCCTGCGAAACCGTAGTAAGCTAGTTCGAACTTTAGTCAGGCTATTACGTTCACTTTCAAACAAATACCTTTGGGAAAGATATGAACCCCCTTATCCTCCCAGCTATGGGTTAAATAGTACTACTACTGTTCTTTTAGGAGAATAGCTTTGGCATTAAATATCCTACAAAGATTGGTATGCTACTAAACAAATAAATCAAAACAATTTAATTTTTATTAACAAATGAGTACTAAAGTGTTTAAAAATAATGCTACCTACTAAAAATTCGCCTAAAATCACCCCTATATACATATATATATATATATATATATATATATATATAAACAGGATTTGGCATTAAATAACTCACAAGTGTTCGTATGATATTTGACCAAATAACAAAACGAAATGAAACCAAGAATATTGATTAACTTCTTGTGTGGTGATAAAGGTGTAGAAACAATTATAAATTATTGTTTCTATCGACGCGATTGACACTGAGACTCTGCATCTAGCGCTGATAACATAAAACGGGTTTAGTGTTTGTTTGCCATGAGAGCAATAACAAAAATACAGTCGAAAATTTATCAAATAAGAGCTAGAAGTTGACTTGCTCAGGCGATTGCTAGGATCAGATCTCCCTGACCATTTTTCTAGCCCGAATAAAGACTTGTGTATCACCTGAACACTTAAGAACCTGGTCACGGATGCCTCTGATATCTGGATTCCATCCTGAGGCATTACTGTCACCCCTGCCCAGTGGTCAAAAAGTAGCTCCATTCAGAGGGGGATCTTCTTCTTTGCCGTTGGCATATGCTCCAGCCTTTGTCGACAGGGCTTCATAGTAATGGGTTTCAGGAATTAGATTAAAGATCTTAAATTGAATTACCATGACCAGGAAATCCGGCAAATACTTGCGTGCGACATACGGAAGTCTGGAAATTTGTTTCGACCTTATTAGATCTCATCAGTAGCGTGTACCGTGATCTTCCCCACTGGAAATTGAACCAGCAACCACAGAGGCGAAACTCTCCCACTGAGCTACAGGTCCACATCGCACACAAACACTGCTAAATTACCTGGTCATGGCAATTGCGTGGCCAATTAACCTAATGAGTCTTGTAAGTTACATCTGTACTCTTACAGAGAACACAGTCACCTCCAGTGTATCGCTTGTTTGCAATGTGGACCAGTAGATCAGTGGTAGAGTTTAGGCTCTCTAGTCGCTGTTAAGATCAACAGTAGGAGAGATCACGGTATACGCAGCTGATGAGACCTGTCGAGGGTGACCTGAAGGCTCTCTTTTCGATAGCTACTACACCAATGTGTAGGGGAGGGCGCTACTCCTTTCCCTGGATTGCTCTACTTTACCCTTGATACGTACCTTATAATGCTGAGTATTAAGCAAGGAGGCATCAAGTACCATTTTTTGAGTCTTTGGTATGACTAGACCTGGGATTGAACCCAGGTCCCCCGGGCCATTGGCGAACACTCTAACCGCTAGGCCAATGTCCTAATAAAGTCGAAACAGCTGTTCAGTGCTCCGTATAACGCCCGTAAGTTTTTGCCGGATTTTTTTGGCCATGGTAATTCAATTTACAATATGATTCCTCTGCTTAAAAATATCTATGTTGCATTAAGATGTTTGTTAAAGCTTTTGATTTGACAATATTAGACATGATAGAATAGCAAACAAATCACCTACTTAATTGTGAACTATCAAATAATCTGTTTCTATAAAAATATCTACACTCTTGATGAGAAAAGGCTGTATTATTAAATAATTTCACCTTTCTGAGTCGATCTTTTCAGAGCAACATAGTCTATTGCATAAAAAGTAACTTTTGAATATTCTTAGGATATTAGTCTCTAAGTCGATTGAATGATAAAATTTTTGACATGCCACTTCATTCGATAAATATCCATATATTGAGAAAATAATTCCTGCTTTTAATATATCGTCCACAGCTTTCCCAGTTTCATCGACGGGTCATTATCTCTCCACCTACCTTGTGTTTGATTTTAAAGATCTATTGGACCCCGACTTTGGTCGAATCTGTATGAGTGAGTGGTCAGGTTCCCAAAGAAAAAATAATGAAACAAAAACGAATTTCGGACTAGAGACGTATGGTTGTTTTTATTGTCAACAATGTCTCTTCTAGTTTATATTTTCGGGTGTGTCGGGTGCGTGTGACATTTTGCAATATTGATTTAAATGCTGGAAGTTTTTTTAAAAATCCTACTCTCTGTCTATATAGTCGACTGCTAGCTTTTTTGGTCCTGGTAAACTGCTAATCTTTATTTACCAAAACAGAAATGAAAAACGAATGAAAAATTTATTTTCTTCAAAATAAGAACTGAGTTTAAAAATTCATGAAGACCAAAACTGAATTTACCTAGACAAAAAGCAAAATGAATGAAAAATTTGTTTTCTTCAAAATACAATGTGAGTTAAAGAAAAAATATCAAGACGGAAGCTGTATTTACACAGGTGTTTTTTACAACAAATTTCAATTAAACTATTTCAAGAAATAAAAACTTTTTTTGAGTTATAGGTAGAGTTGCTGATGAAGTAATCATTGTATATCACTAATGAGTCCTAATTGTTTGTTTTCACACCACATACCAATCTCCTTTCAATGTCTCGAGTTGAATGGTTTTCCTGGCCTTTATTTTCTATTGCCTTGTTTCCTACACAGTTTATTACATTTTATCTTTTATATTACTTTCTTTTTTAGACATTTACCCAACCCCTCCTAACAAGCAGGATTCGACATAACATTTTAAAACGGTGTTTAAGAGGTTTGAATTCGGAGTTTTCCTTCTCTTACCCTGGTTATCATACCAAGGTTAAAGCGACTAGTTCCTTCTATTATTTACCCATTGCGGAAGAGAGAATAGGGGAATCTATTCCTTTCCTAAGTAAGTTAGCGTTTTTACTTTCTTTTTTACTCACAATCTCATTCTCTTTTCACGCTCTTTTATTTCATTTCCCGCAGTTTTAATTCTTGTCTTTTTGTATTGCCACATAATCTTTTGCACGATTCCCAATGAGCCATCGATTCCATTCAGTCATGCATTACGAGCCAATTAGATATTTTCCACCTTTTGGAAAAATCCACTTATCAAGTTCATTTCTTTGTGTTAACAAAAACTAGGTTTGCTTATCTTTGAACTCTCTTTACACCTTCTTATTTCAGATAGAATTACAGAAGCTGGAGGAAACGTAAGTAGATAAAAAAAGAATTTATACTCTAGGTGAAAAAAACAAACAAACACCCAGTGAGTAGTTTTGAATTGTTGAATTTGAGAAGGCCTTTTGGTTAGACATAATTTTTCTGTAGCTATCGTTTGGTTTCCTTCATTGATAGATTGATTAATCATATCATATTTACAAACCCCTCGGGCAGGATGTGACACAAGGTCAATTTTTAAGCGAAGTTTAACAGGTTTGAATTCAGAGTTTTCCTTCTCCTAGACTAGTTGCCTTACCAAGGCTGAAGAACCTAGTCTGCCCTACTATTTACCCATAACTGGAGGGAGAATAATTGGATTCATACCTTTCCCAAGGTTATTAGTGCTATGTGAAATGCAATTGATAGATTGATTAATACCAAAGCTATCTTTGTTGAAGGACTGAAATGCTGCGATTTAACCCAGAGCAGGGGGATTAATAGTGTGAATGTGACCGTAACGGTGCAGTTGAAGTTCGAACAAACATACGACGACATTGTAGTCCAGCTTATTAGCCAGTAAGTCACGCTTTTCAAATTTTCTTCAGTATCTGTTTATCCCCCTTTTTTTAAAACTCGGACTCCCAGACAATTGTGTGTGATTTTTTAAGATGTTCTGTTTTGCTTTTTGTTCATATACCATTTGTCTCTATAGGTTTATATACCCAGTCGGCTGGGGCTGTAGTATACACCGACTGCTTTTCTGCAGAATGGTAAGACTCCCGCCAATGAGTGTCCTGTATATTACACTAAACATTCTGATGGTGAGATTCCAGTGATGCTTGCGTTTTGCGTAATTCAAGGCAATCCTTCATTGCCATTCCCCCCAGGTCCACTCTAGTCCGTAATGGTAGAACCTGATGGGGCCCTATCAGTGGGTTAAATAGAACTAACTGCATATTTACGCTAAACTGAATTGTTTCACTTAGAACTGTTTGACTAAAGTGAATAGCTGAAATAGAAATGTTTTTGACAATTAAAATGTACTTACATTTAAACAGCGTGCGAAATCTAAACTGAATTTTTTGAAATTGAACTGTTTTTTGACATTAAAAGTGTACTTACACTAAATTGAATTGTTTAATGTAGAATTCTTTTGACATTTAACTGTGCGTAAACAAAATCTGTATTTATACTAAACTGAATGCACTGCATTAGAACTGTTTTGACGATTAAACTGTGAACTCACGTTAAACTGAATTGTTTGAAATAGAACTGACGCTTTGCATAAAAAGGATTCGGCGTAAAATATCCTACAAAGGTTGATATGCCATAAACCAACCAACCAACCAACCAACCATGTGTTTACGCATAGTATATGTTTGTCTTTATGATTTTTCAAAGAAACGTTCTCATTTGAGCATATACTATTTGTCTCTAAGTGTTTATTGGTTTATTATGTATTTAGGATATTTCTAGATCTTCTGGTTTGTTCATATATCATTTGTCTCTATGTGTTTATATATTTACCAACTGCAGCTGAATGTGACAATTTTAAGCGGAGTTTAACCGGTTTGAATCCAGAGTTTTCCTTCTCCTAGACTGGTTGCCGGACCGCGGCTAAAGAAATTAGTCTGTCCGACTATTTAACCCACAGCTAGAGGGAGAATATTTGGGTTCCTATCTTTCCGAAGGAAAATAGCGCTCTGTGAAATGAAAATAGCTTTGTCAAGAATTTAAACTCGCGTCGCCATGTCGATCTCCTACGTGATATCCACCACACCACAAGCCACCTGTGTGATTAAACATCAGAGGTTTGCACAGTCCCCGTTAATTCAACTTTCCTAACCAGTCAGACCTATCATCATTATTATTAACTCCAAGAGAGCTTTTCGCACTGGCATTAACTGGTGGTATTCAACTGGAGTCTAAGTGACATTAAATCTCCTCAGTATTCTCACCGATCTTAACAATACTGTCGAGTGTATTGTCTCAGTTTCCAGTTTCATCAGTTTCCTTTCTAAACCTTTACGGACCGTTCCAAGTGTGCCAACTACAGTATGTATCACTGTCATCTTCATGTGCTACAGCTTTGTTTGCTCATTGTAAATATCCAAGAATCTGCCTGTCTTCGCTCTATGATCTTTTACTCTGTATTCCATCAGAACTACAACATCCACCAGATGGCAAGTATATTTGTCTTGTCTAGATTAGGTTAACATTTGATATCTATACGTCCCAAAGGATTTTATGCGTCTTATTTTCTAACGCAGATTCTGGTTTGTGCGCAGTCTTTTCCAAGCAGCTGTCGTGTCGATACTGCTGTATTGATGCACGACATGGACGCTAACTAAACGTATGGAGAAAAAGCTCGAATGCAACTATACAAGAATGCTGCGAACAATATTGAACAAGTCATGCAGGCAGCACCCCACAAAGCAGCAGCTGTACGGCCACCTACCACCAATCACGAAAACTATCCAAGTTAAAGGATCCAGACATGCGGGATACTGCTGCAGAAGAAGAGACGAACCCATAAGCGAAATACTCCTATGGACCCCTTCACATGGACAAGCAAAGGCAGGGCGCCCAGCTAAAACCTACATACAACATTCCTGTGCCGATACAGGATATAGCTTTGAAGACCTGCCGGGAGCGATGGAGGATAGGGAAGGGTGGTGGGAGAGGATCAGGGAGTTCCGTGCTGATAGCGCGACATGATGATGATGATGATTACTCTTTCACAATGCCAAAATTTTAGTCTCTTGCACAATACCTGCTCTTGTATTTCATCTGTGACAGTGAACTGCATTCGCTTATTAAATGGTTAACCACATAATCTACAATGCTATTTTCTCTATGTATTTTTTGTCACTTCTTGCGAGATTTTCACACCACTTTTAATAGATCGTATTTCTTTGGAGTCTACGCAGCAGCAAGTCTTCTCAGGTCCTCAAGATCCGTATTCTTACCGCTCCTAACAATGTTGAAGTCTGGATGGTTTCAATTCTCCTTCCGATTTTCAGTTCCCCTGTTGTCTTTTGCAGGTCTTTGAGGACTGTTTCCAGTGCACTAAACACAATTGCTATCACTGTTAGCTTCATGTTCCACAAACCTTTTTTTAGCTCTCTTGCAAAATACAAATATCTGCATACATTTTGGATTTTTTTCCATTTTCATTCTGTGATCCGTTGGAATATCAGAGCAACTGGATGACAAGTCTGTTATTCTTTAATTGGCACTCGGCCAGGCATTCGAATCGGGATTGGATTATCCTTTTGTATCTCTCACAGATAATTTCATGTTTAATTTCTTTGGATAGATTTTGGTTTGTGCATGCACTATTTGTAAGCTAGTTAAGTTTATTGGTTCTCTTTTGAGAGTTTTTCACACTAGAGTTAGCTGATAGTTTATCACATGAGTGTGGATGAAAATTAGTCTCCTCAAGTCTCCAGGACTCTTCACAGTATTCTGGCTGATCTCACTAATGTAGTCGTTTGTAGTTGTCCTCTTGTTTCCATATCCTCCAGTCCTTGTACTACTTATTTAGTGACTGTACCAAAAGCACCAATTATAGTTGGAATTATCGTCACTTTCTTGTTCTACAGCTTTTTTAATTCCCTATCAAGGTGGAGGCACTTATCCCTTTTTCATATCCTTTTAATTTCACCCAGTGGTCAGCCGGGACAGCAAAGTCCACAATTCTGCAAGTTCTCTATTTTTGTTGATTACTATAAGATCTGGTCGTCTGGCCGAGATTTGATGATCCGTTTGTATGTCAAAATCCCTGAGGAGTTTCTCAGTTTCATTCTCTTGGACAGACTCTGGCTTGTACTTATACCATTTGTTCGTATGGTCAAACTTCAACTTCTTGCACAATTCCCAGTGTTTTACTTTGCCCCTCCCGTTGTGCCTAGTCTTTTATTATTTCTGTGCTAAATTGCTGCATTTGTTTATTATGTGATTGATCATTTCGTCTCTTTCACCAAATAACCTACATCTGCTGTTTTGTTGCGTCTTATTTATTCTTGCTTAGATATGGTTAGTCCTCTTGGCATTGTTTTGTGCTGCAATTTGAAGAGATTCACTTTCTCTCATAAGGTTTCCTTTTCAAAGCCATGTCCACATTTTCTCGTGTGAGATGTCGCTTGTTAGTCGTTTAAAACGTCCATTGAGTTGATTTTCTAAAGAGTTTTGTTTTCTGGTTATTGCCGTTCCGCTGGTCCTCGTGTCGTTAGTGTTGTTTCTGGAGGCTGTCATCAGTATTCCTCTGCTCTTTTGCATGCAGTCTTGGAGTCATTGTATCGATGTGTCCACATTATCTCCAATGCTGGCAAGTCCTCTTTCCCTTCTCTTCTTGGCACATAGTCTGTCAATGTCATCTCTTGGATGCAATACCTTGTGCATGGTGATTAGTCTTCTTGTTCCCTGATTCATTTGCTTAACCGCCTCTCTGGTCCACTTCCAAAATGGTCCTGTGTATATAACGAGTGGGACAGACCAGGTATCTATACCTTTGACAAGGCTCCTGCTATAGAGTTATGCCTCGAATAATTTTCTGATTCTTTTGAGGTATTTTTAAAAAAATCATTCATTTCCTGTTGTTTGATGGTGTCGACTTCCAATATCCCCAATTATTTCTAGGTTTCCTTCTCTTAGAGTGTTCTGATGACTACTTGATTTGGTATATTCGACTACTTCCGTTATTTATAGTTTCTCACTTTTCATGACTAGCATGGCGCATTTTTCTATGCCAAATTCCATTCCTATATCTTGACTGTATATTCTCACAATTTGTATTAGGGATTCTAGTTGTTTTTCGTTTTTGGCAAACAGTTTAATGTCGTTCATACACATCAAGTGATGGATGTTTTTTTGTGATTTACTGAGTTTTTATCTGGCTGTGCATTTCCTACAGATGCAGTTGAGTGGCATCATTCCTATCACAAATAGTAATGGTGATAGTGCATCTCCCTGGAATATGTTTCTTTGGATCTTTACCTCTGCTAAGCTTTGATATCATTATTATCATCATTATTATTATAAGTAGTAGTAATAGTAGTAGTTGTAGTTATTGTAGTACTCTTTGGATTCTATTTCACTCTCACTACCCGACATAGTCTCAGAGGCCAGAGGCTAGAAACAGTGTTTTGGCTTGTAATAGGCATATTCATAGTTTGATTAAATATATTGAGAGAGGTTTTATTCAATTAAAGTACGAGGTTTTGGAGTCTTTTCGAATTCTTCTCTTTCTTTACCGAAGGTTACTCTGGGAACCAATATATTTTTTGTAATGCTGTGGTCAATCTACGTCATTATATGTTTTTAATGGTTTCATTAGATTTTAATGCATGAATTCCTTCCTTCGTTTCTTCAGTCATTGCACTTTCAAATTCTGGTGTTTAATCCAAATGGAACTGATTGATAAATATCTGGAGATTTAAAGTAAATAAAACCAAACCAAACCAAAACAAAAAAGAAACGAGAAAATAAATGTGGTACAATGAGTCGGTCTATCAATTAATGAGACTAGAGAAGTTTACATAATTAAAAATCAACATCATTTTATTCGAAACAGTTTTTTTGTTATATCAAGCTCAGCAGCAAAAAATGTTCTCAATCCGGGAAACAGCGAAAATTCATCAACTGGCACTGCTACCAGTTGGTTAATGTTCAATCTTTTCATTGTCACATATAAACATATGTGCTTACGTAACGTTGGAAAATCTAACATATCGAATGTTGCGTGTTCACCGTCCTACTTTTGTATTGTTATAATCAAAGGGATAAACGGATGTGTGCATTGAGGTTAGGAGAATGTGTAGTAAGTTGTTAGCTCCGTACTACTGTCGAGGAGCGAAGAGTGAAATACACGGAATAGGTCTCTGCTTTTTACCTGTTATTTCTGTAAAAGATGCTCAAATTCTTGATCTTTTTTCTTTTCCTGAAAAGAGAGACTCTGTATGAGAGAGAGAGAGAGAGAGAGAGAGAGAGAGAGGGAGAGAGTGTGTGTGTGTGAGAGAGAGAGAGAGTGTGTGTGTGTGTGTGTGTGTGTGAGAGAATGAGAGAGAGAGAGAGAGAGAGAGAGAAAGAGAGTAACTAACAGGTACTTCTTAAGGCAAACTTATAATACGACTTTATTCTTCGATTTGGGAGATCAAAACTTTCTGAATGTCCCTTTCGACGGTCAAATACCTGCTCTTCCAGCAAAATTCCTTGACTATGACAACGTTCTTTCCTCGGTCATCCTTTCTGACCAAATGAGCCTCAAAAGGGTCTTATTTATAGCGATGCATTTTTTATGCTCACTTGACTGGGGCTGTAAAATAAATTGACTGCTTCTCTGCAGAGGGGTAATACTCCTAACGATTGTCCTGGATATGACACAAAGATTTTGATAATGAGGTTCCAGTAACGCTGGGGCTTTGAGGAATGCGAAGTTCGTCTTCATTGCCTTTGCTCCAAGGTCCACTCTGGCCTAGTGTGGTAACACCTGATATGGTCCAGTTTATGGGTCAAATAGAACGAAACTGTGTACTTATGCTAAACTGAATTGCTTGTAATAGAGATGTTTTGACATCTAAACTGTTTACCTAGGATAAAGTGAAGTGTTTGCAACAGAACAGTTCATTTGTATAAAAATGGATTTGGTATTAAATAACATATAAAGGTTGATCTGCCCAATAATCCAAACAAACAAAGAATTTTTTATTAGTCATTAATCATATCAATTGCTTTTTTATGCTTAATTATTTTTCTAGTCCAGATGTCCTACCTTTAAAGGCGGATTTACACCGCCTACTTCAATGCCAACATTTAATTGATATTCCGTAATGTGCTTCGTATTTGTTTATCAGCTGCCCTTGATTTTAAAAAAAGTAAGTTAACTGTAAAGTAGGATTAGTTGTAGTCTAACAGAAGCGTTAACGATGCATACGGAGCGTCGATCAGGAGAGAACTGTATTTGTTGCGTGACCCCTGAAACAGGCGAGTACGGCTCAAGGCTTTTTAAGGTGGGTCTGGACGCAGACCAGACACTCCCAGCATTACCAAAATACCGTGGTCCCCTAAAAAAGGCACCTCAGGCATCAGGTGATAAACCGATCCCCCTCCAAGGAGGGTTAGAGCCTGCAGAGACAATCACTGAGGCTCAAAGAATAAGTCTGTAATTGTCGCGTGACGCAAATGCAAAACCTCCTCGGCACCTGCGCCAGACAGCTTCGAGGGACAATCGTAACCAAAGAAAAAATACACCCGACAAAATCTGTGTGGTTCCCACTACGGCCGCCCGACGTGTGACTTCCTTGAGAAAACTACCCATGAGAAAACTATGTAGTCATATTTGCATTGCGCATGAGTGTGTGTGCAATTGGCCGGTGGTGTTACCTCGTCCGGACTTCCCTGATTGGTTGGTTGTTGATTTGGATTTTATGGCATATTAACCTTTGTAGGTTATATAATGCCACATCCATTTTTATACAAATGATTTGTTTTATTTCAAATAATTCAGTTTATCATGAGTACACATTTCAATTGTCAAAAACATTTCTATTTCAAGCTATTCAGTTCCGTCAAACAGTTCTAATTCAAACAATTCAGTTTAGCGGAAGTACAGTTTTAATGACAAAAACAGTTCCATTTCAAACGATTCAGTTTAACAAAAGTGAACAGTTTAGATGTCAAAACAGTTCCGTTTCGAGCAATTCAGTTTAGCATAAGTACGAAATTTAGTTCTATTTGACCCATAGAGAGGGTCCTACCAAGTGCTACCACTCTGGACCAGAGTGGACCTCGGAGCAATGGCAATGAAGGGTTACTCTGCATTCCCCAAAGCTCCAGCGTTACAGAAACCTGACAATCAGATTGTTAAGTGTCATATCCAGGACACTTGTTGTAGGGGGTCTTACCTCTATGCAAAAAGCATTCGGTGTATTCTTCAGACCAGCCAACTGGGCTGAAAACGTTTCCGAGTAATGTTCTTCGACCACCACAGATTAATGTCATTAATTCACACTAGTGGCATCCAAAAGGCGAGTCGCTACAAAAGTAATAGGAGGCCAGATATAACACAGATATCTGTTTACTAACCTATATTCAAAATGTAATTTGGTCTAATGTCTTTAACGCAATCAGGTATCAATAAAGGAAAATGACTCCCACTGGACAATTTCTTATTCACAGACGTTTTAAAGAGATAATTTATGTTTGTTTACCTTCCAACTTGAGCAAAATCTCAAAAAGTAATTAGCAATTTCATTTGAGGATAGATGCAAAACCATCTTAATTGCTTTCAGTCTTCGTCTCTGATTCGCCAGTATTTACCATTAATGCCTGCTGTTGCCGGGAACGTTCATAAATAGAATTAACAATTTTCCGTATAGCTTATACCAGAGAGAATCCAATACGTAATCCTAGATTTCCCAAACAAGAGCCCTACCGTAAGATTAAGTTAAATGTCCTACTTAGTAAATGCTTGTACGTAGGATCTTCCCCCTCTACTGATAATGAATCAGTATATTCTAAGCCCTAATGATAAGGTTGTAAAAATTCGAAATAATATCAAACAGATTCTTTTTTTAAAAATGTTTTCAGAATATAAAAGGGAGATAAGTCGGTAGTATTACACAAGCTGATATTACGACTCCGAGCCAGATTAGATCTTGCCCAGTCGGCTGGGGCAGTAGAACACACCGGCTGCTTCTCTGCGGAGTAAGACACCCCAACGAGCTTCCTAGATAGGACACAAAACAATATGATGGTGATGTTCCAGTGATACTGGGGCTTTGGGGAATGTAGAGCACCCCTTCATTGCCAATGCTCCCAGATCCACGCTGACCCGGAATGGTAGCACCTGATAGGGCCCTATCTATGGGTTAATTAGAACTAAACTGCATACTTATGCTGAACTGAAGTGTTTGAATTAGAACTGTTTGACAAAACTGAATAGCTTAAAAATGTTTTTGACTATTAAAATGTACTTACATTTATACTGCGTACTTATGCTAAATTGAATTACTTGAAATCGATCTGTTTTTGATATAGAAACTGTATTTACGATAAATTGAATTGTTTAATATAGGACCCTTTTGACATCTAGCTGTATGTAAACAAAATCGATTCTTATACTAAACTGAATTCGCTGAATTAAAACTGTTTGAATAAACTGAATAGCTTGAACTAGAAAGGTTGTTGACAATTAAACTGTGTACTAATGCTAAACTGAATTGTTTGAAATAGAAATAGTAATGGTGATGAAGAGGTAATCCATAATACCCAGATCTCCATAAATGGAGTCTCATCCCTGGACGCAGGTTTTTGATCTTTTTCAGGGCATTTTTTGGTGGAGGCGAAACCGTCGTTGTATTCTAACTCCCGAAAGCATGTTTCTACACCAGAAACTGATCACTGTAATCCTGATTTAACGTTCTAGATATATCTGTTACACAATCCTGAAGTTTGGCACATGATTTGTTTTCGTGATTTTTTTCTGTAATACATTCATCCAAACACACTTTCAAGATTATCAAACTGAATGGAAATTCTGAGAGGTATGTATGAACTAATTTTTTTTCAACTGTTCAAAGTCAAGGCTGATTGAGTGATTTTCAATCAGAGTTGCTAACTTTGAAAACTGTCCGCTTTATTACTTTCTAAATCAACTTCGTGTGTAGGTTGTTCAAGTCGGTACTTTGACAGCTCTGAAGATTCTTTCAAGAAAAATCTTAAAATTCGTGAAAGAATTTCCAATTATTTAGGCAGCAGGACTATTAAGATCATCACAAATAATGATAGAATTGCAATTGTATATTTTTCTGAGTCTACACCGAATATTATGTTCAGACTGGCTTCATTTAATTATTGCGGCAAGTCAAGGAGAAGGAATATTCTGAACTCAAATCAGCTTTACTGCGCTTAAAAATTAACATTGCTTCACATTCTGCCGTTGAAAGATTGGGTGAATGCTGAAGTCCTTTCTGCTTAGTTTGGTACAAAGGCCTCACATTGATAGCGTACATCTGCTATTTTGAAGTGATTAACCATGTATATATTCAACAAGCTCATCATTTCTTAAATACAGGGAACTAACAAAAGTTAGGATTTACATTAAAGAAACGTTCGTGCAAATACATATATAGCCATATCGTATTCGGTGTAAAATTATTAGAGTGATAATTACTTATATTAATAAAATAATTCAGTAATTAGTTATATCGATTACTTTATAGTTTAATTTAGTAAAATTGTAAATTGTTATGTGATCTATTAATGGAAGTGTACTTATGATTGAAGTACACTGGAATGCGCGTGCGGAAGGATACGAAGTTCATCCCTTGTTATACGAAGTACAGGAAACGAAAACCAAAAAAGTCCAAGTAATGTCGTGTAATAAGTTTGGAATTAAATAAAGATATGATACAATATGATGACGTCACATCGAAGACCTTGGTTGATGAAATATTTAATTTTGGTATATATATATATATATATATATATATATATATATATATATCATCATCATATCGCGCTGGTAGCACGGATATCCCTGACCCTCTCTCGCCACTCCTCCCAATCGTTCATCGCCCTAGGTAGGTCTTCAGGACGACATCCCGTATCCTCACATAGCTGCTGAATGTATGTTCGTGCTGGTAATGAAAGATAATAGGAAAATAAGGCAGCTGAGTAGTGTTGTGTTTGGAAGTCAATTTGGGTTAGACGTTGGTATGAAACGACCAGAGTCAAATGGAGTGAGGTTTGGTGTCACCCATCTTGGGATTTGGGAATATTTATAAATTTACAGCGATGACCGCCACATAAACGGTGCGAGCATGCCATTGCAGTGATATAATCTTTATATTATTAATACGAAATATTAGTGAATTAGCTTACATAGATGTTTAGTTAAGACATGTTTTTATTTAGTAATAAATAAACTAATAAAGCATAGAGCCTTAGAATGTCTTTTTCACTCACATGTTGCTTCGCACAGCTAGAAAAATGTTGCAGTCTGAATAAAAGACTTTTCGTACCCGAAACAACAGAATCATCCATTGTTTTTGAAAATGAGTGTAACGTTCGAATATTCAAGACGTTACCAAGATGTTAGAACAGATAAAAAGACAGCCTATATTGTATATAGAGGAAGTAGAGGCGATTTTCGTAAGGTTTCTTAAAATTATCAATACTCAAAGCGATCGTTTTTGTCGTTTATTTAATAAGAATTAGTTTTATTCACACTAAGGTCACCGACTAAATCGGTACGCCCACCAAGTTGTTTGGTGAGGAGATTGGCTAGACACCCAGCATGACGAAAACAAAACCTATCAAAGGTCGGAGGAAGCGTCTTGCTTAACAACCATCTAGCATATGACGCAGGGACGTAGACATACTCGGGTTGGTATCCAAGCGCGTATCAAGACCACCTGAGGTATCCTGGTTTTAGTGGAACTAATTCCGTTGATTACTGGGTAAGACGTTAAACTGCAAGCAGTAGTGAGGCTCCGGTTTGGGAGTGGAGTGACCCCTTAATTACTTTTGCTCCCGGGTTCACTCAGTCCCAGGGGTGATAATATCTGTTGAGGAAGCCAGTTATGGATCAAGTAACTATTAAATACTTGGAGCATATGGAGCTAAATAGTCTCCGCAGACAATCCATCTAGGACAAGAACATGCTGACATAAAACCTACAACCCAAGGAGCTCGCAGCAATTAACTTCCTGCTTTGCAGAAACAGCCCAGCTCTTCGGACACGACGTCAGCTTGAAGAAGACTGAGGTCCTTCACCATTCAGCTTCCCTAGAAGAGTACTGCCCTCCCCACATCTCCATCCGTGGAACTGAGCTGAAAGCAGGTCATCAGTTCACTTATCGGGGATGTACTATTACATCAGACGCCAAGATCGACAAGGAAGATGACAACAGACTGGCCAAAGCAAATAGCACTTTCAGCAGGCTCTACAAAAGAGTATGGAACAACAAACATATGAAGGGCACTAAGATCAGCGTCTATCGAGCCGTCGTATTCAACACCCTGCTGTACGGCTCTGATTCATAGGTAACCTACCGCCACCATCTACGACTTCTTGGGCGCTTTCATCAGTGTTTTCTCTGCACCATCCTCAACATTCACTAGAGTAACTACGTCACTAAATGTGAGGTCCTTGATCGGGCAGAAATCACCAGCATAGAGGCTATGGTGCTGAAGTCACAGCTACGATGGACAAGGCATATCTCCAGAATGTGGAGCATCGCCTGCCCAAGATAGCCCCGTATGGTGAACTCTAAAGTGACATAGGGGCACCAAATGAACGTTTTAAAAACTCATTCAAAAAGACCCTTATAGGGGCACCAAATTAACGTTTTAAGAACTCCCTCAAAGAAGACCACCAGTGGTCGACACTTACTGCTGATCATCAGGCCAGGCGCTGCACCGTCCACCTGGTCGTCTCAACCTTTGAAGACTCCCGCAGAGCAAACAGCTGGAAGAAACGCTGCTGGAAAAGAAAAGAAAATTAAATTCGTGAAAGAATCGGCAATTTTTCATGTGAGCCTAAGCAGCCCTACCAGATCAGACCTTTAGCTGTGGCCGGACTTGCCTGTCCTGCATCGTCCTAGTCAGTTATCAAAACGACTGCAGTCGACATGGACAGCCTTCTTCATAAATCTTTGTTTGCAAAGTCTAGTCAAGAAGACGATGTGTCACGAGAAAGGGGTTAATTCAGGTCTTCTTACTCAACGACAGGTAAAAAATAGACCAGATATGGTTCTTTAGTCTTGGTCAAGCAACTAGTATAGATGAAGGAAAACTGAACAAAAGCTAGCTGTACTTCTCTTAACAATTGTCCTTGTGTCAGGTCCTCGCCGTGGTGAAGAATTTAGGTGCCCATGATGTAATGGTTATCGACAGAGGAAACACATACGGCATCACCAATTCAAATCCTGAACGAGGCTGATTGTATTTAATGAAGCACTGATACTCTTTGGAAAAGTATGACTAACTATTCTCCCTCCAGTTATATGTAAATAGTAGGGTAGACAGTGTTTTTTAACCTCGGTATGGCAACCAGTCTTGGAGAAAGAAAGCTCTGGATTCAAACCTGTTAAACACCGCTTAAAAATTGACTTTGTGTCACATTTGCCCGTGTGAATGGGTTGATAAACATATACATTCCCCAAGTATTACGATATGTCCCTATTACGAAGACCTATCTAGTCTATAATAATAATAATTGTGTTTACTTCATTTATAAGATAACCAGACAAGATAAAAAAGACCTCAGTACACAAACCTTCTTATATTGATACACTGGATGTTATTTTACTTTCAGTAATATTGCGTCATTATCTTCATTCGTCTCTGTTTGGCGAGGATTAGTTAGACATTGAATAATCACTGGGGTACTTTTCCCTATAAAGAATAAATGAATTCTAAACATTTTCGAGAGCTGAATATATGTTTCCTTCCGGTAATATAAATTTCCTGTACTTTTAGATCATGTTTTAGATGAGTTTCACAGAATTCGGCAATTTTACGATAATTGCTACTGCAGACGTGAGCATTCTTTTCAATAGATAATATGATTACGCTTGCATATACGTATTAACCAGCTATAGATAATGAGTAGGTTAGGCTAGTCTTTCTATTCCTACAAGGGTAACTTGTCTAGAAGAAGAAAATTTTTTCTATTCAAAATCCGAGCAAAGTTGTAGTGTGACACTAACAGAAGAAGCTGAACTCGAGTTGGTCTCATATTTTGCATCAGAACTTAATAAATTTTATAAACGCAGCATCTATAAGTTTCTTGAAAGATGGAATGAAGTTCCAGGAAGCAACTGTGGTTGTTAAGGATTAGATATTTCTTTAGGTATATTTTTTTTTAGATTTATACTATATACACACAAGTTAGACATTACATTCGTTGCAACCTAAGAGTTTATTTAAGGAACATCGAATTAAACCAACATATTCTGCTGATAAATTTGTCATTTAATTTGGTTATGTTAAATCAATCCTTGTAGCTTTTTTACTCCCACTTCATATGGCCGAGCAAAAGCAGTACGACCAGGTCGAACCTACATACAGCAGCTCTGTGGGGATACGGGATGTAGCCCCTAGGATCTGTCAGAAGTGATGAATGATAGGGAGGAGTAGCGAGAAAGAGTCAGGGATATATATATATATATATATATATATATATATATTATGTAAATAAACAGTATGTAGGTAACAATTTTTAAAGCGCTAGAGGTTATTTGTTTGCACATAGTTAAATGGTTTCAATGTATAATCAAATACAATAAGTTTTACTTGTGC
The DNA here is from genome assembly GCA_963585895.1 of Sepioteuthis lessoniana. Taxonomy (NCBI): domain Eukaryota; kingdom Metazoa; phylum Mollusca; class Cephalopoda; order Myopsida; family Loliginidae; genus Sepioteuthis; species Sepioteuthis lessoniana. The sequence continues at coordinate 40,995,840 of OY757928.1, read as the reverse complement.
CCAGTTAAATTCTATTGCTACGAAATACGAAAAATTAAGGAAAATTTAATTAGACCAACATGTTCAGCTGATAAATTGGTCGTTTGATTGGTTATGTTAAATCAACCCGCGTAGTTTTTTTTTTACCAAATCCTATATATATATATATATATATATATATATATATTCAGCAGCTATGTGAGGATACGGAATGTAGCCCTGAAGACCTGCCTGAGGGGATGAACGATAGGGAAAAGTGGCGAGAGAGGGTCAGGGATATCCGTGCTAGGGGCACGACATGATGATGATGATGATGAGGTCAGGGACGACGCGCCGACCGACCGGGCCATTGGCTTAATGAGTAGAATGTTCAACAATGGTCCGGGAGACCGTGGCTCAATCCCAGGTCATGTCATAACAAAGACTCAAAAATGATACTTGATTCTGCCTTGCTTAACACCCAGCATTATTAGGTAAGGATCAAAGGTAAAATGAAGCGATCAAGAGAAAGGAGTAGCACCATTTGAAAAGGGAGCCCTCGGGTCATTCTCGATTAAGGTCGCCAACTTTACTTATGTTTGAGAACTGTGTACGTTTATATTGCCATTTTTGTGTATTTATTTCTAAATAGATTTTGCTCGCGGTTATATGATATCAGTAATTCATATCGAATACAAATACTTTTTAAGTACGTCTATTGGACCTGTTGATAAAACCATTACAAATAAACATTGCATAATATAAATTTTGGCAAACATTGATCAGTGAGAAATGACAATAAAATGTTACTTCAGCAGATTCACAAATTTGGAGCCATAACATCAGATGTAGTTTAGGGTAATAGGAATGACACCAATTTTTTTATACCTCTTCGAGGGATACAGTAAGGCGATTCAAAACCCTCCTAATTACGTAAATTATTCTATGAGTTAAAAGGATCTGTCTAAAAAAATGACACCAACAAAAGCAGAATTTGATTGGTTCAGTTTTATGAATATTAACCAGTGTAGGTTATCTAATGCCAAATCCTGTCTATATATATTGTCATCCATAGATAGATCTGTTTCGTTCTATCAGAACTCATCAGTGTGGCTAGACAGGCTAGATTCCTGAAGTTGAGATCGAAACCCGTTTGACTCAAAGGCCAATCCAAGATTCTACCACTCAGCCAAGAGGAAACCAGCGATAGCGAAGGAAATTTATACGGTTATGAATGACAATTGTTATTGTTTACATATATCCGCTTAACGGCAACGGAGAGTTCGATTCATATGAACAGCCTTGCATATACGCTAATGGAAACACAATTACTTCATTCGCTAGAGAGCTCAATTCTACCGGGGTAGGGGAGCATATATATATATATATATATATATATATATATATATATATATATATATATATATAAACAGATTTTTGATAACATTTTTAAACGAACCAAAACTAATTTTTTCACACATTAAATGGTTTCAAGTACCATAATTTAACACGAATAATCCCATTTACTATTAATAATTAGTTTTCATTCAGTTAAAGCGTTCCAAGTATTCCTATGTAACACGGATTATTCTATTCGTTCGCTCACTGTCAAATATTTCCAAGTATTCTTAGGTATCACAAACAATTCATTTAAACATCGATCATCTGTTTATACACAGTTAAATGATCAAATAGTTCTATGTCAAACAATTCAATTTAGCATAAATACACAGTTTAAATGACAAATAATTATATTTGACCCATATATAAGACCCTATCAGGTGCTCCCATTCCGGTCCTGAGTGGATCTGGGAGCTTTTCCCAAAGCCTCACAATCAGATGATGTAGTGTCATATCCTTAACACTTGTTGGGAGTGTCTTACTCCTTTGCAGACGGTGCATTCGACAGCCTAACCTACTGGGCTAGAAAAACTTGAGTTATGTTATGAGATCAGATAAAATAGAATTATCTACACTGAAAATATAAAAACATTGAACGTCAAAATTTTAATGGTTGTTTTCTCTATTTACTATCATATCAACCTTTGTGGGTTGTTTAATGATGAAGTCATTGTTGTATAAGAATAGTAAGGGTATTTTCACCCCCTAACAGGGAGGATAATAGAGTTCCCAAATTTCCCAATGAACGTAAGAGCGCAACCTCAGTTCAAAATCTCTTCCTACGATCTTGTTTACCAGATTGTTCGCCACAAAACCAAATGGACTACCGATTAAAATCATAATGAAAAGTGGGCACTGCAAAACCATTTACCATATCACTGGAAAGTACACAGGAGTGTCCTAGTAGTGTAATGGTTAAAAGCATTGGACTGCAGAATCGTAGTAAGCGAGTTCGAACTCCAATCACGATATCACATTCACTTTCGGACAAATACACTTAGAAAAGGAATGAAATCCTTATCCTCCCCGCTATGGGTTAAATAGCATCACCGCTGCTCTTCTAGAAGGATGGATTTGGAATTAAATAAACCACGAAGGTTGATATGCAGTTAAACAAAGAAATATTAGCTACACTCGAAACTAAGGATGCCAAGATTTTACTATGTCTTGTCGCATATTTGTGAAATCAAGTTATTTGGTTCAATGACATGTCAAACTTTGATGATTATCTAATACCAAATTATATATATATATATATATGTATATATAAGAAAAAATGAGTAGAAAAGTAGATAAACCCAAACTGACAACGGATTCAACAATGATATTTCGTTTTAATTTTTAAAAAAATTCATGAGAATGGCGGGTTTTTATAAAAAAAAACTGGAAGAAATACATAAATAAGAATAAAGATAAACTGAACGAGGGGTCATAAGAAGGGTTGATATAAAAGGAAAAAAAAGTATATATATATATATATATATATATATATATATATATATATATATATATATATATATATATATATATATATATATATATATATATATATATATATATATATATATATATATATATATATATATATATATATATATATATATATATATATATATATATATATATATATATATATATATATATATATATATATATGTGTGTGTGTGTGTGTGTGTGTGTGTGTGTTAGGGTGATGGCGTTACGGGTTATTGGCTGCTACTGTAAACATCAGGCCAACGGCTAGGTGGACAGGGAGGAAGCTGCAGCCACTATCAAGCGTTTCAAATTCCATCAATGACTTGACCAACAGAGATGGAATATCCAAAATTTTGTTCATGTTTTTTAAAATTTCAGCAAAGGAGAAAATCAATTAGTAAAAGTGGGAAGGGTGAAGGGTCATAAGGAGAGGCGGAAAAGAAAGAACGGAATAACATTGTTGAATCCGTTGTCAGCTTGGGTTTAATGGCAGATCAACTAGCGTAGGTTATTTAATGCCAAATATATTTTCATACAAATAAGCATTTCTATTTCAAACGATTCAGCTTAGCATAAGTTACACAGTTTAATTGTCAAAATCAATTCTATTTCAAGCGATTCAGTGTAGTCAAACAATTCTAATTGAAATTATTCCTTTTAGTTTAAGTTTTTGTTTATACTCAGTAAAATGTCAAAACAGTTCTATCAAAAAATCAGTTTAGCGTCAGTATGCAGTTTAAATGTCAAAATAGTTCTATTTCAAGCAATTCAGTTTAGCATAAGTACGCAATTTAGTTCTATTTGAACCATAGATAGGATCCTATCAGGTGCTACCACTCGGGGCCTGAGTGGACCACGGAGCAATGGCAATGAAGGGGTACACGACATTCCCTAAAGCTCCAGCATTACTTGAACCTCACCATCAGATTGTTTAGTGTCGTATCTAGGAAACTCGTTGTGGGGAGTCTTACCCCTCTGTAGACAAGCAGCCGGTAAATTCTGCAATGTCAGCCGACGGGGCAAGTATGTATGTGTGTGTGTGTACATGAGTTTAAGTGAGTAGTTTGTGAGTAACTTTATATTTGGACGAGAGAGCGCTGATTTGTTTGCACACTATTAAATGGTTTCAAACATTTCTCATTAAATCTAATAATTTTATTTAATATCAAAATACACCAGTAAATGATTAAAAAGTTCTGTTTTATCCATAGATAAGAGCATAACATGTACTGCCACTCCGTATGGGATGGACCTGGGAGTAATGATAATGAAGGTGTGTGGTGTGGAACAGAGAGTAATGGTAATGAAGGTGTAGCTTACAATCATCAAAGGTCAAAGACTGGAGTTTGAAATTCGCATGGATTTAGAGTCATTCAGGACACTCGTTGAGGGAAAATCTTAACCCTATACAGATGTACATTCGGAGTTCTCTGCATCCAGCCAACTGGGCTGATTTTACAATGAAAACTGATATCATTTGGGATTAATGTTTACTGATCATATACGCATACTACTACAACTACAAAGTATCATAAAAGCCAATTTATTAAAACTGAGGCCCAAACATTTTTATTTGAATTTTATGATTTAAATAAAGACGTGTGCACAGTTTCGTGATTGACCTTTTGTTATCAGCCGTGCACTTAACCAATGGTCGTCGGTCACTGGTGCAGGGAGGCGGTTGCTTCATTACATTTAATCTTGTTCTTGCAGCCATTTTGAGATGACTGATAGAGCTTTTGATAATTTCGGCAACTCTAAGTTAATTTCTGTTTTTGCCGAGTAGTGTCTATTGTTGCGTATAGGTTGTTATCAAGAATTTTATCGTAATTAGCCTTCCGGTCAGACTTTTATTGGTACGTCCCCGTGGCGTACTGGCTAAAATGCTGGACTGTGTCATCGTATTAAATCAAGTTCGATCTCCAAACGTTCAATTACGATCGCTATCGAACTAATACCCTTGGGAAATGTAAACTCCCAAATCCCATCGTTATAGGTTAAATAGTGCAACTACTTCCTTCAAAAATAATGGATTAGGCATTGAATAACCCACAAAGGATGATCTTCCATTAAATAAAGAAACCAAGCCAAACTAAACCAGACTTTTATCTACGTCACTATTCCGACTGCTGGCTTAAGAAAATATTTATCTCTCAGTTCACACCCTGTAACAACTTTATATTTGCGGCCAGTATTTTCAATGCATTTGATAAGTATATTACAATGTGAGAAAAGAATTGCAGACTTCCTGTAGCCCTCAGCAGTCACAAAGATTAGTGAAGAATTTTCTCAGTATTTGAGTTCATTTGTAGCTGAAAACAGCAATGTAATTATTCTGTCTGTGTCTGATATAATTTCCATGTTACTTTTCTTTATGTGTTCGTCGGCATCTCTGTGCGTTTATATCGATGTGTGTTTGTTTATTTATCTGTTCGGTCACCAGGAGAATGTGACGCAAAGTCAGTTTTAAGTCAAGTAAAGCTGATTAAAATCAGTTTTCCTTCTCCTACACTGGTAGCCAAAGCATAGCTAAAGAAGCCTGTCAACTTTATGATTTTCTGTTAGCTGGAAGAACATGTTAATTTATACCTTTTCCAATACATTAGCACGAAGTAAAACGCGAACAGCTTCGTCCAGGATTTGAACCAGGATCGGCGATCGCACTTCCTGTGATGTCTACCTTTACGTTAAGCGCGCCTCCATGTTCATGTGTATGTTTACGTGTACGTGTTAATGATATGTATTTATCTGTCTACCCCTTACTATCTGACTCTGTCTTGGTATCTCTCTGTATCTTTCTATAAGTTTATGCGTTGGTATGCGTGTTGGCTTTGGTAGTATGTTCTAACGTTAACTATGAGAGTAAGATGATGAGATTACTGCTCCTATTTCAAACTGTCTATTGTCTGATTTGTCGTACTGAAACATTTTAAGTGGAGAGTGTCGAGACAAGAAGACAGACGCATTTAATACAATTTAAGATTTATTTAATAGAAAGCAATTTAAAGTTTTAATTAAATTTAAGTAATTTCTATGCTCTGTAGATTTTGGTTCAGTTCACGTATTTTCGCATCGGTTTCTGAAAAGACATTAAATCTGTCACAGTTTTCTAAATTAGTTTTAAAACTGCCTCCACCACCACATGACTCTACTGTCGCCTTTTATGTAGAGCAGGATATACACCCCTTTGAGCCATGTTTTTCGAATGCATTTTACTTGCGAATTGCCAAAAACGTCTGTTTAAAGGCTCAATATTGAGACAGAATAAAAAAATGAACTAAGACATTATATTCTTCCAAAAGTATTCTGGTGCTTCAAGAGAAAAAGTAGAAAAAATAAAACCAGCTGAAAAATACAAAAATAAAACTAAAGAAACAAAAGAAAGCAAAGAGAAAAGAAAGAAAAACATAGGAGAATAAAACCTTCGCAGTGGGACAAGTGTAGGAAATAAGATGATGATTTTTGGTACAGACGTACTTCTGAAGCCACTTTTAGACTCCAGTTTTTCTCTTCATTTAAATGACATTGCCGTCTTCGGTAATCTTGAGTGAAGAAAATTGTTTCTTAAGCCGACGGCAGAAAGCATTCAGCTAATATAGGTTCCCCTTTCTCAGAAAACTCGTCTCGAGAATTGGCCATTTTTTGCTCGTTTTTTTTAAATCTATATTGTTTTTTATTTTTCTATTTTTCTTTATTTTCTTAGAATGTAATTTTAGTTTAGATTACATTGTTTTCCCCACATCTTTCTTTCACATCTTTTCTCCCTTATTCTTTTTCTCTTCGGTACCTCTTTGGTGATGTTTATTTTGTCGAGGAGGTTTGCAGGATAAAAATATCAGCAGAAAGGGATTTCTAGTGTCTACAAACTTTGTACGTCGGAAAAATCTGATTATTACTTCTAAAAAGAAGTTTAGCAGTAAGAATAAAAAACGCAGTAGTGTGGTTGGTAGTATCTTGGTAGTTGGTGCGCTAACACGTTGTGCATCGCTTTAAAGCCATACAGATGAACGTTCAACGTAGTCTAATTAAGTCAGAATTTTACGAGTTGTAACTGTACCATAATGCCTTGAAAGAAACAGAAAATATTAGTTATGTAAAAGGTGAAAGATCAGTTGATCACAGAACAGTAAACAGATGGTTGAAGGAACTTCGCTCGGATTGCAAGAACCTAGACAGTCAGCAGGTCAACTAGGTCTAAACCGTAGATTCCGGGGCCATGCTTCAAGCGATAGGAACAAATTTAACGAGTAGTGCACGGAGAATATCAAGGAGGTTTGGCATCTCACAGGATTATATATTTTGCCACCTTTCCGACCATGGTCAAAATATCAGGTAGTGCGGAATTGTGCCTCAAGTTAGTAAAATATTTTAAAACATTTCACTCAGTCTAGTATAACGTTAAAATCTTTATCATAAACGAGTAGCACTCTAAAAACAGTGCCATTTTTATATTTCCACTGAAGATACAGTATATATATATATAAGGAGAATATTAATATTCGATGAAGAAAGTTTTAGTTTTGTTGGATTGGGCTTTATGGCATATCAATCTTTGTGTGTTATTAAATGCCAAATCTATTTTTATACATTCAACAATTATACTTCAAACAATTCAGTTTAGTATAAGAGGAGTTCTTTGTTTACACTCAGTTAAATGTCAAAAACAGTTCAATTTCAAACAATTCAGTCTCGTATAATTACGCAATTTAAATGTCAAAAACAGTTCTATTTCAAACAATTCCCTTTAGCATAGGTGCATAGTTCAGTTCTATTCGACCCTTAAATAGGACCCTATCAGGTGCAACAAGTCCGACCCAGAGTGGACCTGAGCAATGGCAGTGATGGGGTTCATTGCGTTCCCCAAAGCTCTTGCATTATCGGAACCCCACCATCGGATTGTTTAGGGTCATATCCAGGATACACCTTGGTGGTGGTGGGGGCTTAACCCTCTGCACAGAAGCAGTTGGTGTATAGCCCCTGCCAAGTGGGAAAGATGAAGAAAGTTTTCTGCTATAAGCCCTATTATATATTTGGTTACCATCATCACCAGCACACTTAAGCTGGCGAAGAATAAAACAATTGGCAAAATTTATTAAATAAGCGTGCTTATATGATATCCACTTAATTTTATTCTAATAACAGATTAGACACCGAACACTTTTTATTAAAAGCTGAACATACAAATTTTATAGAATATTCATTATGTAAGCAAGATTAAATTATTTGAAATAACAGTATACTATTTCCAAACCACCAAAAACATATTATTTAATAACTCCACAAAAACACTCCCATCGAAAGTAATCCCTACCATTTTATCTATTATATTGCACTACTATATTAAACAAGCCTTTCGCTGGGGCTTAGAATGCACCAACTTTTTAACCTACCGGTGCGTAGGGCCCCAAGGAAAACCGAAGTGTTGTCCATGTTATTAGTAATCTGCACCCGGCAATGAGACTTAATTTTGGTATTTCTGTGGTGTCATTAATCGTTGCCTATACTCATAGATCCGCCGTGGTGAAATCTATTAGTCACATTAACAGATGAAATAGAGTTGTGTGCTAATTATTATTATTATTATTATTATTATTATTATTATTAGATAAGATTTCTTAGAACCGTATAACAATATGTGAAGAAAAATTATAGATAAGAATAGTTAAACCGAGTAAAACTGCGTGAAAATGATTTTCATTGAGAACAGTTATTTGAAACTATCGACATACGCATAAGTAAGTTGCCCAGTTGGCTGGGGATATAGAATACACCGAATGCTTCTCTGCAAAAGGGGTAAGACTCCTTTCAACGAGTGTCTTGATATGACACTAAACAGTCTGTTAGTGAGGTTCCAGTAATGCTGGATCTTTGGGGAATGGGGAGTACCCCTACATTGCCATTGCTCCTAGGTCCACTCTAGCGCGGAGTGATAGCACCTGATATGGTCATATCTATGGATCAAATAGAACTTACCTGAACTTTTGCTAAACTGAATCGTTTGAAATAGAACTATTTTGTGTGTACTTTTGATATTTAAACTGAATACTTATGCTAAGCTGAATCGTTCGAAAAATAACTTTTTTGACAATGAAACTGAGAACTTTTGCTAAACTAAACTGTTTTAAATAGAACTGTTTTAAATAGAACTACCCTATACTTAATGTTCAACTTATAATATTTTTTACATTTAACTATGTGTAAGCAAAACAACTATACTTATACTGAACTGAATTGTTTGAAATAGAACTGTTTATATATATGAAAATTAATTTGGCTTTAAATAACCCACAATAGTTGATATGCCATAAAACCAAACCAAACTAAATCAAACGCTCAGGTAAGGTATGAACAGATATATATAGGTAAGAATTATATGAAAATATTATCTCTCCTATAAAATAGAACGTGAATTCATCCTAATTTCGCTGTATAGTACTTCGGTATTGTTGTACGACTTGGATCTTAACGAAACGTCTGTTTAGAAAACAACCAGCAGATACAGCATGCTTTTACCCAATCTCATCGTCCCGCGCGGGATAATAAACAATATTAGCTTGTTTTTTTTAGTACAGTACAACTGGTTTGAATTCGAAGCTTTTTCTCCTTCACTGGTTGCCAAAATTATGCTAAAGAATTCTTTATCCAGATCTGGGTTGGAGGTAATAAATGAATTCATATTTTTCCCTAGAGATTTAACGTTATTTAAAAATCAAACAGCCACCTTTAGGATTAGAACTTGAGTTTTCGAGTTAATTTTTTACGCACTGTTACTCCATGAGCTCCTACACACGACATATACTATGAGCAATCGAATGTTTGTGTGCTTGATGAAGCCAAACGTTGACAGAACTGAGATTTACACATCGTCTGGGAGATGAAAACTAGATTTAGGCTTCAAATCGTTATCAAACTTGCTACGCAATATCAAAGATCCATAGAATTACCCAGGGTGCTCCAAAAGTGAAGCCACTATTTTATATCCGTGTCAAATGTAATATATATAGGAAACACAATAGAATTGTTAGATAGAGCATTTTCGGTTAGAGAACACGATTATTTTCTTGACAGTGACCACAATTCAAGAATGAACAATGCACACCATGCATATAAAAGCAGACAAAAAATGATACATCAGACGTGGATGATAAAGCCAAGTTTAATAAGTAACTGGATTATAGTGAAATCACGTTAAAAACAACTGGTACAGTTTGATTTGTCAAAGTTAAACGGTGATGAGCCTATTCCTTACTGAAATGAGTGTTGTCTTCGTACATGTCAGCCGTTCATCAATAAATGTATATCATTAGATACAAAATTCTGAGATTTTCCGCACATATGCCAGCATCAATGGGTATATATATATATATATATATATATATATATATATATATATATATATATATATATATATCGGGTATCTGAACTGTGTCAAGTTTCTCGCGAGTAAAAAAGGGTTAGGTTCACCCTGGTCCCAGTGTTCGAAAAATCGGTGACAGAGCCCAAAGCAAATATAATTCATGTTTACCAACCCCTCCGCTCGGGCAGGATATGACACAAGGTCAATTTTTAAACGGAGTTTAACTGGTTTGAATTCAGAGTTTTCCTTCTCCTAGACTGGTTGCCTCACCGATGCTGAAGAACCTAGTCTGTCCTACTATTTACCCATAGCTGGAGGGAGAATAATTGGATTCATACCTTTCCCAAGGGTATTAGTGTTATGTGAAATGCAATCAGTCCCGCCTAGGATGGAACTCGTATTGCCGTGTTTGCACCTCCAAACCCAATATGATTAGATGCGAAAACATTATTAACATAGCGACATTTAACATCAAAACTTTAAATATAATAAACAAACTATCGGAATATATTGTATTCGCTGCCAAAAACAATACAGGCATTATATGCATGCAAGAAAAAAGGTATAACTCTAGTGAACTAAACTTAACATACCATTCTCCAGGTAATAAGTGGACATTTGTCTTTGCATCTGCGAAGAAAAATTCCGTCGATGGTCTCAGAGACGTATGGATTTTTCCCAGTCCTCATATCTAAATATCACTCGTAAGCATAGTGAAAAAACAACCGAGAATTATGTGTGCTGCATTTAATGGTGACCCAACGATTGTCTCTTGCTACAAACAGTCCCACTAGTGCCTTTGGTGAAACGGATATTATCACTTTGTACAAAGGGCTATCATCCTTTGCTTTACACATTCTCAAATATAACGTTCTTATCATTGGTGGAGACATGAATGCTCAAATGGATAAAAACGAAATTTTAAAAAAAATTGCTTAAACCATCTGCCAAATACAAATGGTGATTATCTGAGTGATTTTTACATGGGGTACATTCTTTCATGCTCAAACTCAAAATATCAAAAATAGGAGAGAGAACTATGGACCTATTCTACCTCTGATTCTACACGGAAATAAGAAACAAACTTTAAAAAAACACGTTATTACTGGCGCTCACTAATAGAAATATACTTACTTAATACAGGATAACAATAAAAAAAACATATTTTATGCTCTTTAGAAGATATTTGAAACATATACTCTAAATGATGAATATAAAAACTATGTCACCGCCCACCGACCGTCGGGCAGCTATTGAGGAGGAATAGAATAAAAAATCTGAAGAATTTATTTTGAAGGCATCCAAATCGTTTCGATGGTGTGTTGATACAACAATTGAAATTGAATGACGATCATATTGAGTAAATTTACTGTTTTATGTCAGTCGTCTTATTTTGTTGTTTATCTTTTAAAAGTGTTTTTAAAAGATTTAAATTAATCTTGCGTGTACATATAGGTGTTAATCATTTTAAAAGAATATTCCTAATTTTAACTCCTTACCTCGAAAGCACCCACACATGCACGAACAAATGTAAGATATCGGTTTTCGTTTACAAATACCATTATTAGCGTTTTATTGGAGGTGAGTGTATTTGTATACAAAAATCGGAAACAAAATCAATCAGAAACTTTTTTTATTTGCTTGTTATTGGAAGAATAGCAAATTGAAACGCTATCTAGAAAAAAATCACTTATACCAAATAAATGCAAATCTTCTTTGTAATAAAACAATTGCAGGCGTTCAAACGTGGACAGAACTGAGATTTACACATCGTCTGGGAGATGAAAACTAGATTTAGGCTTCAAATCGTTATTAAACTTGCTACGCAATATCAATGATCCACAGAATTACCCAGGGTGCTCCAAAAGTGAAGCCACTAATTTATATCCGTGTCAAATGTAATATATATATATATAGGAAATACAATAGAATTTTTGGATAGAGCATTTTTGTTTAGAGAACACGATTATTTTCTTTACAGTGACCACAATTCAAGAATGAACAATGCACACCATCCATATAAAAGCAAACAAAAAATAATACTTTAGTCTTCTGGCCCACAACATCAGACGTGGATGATAGTGGCTAGGTAGTAGAAGATGAGCCTGGCCTACAATAACCAATAGTTTTTATTTTTTTGGTTTCTTCGCTTGTTTCAATATGGGGGCTTGGTCATATTAATTTTTTCCTGCGACAAAATTGCGCCTTTTATGAAAGTAGATGTGTATAATTCAAATTCTCTATAGTGAACCCTCACCTCCATCAAAAAAAAAAAAAAAAGAAAAAAAAGAAAAAGAAAAAAATCAAAGCAAAAACAATCAAACAACAATACAAAACAAGCTATTCCCAACACTTACTTGTTTACGTTCTCGGAGACCAGACGCTGGCAAGGAGCACAGTTAGGTGATGGTTAATTAATAAGTTCCATCGCGAGCAGCAGCGAGGGGGGTTTAACTCAGTATGAAATAAAGTGTGCCACATTCAGTTCTGTCACGTGAATCAGGTCAATTAAATATAGGAAAAAATCTTTCTAAACACGATTGCATCTTTACTCTGAAAAACTGGGTTGCCTTCACTGATGAAGAATTCTTTCAATTCTTTCATGGGCACGTTCTGCATTCTCTTGTTTATTGATAGCTACAATTCATCGAGAAATATGATGAAGCCTTAAATAAAGCAAACGGAGTATAAAATCCAAAAAAATTCCCAAAAATTTGCATATCTTCATATTTTCGAGATGACACACTGTCATTTTCATTCTCTACTCATCTTGCAAACGTTGAATATATATATATATATATATATATATATATATATATATATATATGTGTGTGTGTGTGTGTGTGTGTGTGTGGGTATATATATATATATATATATATATATATATTGTCATCCACTGACAGACATTTTCGTTGTATCACAGTTCTTCAGTGCGACTAGACACGCCCGACACTTCAAGCCCGATCGAAAGCTGCCGAATTTTACGCCTGGTTGATGTCATAACCCTAAGCCAATATGCGAATCAACGTATATATATATATATATATATATATATATATATATATATATATATATATATATATACCTAAGCTCTCGATACTAGCTGGGTGCAACATAAGGTAAATTATTTAACCGGAGTTTGATTCACCTAGTCTGTTTGCCATATTAATCTTTAAGAGATCAGTACACCTTTCTATTGGGCCATCACTGGAGAGAGATTACTTGGATTTATCCCTTTCACAGGAGTCTTTCGCAGATGACATGCAAACAACCTCGTCAAGGATTTGAAATCCGGCCTCTGTGTACAATTCCTACGATGGTAACCATTACAGCTCAAGCACCATCACATTCTGAGAATAACAACCAAGATCAATATAGCAGTCTTCAATATGTAGAGAATAATAATAAGAGAAAAAGTTCTTATAGCTAAAAGCTTTCCCTATCTAACACTGACATTGTGCTTTCTTATATAAATTATACGCCGATTTTTGCTTATTAATTTGTAAAATAAAAAAAAATGATAGATAAATGGATTACACAAGACCGTTTTATATTAAATGCTGGCTTTGGAAATCATTATCGAAACTAAATAAGCGATTACAATGGGCAGCGGTCTTTCATTTAAACATGTCTAATCAAATAATAAAGACAGGTTTTGTCTATATAATTCTGTTAAGATCCTTTCAAGTTTCCTGATGAGTGTCTTTCTTTCAGGTTGGAATTGGTGGATAAATTTTCCAAAAATGTTCCGAGAACTTTCGGACCTTTCATAGGGCAAACTCTTTCAAAAAACTCATTTACAATTCCATTTGATTCAAGCAAGCAGCCCCCGATAATGTCCTATGAAAGGTTCGAAAGCGCTCAGGACAATTTTGGTAAATTCATTCACCAATTCCAGCCTGAAATCAAGGCACTTATCATCATCATCATCATCATCATCATCATCATCATCATATCGCGCTGGTAGCACGGATATCCCTGACCCTCTCTCGCCACTCCTCCCCATCGTTCATCACCCTAGGTAGGTCTTCAGGACAACATAGCTGCTGAATGTATGTTCGAGCTGGTCGTCCTGCTTTTGCGCAGCCATGTGTGGGGATCCATAAGAGTACATCTCTTATGAGTTCATCTCTGCTTCTCCAGCAGTGTCCTGCGTGTCTGGTTCGTCTAACTTGAATAGTTTTCGTGATAGGGGGTAGGTGGCCGTACAGTTGGTGTCTTGTGGGGTGTTGCCGCCAGGACTTGTTTAAGATTGCACGTAACATTCTTGCGTAATTGCCGTCTAGCTTCTTCTCCAGTCGTTTTGTTAGCGTCCATGTAGTGCAGCCATATAGCAGTATCGATGTGACAGCTGCCTGGAAGAAACTGCCTTTCATTTTATCGGTTAGGTCTGATTTCCATATAATCGATAGCCTATTAATAGCTGGCCATGCTTTAGTTAACCTCGTTTCGATGTCCTTTTCGGTTGATTCGACGCTGCTTCCTAGGTACGTGAATTTGTCTACTAGTTTAAGAGGGGTTCCTTCTAGAGTGGAGATGTCCCCCGTTTGGTTATAGCACATATATTCCGTTTTGTGTGCATTAACATAGAGGCCTATGCTTGCTGCTGCTCGTTCCAAACTATGCAGAAGTGTTTCGGCTTGGTCAGGTGTATTTGCCAGTATCGCTATGTCATCAGCGTAGTCGGCGTCGGTAATTGTTTTTGCGGGGTACCTTCAGCTTCTTTTCTTCGTCAGTTCGAAGCCATTCTCTTTGATTTTGTCTATCGATGTTCTAAGTACGTAGTCTAGACAAATGATAAAGAGGTACGGGACCAGCGTGTCCCCTTGTAGTACTCCTGCTACAATGTCAAAGTATTCTGTGTCTCCATCCGGTGATCGTACTTTTACTTTAGTGTTTCTATAGAGAATCGTTATGCCGCTACGGTTTCTTTAGGTATGCCGTACGCTAGTAGGATTTGTTCCATCTTTTCTCTGTGAATGGAATCGAAAGCCTTGGTAAAGTCGACAAATATTAATGTCGCTTGTAGGTTCTTTGCACGTACACCTTCAAGGATTCTACGGATGGTTAATATTTGTGAGGTCGTGGATCTATTTCTTCGGAAGCTATTTTGTTTTTTTTCAAGTATGTTGTCGATTTTGGGTTCTATGCGGTTTCGTAGTAGGGCATTGTAGATTTTGGCTGCTATGGATGCAAGTGTTATGCCTCGGTAGATTTTGGCTAATCCGAGGTCCCCCTTTTTAGGGAAGGGGAGTATGCATCCCTTCATCCATCTATCTATCGGATTTTGATTGTATACTGCGTTGCAGTGTCGGAGCAGTATGTCGTCGAATTGTCTGGTCTTCCATACTTCCGGGGGAATTGCGTCCAGCCCAGCAGCTTTCCTATTTTTAATTTTTCTGAGAACCGAGTCGAGTTCTTCTTGTGTGAACGGTCCTAGTTTAATGTCTAATTGTTTGCTAATTATTCTGGTGATTGGTTCATGTGTTATTTTTGGTGGGTTTCCAAGTAAGTTTTCGAAGTGCTGTTTCCACAGTTTTATTCTTTCTGTTGGTTTGCTGCTCTCAGTTTTGCTTAGGCTGTGTTCTTTCTTCTGCTCACTTCGTTTATTGTTTGCCAGGCTATTCTAGATTGTCTATCTTCCACCGAGTCTCAAATCTTATCTATCTGATTTTGAATGTATTCTGTCTGTTCCTTTATATATATGCATGCTACTTGATATAGTGCCGTTTTTAGTTTTAAGGCATTTGTGTTTGTTGGGTTTTTTCGATAGTTTTTGGAGGCTGTTTTCACTAGTGTACGTTTTTGTCTCACCGCTAAAGTTTACCATGGGACTCTATATTTAGTTTTAGGTTTTGTTGGAATGTATTTTGCAGCTGCCTCAAGGTGTGCATTGACGAAATTTTCATATTCGTCGTTTGGTGTACTTTTTTCCGTCTTTTCTTGTAGTGTTTCGAATCTGTTTCTTAATTCTAATACGTATTTATCTCTTATATCTTTGTTGTTCAATAGGGTCCAGTCATAGTGTTTGGTGGTCGGTGTTCGTTTGGCGTTTTTTCGTAGGCTTAACCGTATTTTCGCCGTGACTATTCGGTGATCGGTGGACACACCCTCAAAAGAGGAGTATGCCTCGCAATTCAATGCACTATTTTTCCATTTCTTGTTTATAAGGGCGTAGTCTATCTGAGCTTTAGTATTGTTTGCGTACGTGTGTGTCCATAGTTTGCCCTTCCTTTTTTGGTAGTTTGTATTGAGGGATGCTAATCTTTTTTCTATCATGAAATCTGTTAGATGTTGCCCATTCCTATTTGACGTGTTGTGGAGGCTGTATTTGTTGTTTCCGTTTTTCCCGATTTGGGCATTCATGTCTCCGCCAATGACTAACATGTTGTGTTTCGGGATGCTACGCACTAATGAGGATAACTCATCGTAGAAGGTGACTAGTTCAGTTTCTTCACTAACATTGGTGGGGCTGTAGCATGAAATGATTGTTGCTCTGGGGTTGCCGTTAAAAGTAGCTGCCATCATTCTAGGTTGTATTTTCTCAACGCTATTAAGCGTTTTTAGTGCTCTAGGTCCTATAAGTAATCCTACCCCTCCTACTGTGGGGTTGACAGAGTTTTTCCATGCGAATACAGTGATATCTTTGGTGTGCGTGTATCTCTGTTCTTGTATGCATATTATGTCTATCTTATGTTCTTCGGCCGATGCGGTTAGCTCTGGTAGTTGTCCTATTCTATTTAAGGTTCTTACGTTAAATGTGGCTATTTGTAGTGTTTGCTTGCATTTAGTAGTTTTGATTGTTTGAGCTCTGTAGCTGATTTTTCGAACACTGAGGCCAGGGCTCCAACCTCAGCAGGACGCGCCCCTTTTTTACCCGCGCGAAGAGCGATGCGGTATGTGGTTTGAGTGTGGGTCATGGTTATCTTTCGATGGCTGTTTTATTCTCTTCTATAGAAGCCACTCTTATAGAGGAGCAGCAGTAGTTCCCCGATCGAACTAACGATCCTGAGCGTAAAGTCGTCAAACTCGCGTCCAGGACCCGTTTAGGTATTGAGTTTGGTCGTCCATGGGTTTATTCAAATACCTTTACGTACATCATGCTGCTTCCCATGTGTACGCTAAAAAAAACAGGGAGGGGGTAATTTTGATTTAAGTTTTCTTAAGTTTTAACTTACTTAAAGTCCAAGATTAAGCTACTTTCGTCAGACTTTCACTGGTACTGATTTTTGCTTTTGCTTTTTTTTTTGCGGTATTGGGACTTTTCCTAGGCTTTTTAGTTTTAATTTTTCTATTTTTTTTCTATACTACTGTTGGGAACCTAGTAGGCTTCAGGAATTATAGAGCTTTCAATTTTTTTTTTCCTTTCTCTTGGGGTGGTGTGTGTGGTAGCATTAGGTGTTTTAGGCTTTTACTTTTTCTTCTAAACTACTGTTTACAGCATAACATTTTGTAAAATTCAGCATTTTAAATTGATAGGACTTAAAGATATACTGACCAATATTGATATATTTCTTCCTGTTGGCTCCTGAGTTCAAATGCCTCTTCTTCGTTTTAACTTTTATTTACTACTGAATTTTAGGTAGTTTTGGAGGCGGTCTACTGGGGGGGGGGTATTCATTTCATTTTTTTTTCCTTTCTCTTGGGGTGGTGGTAGCATTAGGTGTTTTAGGCTTTTACTTTTTCTTCTAAACTACTGTTAGGGCTTTCTTTACGAATTTTTAAATTATATTATAGAAGAGATTCAAAAACATTCTGCCTTGTTCGCTGACATTTGGAAAGAGTCTTAACATCAATTTGGCTTTATAGTCGAGTAAGCGTGTCTTTACATTTAAAACGCATAGTTTAAGCATTATTTCACGAACAAAATACAGCATAACATTTTGTAAAATTCAACATTTTAAATTGATAGGACTTAAAGACATACTGACCAATATTGATATATTTCTTCCAGTTGGCTCCTGAATTCAAATGCTTCTTCGTTTTAACTTTTATTTACTACTGAATTTTATGTAGTTTTGGAGGCGGTCTACTGGGGTGGGGGGATAATCATTTCATTTTTTTTTCCTTTCTCTTGGGGAGGTGGTAGCATTAGGTGTTTTAGGCTTTTACTTTTTCTTCTAAATTTGAAAAGATCTCAATAAGATTAAATAGACAAAATGTGTCTTTATTATTTAATCAAACATACTTATATATATATATATATATATGTGTGTGTGTGTGTGTGTGTGTGTGTGTGTGTGTGTGTGTGTGTGTGTGTGTGTGTGTGTGTGTGCTAAAGTAGGACAGACCCTTTGTATCTGCCTATTCTATCTAAATTCCCTTAAATTCTTCGTGTGAGTCGTTTGAATTTTAGATGGTATGATTTTTTGAAAGGCTGCATACTTCCCTATATATTTTTGGCCCCAACTAGAACAGTAATCGGGTTAGCAAATTATGAAATGACCCTGTGAGTACAGCGACTAAGATGAATATAGCAGAAGGGTAATGCAAGGAGAATATTAATAACAAAACACATTTTTTGAAGCTGCAAAACTTCCCAATCCAACGTAGATTGCTGAGCAGTAAAAAAAAAAAGTTCATTTAGCTAAAGTTAAACATGAGTAAAGCTTCAAATATGGAACAACTACGGAAATTAGAACCCTTTTGGCAGAGCGAAGTATGCGCTGACTCAATCTGCTATAAGGGTCTAAAATGGGTTACTTAGTTATAAACAGGATCTGATGGTGATGCTCCAGTCCTGAAGATTTGGGAAGTGTAGAGTAGCCTTTTATTGCCAATTAATCGCAGGCCCACTTTAAGCCGGAGTGGTAGCACCTTGACTCAAATAAGCCTATCTAAAAATTAGAATTAGATAGGAATACTTAATACCACATCATCATCAAGTCTCTCAGACAGAACGGATCTCCCTAACTCTCTCTGTCTTTGTCTGTCTGTCTATCTCTCTCTCTTCGTCCCTATCATCCATCGCTCCTGGCAGTTCTTCCAAAGTTCATCCTGTGTCCGCACAAAGCTGATGAGAATAAGTTTTTTGGTCGGCTAACATCGACACGTCCATGTGTAGGAGTCCATAGAAGAACGTCACTTACGAGTTGTTCTTATTTGTCTAGCAGTGTGCCGCAGGTTTTATTCGTTTACTGGGGTAGTTTTTGAGATGGGAGATAGGTGGCTGTACAGTTGTCGTTTTGTCGGATCTTACTTCCCAGATTTGTTCAAAACCGCACATAATATTCATATGTAGTTTTCATCTAGCTTTTTATCTATGCTTTATGTTAGCATCTATGTAGTGCATCCATACAATAGTATTGAGAGCCACAGTTTAGAAGAAATCATGTTTTATTCAATCGGATAGATCATACTTCCATATGATCGATAACCAATCGATAGCATTCCACACCTGTTTGCCAAGATCCTGAAATTGTCTACTAATTTCAGAGACTCGCCACTTAGAGTGGATATGGCTCCCTCTCGTTTAAAACATTCTGTTTTGGTTATGTCCACGTAAAGACAAATTCCTGCCTGTTCCATGCTATGCGGCAAGGATTTGGTTTGGGCAGGTTTATTTGCAAGACGCGCTAAATCATCTGCATAGTCTGCATTTGTTATAGTTTCTGGGGGGACATTGTCTTCTTCTTGCCTTTCTTTTTAGCGTAAAGTAATTTTCTTTTATTTGATTAATAGATCTAAAAAGTTCGCTAAAAAGTTCGAAGTACGTAGTCTAGACAGATTATAAATAAATATAGTGCTTATGTATCTTCTTGCAAAAGTCCAGCAACAATATTGAAGAAGTCTGCGTTTTCTTATTAAGAATAGTTACTTGAAACTTTTACTGTCTCTAAAGGTTTGTAATTATTAGTTCTAACTGAAACCATATTACTGTATGCAAACAAATGTTTGTAACAACAAAGTAATCATTTTATGATACTAAACTGAATCTGCAATATTTACTTCAGATTCTCTCCAAGATTAAAATAGTTCAGTGTGAAAATTATTAGGATTGGGTAGGAACATAAAAAAACCATAAAACTGTGTAAACATAAGGTTGTTATTAGATAGGAATACTTGAAACCGAAGTAATGTTTATAAATTGTTAGTATTAGATAAGAATACTTCAAAGTATAGAAATGTATTCAAAGTATTTATATAAGATTGGAATAATGATATCATACAAAAGTGAACAACAAATCTTAAGAAAATAACTACGCAAAATATAAACGTACAAGGAACACGACTCTTTAACCTCTAAGGATAAGATAACCCTAGATTGGTTGATTCGCAATTATGATCAATAAATGAATCTATCAGTGGGATTTGAACTTCCTCCTCACAATAAATAATTCGCAGAAATAACATGCTACCAAGGTTTACTATTAAAGTGACAATCTCTGTTTAATCTTTCAGCGATTAACATTTTCTTTCTTTCTTTCTTTCTTTCTTTCTTTCTTTCTTTCTTTCTTTCTTTCAGCTCTTAGAATTACCTTGTTTCTCTCTACTCCTTTTTTCATCGATTTTTCAATTGTTTGTTTGTTTGTTTGTTTGTTTATTTCTTTCTTTCCTTCATTTTTTCTTACTATTTGTTCTAGTTTCAGCAATTCACATCTTTCTTTCTTTCTTTCTTTCTTTCTTTCTTTCTTTCTTTCTTTCAACACTTTTTTCATCCAATTTCATTTTTTCTTTCGACTCATTTCTTCGTTCCTTTTCATTTCTTTTCATTTCTTTCTTTCTTTCTTTCTTTCTTTATTTCTTTCTTTCTTTCTTTCTTTCTTTCTAAGTACAGTGTTGATCGAACTCATTACACAGAAGTAATGAAGTTGCTTGCTAACAATTATCCCATGTGCGAAGTGTTCAGCTTACAATATGACATGGCCTCAAGGGTATTTTCTAATCTTCATTGATCTATTGAAACAGCTCGTTCAGCATTAGCCTGCAGCGAAGCACCCAACTTCAATTCAACTCAAGATCTTTATGTATAAAGGAACTGAATAATAATAATAATAATAATAATAATAATAATAATAATAATAATAATAATAATTATGGAAACATATTCAATTCAACATAAGACCTGTATGCATAAAGAAACTAAATAATAGTATTAATAAAATCACATTGGAAACATATATAACTCAAGATCTGTATGTCTAAAAAAAATAAATAATAATAATAATAATAATAATAAGAAGAAGAAGAAGAAGAAGAAGAAGAAGAAGAAGAAGGAGGAGGAGGAGGAGGAGGAGGAGAAAAAGAAGAAAAAAGTAAAATGAACCAGAAACCTTCACACAAGTGGATATGAAAGAAAAAGAAAATTAAAAAAGAGTATCTCTGACGAATGAGGAAATTTCTCGAAACCAAGTTCTGGAGCAGGTATCTCATCAAAGGGATAAGGACCTGTATTGTCTCCTTTGTAAGATACCCTGGACCATTCTTGAAAAAAGGCATTCAAGTGAAAGACCATGAGCAAACGCTGGTGTGAAAAGCTTCCATAGAATAATAATAATAATAATAATAATAATAATAATAATAATAATAATAATTAGAGCCACCAAAAACAGTACAGACAGCACGAGGACCAACAGAACGACCATAAATAGAAAACAAAAATGGGAAGAAAAACAACTATAGGGACGTTTTAAGCGACTAATAAGCTACGACTCACACCAGAAAATGTGGACGTAGCTAAGAAAGGGAAACCTTAAGAGAGAAACATAATCTCCCCCAATAGCTGCTCTAAACAATGCCATAAGAACTAATTATATCAAAGCAAGAATGGGTAAGACGCAGCAAAATAGCAAATGTAGGTATGTGGTGATAGAGATGAAACGATCAATCCCATGATTAGTGAAATCAGCAAATTAGCACAGAAGAAGTATAAGATTAGAAACGACTGGGTGGGCAAAGTGATCCACTGGGAATTGTGCAAGAAACTGAAGTTTGACTATATGAACAAATGGTATATGCACAACCCAGCATCTGTCCAGGGAAATGAGACACACAAACTCCTATGGGATTTTGACATACAAACGGATAACCTAATCTTGGCCAGACGACCAGACCTTATAATAATCAACAAAGAAAAAAGAGAATTTAAAAGTGACAATAATACCATTCGTGATGGTTACTTTTGATACAGCCACCAAAGGATTATTAAAGGGACTAGAGAAATTGGAAATAAGAGGACGAGTGAAGACCATCCACACAACTATATTTTTTAGATAGGCCAGAAGACTGAGAAGAGTCCAGGAGACTGGAGGAGACTTGCTGTCACTCGAACTTCAATAAAATACCATCAGCTGACGCTGTGTGAAAAACTCTCAAGAAAATTATAATAATATTTATAATGATATTTGACCATTTAACCAAATGTTATATACACAAATCAGAATCTGTTCTGAAGAATGAGTCACACAAAATACTTTGGACTCTGAGGTACAAGCAGATCACCACATCGTAGCCAAAAGACCAGATCCAGTGATGGTTGACAAAAGAAAGAGAGAAAGTTAAAGAAAACAAAAAGAGTGATAACTACTTAGACTTTGCCAGAGAATTGATAAAGCTATGGAATATGAATATGACACTGAAACCAATTGGAGCGCTCAATGGCTGGATAAGAGGACAGGAACAGTTGGAAATGAAAAGGAGAGCAAAGACCGTTCTAACTACATTCCTGAGATTGGTCAGAATACTGAGAAAAGTACTGAAGAGGTGAGGAGGGTTACTGTCAGAGTCAAATCAATGACCCTCAGCTAAAGATAGCATGAAAAACTCACAAGGATCAATAATAATAATAATAATAATAATAATAGTAATCGAAAATACACGACGATTTACTCAGAGCAACACTAAAAAAACTACCAAAGAGTAAAATCCCACGCCTTTATGGCAAATATGGATACTGGGTTAAAAATTCCCTTCCATCCATGACATACTGGCTATCGAAATGAATAAATGCTTACAGGAAACAATTATACCCGAATGGATGACCGAAAGAAAAGACCACACTGATCTAAAAATGACCCCCTAAAATAAACCGACACTAAAAACCTACAGACCCGTAACGTACCGACCAATAATGTGGACAAGACTAATGGCACAAATAAGGAAGATTTACGATTCGCTTATAAGCCGTGGATTGTTACTGCCTGCAGTGATTAGTTTTTCTTTGATATTTTGCAATGGGTCCTTGAATTAATGAATCCACAGTTCTTCAATTATGGTAGGTTATCTGCGTTCTTTTTTTCTTCACAGATATAGACTGTCAATGTCATCCTCCGGATGGTAGGACTTGTGCACCGTCATCAACTTTCTTGAACTCTGGTCAATTTTTCTGAGTACTTCCCTTGTCGATTTTGGGAATGGATCTGATTTATCATATTCCTTGCGAGTTCTTTTGACAAGTGTAAGCTGATGGTCTTTCACGGGAGTTTAAGTGACTGCTTATCTGGTCAGTTTTCCAGCACTCATCTCAGTAATCAGGCCGCGGATTGTTCCCGGAGGAAAAGAAGGGATGTCGCAAGGGAACCTGAGGAACAGGATAGCTACTGTACATTAATCAACACATCTACAAGGACAGCTAAGCGAGACGGAAAAATCAAGCTATGATGTGGTATGACAACTAAAACGTATAGGATATAGTCTCGCAAAGCTGAATAATAGATTGTCTCAAAATGTTCAAGATATCATGTCATAATGTTGATCGAGAATGCCATGGAAAAAAATGATGAATAGGACTTTCCATCATTCAAAATAGTGTTTAGTCATCGATACAAGGATAAAAAGACGACACCAAAAACCACAGAGAAAGACTGATTACAGCGTCCATAAACAATACAGACAACACAAGCATTAATATAACAAAAACCCAGAAAACAAATATGGGAAGAAAAAAAAAACTGTACGTCATTTCAAGCGACAAATAAGCGAAATCTCACACGAGAAAACTTGGACATGGCTAAGAAAAGGAAAACCAATAGAGAGAAGCTGCATCTCTTCTGTTGGCAGCGCAAAATAACGCCATTAGAACTATGAATAGAAAAGATGCAACAAAATAGCAGCTGGAGGTTATGTGGTGATTGAAACGAAATTATCAACCTCATAACAAACGAATGCAGTAAATTAGCACCAAAGAGTATAACACACACAAAAAAAATCTGGGTGGGGAAGGTGATCCACTGGGAATTGTCCAAGAAGTGCTGAATAGTGGACTTTGCCATTCCAGCTGACCACAGAGTAAAAATGAAAGAAAGCGAAAAAAGATATAAGTTGCTAGATCTTGCAAGAGAAACGAAAAACTATGGAACATAAAAGTGACGATTATATCGATTGCAATTGGAGCGCTCGGAGCAGTCAACAAAGGATTAATAGAAGGGCTATAGGACTTGGAAATAAAAGGACTAGAGGAAATCCTCCAAACTACAGCATTGTTGAGATCGGTCTGAATACTGAGAAGAGTCTTGGAGACTGGAGGAAACTTGCTCTCACTCAAACTCCAGGGAGAAGCCATCATCTTACACAGGTTCAAAAAATCTCAAAAAGAATTGAAAATCAATAATAATATCACATTGGAAACTTATTGCAAAAATTTAAACTTTGAGTTACTGAAAAACACTTGGCCAAACTAAGGAGAGAATGTCATGTTTACTCGAATTTATATTAAAGGTTTATGGAAGGGTAAACAAGAAGGAAGGGACTTATACCCTTGGAAAATGTTTAAAACGCTCATCATCCCAGCTATGGGTTAAATAGTACTACGACTGGTCTTCCTCAACGTTTGGTTTGGCATTAAATAAATCATCAACCTTTATATGCCGTTCAACAAAGAAACTTAAAAGGGGCTATACCGCAAGTAAACTTGCGTTTATTCGGTTTGGTTGATTTCTTTTTAATGGCATTTCAAATTTCATGAGTTATGTAATGCTAAATGAATCGATATAGAAGAACAGTAAAGGGTTATTATTATTGATTACTTGAAATCAAACTGCTGTGTGAAAATTTTTATTTTATAGTACTTGATAAATTGAATTACAAATGCTAAATAACAATACTTGAAGCTATTTAATGGTGTGCAAACAATAATAAGTGTAAGAGAGATATACTCAAACCCCTTTAAATGACAGTTGCTGTCTACCTGCTTAAGTTTGCCTTGTAAGGAAATCAAAAACCTCCTATTATTTGAAAGCTTAATTAATATTTAAGAGTGGGTCTTACTTCTGACTTTGGGAGACTAACACGTTCAATGAGAAAACAAATAAAAATATTTTATAAGTGGGGGTCGTTGTAGTATATTGATAAAAGTAATGAAGAGCGGAATCGCAGTAAGGAAGTTTGGACTCCAATCACGCTATTACGTTCATATTCGGACAAATACTCTTGGGAAAGGTATGAAACCCCTTATACTCCCAGCTATGGGTTAAATAGTACCACTACTGTTCTGTTCTTCTAGGAGAATGGCTAGGCATTAAATAACCTACTTGCCCAGTCAGCTGGGGCTGTAGAATACACTGACTGCACCTCTGCAGAGGGGTAAGACACCCCCTAACGAGTGTCCTGGATATGACACTAAACAATCTGATGGTGAGGTTCCAGCAGTGCTGGAGCTTTGGGGAATGCGGAGTACCCCTTCGTAGCCATCGCTCCCAGGTCCACTCTGGCCCGGAGTGGTAGCACCTGATAGGGCCCTATCTAGGGGTTAAATAGAACTAACAGCATACTTATGCTAAAATGAATTGAGTAAACTGAATAGCTTTAAATATAAACGTTTTTGACACTTAAACCGTACTTACACTTAAATTGCGTGCTTATGCTTAACTGAATTATTTCAAATAGAACTGTTTTCCGATATTAAAACTGTATTTACACTTAACTGAATTATTACATACAACTGCTTGAATAGTTTGAAATGGAAATGTTTTTGACAATTAAACTGTGTATTTATGCTAAACTGAACTGTTTTCAATAGAACAGATTATTTACATAAAATGGATTTGGCGTAAAATAACCTACAAGGGTTGATATGCCATAAAACCAAACAAGCCAAACCAAATAACCTACAAAGGTTGATATGCCATTAAACAAAGTAACCAAACCAAACCGAAACCCTTATAAGGAGTTTGGGAAAAGGAAGAAAGAAGGTAATATTGTTAGCAGTCTTGGAAAGTGACTTCGAAATTTCTCTAAAGTTGTACGAGTTGTTTAGCATCATCAGAATGATGCAAGTCAAGACTTTTTTTTTTTTTAAAGATAAAGGTTACCTTAAATTTTTAAGGTTCAACTTTAGTCATTTGCGATTTGAAAAATGAGTCTGTGGTATATGGGTGTTCATAATTCTCTCACAAAAATTAGTCCAAAAGTTAATATAAGAGTATGACTGGAGTTTGATCACGCTAAGATGTTGCAGACTAGCTTGTAAGACATTAAGCTACGAGGAACTCACTCTAATACGTTATGATTTTCGTAGCGTGGTCAGTTTTTTGCAAGTAACTATACGCTTCCATGTAACCAATGATATCATAAGCAAAAACAATACTTCAATATTTTTATGTATAAAGAAACTAAAAAACGATTATAATAACAATAATAATGATAACAATAATTGGTCCACAGTATTACCAATTGTAATTGGTACACGTGGGCCTGGAAGAGTTGGAAAACGGAGGGCGAATCGAGACCATCCAAACTTCAGTTTTGTTGACTATCCCGTTCCTCAGGTTCCCTTGCGACATCCCTTCTTTTCCTCCGGGAACAATCCGCGGCCTGATTACTGAGATGAGTGCTGGAAAACTGACCAGATAAGCAGTCACTTAAACTCCCGTGAAAGACCATCAGCTTACACTTGTCAAAAGAACTCGCAAGGGATATGATAAATCAGATCCATTCCCAAAATCGACAAGGGAAGTACTCAGAAAAATTGACCAGAGTTCAAGAAAGTTGATGACGGTGCACAAGTCCTACCATCCGGAGGATGACATTGACAGTCTATATCTGTGAAGAAAAAAAAAACGCAGATAACCTACCATAATTGAAGAACTGTGGATTCATTAATTCAAGGACCCATTGCAAAACAGCAAAGAAAAACTAATCACTGCAGGCAGTAACAGCACTGACACAATAAAGACAAACACATGAACAAAAACAAAGTTTGCCCAGTCGGCTGGGCTGTAGAATTCACCGACTTCACCTCTTAAGAGGGGTAAGCCTCCCCTCAAAGATTGTCCTATATATTACACTTAACAATCTGATTGTAAGTTTCCTGTAATGCTGGAGCTCTGGAGATTGCAGAGTATCCCTACATTGCTATTGCGCCCTGGTCCACTCTGGCCCATAATGTTAGCACCTGAGATAGGGTTCTATCTATGGGTCAAAATAGAACTAAAATGCGTACTTTCGCTAAACTGAATTACTTGAAATAGAATTGATTTGATATTTAAACTTGGTGCTTATGCGAAACTGAATTGTTTGCAATAGAATTGTTCTGACATTTAATTGTGTAGATAAAAACTATACATATACTAAACTGAATAGTTTGAATTAGAACTGTTTGAAGAAACTACATAGCTTGAAAAAGAAATGTTTTTGATAATTAAACTGTGTACTCATGCTAAACTGAATTGTTTGAAATAGAACTGATTATTTGTATAAAAGTAGAATTGGCATTAAATAGTCTACAAAAGTTTATATGCCATAAAACCCAAACAACAACAACAAAAAAAAACAGAAATGGGAAGTTGTGTCGATATTTCAATCGACAAACTCGTGAAATCTCACACGAGTAAACCTGGAGAAAGCTACAGAAGGGAAACCTTAAAAGAGAAACTGATTTCTTTTCTTATTACAGCACATGGCAACGCCACAAGGGCCAATTATATTTTAGTGAAAATCAATAATACATAACGGAATTGTAAGCGTAGGTTATGCTGTGATTGAGACGAAACGATTAACCAGATAATAAGCCAATATAGCAAAAAGAGTATAAAACTAGATACGAGTGGGTGGGAAAATTATCTACTGGGAATTATGCAAGAGATTGATATTTGACCATACTACAAAAGGCACAAAAGATAACCCGTTCTGAAAAATAAGTAGAATAAGATTCTCTTGGATTTTGAGATACTAACATATCACCTCATCATGGCCTGAAAACTCGACCTAGTGATAATTAACAAAGCAACAAGAACCAGTCGAAAAGCGAACTTTGCCGTTCCGGTTGGTCACAGGGTTAAGCTGAAAGAAAACGAAAGGAGAGATAAGTTATTAGAATCCCCCCCCCCAAAAAACTAAAATAGTTTCAAGTATCAAATAATAATTTATAAAAAAAAGAAAGGCTTAAATAATTTTTTAAGCAAATCATTTAAGCCAAGTCATACAACGTAAGTACTTCAATCAATCATCAATAATTTGAAACATGTTTATATGACATATAAAAGACACTCTTACTGGTAATCTGTTTTTTAGTTTCAAGTATTCTTGTCTAATACTAATAATCTAATCAGAATATTATGCGTTCAAGTAATAATAATAATAATAATAATAATAATAATCAATTGTCGCACAAAATTATATGATTTCAAGTATTCATACACAAAACAAATAATTTACCCACAGTTGTAGTTTTCCAAGCCTTGCGAACAGTAATATAATTTGAATGATTTGGAGATGAAAACATCGCCTAATCCCTGCTAGGCGATCAGACCTATTGATAATCAACAAAAAAGAGAACCAGCCGAATAGTGGACTTTGCCGTTTTAGCTGACTACAGGGTAAAACTGAAAGAAGGCAAAAAGTGAGCTAAGTACTAAGAACTTGCTTGAGAACCGAGAAACTTTGAAACATGAATATGACGGTGATACCAATTGAAAATTGATACATTCAGTATTGTCACCAAAGGGTTAGTAGAGGGACTGGAGGACTTGGAAATAAGAGGACGACTGGAGACCATCCAAACTACAGCATTATTAAGATCGGGCAGAATACAAAAAGAGTCCAGGAGACTTGAGAAGTTTGCTGTCACTCAAACTCCTGTGAGAAACCATCAGCAAACGCTGGTTCGAAAAACTTTCAAAAGAGAAAATATTAATAACACGGGTGTGAGAGAGATAACGTAGATGATACGTGTTCAGAAAATTATTAGAACTGGAGAACTTGGAGGATAGCGTAGATGTATCAATACAAGGACTTAAGTAATCCATGAAAAAGCGTAATGAAAAATTAAGAAAACGAG
Source organism: Sepioteuthis lessoniana (assembly GCA_963585895.1). Classification (NCBI taxonomy): domain Eukaryota; kingdom Metazoa; phylum Mollusca; class Cephalopoda; order Myopsida; family Loliginidae; genus Sepioteuthis; species Sepioteuthis lessoniana. The sequence continues at coordinate 40,966,435 of OY757928.1, read as the reverse complement.
AGTTCATAATTACTTTACCGGAAAACTGAAAGAAACGTGGAACACGATGGTGACAGTGATACCAGTAGTAGCTGGTATGCTTAGGACGGTCCCAAGGAGCTTGGAAAAAAGACTGGAGGGCATAGAAATCTGCAAAATACTCGAAAACATCCAAACCATAGCAGAAAATCAGCAGGCATACTCAGAAGAGTCTTGAAGACCTGAGGGGACTTGATATCTCTCAGATTTCAGTGAAAGACTGCCAGCTTAAACTAGTGTGAAAAAAAACTCGGAAGGAGTATAATAATAATTATATTTATAAGTTCCTTGACCTTGCAATGGAATTGAAAAAAAATCTGGAGTATGAAAGTGACAATTATGTCAATCATGATTGGTGCTTTTGGTACAGTCACCAAAGTATTATGAAAGGGACTGAATGATTTGGAAATAAGAGGACGAGTGGAGACCATCTAAACTACTACATTATTGAGAACGGCCAGGATACTGAGAAGACTCCTGAAAACTTGAGGAGACTTATTGTCACTCAAACTCCAGTGAAAGACAGTCAGCTAACGCTGATGTGAAAAACTCTCAATGAGAAAGTAATAATAAGTTAAAAGAAAATGAAAAGAAGGGTAAGTACCTGGACCTAGCCTGGGAATTGAAAAAAAACAAACTGAAACTGACAATTGGGCCTAGAGAAATTAGTGCTCTTGGTAGAGTAACTCTGGAATTATTTAAGGGATTGGAGGACTTGGATATAAGAGAACGAGTGGGGACAATAGAAACTACTACATTATTGAGAACGGTCAGAATACTGAGATGAGTCCTGCAGACCTGAGGAGATTTGCTGTCATACAAACTTCAGCTAACACATATGGGAAGAATTCTAAAAGAACAAATATTAACAGACTTTCCCATCCAAGCTGATCACATAGTAAAAATCAAGGAAAGTAAAATCCAAGACAAGTGCTTGGACCTTTCCAGATAACTATAGGGATGTGGAATAATAGAGTGACGGTGTTTACAGTTGGAATTGGTGATCGTCGAAGGTCTCTAAAGTCTTGGAAAGGAAGATAAAGCTGTTGGAATTTCAAGAACCTATCAAATCCATCCAAACTACGTCAATGTTAAGAGCTGCAGGAATACTAAGAAGGGTCATGAAAACCAGAAGAAACTTGTTACCACAATAAATCTAGTGAAAGACCATCAGTTAAGCCTCCAGTGAAAAACTCACAAGAATTAATAAAAAAAATGAAATAATAATAATAATAATAATAATAATAACGATTATATGAGAAACTCTCGAGGTGTAAAATAATAACAATAATAATGACAGACTTGCACTCGAAATGAACAGATGCCTACAATGGGCATATGTATCCGGATGGATGACGAAAGAAAGGTTACATTGATCTAAAAGGACCCAAGCAAAGGAACCGTCCGAACAATTACCGACCCAAAAGCTGGCTACCGATGATGTGGAAAATATTTACAACACAAATAAGTGAAGAGATTTACTACTCCCTAACAAACCGCAGATCATTCTCTGAGGAACTGAAAGGGTGCAGCAAATGATTCAGAGACACAGCAGAGTTACTTTACACAGATCAGCACATCCTAAACGAAAGCAAGACCAGACGTAAAAATGTAGCTATGATCTAGACTGACTAAAAAAGGCATATCATATGGTCCCGTTAAGCTGGATAATAAACTACCTAAAAATGTACAAAATATCAGATGAAATCATTAAAGTTTATCAAGAAAAGTATGAAAACCTGGATAGTGGAATTGACAGCAGGAGGAAGAATCTTAGCTGAAGCAATGATCTAAAAAGATATATTTCAAGGACATATACTATAACCGTTACTATTCATAATTGCCATGATGCCACTTAATTGCAAGACAAGATCAATCACCTAATGTACATCATCATCATCATCATGTCGTGCGGCTAGCACGGATATCCCTGACCCTCTCTCTCCACGTCTCCCTATCAGTCATCGCCTCTGCAGGCCTTCAGGGTTACATCCCGTATCATCACATAGCTGCTGTATGTATGTTCGAGCTGGCCGTCCTGCTTTTGATTGGCCATATGTGGGGGTCCACAGGAGTACATAACTTACGATCTCGTCCTTGCTTCTCCAGCAGTGTCCGGCATGTCTGGTTCGTCTTGCTTATATAGCTTTCGTGATAGGTGGTAGGTAACCGTATAGTTGGCGCCTTGTGGGGTGTTGTTGCCAGGACTTGTTCAATATTGCTCATGGATGACATCAAAATATTTGCAAAAAATGAAAAATAACTGGAACCTCTAATACTCCCAGTTAGAATATACCGTCAGGACGTTGGAATGGATTTTAGCATAGAAAAATGTCCCATGCTAGTAACGAAACGTGGCAGATTACATCTGACTGACGGAATAGAACTACCAAATCTAGACATGATTAGAACTCTCGGAAAAAAGGAAACGTACAAATATTTAGGCATCTTGTAGGCTGACACCATCAAACAAGTGGAGATGAAAGGAAAACATTAAGAAAGAATATCTCAGGAGAACTAGAAAGCTACTCGAGATAAAGCTATCTAACAGAAACCTAATCGAAAGAATAAATGTCTGGGCTGTACACCTTATATATTCAGGACCCATTTTGAAGTGGACCAGAGAAGAACTTAAGCAAATGGACCAAAGAACAAAAAAACTAATGACCATGCATCCCAGTGATGACGTCGAAAGAAAATATGTATCAAGAAGGGTGGGAGGAAGAGGATTTGCCAGCATTGCTGACGGCGTTAATGCATCGATACAACGGTTCGAGGACTACATTGAAAAGTACGAAGGAGGACTGATTACAGTCATCAGAAATGATACTGACTACACGATGGACAACAGAATGACAAAAACAAGGAAGCAAAAATGGGAAGAAAGACAAATCTATGGGCGCTTTAAACGACTAATAAAGATCTCACACGAGAAAACCTGGGCGTGCTTTTAAAATAAAACTTTAAAAGAGAAACTGAATCTCTCCTAATAGCAGCACAAAACAACGCTATAAGAACCAATAATATCAAAGATAAAACGCAACAAAATAGCAAATATAGGTTATGTGGTGATAGAGACGAAACGATCAATCACATAATAAGCGAAATCAGCAAATTAGTGGAGAAGGAGTATAAGACTAGACACGACTTGGAGGGTAAGCCCTTCCACAGAGAGATGTGCAAGTAATGTATATTTGACCATACGAACAAATAGTATATACACAATGCACCATCTGTCCAAGAGAATGACACACATACACTCCTATGGGACTTTGACAAAAAAGCGATTACTTTATCTCGACCAAAAGACCAGACCAAATAGTAATCAACGAAAAAAAGAAAACTTGCAAAATTGTGGTCTTTGCTGTCTCGGCTGGCCAAAGAATAAAATCAGAAGAAAGTGAAAAGAAAGATAAGTATCTCGACCTTGCTAGGGAATTGAAAAAACTATGGAAAATTAAGGTGTGAATTATACCAATTGTGATTGGTGCTTCTGATTAAATCAATAAAGGATTATAAAAGGGACTGGAGGACTTGAAGGTGGGGGCATGTGTGGAGACCATCCAAAATACAGCATTATTGAGAACGGCCAGAATACTGAGAAGAGCCCTGGAAACTTGAGGAGATTTGCTGTCACTCAAACTCCAGTGAAAAGCCGTCAGCTAAAAGTGATGCGAAAAATTTACAAGGAGTAAATAATAATAGCGAATGTAGGTTATATGGTGGTTGAGACCAGCTGATTAATCGCATACTAAGTGAATGCCGCAAATTAGCGCAAAAAGAGCATAAGATTAGACACAATTCTGAGGGAGTTGATCCACGGAGAATTGTGCAAGAAATTGAAATCTGACCATGCGAACCAGTGGCATATGTACGACTCAGAATTTCTTCTGGAAAATGAGACGCACAAGATTCACTGTGATTTTTAAATACAAACAGATCACCAAATCCCAGCCAGACAACCTAACCTAGTAATCGTCAAAAAAAAAAAAAGTCCTGAGGACCTGCCGTGTAGTAGACTTTGCCATTCTGGCAGAACATAGTTAAATTAAAAGAATGTGAAAAACGGGAGAAATATCTAGACCTTACTGGAAAGCTGTAGAAACTATCGTATATGAAGTTGACGGTGATACTAATTTTAATTGGTGCACTTTACCAATCCCGAAACGATTCGTAAGGACACTGGAAGAATTAAAAATCAAAATACATGTGGAGATCATCCAGATTACAACGTTACTAAGATCTGCTAGAATCCTGAGAAGAGTCCTGGACACTTGAGGAGACTTGCTGTCCCTCAAAATCCTGTGAAAAATCATCCGCTTATTATGATTATAATAATAACAAAAAAATCCATCGCAAATAATAATAGATTTAATATGTTCTAAATACGAAAAAGATTTTTCACACTTATTCTCGCTTTAAGTATTCCAATCTATTTTAAGACTTGTTCCTATCATAGAATATAATTTAGTAATAATCATTTGTTTTCACACAGTTACGTAAACAATTGTATTGTTTCAAGTAACTAGTAATCCTTTGTAAACAATTTTTTGCTTTAATCAACTATTCTTAATACGATTAATTTGCACACAGAAAATGTTTTTTTTGGTTTGATTTTATAGTACATCAACGATTGTAGGCTATTAAATGCGAAACCCTTTTTATTCGCATATATCAATTTGATATATGATTTGTTATCATATTTGCTTGATAAAATATTCAAATGAGTATGGGCGCATTTTTATACACATTTAAATGGTTTTAAGTATTTTTTTTTCTAATGCGAATCTTTCTATTTAACATAAATCCTTTCTTTGCACACAAATGGTACCAAGAATTGCAATGTAATACCGATAATTCAATTTAACCAAACAGTTAAAGAGTTTCAAGTATTGCTATTTAAAAGTAAACAATTCTTGTCAAGATTACTCATTCGTTTGCAGACAGTTTAATGGTTCCAATTATTACTATGTATGATTACCAACTCAATTAGCCATCAGCTTTTTCTTTACACACAGTTAAATGAAAAAAAAAAAGAACAGTATATTTCTTTGCACACTGTTCAGATATCAAACAGTTCTATTTGACCGATAGATACGACTCTATAGGTCCTACCACTCAGGTTAAGACCGGACAGAGGAGCACTGGCAATGAAAGGTGCTGTATTTCCCCCCAAAGCATTAAGACTGAAGCCTCATCATCAGATTGTTTAGTATCATATGCAAGACACTGTCTGGAGGACTTATCTCTCTGAAGAGATGCAGTCGGTGTATTTTAGAGCCACAATTGAGTGGGCTCCAGTTAAAAGGTTTGAAATGTTCCTCTCTAACATTATCAATTAACATTAAATAACAAAAATCCTATCAAAAATGAAGTCTTTATTGTTTAATCATCGCAATTTTTTTACATAAAGAAATGGTTTCACGTATTCCTACGCAATACTTAGGCCTTTCAAATAGGTTCATTTGACCCATAGGTTAGACTCTTAATTAGGAGCTACAACATTTATCACAAGTTGACTAAAGAGAGATGAAAAAGAAAGGTTGACGCCTCACTTTACTGAACTCCAGAACTGGAGTCCCACTATCGGGTGTATTTTGGTGTCATACCCAGGGCATCTTTATAGAAATACATTGCTAAATGAGTTAAGACGTGGGTACATAATCTGTAATTAATGCAATAGTTCTTCACAGACAAAAGCCATGAAGAGCATAATGGGAATCCATTGCTCGTCATTGCAAAGACTCTATCGGCTTCGGTTTTTAAATATACCAATTGCTCCTTTGCAGACAGGTAGGATCCTGCCCCTCTGTTTTGGATATTACACTAGACCTTCTAATGGTGAGGCTTTGGTTCTGGAGCCTTAAAGAATATGGACAACCCCTTCATTGCCATTACTCCAAGGTCCACTCTAATCAGGAATTCTTATACCTGTTAATGTTCTACTTTTGGGTCAAATTGATCTGTTCAATGTTTTACTTGGGATTGTTATAATTAAAGGAATTATAAGGGTTAAATAACAGTACTTAATACCATTTAACTGTTTGTAAACAAACGAGGTTTGGCTTAATTACAGGAGATGTTACTTACAAATATCTTCACTGACAAACATAGCACACACATACACGTGTGTGTGTATGTGTGTATGTGTGTGTGTGTGTGTGTGTGTGTGAATCGTATTTGGCATCAAATAATTCCCAAGATTTGATATTTCATAAAACGCAACCAAACCAATTAAAAAATTACCAAATTCGATGAGAATACTTGATTATTAAACTCATTAATGTTAGTTAACAATACTTGAAACCCTACGACTATGTAGGTTAAAATGATTAATAGTAAGTAGAATTATTAGCAGTGGTAAGAATACTTTAAAACATTTAACTATGTGTAAACAATAAATAACAATACGAATGAGCTCTAAATTGGTCAAAAATCAGATTACCTACAAATTCGTCACTAAAAAAAATAATGGAGATTTGGCAGTAAATAACCATGACAGTTTGATATGCTATTAAACCAAGTAACCTCATCTAACATATGATTGTGAACATGGTATTCCATTTAAAATCAGGCAAATTAAGATTGCCCATGGCCACGAGTTATGCACGCAAATATGTATATAAAATTCTTTGCTAATGATGTTACCTCAGAAATCTATTGCATGCAAAGAAACGTACGAAGATATAAAAGAATCTAATCATGAAAAAAGTATATTTAATTCATACAAAAAATACTTATCTTCTCGCTGATTAATGCAATTATTCAAAGATTCTCCATGTTCTGTGTATGACGCTAATCTGTAAACTGTGATGAGGCTGAAATTCTCGAACTTTAAAGAGTTCAAAATGACTCTTTCGTTAGCATAACTCTCATGGTTTGATTTGGTTTGGTTTTATGGAATATCGACCATTGTTGCTTATTCAATGGCAATTACAGTTTTTATACATATATTCAATATATGATTTGTAAACACATTTTGCAGATGCACAGAGTTACATTACCAAACAGTTCGATTTTTAACAATTCGATTGAGCATGAGTCAACAAAGCTAAATGGGTCCATGTATTGCTATGTAAAAGAAACAATTCATTTAAACATCAGTCGTTTGTTTACACACAGTTAAATGATAAAATAGTTCTATTTCAAACAATTCAAATTACCACACGTCATTTGTTTGCACTTAGCTTAAATGTCAAACAGTTCTATTTGACCCCATAGATTGGACACCATAAAGTTCTTCCACTCCCCATTGCAAGAATGGACCTGGGAGCGATGGCAGTAAAGGAGTACTCCACATTCCCCAAAGGTCTAGCATTAAAGGAGCCTCACCATCGAACTGTTTAGTGTCATATCTAGGACACTCATTGCTTGGGGTATTGCTCCTCTGCAGAGACGGAGTCGGTGTATTCTTCAGCATCAGCCGACCGGGCTACATAATTTCCCGGTCCACTATAAAGGGTATGGATTGTAGCTATCTTGGTTCAATCTATGTATCGAATATATATCTGATATAATGTTCAAAATGTTTTTACATATCTAGTAGCTTTTAAAACATTTGTATTGCTGCTAAGTATGAAGCGTTTAGTAATTTGAAATACTTGTGAAGAGAGATTATTGCAGCAAATATAACTGAACCATAATTGGTAAAATAATTTCGGTATAAAATAATACAACTAGGGTTAACATGCCATAAAACAAAACAATTAAACAACAAGTAACATCAAACAATGTTATAGTTTACAGAAAAAATATGATTGTGTTATAGATCGTGATGTCTACATAATAATTTCATTACATGAAATACCACAAATAGTATTATAACTTAAAAAATGAGTACATAATAGTGTCAGAGCTTCAAGAAGACTAAATGTATATTATACTGATCTTATATTTTGATATCACAATAAATAATTCATATAGTTTGATACATCGTTTATTTACTTATTGATTTATTTGATATTTCTCCGCCATCAGGAAGTAAAACTAAAAGGAACAGTGACAACATTTTATTATAAAATGGAAAGAGTTCATTGTTTTTTATGGGACGTTCAACAAGATTGGTTATTTAAGAGTGCGTGACTTGGCCAACCAATCAGAACACCGTACTTACTGTACATTGCCCTTCCACCGCCATCATTTGCCACTTTTTCTTAGTAGTAAAGAGTTTTGTCAATCTCGTCTCTTTAGACAGGTAGGCATTTACGAGAATTCAGAATGCTACTCGGCACGGTAACCACTTTGCTACGAGGCAAAGAATCAATCTACAGAGAAATCGTGGGTTTGAAAAAAAAAGAAATAAAGAAAAGGAAACTCTATTGAAAATAAAAAGAAAGGAAAGAAGAAAAACTGGGGAAAAGGAAGTTGATTTTAATGCATCATTTTGATTTCTCCAAATAACAAAAAATAGAAAAACACTTAAAAGAAAAAAGAAAAGAAAAAAGAAAAGAAAATTGCTCTCATCTGTTTTCAATCAAAACGAATCGATGTGGTTTTTAAAATGGCGAATCAAAATTTGACATGAAGTGGAGAGGTTTTGTGATATTTTCTGGGTTTGATCTTTTTTCACTGAGTTTGAAGAAATGAAGAAATTTGTAGAAAAGAAAAAAAAAACACGAAAAGAAAAATAAGAGAGAGAAATAAAATTGAGAAAATAGATGAGAAGATTATGAAAAAAGAAAGAAAGAAAGAAAGAAAGAAGATGAAATATATAAATGGAAAAACAGAAGTGAAAAGGTAGAAGAGAAGAATTAAGCTTGTGAATTGATTTAAAAAGATGATTGAAACGAAGAACAATTACAAGAAAAACGTTTTTAAAAGTCTCTCGTAACAAATAAAGATTGACAACGTCAATGATAACAAAGCAGGCATATAAAAATAAGTAATAAATAAAAAAAAGGTAATTAAATAAATAAAGACAGAAAAAAAAGAAAGAAAGAAAGAAAGAAAGAATGAAAGAATGACAATTACGTAGAGAACATTCCTTTATTAAAGGAAGAAAGGAAATAAAATGACAAAAGAAAGAAAGAAAGAAAGAATGAAAGAAAGAAAAAAGAAAGAAAATTTCTCAAGGAAAACGTAAATTGATTAATTAAGGAAGGAAGGAAAGAAGGAAGGAAGGAGAGAAAATGATAATAGAAAGAAAGAAAGAAAGAAAGAAAGACAATTAAGTAAAAAAACATGCAAGTAAATAAAGGAAGGAAGGAAAAAAATGACGAAAGAAAGAAAGAAAGAAAGAAACTTAAGTAAAGAACACGCAAATCAATAAAGAAGGAAGAATGAAAGAAAATGACGTAAGAAAGAAAAAAGAACGAAAGAAAGACAATTAAGTAAAGAACATGGAAATTAAGAAAGAAAGAAAGAAAGAAAGAAAGAAAGAAAATTAAGCAAATAACTCGCAAATTAATAAAGGAAGGAAGAAAGGAAAGAAAATGACGTAAAAAAGAAAGAAAGACAAGTAAAGAACATGCAAATTAATAAAGGAAGGAAGGAAAAATGACGAAAGAAAGAAAGAAAGAAAGAAAGAAAGAAAGAAAATTAAGTAAATAACGCGCAAAATTAATAAAGGAAGGAAGAAAAGAAAGAACGTGACAAAAGAAAGAAAGAAAGACTAGTAAAGAACATGCAAATTAATAAAAGAAAGAAAGAAAGAAACAAACAAACAAACAAACAAAATTAAGTAAAGAACACGCAAATTAATAAAGGAAGAAAGGAAGGAAAGAAAATGACGAAAGAATGTAAAAAGAAAGAAAGACAATTATGTAAAGATCGTGCAAATTAAGAAAGAAAGAAAGAAAGAAAGAAAGAAAGAAAATAAATAAATAACACGCAAATTGATAACGGAAGGAAGGAAAGAAAATGAGAAGAGAAATAAATAAATAAATAAATAAATAAATAAATAAAGAAGGACAATTAAGTAAAGAACAAGCAAATCAATTAAAGAAAGAAAGACAGAAAGACTAAAAAAATTAAAATCACTGAAAACAAAAACAAAAAAATTGTTATAAATGGTCAAAATGAAAAATGAAAAATGAAAATAAATAATAAATGAAAGAAAAGAAAATAGAAAGAAAATAAGGGTTCAAGAACTAAAAAAAATAAAAATAAAACAAATATAAAGTATAGGAAGAAAAAATTAGAAAGATAAAACGAAAGAATTTAAGTGATTTGGCAAAAGTGAAAGAAGAAACAAAAACGTTTCAATGAATGAATAAAAGTAAATGAGAAATACTATAAAAAATACAAACATACGATTTATTACGGAAAAATGAAAAGAAACAAAAAAGGAAAAGAATAAAGGAGAAAATAAAAAAGAAAATATCATGGCAGGAAAAGATAGAATAAAAAAATAAACAAAAACAATAAGAAGTTGGAAGAGAAAGGAAAAAAAATAAAAGGAAGGAAATATTCTATGAATGAAAAACAAACAAAAATAAAACCCAAAAAGATGATTTTGGAAAAATAAAAAGGTTGAGAATGAAAATAAATCATGATATAAAACAAACGATGAAGAAAGTTATGGAGAAAAAAGAAAGAAAAGAAATCGTATGTGAATTAAGAAAGTGAGAAAAAGAAAAAAAGAAAGAAAAAAGATATATAATGGCAGAAATTAAAAAGAGATAGATAGATAGATAGCACGTGTGTGTGTCTGTGTGTGTGTGTGTGTGTGTGTGTGAGAGAGAGAGAGAGAGAGAGAGAGAGAGAGAGAGAGAGAGAGAGAGAGAGAGAGAGAGAGACACACACACACACACACACACACACACAGACACACACACAAAATCGAAGAAAGATACAAAGAAAAGAAAGATGATTAATGAAGAAAAAATGAACGATGAACATGCAGCAACGGGAGATGATATAAAAAGAATATAAAAAAAATGATAAAAAAGCCTGGAAAGAATATAAAGATAATATATGGAAATGCCAGAACAAAAATAAAAGAAGAAAAAAAGAAAATGATGGGAGAGATAGTCAAAGAAAGAAAAAGATTAATTATGTGAAAGAAGGGAGATAATAGAAAAGGAAAAGATGATATCCTTTCATATTATTTTATTTCATCTGATTTCCTCAATCGATCTTGCTTCGGTTGAGTTAGAAAACTCCCACTGTCCTCTGATAACCTCTGAAAACCTATTTAGCAATCATGATGTTATTCAGTCGAACGCAATGTCCTCTCTGGAAACGGGAGATTCAATATTCTGTTTCTTTCTTTAGAAGGCTTTTATTTTCACTGAATCAAACATGCGACACTCGGAGAGTGCGTCGCGTTCTCTTTATAAAAATGCAATGAAGGCCTTTTCGTGCATATAGCTGAAGCTCCAGTTCAGATCCAGTAAAACATATTTCCAATTAGTGTTAGCATAGATATCGTTCATGGTCATCCGAAATAATATCATATCAGAACTGGAGCCTCACCTACGGACGCAATCTTATTGTCATATCCTGAATAACTTGGAGGAGCCTCTGTGGCGCAGTAGCTAACGTGATGGACTGTGGCCTCGGAGTAAGCAAGTTAAAACTCCATTCTTGCTATTACGTTCACTTTTGAACTTAAATCATTGAGAAAGGTTTGAACTCCCATATATTCCTTAAGTATGGGTTAAAAAGTACCATGACTGTTCTTTTAAAAAGATGGCTTTGGCATTAAATAAAAGACCAACATTGATATGGCATTAAAACGAAGAACACCTAAACCAAACCATTTTATTTTTAGAACTACCTGTAGAAATTGCGAGGAGTTCACGTGGCTAATTTGATGCACTGCGTCATCGTAGCGGGTTCAAACTCCATTCGTTCTATCAAATTCACTTTTGGAATAATAGCTAGTGTAAGATATGAAACCCCTTACCACTCCCAGCTTTGGGTTAAATATTACCTCTACAGTTCATCTTCAAGGATGAGTTTGGCATTAAATAACCCAGTAAGGTTGATATTTAGTCAAACAAAGAAACTAACCAAACTAACACAAAGGGTAACTAATAAATGTCTGGCAATCTTTTCGTAAGTTTTCTCAATAACTACGCAACAATTCGTTACATATTAAATGCTGAAATTGAAAGATATTTTTGATTTGGGTAAGAAATTAAAGTACACCTCGTTCTGGAACTGTGAAAAGTTTAAATGTAAGTTCTCAGTTTAATCCCTTCGTTCCCATTACTCCCAGGTGGACTATGACCAGGGTAACGGTACCTAATAAAGTCTCACCAGTTAGCCAATAAGATCACTGACCCATTTTATTATTACATAGAAATGTTTGAAATCAAATAACAATTATTTGTATCAGGAATAAGATATTGTGAAAAAAATTAATGATTCATTAGTTTTCAGACGTAAATTGTTGAAAGAAAATAATGCCAAATTTAAATATAAACATGTCGCAGCATCCTTCTTCCTGATTATTCAGAATAAAAACAAATCCAGTCGTCATGCTTAACACAAATGATGTTTACAACAATGCAATTGCTTTCATCTTTTTATCAAATAAAATTTCAACGCAGACGTGAGTACAACAGAGCACTTTATACAACAGTTGTACAAGTGCTAAATTGTAAACAGTTTTGATTCTTTGTAAACAAAATGTTTGGGTTAGTTAGTTGTTTGGATTGGTTGGTTGTTTGGGTTTTATGGCATATCAAACTTTGTAGGTTATTTAATGCCAAATCCATTATTATATGAATAATCAGTTCTAATTCAAACAATTCAGTTTAGCATGCATACACAGTTTGTCAAAAACATTTCTATTTCAACTTATTCAGTTTAGTCAAACAGTTCTAATTAAAACAGTTTAGTGTAAGTACAGTTTCAATGTCGGAAACGGTTCTATATCAAATAATTCAGTTTAGCATTGGTGCGCAGTTTAAATATGAAAACATTTCTGTTTCAAGTATTTTAGTTTAACATAAGTACGCAGATTACTTTTATTTAACCCCTAGATAGGACCCTATCAGGGGCTACTACTGTGAGCCAGAGTGGGACAGGGAGCGATGGCAATGAAAAGGTGGTTCATATTCCCCAAAGCTCCAGCATCACTGGAGCCTCACCATCAGATTGTTAAGTGTCATAAACAGGACGCTCATTGAGGGGATCTTACTCCTCTGCAGAGGCGCAGTCGATGTAATCTACAGTTCCAGCCGACTGAGCAATACACAGAGTTAAATGTAAAATCAGTTTTATTTCAGATAATTCAGTTTAGCATAAGTACGCAGTTTAGATGTCGAAACAGTTCAATTTCGAGCAATTCAGTTTAGCATAAATACGCAGTTTAAATGCAAAAATGTGTAAACTCTCGAAAACCCGGTTTCGTGCTATTTGACCCATAGATAGGACCCTTATCAGGTGCTACCATTGTGGGGCAGAGTGCACCAAAGAGCAATGGCAATGTAAAGGTGCCCCGCATTCCCCAAAGCTCCAGCATCACTGGAACCTCACCATCAGATTGTTTTGTGTCATAAACAGGATACTCTGCACAGAAGTATTCCGCGTATTCTACAGCCCCAGCCGACTGGGCAGGAAATGTTTTGGGGGTTGGGGTTGGGTTGGTTGGGTTTTATTACATATCAACCCTTGTAGGTTATGTAATTCGAATTCCTCTTTATACATATGTTAAATAGATAATGTGTAAATCAATAGTTTGTTGATGAAATCTTTGAACAAGCCATAGTTCGTTTGTTTGCACACAGTTAAATTGTTCTAGCTATTGTGATGTAGCATAAACAATTTAATTTAACAGTTATTCATTTGTTATGCACAGAGTGAAAGAGATATTCATTAGGCTTGTGAGTGAATAGTTTGGGGATAATTTAAAAAAAAAGATACAGTTAATTTGCTTGGACACATTTGAGATTTGATATTGTTTGCACACAGTTAAATGCTTTCAATTATTTCTATGTAAGACTGGTATTTTAATTTAACAGACTCATTTTTTGTACACAGTAAATAGATATACATATGATTTGTAAGTGAGTTTTTTTGTGGGTAATATTATTTTAAAAAATTACATCTATTTTATTTGCACACATTTAATAATAGGCATTGTTTGCACACAGTTAATTGGTTTTGACAATAGTTACTTAAGATTACCAATTTAATCTAAAAGTCATACATTATTTTACACACAGTTAAATAGATATATGATTTGTAAGTAAATAGCTTGTGGGTAATTTTATTTAAAAAATGTTAGAGCTAATTTAGTTTACACTCCTTTATGTTTTGGTATCTTTTGCACATAGATGGTTTTGTTGAATACAGAGAAGAACAATAGCAACACTGATACATAAAATATAATTTGATTATTTTCTTTTATTTTTATTACCTGAAATGTGCATTAAGTAAGGGAGATTTGAAGATGGCCTAAACACACACACACACAGGGGTGACAATGTGATTTTTCGGTGAAACATCTCTGCCTTTCTGCTTCATTCTGTCTAGGTCAAAATCTTCCCTGGTTTGTATACTTTTCCCGATACCTATGCATTCCTCGTACATTCCACCTCTGATTCGCACGTGGACATGTCTTCTGTCTAACAGGCCACACACTCAACTTAAGCATATGAGTTTATTTGCAAACAGTTAAGCAATTCCATGTATTTGCCATATAACACGGTTAATCAAATTTAAGCCCACAGTTAAAGGTTTCAAGTATTGCTATTCATCACTAACAATTCAATTTAATTTCGGTCATTTGTTAGCTCACAATTAGATGTTCAAACAGTTCTATTTTCCCTATAGACGAAATCCCATCCGGTATTACCACTCCGGTGAGAGTGAACCTGGGAGTAATGGGAATCTAGGGTTACTTCACATTATCCAATGCTCGATGACCGGAGACTCACGATCAGATATTTTTGTGTCATATCCAAGATAATCAGTGCAGTGGGTGTCTTACCTCTCAGCAGAGATGTAGTCAGCGTATTATATAACTCAATCTGACTGAGCAGGTAAGTTTTTTTGGAAAACAAAGAATTGTACGAGTATAGAACCCCAATACTTATCAGACAGTGCCTCATATAAAGTTTTCTTATGTCCTAAACTAAAATTATATCTCAAGGAGGAGATTTATGTAGGAGGTACACATTAAAAGCTATATGACGGTTCAGCTTTAATGTATATAAAAGGAGAGTATCTGAGGTGCTTCCACTAATGGAAAACTTGATGTTATAAGCGTGTTGAATGCCATGGGAAGTATTTTGAAGATAATTGACGTTTCATGTATTGTCCATTTCTGTTTTGGTAAATATAACTTCACAACGCATAACACACCAAATATCTATCTATCTATCTATCTATCTATCTCGGCAACCGTACTAAAGCTGTTATAATATCAACCGAAATTTAAATATGTCTGTACCCAGCGAGATAAATTTGGCAATATCACTCTCTCTAATTAAGTCTATCTATTTATCAAGTAATTAGACAAAACAAAGGGTTGTTTTTAGTGCCCTTTTTGGTGGGTATATCCTTTATCATGAGCATGCACTCACACTCAAACACTCAGGTTACTCGTACAATCACTCCACTTCGACTCTCACACCACTCTCACTCACACTGCAATTGCACATTAGATGTACAATGCTAGTACTTTAAAATATGTCACATTTATAAAAGTTATGTAAAACGTTCTGAAAACAGATGACATAAATTTTGATTTTCTTTTCATACAGCCCAAATCACTATTTAATCAAAAGGCCTGTAGTTAAAAATAGCATATTTTTCAAAGTACATTACCCCTTTGGTAAAAATTAGTTAAATATGTCCGTTAATAATTCACTCTACACTCCACACTTTCTACAAAGGAGCATATTTTGGCCGTACAATTAAAATACATTGAATTGTGAAGAATTACAGTTCATCAGGACTTGGGAAAGTTATTCCTTGTTCTTGAAAAATTCGAAACTATCAGGGTAAAACTTTGCATGCTGAACTAGAACATCGTGATTAGCGAGTAAGCGAGTTCAAACTCCGGTCACGCTGCTAGGATCATTTTCGGATTAATACCCAGGGAACAGTATGAAACCCTTATACTACACGGCTGTGGGTTAAATAGTACCACTGGTCTTATTCTACAAGGATGGCTTTGGCGTTAAATAACTTACGAAGATTGATATACCTTTAAACAAAGAAATCAAAACTAATCTATCTATCAACAAAAATTTGCATACACATACACACATATATACGCGTATTCATTTCCATCGGGAAGGCACTGGATCTATTGTAATGTAGTGAATGCAATTTTCATTGGGTGCCCATAATCCTGACCTTTTGCTAGCTTTTTAAAAGGAAATTTTGTACACCCAGTAAGGATTGAACACACCAACCCGTAATTTTGGTTGACTGATTCGGTTCCTAAACAATGCTCTATGATTTGACGCTAGAATTTATCACACACACACACACACACAGACACACACACATATCTATATATATATATATGCTTTTTGTTCGTGTGTTTGATTGTTTGTTTGGGTTTTATGGTTTGTCTACATGTGTAGGTTATTTAATGCCAAATTTATTTTTATACAATAAACAGTTCTATTACAAACAATTCAGTTTAGCGTAAGTACACATTCAAAGCCAAAACTGTTCTATTTTAAACAATCCAGTTTCGCATAAGTACGCAGTTTAACTATCAAAACAATATTATTTAAAGCAATTCCGTTTACCATACAAAAACAGTTCCATTTCAAACATTTTACTTTAGCAGAAGTACATAGTTTAGTTCTATTTAACTGATAGATAGAACCCCATCAGATGCTACCACCCAGGGAAGGAGCGATGACAATGAGGAGGTACTCCGCATCCCTCAAAGCTCCAGCATTAGTGATACTACACCCTCAGATTGTTTAGAGTAAGATCAGCACTCTCTTTGGTGGGGGGTGTCTTTACCCTCTGCAGAGAAGCAGTGGGTTTATTCTACAGCCCAAGCCGACTGAGCAAATATATATATATATATATATATATATATATATATATATATATATATATATTTGCTCTGTCGGCTTGGGCGTAGGGTCGAGTTCTCTAGCGAAGAAGTAATCGTGTTGCCATTAGCGCCTTTGCAAGTCTCTTCGTATTTGAATTGAGATCTCGGCGGCCGTTGAACGGATGTATGTAAACAATAGTAATTGTGATTCATAACCGTTTAAAATGTACTTCGTAGCTAATATCTCCTCGTGGCTAAATAGTTAGAAGCTTTGGCTTGGCGTTTGAGTCAACACGGTTTCAATCCCAGCTACGGGGAGATACTGTCTAGCCACACTGATGAGTTCTGATCTGTCTGTGGATGACTATATATATATGGATGACTATATATATATGGTGCAATGGGTAAATTGCCGTCATAATAACACATTAATTGAAACGCACAGACATCTCACTTTACCAAATGTATTTACTAAAATTACTGGAAAATATCATGAAAAAATAGATTAAATTTGTTCAAAGTAAACGTCATTGCCTTCAGCTACCGCATCCAGAAGACTTCGGAATCTTCTGCAAATATTTCCGACGAAAAATGAAGGGGTTATCGTTTTCCCCTGTTCACCATTGTTGTTATTCAGATTTTGTTGTTCGTTCGCTTTACATAAATAATAATCAAGGAGATTTCAATCGGGAGAGTTTGTCGCCCAGATATCAGGGGTGATGTCGCTGAAAATTTCGAACATCGAACACTGGGTTCTTCCGCTTGCGTGGTAGGGGACCGTAGTCTTATCAGACCCAACTTCTTCTTGCCGCTACCTTATTGATCCAGATCAGCACAACCACATCGAAGCATCTGATATTGGCCTTCTTGTTGATTATGAGGCCATATGGTAACATATATGAAGGCATAATAACACCATCACATGTAAGTACCGAAATATCACGAGGTAGACGGGCAGATTGGTTTTCGTCAATATTAGTCAATCTTTTAGGAACAGGGAAGGCTAACGGTTGTTCTATGAGTTCGCCATCTGATCCTAGTAGAATTTTCCTTATCAGGAAATAACAAAAGTATCTTCATTTGGAAGGGATGCAATAGTTTGTTCAAAAGCTTTTCAGCGCGGTCTTTTCACTTGTCCTTCAAAGCCTGTGATAAAATTGTTTCTTTCTAATCTTGTATGAGAAATAACAAATGTTTTCATGCACTACCAGCTAGATAAGGAACTCCGACACTCCAATGCGTCTTCCTATGAACCTAATTGACTGCCTGGGATCGCTGTCAATCATAGACTGCTTTTCACTGAGCTATTCAGGAGTTCTTTTATCCTCAGAACAAATAATTAAGACTTCCAAACTGTTGTATGTTCCTAATCACCATTGGACTCGACCGACCCTTTTCGAATCATCTGCCCTGTCCTCAGATTGACACACAATCTCTGTGAAATCTCCGTATTGTAGCTTCTGGTGTAAATGCAAAAGTACATATCGCATCAAAATTTCTATTGGAGTGAATTGCATCATGGTATTGCTCTCTACCAGTAACCGACTGTCTCATTTCTACACAGTAGACAAAACATTAAACAAAGAAAGCAAATGCACAAAATTAATTATTTAAGATGGCAACAATCTACCCATCACATCTTGCTATTTCCTTTATTCTTGTTTAAGACGCATTCAGAATTTACTTTTACAAATAATGATTTGCGTCTCGGAAAACATAAAATGGCGACGTGGTTCATCATGACTAAGGTGAGAGAAAACTAACTTTAAATGTTTATAAAATAATCATTGACCTCATGGTTCATCGTGAATAATTTGGAAGAAAGCAAAGGTTAAATGCACGAGAAAAAATATCTAGAAAAATTTTATTTATATTTGAATGTATTTTTATAAAACATATAAAACATCAACACTAGACGAAAATGAATTAAACAGCTTTCTGTTACAAAAAAAAAAAAAGAAAAAGAAAAAGAAAAACCAAAATATATTTACGGTTACTAATAAAACATTTAGTTGTAGAAGGAAATTTTTCTTGTCGATAATTTTTATTTATCGAAGAACTCAGGTGTCCCAAACCATCTTTTTTATAGGGTGAACATAAAATTACAGCCAGATTTTATCAATTATTTCGGACTTTTTCATATCCAACAAAGAAAATCCGCCAAACTGAACGTTCAAAAATAAGATAAAATAATCAGAAAATTAAAAAGAAAGTAGAAAATTATCATTCATTCAAACTTTAAAAATCCCGAATGTCTACATGCAAAACCTGGTAGGCCAACGTTGATACGTCCATGTATAAAAGTCCATTTGAGAACGACGGTTATGCATTTTTCCTTACTTCAACAGCCTTGAACAACAGATATGGTTCCATTTACTTGGCTGGTTTTTGAAACCGGAAGTAAGCGGCCGTAGAGC
Organism: Sepioteuthis lessoniana; assembly: GCA_963585895.1. Classification (NCBI taxonomy): domain Eukaryota; kingdom Metazoa; phylum Mollusca; class Cephalopoda; order Myopsida; family Loliginidae; genus Sepioteuthis; species Sepioteuthis lessoniana. Next base: position 40,947,079 of record OY757928.1, on the reverse strand, counting down.
TTTTGTTTTGTAGGATATTGCTTCAAGGATGTCTTCAAAATTTTTTCACCAGCTGAACGCTAGCGAAATATATATATATATATATATATATGTGTGTGTGTGTGTGTGTGTGTGTGAGTGTGTGTGTGTGGTTGGGCAGCAATCCTTCATTTAAGCATTTTTTGATTAAATTGTAAAGACATATTTCTCTATATAATTTTATTAAGATCCTTTCATATTTCCTGACATGCGTTCTAGTTTTAGCTTGAAATTGGTATATGGATTTACCGAAATTGTTCCAAGCTCTTTTGGACCTTTCATAGGCCATCGTCAGCGGTTGTTTGAGTAAAGATTATATACATATGAATATATAACTATAAAGATTGCATGTGTAAAGATTTTGTATACACACACACACACATACACACACACACACACACACACACACATATATATATATATATATATATATATATATATATATATATATATATATATAAGTATATAACGCAATTGAACGGCTCATAGAATAATGAAATTGGAAAAAAAAGAAAAAGGAGACAGAGAGTCTACGAGCAACCAGTAGACGCCTGAGAAAATCAAGCGAAAGCACTCGTTGTAGGTCAGCCAGTTACAGATGAATGACTACGGCATTAAAAAAACCCGGAGGTTACCTTTTTATACAAATAATCAGTTCTATTTAAAACAATTTAGTTTAGCATACAAAAACAGTTTCATTCAAACAATTCAGTTTAGCATATCTACGCAGTTTAAATGTAAGTTAACAGTTTAACTGTCAAAACAATTCCATTTCACGTTATTCAGTTAAATCAGTTCTAATTCAAACAGTTCAGTTTAGCATAAGTACGCAGTTTAATTTTCAAAACAGTTTTATTTCAAGTAATTCAGTTCAGCATAAGTATGCAGTTTACTTCTATTTAAGGATTTTGAGCAGGATTATCTGAAAAAAAAATTGCCAACTTGTCAAACGTGCAAGGTTATTTTTTCTTTCTCTTTAATTTAATAAAATTTTGGAATGTTAGAAACACGCGTTACTTTTCATTAAAAAAAAAGTCACAGAAGTTCACAATTCAAAATGACAACATGCGTCTGGATTCATATCTATCAAAGCCATATGATTTCACCTCCAATTTATCCGCATTTAAATACGCTCTCTCTCACACACACATGCACACACACTGCAATAGATAGATTATTGATTATATGGGAGTCAGACTTATCAGATAAAATCAAAGATTCTTCTAAGCAGCGGTTGTGTCAATTTACTCTATGAATGCACCACATGGACGCTGACAAAATGTATTGAGAAAAAGCTACACGGGAACTGCAGAAGAAGGCTACGAGCAATATTGAACAAATTCTGAAAGGAACATCACAAAATAGGGCAGCTGTACGGCCACCAATCTCCCATCTCTAAAACCAACAAAATAGGATGAAGTAGACTGGGTACACTGCTGGAGAAATAAATGAACTCATGAGTGGCGGTTTCCTATGGACCTCTCACGCAGACGTGCAAGTGTTAACCAATCAACTAGAAGAGCTGCTTGTGGACACAGGATGTAGTTTAGAAGATCGACCAGAAGTGATGGAAGATAGAAAAAATTAGCGAAAGAGAGTCAGGCAAATCATCAGCTTTGTGTGGTTACTGGATGCTTTCTAGAAAACCTGTCAAAAGCAATGGATGATAGGGATCAATGGTGGGGATAATAAAGGGAATCCTTGCTATTTAGACTTCGTGGGTAATTTTATGCCACAGTCATCCAAATAGAATTGTAGTAGAAAATTTTAACCCACAGCTAGGGAGATAAACATGGTGGGTTTATACCTTTTCTAATGGTATTAGTCCAAAAGTGAAGGGAATAGTTTGACTGGAGTTTGAAACGACTTACAACAGTTTTTCAGTCCAGAACTTTTGCCACTATGGAACGCAGAATCCTCCCTCTATGAATAGGAATATATACGGGTTCAAAAGCAAGAAAAACCCTAAATATACATTCAAGCAATTTTATATATTGCATGAATTACAAATCTAAACACAGATTTTTGTGAGCACCCACATCTCCAATCCTCTCTCTCTCTCTCTCTCTCACACACACACACACACAAACAGTTTACTTCCTCTGTTTCTCTCTTACAATCATGTATATTCGTAAATATGTATACGTTGTTGAAAATTACTTGTTTTATTAGTTTTCTCGTACATGGTGGTTCCGCTGTCCCCGTTTAATCTTATATATATATATATATATATATATATATATATATATATATATATATATATATATATATATATCCTGGACAGAAATATAAGACCACCCTCAAAAATGAAGAAAAAGTTATTGTTTACAATTTTTAGATTATGAAAATCAGATATATGAAAGATAGGGTTTAGGAGATATTTAAATTTGAAATTAGAAAAATTTCTATTCATTTTAAGTATATATATTAGCATTTATGCTACATTTTTAACTCTATTTTTGTTATAAATATAAGACCACTAAGAAAATAAAAAAAAAGAAGTTAATTTAATTGAAAAATATAATATGTATAGTCTACGTAATATAAAAGCTATTTAAACTGTAATACTTAAAATACTAAAAACATAAATGGCTAAAAATACTAAATTAATTTGATAAAGGCGAGATTATAGCTTTAAAAAGAGTCATAAAATTTCAGAGAGAAATTTCGAAGGCCATAGAATTCAGTAAAACCGTTATTTGCAATTACTTGAAAAGTCCAAATAAGTATGGAGCAAGAAAACCGACTGGTCGGCGAGAAACATTATCACCACATTTCAAGAGAAGAATTGTTTGCGAAGTAAAAAAGAACATTTTCTCAACATCAAAATTACTGAAATCTCTTGCGGACGCTCCTTGCAGGAATAGGACAATTAGAAGTCATTTAAACCACGAAAATTAACCATAAGAAAAGAATTCATCGTCCAAGGTTAACTATGAAGCGCTAAGAGAAACGACTGGAACATGCTCTTCAATATTAAACCTCGACTGCGAAAGAATGGGAAAAAATTGTTTTCTCAGACGAAAAGAAATTCAATTAGACGGTCCAGACAGCTTTCAGAAGTATCGGTACCTAAAAATGTTCCAAAAGAAAATTACTCAACAAGGCATAGTGGAGGAGGATCTCATATGATATGGAGGGCTTTCTCATCTTCAAGAAAACTTAAACTACAATTTGTCAGTTGTCGACAAAAAGCAGCATATCATGTGAAGATTCTAAATGCTTCATCTCTCAAGAAGGGTGTCGTCTATGGGGAGAAGGAAATATTTTTCAGGAAGATAATGCTACGATCCACAATGCATCAATTGCAAAGAATTACTAGCTAGAACCAAAAAATAAGACTTCTGGTCCACCCAACATGCTCTTCAGACATCCTATGGAAAATTTGTAGAGATGGATTGTTGCAAAAGATTAGAAGTAGATCGACAGTATTCAGCAATTTCTGAATTTAAAAACGCAATCTTAGAAGCATTGAATAATACCCTTGGTTCAACTTAAGAAATTAGTTGATATTATGCCTAGCCAAATTTAGGGAGTTATCAAAGCTAAAGGTGAATCAACAAAACATTAAATAAAAGAATTGTCTTTATATTCTATAGTATTGCTCATTGGTCTTATATTTAAGTCCACAAATTTTAAAACTAACCATAAATGATAATATATATATATATAAGGAATTGCAATGTCTTCCTATTTTATATTTAAGTCTTTCTGCCTTACCTTTCATATATCTGATTTTCATTATTGAAAAATTGTAAACAATATGGTTTTCTTAATTTTTGAAGGTGGTCTTATATTTCTGTCAAGTGGGTATGTATACGTTTGTGTGTGTGGATGTGTGTTTGTGTGTGTGTGTGTGTGTTCGTGCGCGTAGTTAGCATATTAAGATGTTATCACCTTCATTTTCACTGAGTGTACCCCCAACAGAAATATACAGTTTTTAATTCATCTTTCTAAGAAATCTATGGTTTTCCCTGAAGGAAAGTTTTAAAGATCGTTTTCTATTAGTTTTGTATATTGTGTTTGCAACTTATGAAATGTAATAGTGATAAAAACTTAAATTCTGTAAGTACTAAATATGGTGACTAAGAACGATATGAAAGTACCGCCAAGATTACAATCTTATTTTTTCTTTGGTATTTTGGGCTGCAGCCGATGAAATGAAGGCGATTAAATATTTGATGTTAATATCTAATAAAAAAAAATAAACTTATATTTCTTTTTAAATCGTCTCCGGGAAAAGGTAATTACTTTCCAAAAAATCTCTCTCTCTCTCTTTCTCTCTCTCTCTCTTTCTCTCTCTCTCTCACACACACACACACATACACACTTATATATATATATATATATATATATATATATATATATATATACAAACATATACAGACATATATATATGTATGCATATATATATATATATATATATATATATATATATATATATATAGTAATAGTGATGTCATTACGTTTGATGTTATGTCACTTAGGAGCATTGCGTACAACATAATAAAAAGATGTGTAATATATAAATTACTCCAAAATATTATACTCAAAATATAAATGGAAAATAGCAATAAAATATAAAAGATGTGTCCTTTTCCTATGGTGATAACCAATAGAACACGAGCAGTTTATTATATATATATATATATTACCAGCGCGACATGATGATGATGATGATATATATATATATATATATATATACTCAACCCCTACGCTAAGGCAGGATATGACACAAGGTCAATTTTTAAGCGGAGTTTAACAGGTTTGAATTTAGAGTTTTCCTTCTCCAAGACTAGTTGTCTTACCAAACTGAAGAACTAGTCTGTCCTACTACTTACCCATATCTGGGGGGAGAATAATTGGATTCATACCTTCAACAAGGGTATTAGTGCTATGTGAAATGCAATCAGTCTCCTCCAGGATTTGAACTCGTGTCACCGTGTCCATTTCCTACGACGATAGCCATTACACCACGGGCACCTCCTTACAATATATCTATATATAAGTAGACGTAGAGATAGATAAATAGATTAATAAATATGATGAGATTGTGTGAGATATCTGTCCATCAATCTCTCTCTCTCTTTCTCTCTTTCTTTCTATGTATACATATATATAGAGAGTGACGGAGAGAGAGGGAGAGAGAGAGAAAGAGGGAGAGAGAGAGAGAGAGAGAGAGAGCGAGGGAAAGAGAGAGAAAGAGAGAGAAGGAAAAAAAGCGGGATAGAGATAGAAATTGATACATTGGCATTTTTTGTGAAATGCTTACTATTGTAAGAAAAGGACACAGTGACCCACGTTCTACTCCTGGAAGAAGCGATTTGCTTTTCTCAGAGAGCTAAGAGTTTTAAGAAAGTTATAAATTCAACTGCTCCCCCTTCATCTATGGGTAAATATTCGGGAAAACTAAAGTCTTTAAATTTGCTATGGTAACCAGTCTAGGAGAAAGAAATCTTTAAATTCAAACCTGTTAAACTTCGCTTAAAATTGTCTCAGTGTGACAATCGGTGCGTTCAATGGGGTTTGTAAATATAAATGTTGATAAATAGATTTACGGATAGATATTAACAGATTAAGCATAGATAGATAAATAGATTTACTGATAGATATTAACAGATTAAAGATAGATAGATATATAGATTTACTGATAGATATTAACAGATTAAGGATAGATAGATAAATAGATTTACTGATAGATATTAACAGATTAAAGATAGATAGATAAATAGATTTACTGATAGATATTAACAGATTAAAGATAGATAGATATATAGATTTACTGATAGATATTAACAGATTAAAGATAGATATATATAGATTTACTGATAGATATTAACAGATTAAAGATAGATAGATAAATAGATTAGAACAAACTGAATACAGAAAAAATAGTTGAACATGAAGGGTTTGAAAAAGAAGGAAAAATGATTTTGATTGTGAATTCAATTAACACCCCTAAAATGTTCTCTTTTTTCACTTTTGATTAAAAAAAACAATTAATAATCTATTTAATTTTTTTACTCATACTCTCTTTAAAAGAAAAACATCTTTGATCTTTTGTTTCGGCAGTTCTTGGCAGGACTAATCTTAATCCGATTGGACATAATGCTGCCAACAGATTGTTATAAACTATTGGCTCACTAAGTACATCCAAAAACAAATTTCAATATATGTTTGTATTTAGACCCACATTTTCTATGTCCGCCTGTGGTTCTTGGATCTTAAAGTCATATCATATTCTAATCGACCTAGCCTCTAATTGCTCATAATATTTTATGAAGATTTTTCATTCAATATTTTGTAGAGTTTTATGTTTTAGTATATTTCCCATATTTTCAAATTCATTCTCAAACGAATTTCTTAAGTAGTATTCTTGTTTTACTCCGGTATCCTTCCTAATATATATATATATATATATATATAGTTAGGTATATTCTTAAATTGAGAGTGTGAATACCTTTAATAGATCGTATATTATATATAAGTAAAGATAGCGTATAAGTGATACAGTGTATAAGTTAGGACACACACACACACACACACACATACAGACACACACACATATATATATATATATATATTGTTAAAGAAACATACATGCCAGCACATAGTTTGTTTACAACTAAAACAAAAATAAAGCTGCACAGGTATTTGGCCAGAGGCTGCAGTTTTATGAATCTAATATCCCTACACTGTGAAGGAAAACCCACCGAAGTCTGATGTCATGATTTATTCCTGGGGCGCTCTGAATCAATGGTAAGGATGTTTAAGTCTCCAAGCAATGCTTAATCCCAAGGTCATCATCTGATGAAAGCATTCTGCAAGGCACTCCAGCTATTTCCACAACAGCAGTTACGTAAAATAATAATAATAATAATAATAATAATAATAATAATAATAATAATAATAATAATAGTAAACAAACATTTATGTGTGTATATATATATATATATATATATATATATATATGGGGGGGGTATTTATGTGTCTAGTGAATGGCTCATATATGCCTATGTATGCATATGAGCGCATGCGTCGGCTGCATTGGTAGTTTCATTTTTTCTTCCATCTTTTAGGGTGTATCAACAATTTTTGTAACAAGTTTTGGAAAAAAGATTGATAAAATGATGGCCTAAGGACAAGAACCATAGAAAAATATCAAATAATGAGAACTATTAAATAAAATTTTTCTCGTTTGTCATATTTTTGCTTGTTTGTTTCACACACATTCACACACACATACATACTCAAAGACAGACATCAACACCTATATATTTATGAGTGTGTGTGTGTGTGTGTATATATATGTTTGTGTATGTGTCACTTGATTCTTTAACAAAACAAATGCATTAATACGTATGGTGTCTCATGATTAAGTAAAAGATAATTGCAAATCCATAGGAATTCAAATAATTTTAAATTTGTAACCACAAAATAAATGAAGCTATAAAACACTTCTTGTAACAGACTGAATCGACTTAGTATTTATTGTATTCGTATGTGTCATCATAATCTTGAATAAAACAACCATCAAATATTTGGACAGCATAAACGTGCATGGTGTAATACTTACTGTGATATGGTTGTGCAACTTGACTTTTGTGACGAGGAAATATGACACCCTAATACATTTGACCGTCAGAGGGCGATAGTAGAAAGCAAGTATTACAGGATAGTGGCAGTGGGCGAGGCTGTCTCTTTCTCCCACCCTCTCTATCATTACAAGGTGAGATAGGCATGTGAGGGCCTCACTCTCTATTAGCCATGTATGTGTCAGCGGAGAGGCAGACCCCTTGATAATATTTGATACCGAGGAAGGACCCGCAAAAAAAAAAAAAAAAATCAACACGTGGTGAATTTTCAAACCACGGAGACTAAGTAAGTTGCCGTCATTCATTACCGAGTAAAGACGTAATTATGGATACGGAAGAAACCCAAGTTCCAAAATAATTTCGGGCAGAAAGCCATGAGAGAAAAGAAAGAACTAATCTTTTGAATGAATTCAAACTCCGAGGTATGGTAAGCCTCGTTAAACGAATACCCAAAGAAAATACTTGTCTTCGAGGAAAGTGACAATTATTAATCTTGGTCCAATCTGAAATAAGATGTGTATCCTTCTGTCAATATGTTATGGAAACCCAATAACGAGAGGAAAAAGAGAAGAGAATAAATTCCACAGCATCTCAAGTAAGTAAACATAGAATTTAAGTATATTCAACTTTATCCTACTGCATTCATACTGAAATGATAAACTTGAGATTTGAAGCATGGACTCTGCCATTAAATCCCATAGTCTGCAGGAAAGCGGTCTCTGTCTATTGTTATCGAACTACCTTCTCACCTTCCGCCATTAACATTTTATGGAGGACCCGTCCAGGGATAAAGATATTTTATGTGGGCTTAGTCCGAGATACGGATATTTTAGTGGAGGCTCTTCCGAGATACAGAAAGACTTTCTCGCTCCTAACTTTTACCTGAGATATTTTGTTTTCTTTGTTTCTTTCTTTTATGCTATGAAATAATATTGTTATTAGTCTTGTTAACCCAAAAACGGCAGTTCAGAGTCCTTCTTTTATCGTGAAGAATTGTATTCGTCGAAGACCTTGTATATGAGGGGGAAACCTTGCCAGTTAGCCGTGTTGACTATTTATAATTCACCTTGTACTCACCTAGTAGCATTAAAATGTGGTTCCGCTTGGGAGTTGGTAATATCTGGGAAATTAAATAGTGTTCGGCAGCCAACGTCAGTGCCCGGCCTTAACTGGTGGACTTGGTGAGAACGAACAACACCCTGCAAGCCCGCTGGGCACATGACGGCGTAACACTTTTCAAAACCTGCTTCCATGAAATTGTCCAAAAGAAGTCATCTTATTGAGCCTCAAAATACTAGAATGCTTAACACAGTTTTTCAACTCAAATATCAATATGATTGAGGTTGGGAGGCAACTAGTCTAGGAGAAGGAAAACTCTGAATTCAAACCTGATAAACTCAACGAAAGAATTGACCGTGTGTCATATGCTGCCCGAGTGGAGGGGTTGGTAAATGTTTTTTTTTTTCTGTATTAACCGTTCTTTTGTTGATTGCTTAATTCAGACAATCATTTCTTTGCAGCCAACAAATGATATTCATTTGGATTCACTTCACGCAGGTCCTTCTTTTGTTCCAGCGGTCTAATAGTAACGACAAATGTACAGGAATTTGCATACAGTTGCATGGTTTGATATTTATCCAAATTTCAATCAAACCAGATTTGACACAAGGCAATTGTTTGTAGCAAGCTACAAAGCAAATCGAGCCTTATGTGCGGCTGGCCCGAAAAAATGTCTGATTCTGTCGTTATACCTCATTTTGGGGCGCCTCAGATTCCAAGCGATGAACTCAGTCTTGTAAAGCGGGTGTTTTCTGTGGGAAAGCTCCTTCTAGAATCAGGTGGTTAGGATAAGAACACAGATCATTGTAAAGTCGAGGTAACCTTCTGTTTAGTTCAAGTTTAACCAACACATTTTAAAAACTGGTTACGCGTACCTACGAACAAAAGATATCAGTCTACAAAGAACAACTCATGATTTTGAATTTATTGCTGATTTAACATATCTGACAGAGATTTGTAATGTAATATAATGGCGGAGGGATTTCGTTTTATATATCTTGCCTTTTGGTTTAGTTAGGATGATAACCTTTCGCTTAGTGCATGGGTTAATTAGGTGCAACATTAACGCAGGTGTTCACGCGCACGAGGAGAGGATGTGTCATTCAGAGATGTCAAAATAAAAATCCCAGATAGGAATTGAGATCAGGGGATGTGAGTAACTTCACGCACCGGAAGCGTTGGCTGAGTATTTGGGGATTTGAGAAAAAGCAGTGAGTTGAGTTCCTGCCTCAGGACGGAAAGGTTAACCTTCGAGGCCCGCCGAGGCCAGACGAATTTGTGCGCTACGGGCGCCGCGCGTTGGTTGGATGTAAAAGTAGTCAGCATAGAAATATTCTGTGTCTATCTCTCTTCATGTCGAATAACCTTTAACTCAAAGGTAATAAAGTTTCGTACCTGAACCAATTTCGTGAATGTTGTGTATTTCGGATTCCCTATGTCTATTTCACACATCTTTATATCTGGCAATGTTACAGTAATATCAGTCTGAGATTTGAAATATCGGTTCGAGATTTGGTGTATCTGTTCGAGATTTACTATATTAGTCCGATATTTACAATATCAATCCGAAATTTACTCAGTTATCGAGATGATTTTTCATTGATTTTTGAAGTGATTAGATTTATTCTATACAAACATCGTTGGCGCCCAGCCGATTCTTTGTGAGGTGTCGCGATTTCATGTTCTTTCGTAGCGTCCACATATCTTTCTTGGTGTCATCTTTACTATTTTTTAACTGTTTTCTAAAAAATATTATAAATGCAAAAATGTTTGGATCATGTACCCTGCTATAATGAAAATATTACAAGTGTATATATTTTTCTTGAGTTGTTAAGTACATGAGATGTTTAGATTAATCACAGTGCCCTTAAAAAGATGTATTATCATCACCATCCTCATCCATGTTATTAATGGATGCAATATGGTTTAAAGTTTTCTTATCATATACTAATAATTTATAAAAAATTATAAACACACACACATATATATATATATATATATATATGTATATAAATAATGTTTAAAGTCATATATTCAATTATATGACGTTCACTAGTTTTTTCTCTTTAATTATAATCATTTGTTTTTATAATATTATATGATGCCGAGAAACTACGATTATAATCCTTATAAAATAATATCATCAAGTAACTATTTTTTAATTCAAATAATGTAATCATCTAACATGGAATATGGAACGGATAAAGGAGGAAATCAATGAATAAAACTCCAGCCAAAAAATTTATAATTTTTTTCTTTTAATTGAGTGAAAAGTTAGCGAGAAAAACAAAAGTACAAAAACCTTTCTTGTAAGCATTGAAAAAAAGTCAGAGTAAATGTACGAGGATCATTAAATAAGTTTCCAGACTTTTTTCGTATGGGCACTTTTATTGATACTAAAAATAGTAAACGTTAATCCTGTTCGAAGTAATCTTCTCCGGCTGCAATGCACTTGTTGTACTGTTCCAATGACTTCTAGAGAGCCCCATGGAAGTCCTCTTGTGTGAGCGCATCAATGACCTTCGTCACAGCCTCTTTCATCTTATCAATTGTCTCATAACGACAGCCTCTGAGCTTAGGTAATAACCAAAACTCACAGGGAACAAGGTCTGGGCTATAGGGAGGGTGGGGAACTGTCTTGATCAAATACTGCTTGGTCAAATAGTCTGTGACAAGGATGGAGTTGTGGACTAGTGCATTGTCCAGGTGGAAATGCCACTGACCCAATTTGATGAGTGATGGCCTCTTCCGACTGAATCTCTTCTTGAACTCCCTTAAAACCTCAACCTAGTAACCCTAACCCTAACCTTTTGGCCAATCAACTCTTGTGAATTGACTTCCTTACTCCTCCCACACCTCTCATTATCCCTCACAGACTCCCTGCCTTCCTTGAATCTCTTATGCCACTCAAAAACTGATGCTCGATCCATGCAAGATGGTCGAAAAGCAGGCTGAAGAATTCCATACGTTTTTGTGGCATTTTTTCCAAGTTTGAAATAGAATTTTATTGCATATCGTTCTTCTAAAGTGTTCTCATGTCCAGATTGCATTTTTGAAATTCACCAGCTGTAACAATCAGGCTTTAGTAGGATGTATTCCAATTCCTGCTATAGCTGTTCATTTAAACTTGATATCATAAAAATTAGTCAGTCCTCTCATAAGATGTATAGCAATAAGATACTGGATTTTGAAGAGTATACGATAATTTTGAATGCCTGTTCAAAAAAGCCTTGAAACCGATTGAATTCACCACGTATTTTTATTCATGTGCTTAAGATAAGTTCAATGAACTATCACATGAATTGCTAGCTTAAAATAAAGGGGCATATTTTGTGTCTTTAACAATATTCGTATCAGAGTAACTTAGGTGTAAGATAATTAATTCATGACAAAAAGGTAAGCATCAAGCGAGATATTATTATAGTAGCAGTAGTAGCCACAAGGTTAGGTTAAAACTTACGTATATGATAGTTAACATGGTTTGGTTTAGTTTGGCTTTATGGCATCTTAACCATTGTGTTTTATTCAATGCCAAAATAGGTTTATATATATATATATATATAGAGAGAGAGATATAAGACTTGAAAACGTAATTCAAGAAAGTTCAATCGTTCCAAGTGTACCTATGTACCACTAACACTTCAATTAAACACAGTTAGATATCTAAAAAGTTCTATTTTAGGCAATTCAAGTTAGTATAAGTCAAGATGTTTCCAAGTATAGCAATGTATCACTTATAATTCAATAAAACATCAGTAGTTTGCTTACACAAGGTTAAATGATAAAACAGTTCTATTTTTAGTAATTCAATTTAGCATAGGTCATTTGTTTACACTCAGTTTAAATGTCAAACAGTTCTATTTGCCCCATAGATATATGACCCTATCGGGTACTATCACTGCAGTCCAGAGTGGATCAAGGGACGATGGTATTAAAAAGATACTCTATATTCCCAAAAGCTCCAGCATTACGTCGAGCCACACCATTAGATTGTTTAATGTCATATGCTGGACACTTGTTGTGCGAGTAGTTTTTACTGGTTAGCAGAGATGCAGTCGGCTATTCTACGGCCCCCAGCAAACTGGGATATATAAATTAGAATTGTTGAAATTAAATGCATTCTTGAAAGGAAAGAATTAAGGTTTTTACTCAAATGAAATAAACTGAAAATTATTTGAGCAAGTAAACAATCAGTATTTGCTGTGAATTGAGTAAGTTTCGGAAATTATCACTGTTAGTTGAGTAAGTGTAGACAAATCCATACTGAATTTCTTGGGTTTTTCATACTACTTAGGTATGATCGAATTCAGCTACAAACGTTAATGATTTATCAGTGAATTTAATTCGGTGAGAAATTGCCTTTTTTAATATCTTTGAAAGGAAAAGATTTCTAAAATTATTTTGGGTTGTCGTACTTCAAATTTTACGGCAAGTCAAATCTTGTCGTATCCGAAGTATATCGAAATTTAAAAACTAACTTGAATATTCCGATTGGTTAATAAATGCAAAAAATACAAATACAGAATTCATAGCTGGTTAAAAAAAAGGTTATATATATTATAAACGGGTATATTTTGCTTACAAAGAGCCGGTTTGTATTTAGTGATATAGAGCACCTGTCGGATTCTAATTGAAAGATTTTGTGAAAAAAAAATGAGGCTTTAAAGTAGCTATTTATTCAAATAATACGTGAATTTTATCATGTCATATTATAGTCGTTTCCTGTGTAATTCGAGGCTAGATTACAATAGTAGCAATTAAAATTGTGTTATTCAAAGATTTCATGGAGAAACGAAGCTTTGAAATAGTTGAGACTTAGTGTTATGTAGGGTAAATTTTCTGTAATTTTTTTTGTGTAGATATTTTTTATATATCCAGTAGAATTTGAGGGGTTGATTAAAATGGTATCATTTCGTTATGAAATAAGGCTTTAAAATAGTTATGACTTTGTGCTATTTAGGGTAAATGTCATGTACATTTTTCATGTTGATATAATTGTCGTTTTCTGCAACTAAATCTAACCAAGTCGAAGGAAAATGAAAAAAGAAAAAAAGCTTAACAATCCATCCAGGTAAACTGTTTTTTTTTTCTTTTTCCCCATTTGCGTTTTTTTTCTCACATTCTTTTATTCCTCTATTTAGACCTATTTTTGTCCCGAAGTTCTCTGACCGTACGAGACCGAAAAAAAGTTTATTTTCAGAACTTGTCATGTATGGCCTACTTTAAGTTATTAAAAAAATATGTAATTACTATAGTATATTTCCGTTTTTTTGTTTGAGATTCATCTAATATTGATAATTTTCAAACTGATTTACTGGATTTATTTATTTTATAACAGGTACTACCATTTTGGGTCAAGGAAATCGCTCTCTATCAGAGAACCTACTCCTCGGTATGAAGTACGATCAGAATATTCTATGCCCGACAGACAGAGGAGATGATCAAAGGGGAAATTTTGTGAAAAGTATTTAAACTAGTAAAAATAAGGTAACAATTATTCAAAAAGTATTTGAAATATGGCTGATATATTCGTCATGTTTAATAGTATCAACACCTCCAAGATGAGAGTAATGATCTCATATTTTACACAGATGATTCTTTATATCCCTATTTGAACTCCTAAAACGTAGGTTCCAGAAGTGAACTTTATTTCACGTTCTTCTTTGAAAATTTAAAATCATTCACTGAGCGAAGTAATGCACAAAGTATCAGCGCACCAACTTCAACAACACTTTCAAAGATAGCAGGTGCCTTGCATGGACTGAACTGCTGTAGTCACCTGATATACGTGACATCAACTAGCCGAATCATATTATGACAAAGCTTTTGATTTACTCTGGTGCAATGATTGAGAATATAGACGGTTTGAAACAAAAGTTAGAAGCATGGAAAAATAATTTGTCTAGTGAGAGTAATATGATCTCCCCATCCTTTTTATTCATCGTCTATACAGAAAAAGTCCTTAAACTTACACCTCTACAAAATGTCGTTAGATAACAAGTGAGAATTTCACATGAACATTTTAAGGATTATTTTGTAATAATAATAATAATAATAATAATAATAATAATAATAAGAAGAAGAAGAAGAAGAAGAAGAAGATCTTCGTTAAGGGAATAAATGGATCTGAAATCCGTTTCTGCTATTGAAAGAAGACTTAGATATCAATACGGAGAATGTAAATTTGGAACGGTGTGCTGACGAAGGAGTTGAAGAGGATTTTCGAAATTGAAACATCGTTTCCTTCATTTTGAATAAGGGTGAGAGCAGAATATCCTGAGCTTAGAAGAAATTAGAGAAGATATGAATAAAAACGCTCGGGGCGTTGATTTATCTTTCAATGATTTATTCCATAAAAGATCTGAGTAAAACGAGCATATAGTAAAGCAATATAAGTTTTCTTTGAATCATAGACATTTTGCAATGCTAGAATTTATTTGAGAATTTGTCTGTTTTTATTCGAACATTCTGAAGAGAAGAGAGAAAAAGAGTGTAAGATGATAATCAAGGAAAAGGGAGAAAGGATATAGGAGAATGGTTCCAAAACTTGTGTCGGAGGAGAAAAAGGTGAGAAGAATTAAAAGGAGAAGAGAAAGTCGGAAGTAGTCGGCGATGAGGGAAAGTGCAGAGAGAAAGAAATGATTGTAGAAGAAAAAAGTATAGAAATGAAGATAGAAAAGAGAAGAGGGAAGAGTGAAAATAGAGAGGAAGAGACATAAAGGAAAAGATTGGGAGGAGAAAAGTGTTTAGAGAGAAATCAAAATAGAAGAAGGAATAGTCTTGAAACAAAGAGGAAATAGAAGAAAGAAGGTTGTAGAGAGGAAGATAGATTAAAGTTAATGGAAAGAAGAAAGGGGAAGAAAAGAAAAATGAGAATGTAGAGAGAAAGATAGATAAGAGTAAACGGAGAAGTGGAAAAGAGAATATAAAGAGGAAGATAAATGAAAGTAAACGAAGAGGAGGAGCAGAAAGTGGAGAAAAGGTAGAAGATGGAGACTGACCAAATATAAACGGGGAGGAAGGAGAAAGAGGAGTGAAAAGATGATGATAGATGAGCGTAAGCGGAAGAGGAGAAAAAAGAGAGTAAAGAGGATAATAGATAAGTGAAAACGGATAGCAGGAGGAGAGAGAAGAGCAAAAGAGAGGGTAAAGATGAAGATGGATAAGAGCAAAAGAAGAGGAGATAGAGGAAAAAGACAAAGAAGAGAGTGTAGAAAGGAGCGCAGATAAAATTTAGCAGAGAAGAAAAGAGAAAGAAGAAGAAGACGAAAAGGTAGTGTTGAGAGGGAGATAGATCTGGGTAAACGAAGAGGAGAAAAAAGACAAAAAGAATATTACAAGTGGCAGAGACGTCAAGTGAATTATCTGTGGACAACCTGATAAGAGATAATCCCATCTTTCACGTCGTAAAGTTTAACGTTTCAGTATGACTTTAATGAATAGCGCATTTCAATATTACCAAATCTTTTGTTTTTATAAAATGTTTACCATTTATTTTAATCTTACTTTTTATCTCTTTAATTATGTTTAAAATGAAAAAAATGTACTTTTTTGTCTTTAATTATGTTTAAGATAAACAAAATGTACTGTTTATTCAATTGTCCAGTCGGCTGGGCCTGTAGAATACTTCCCCAGCTAGTGTCCGCTTCATGACACAAAACAATCTGATAGTGAGTTTCCAGTAATACACCGAGCTTTAGGGAATGCGGATTAACCCTTTATTGTCATCGCTCCCAGGTCTACTCTGGCCAAGATCGGTAGCACATGATAGGGTTCTATCTATGGATCAAATAAAATTAAACTGCTTATTTATGTTAAACTGAATTACTTGAAATAGAACTATTTTTATATATAAACTGCGTACTAATGCTAAACTGAATAGTGCGAAATAGAACTCTTTTGTCATTTAACTGACTATCCGTCAAATTCTTGAAGGTGCACCTGCAAAAAAAGTTGAGGCAACAATATTATTTGTCGATTTCTCCAATGCCTTTCACCCCATATGCAGAAAAAAGATGAAGCAACTGCTATTAGCCTACGGCCTACCCAAAGAAACCCTCGTAGCCATAATGATGCTATATAGAAATACGAAAGTAAAAGCCCCCCCCCCCGCCTGGAGTCACAGACTCTTCGACATTGAAGCAGATGTGCTGCACGGAGACATTAACCCCGTAACTCTTTAACATTTGTCTGGACTTCGTGCTTAGAATGTCTATAAAATGAAAGACAACGGTTTCAAACTGACAAAGGAAAGAAGCAGGAGATACCCCACATACAATTACGGACGCGGACTATGCTAATGACATAGCGCTTCTGGGAAATACACCTGCCCAAGCCAAAACCCTTGAACAAGCATCTGGTGGCATAGGCCTCCATGTCAACACAGAGAAGACAGAATACATGTGCATTATACAAAGAGGCGACATCTCCACACAAAATGGAAGTTCTCTGCAACTAGTAAACAAGTTCACATATCTAGGAAGCAGTGTCTCATCAACCGAGACAGACATCGATATGGACAGCTATCGGTCATATGGAAGTCAGACCTGACCGATAAAATAAAACGCAGTTTTTTTTTTCAATCAGCGGTCGTGTCGATACTGCTAAATGGGTGGACTACATTGACGCTAACAAAACGTATGGAGAAAAAAGCTTGACGCCAATTACACAAGAATGCTGCGAGCAATATTATACAAGTTCCGGAGGCAACACCGCATAAAGCAGCAGCTGTACAGCCACTTAGCAACCATCAGGAAAACTGTCCAAGTTAGACGAACCAGACATGCGGGACACTGCTGGAGAAGTAGGGACGAACCCATTTACGACATACTCCAGTGGACGCCCCCACATAGTCGAGCAAATGCAGGACGATCAGCTAGAACCTATTTTCAACAGCTCTGTGCTGATACAGGGTGTAGCCTTGAAAACCCACCGAGAGCGATGGACGATAGAGAAGGATAGCGGGAGAGGGTCAGGGAGATCCGTGCTGGTGGCACAACATGATGACGATGGAAGTTGGAGACCTAAGTCGAGAGTGACCCAAAGGTTCCCTTTTCAGTTGCTACTACTCTGAGGTGTAGGGAAGGGTGCTACTTTATTCCGTGGATTGCTCAACTTCACCCTCTATCCTTACCGTATAATGCTGAGTCTTAAGCAAGGTTGTAAAAAGTCGCATTTTTTGAGTCTTTAGTATGACTCGACCTTGGATTGAACCCTGGTCTCCTGGACCATTGCTGAACTCTCTAAAGTGTAGAATTATTCTTGCTTGTGATAAAGCAACAGAAATAAAATGAAGTATTTTCATTTTTTTGTCAATTATTTCACTTAATAGACTTCTGTGAATGTGGTTTTTAGGGTTTAACAATTACTTGTACTTTCTGGTCAATTAACTTTTGTACATTCTAATTCATGAAAAAATCATAAGAGGTCACACAACAAGCCATTAACGCCGATTAAACTTCAATGGAAGAGAAGGAACCGGTTCTTTGAGGGTGCCTTGGCAGGAAGTCAAATTTGCTGTATCCTAGTATGTCATGACAAGGAAGAATCGTTAATATTTAACACACAATTACTGGTTTACGATAAAAATAATTGTCTTCAGTTATCTTTGTTTTTCGAAATGTCTATCAAAAAGTCAAATCTATTTCTAAACCCAAACGAACAAGATTAAAATCGTGTTTCTTTAAATGGCACTTAACTTATCAAAATATCATACATTCTAGACTTGGTTTCGGCGAGTGATTTGCACATCAGTGACATTCAGACTTCCAATAGTTTTCTTTATTTTTTCCCGATGGTTCATGGATCTCCATCTTTTGGTAACTTCCTACTCTAAAATACGCCAGATCGTATTTAGAAAAGAAGTCAAGATTTTAATATTATCTTTATATCATTAATAATGAATAGAAATTTATTTCAAAATCAAGAGGCTATGTTTAAAAGATTGATTGACTTTAACGCCACGTCAATTCAATTAAGTTCATCTAATGCCAAGAGGTTAGAGAATTGCATTCATTTTTATTTACATTTTTGGGTAATTGTTTTTTACGACATTTTGCAAACAGTCACATGATATTAAGTATTTCTATTCCATACCAATGTTTTTATATGATGGCTCAGTCGACTGGGGCTGCAGAATACATGGACTGCATCTCTGCAGAGAGGTAAGAATCCCCAAATGAGTGTCCAGGATATGACATTAAACAATCTGATTGTGAGGTTCTAGTAATGATGAAGCTTTGGAGAATGCGGAGTACCCCTTCATTACCATTGTTCCCGCGTCCTTTCTGGCCCTGGAGATGTCGCATCTGATCGGGTCCTATCTATGAGTCAAATAGAAAAAAACAGTGTACATATGCTGAACTGAATTATTTGAAATAGAACTGCTTAGATGTATAAAAATAGATTCGGTTAAAAATAACCTGCTCGTGGTGTAATGGTTGTTGTCGTAGGAAATGGACACGGCGACACGAGTTCAAATCCTGGACGATACTGATTGCATTTCATATAGCACTAATACCCTTGGGAATCCAATTATCCTCCCTCCAGCTTTGGGTAAATAGTAGTACAGACTATGTTCTTCCGCCTTGGTTTGGCAACTAGTCTAGGAGAAGAAAACTGTGAATTCAAACCTGTTAAACTCCGCTTAAAAATTGACCTTGTATCATATCCTGCCCGAGCGGAGGGGTCGGTAAATATGATAAAATAACCTACAATCGTTCATATATCATTAAACCCAACCAAACTAAAATGACATTTTTCGGCGTTAAATGACCTAAAATAACTTGATACGCTGTAAAATAAAATGACCAACGAAACAACAGTTATATGATTTCAAGTATTCTTATCGAATTCAATTAATTATAAGGTATCTTTTGATTAGTTATATTCATTAAAAGTCATAGATTTGTTTACAATTATAAATTTTCCGTTAACTAATTATTACTCTTTCTAAGCAATTATTACTTCAAGTAACTATGCTTTAAACAAATTTGCAGTTTTATGGCAACAATTATTAGTATCAAATATGAAGAATCTTTAAACAGATATGTTTAAAAATAGTCTGTTTTTATTTTTCTATAATCCTGAGTCATCACAAATTTATATACGATATAATATATGCCTATCTAATAAAAATCATTTCCCACACTGTTGTATGATATCCAGCGTTCCAATCCAATACATAATTATATGATTTAAAGTAACTATCATTATTTAATAAAAATAATCATTTGTTTACGCACAAATATATGATTTTAAGTAAATAATAAACAACAAAAAGAGATCTTGCCGGATTGTGGACTTTGCTGTCCAGGCTTGCCTTAGAGAAAAGTGAAAGAAAAAGGAAAATAAATACCTTAATCTTGTCAGTGAATTGAAAAAAACAACACCTGTGGAACATGAAAGTGACGGTGAAAGCAATTATCATTGGCGTTCTTGGTACAGTCACCAAAGTATTGATACAGGGACTGGAGGACTTGGAAATAAGAGGGCAGGTGTAGACCTTCAAAACTACGGCATTATTAAGATCGGACTGGATACTGAGGAGAATCCTGTAGACTTGAGGAGACTTGTAGTCATTCAAACTCCAGTAAGAAACCATCAGCTAACGCTGGCGTGGAAAACTAGAAAAGGAGTAATTAATAATGATACCAGTAAAGGTTATGTAATGATAGTGGCGAAACAATATATCATATAATAAGTAAATGCAGTAAATTTGAGCGAAAAGTGTATAAGTCTAAACATAACTATGAGGGGATTGTGATCCACTGTGAGTTGGGCAAAAAAATAGATTTGACTATTTGAACAAGTAATGTATGCACAACACAGAAACCGTCCTGGAGAATGAGACACACAAAGTTTCTGGGATTTTGAGATACAAACGAATCGCCTAATCTCGGCTAGACCTTGTGATAGTCAACAACAAAAAAAAAAAAAAAAGAAAAAAAAGAAAGAAAGAAAAGAGAACCTGCCAAATAGGGTACATTGCTCTTCTGGCAGACCACAAAGTTAAAGTAAAAGAAAGCGCAAAAAGAATTAAGTACCTTGACCTTGCTAGAGACCTTGAAAAAAACTATGGAACATGAAGATGACGGTGATAGCAATTGTGGTTTGAGCACTCGGGACAATATCGAGATAATTCGTAAAAGGACTGGAAGACTTGGAAATAAGAAGATGAGTGGAAACCACCCAAACAATAGCATTATTAAGATCGGCCAGAATACTGAGAAGAATTTTAAGGTTACTTAATGTCTCTTATATTCCAGTCAGTAACCATCAACTAACGCTAATGGAGAAAAAAACTCTGAAAGGAGTAAATAATAATGATAATATCCAGTCACAGTATTACGCTCATTTTCTAATACTAATTTAACCTTTCAGCTATGTGTTGAGTAGTACCACTAGTGTTCTTCATGAAGGATGGCTTTGGAAT
>OY757928.1:40748474-40920974 GCA_963585895.1 Sepioteuthis lessoniana | reverse complement strand
GACCTTTAAACGACTTATTATAAGTATTAAAATTTTGATTGCTCTGAACATAAAACTTACCATTATAAATTATTGGTAAATTACAACGGTACAAGAGTCTCTATGAAAAGAGAATTTTATTAAGAACTTTAGTCGATTTAATATAAGTTAAATGTTGGTTTAATTGCGTTGTAGATCGGGAAATGTGTGTGCATGTATGTGTGTGAATGTGTTGGAGTGAGAGGGAGTGAGAGAGCGAGAGAATGACAGAGGAATAAGAAGAGGATGAAAAAAGAGACAAAGATGAGAGTTTACTAATCGGTAATATACAAAACACGGAAAATGATAAAGAAAGAGAAGCAATAGAAAGGAAATATCTTAGATACTAAATAACGCCACTCAACCATGTAAACAAGAATTGGGATGAAGGTAAAATTAGGGAAACGACGAAGAAATCAGCTGCGAAGGTAAATAAAGAAAAAGAAATATCGCAATAGAACAAGGAGGGAAGATAAAAAAAAAAAAAAAAAGACGGGGACATTGAGTTAGTGTAGAGGTAAAGAAGAGAAATTGCATGTGAATTATCGAAAATGATTCGAAAAAAAAAATTCAACAAAGAGAAAAAAACTGAGATTATTACGTATATATCCATCAATCTCGCTCTGTGTATCTGTCTGCTTGTCTATATATATATATATATATATATATATATATTCAGTTAATTCTATCCATCTGTCTATCTATCTCTGTGAACACACACACACACACACACACACACACACACACACACACACACACATATATATATATATATATATATATATATATATATATATATATATATTCTGCTCCCTCCGTATAAGAATCAATATTTCCATCTGTCTAGATATTTATTTATAAATAAACAAGCATATATATATTTATATATATATATACTTTTGACATATATAAACACACTCTCTCTCGATATATATATATATATATATATATATATATATATATATATATATATATGTGTGTGTGTGTGTGTATAATCACTTTGTTTTATATATTCATTGTTTTTTCTTTCTGTTTTTTTTTTCATGAATGTAGATATATATAAACGAAAGAAAGAAAGAAAGAAAGAAAGAAAGATAACGTAAAATGGAAATGAAAGTGAAAAAAAAAGTTGGCATGATTGGAAATGATATATATATATATATATATACATATATATAAGAGAGAGAGAAAGAGAGAAAGAGAGAGTCGGGTGTTGGGTTTTGATTAGCAACCCTGGAGAAGAGGTAACGTGATGTATTAAATTTATTTCTTCGTTCCGAATATTTGCCCGTTAATCAAATTTTTTTAGATTGATTTAGTTCAGAAAAATTTAATAAAATAAAGACAATAAAAAGTAAGAAAAATATCAGAGTTAGTGTTTTATGAATATTGTATCCAAGGGAACGGAATTGGAAATTTCATAAAACAACTACAACAACAGCAACAAAGAACTAAACAAAAAAAAAAAAAAAGTAAACATTCAATCAAATACGAACCGAGAATTATTGAATTGTTGTCATCTTTAAGGCCGGATCGTTAATAATGCAAATATATTTGCTAGTCATTTTAAATAAGTTAAGCGTATGTAATTGCTTAGCTTAAATGTTTGTTGTGGTTGAGATATTTAAGTGTTACATATTAGGCTAAAAATTTGAATGTTTTTTCAGAGACGCAAACTCATCCTACACAAAAAGGTGGCCTAGTGTGCACTTTTGGTCATTTAACAGATAAAACCTTGTTATTCAATAAAGTTTAGTATATATATATATATATAGTAGAGCATTCTGTTATCCCATAGCGCAAAATGTAAACAAGCTACTACAAGATACGTTTTAATTCCCAAGCGGACGTAGGTCGTCTAATTGGTTGAGTGGTAAGATACCAAGTCTAGAGTAAATTTAGGCGAGGTTTGATCCAAGCTTGAAGCTGCCTGAGTGTGTAACATCATCATCATATCGTGCTGGCAGCACGGATATCCCTGACCCTCTCTCGCCACTCCTCCCTATCGTTCATCGCCCTAGGTAGGTCTTCAGGACAACAACCTGTATCCTCACATAGCTGCTGAATGTACGTTCGTGCTGGTCGTCCTGCTTTTGCGCGGCCGTGTGTGGGGATCCATAAGAGTACATCTCTTATGAGTTCATCTCTGCTTCTCCAGCAATGTCCTGCATGTCTGGTTCGCCTAACTTGAATAGATTTCGTGATAGGGGGCAGGTGGCCGTACAGTTGGTGTCTTGTGGGGTGTTGCTGCCAGGACTTGTTGAGGATTGCACGCAGCATTCTTGTGTAATTGCCATCTAGTTTCTTCTCCAGCCGTTTTGTTAGCGTCCATGTAGTGCATCCATATAGCAGTATCGATGTGACCGCTGCCTGGAAGAAACTGCGTTTCATTTTATCGGTTAGGTCTGATTTCCATATAGTCGATAGCCTATTGATAGCTGTCCATGCTTTCGTTAACCTCGTTTCGATGTCCTTTTCGGTTGATTCGACGCTGCTTCCTAGGTACGTGAATTTGTCTACTAGTTTAAGAGGGGTTCCTTCTAGAGTGGAGATGTCCCCTGTTTGGTTATAGCACATATATTCCGTTTTGTGTGCATTAACATGGAGGCCTATGCTTGCTGCTGCTCGTTCCAGGCTATGCAGAAGTGTTTCGGCTTGGTCAGGTGTATTTGCCAGTATCGCTATGTCATCGGCGTAGTCGGCGTCTGTAATTGTTGTTGCGGGATATCTTCTGCTTCTTTTCTTCGTCAGTTCGAAGCCATTCTCTTTGATTTTGTCAATCGATGTTCTAAGTACGTAGTCTAGACAAATGATAAAGAGATACGGAGCCAGCGTGTCCCCTTGTAGTACTCCTGCTACAATGTCGAAGTATTCTGTGTCTCCATCTGGTGATCGTACTTTTACTTTAGTGTTTCTATAGAGAATCGTTATTGCCGCTACGGTTTCTTTAGGTATGCCGTACGCTAGTAGGATTTGTTCCATCTTTCCTCTGTGAATGGAGTCGAAAGCCTTGGTAAAGTCGACAAATATTAATGTCGCTTGTAGGTTCTTTGCCCGTACACCCTCAAGGATTCTGCGGATGGTTAGTATTTGTGAGGTCGTAGATCTATTTCTTCGGAAGCCATTTTGGTTTTTTCTAAGTATGTTGTCGATTTTGGGTTCTATGCGGTTTCGTAGTAGGGCATTGTAGATTTTGGCAGCTATGGATGTAAGTGTTATGCCTCGGTAGTTTTTGGCTAATCCGAGGTCTCCCTTTTTAGGGAAGGGGAGTATGCATCCCTTCGTCCATCTATCTATCGGATTTTGATTGTATACTGCGTTGCAGTGTCGGAGCAGTATGTCGTCGAATTGTCTGGTCTTCCATACTTCCGGGGGAATTTCGTCCAGTCCTGCAGCTTTCCTATTTTTAATTTTTCTGAGAACCGAGTCGAGTTCTCCTTGTGTGAACGGTCCAAGTTTAATGTCTAATTGTTTGCTAATTATTCTGGTGATTGGTTCATGCGTTATTTTTGGTGGGTTTCCAAGTAAGTTTTCGAAGTGCTGTTTCCACAGTTTTATTCTTTCTTGTTGGTTTGCTGCTTTAAGTTTTGCTTTGGTTGTGTTCTTTCTTCTGCTCACTTCGTTTATTGTTTGCCAGGCAATTCTAGATTGTCTATCTTCTACCGATTCTCTGATCTTATCTATCTGATTTTGAATGTATTCTGTCTGTTCCTTTATATATATGCCTGCTAATTGATATTGTGCCGTTTTTAGTTTTAAGGCATTTGTGTTTGTTGGGTTTTTTCGATAGTTTTTGGAGGCTGTTTTCACTAGTGCACGTTTTTCTCTCACCGCTAAGGTTTCCCATGGGACTCTATATTTAGTTTTAAGTTTTGTTGGAATGTATTTTGCTGCTGCCTCAAGGTGTGCATTGACAAAATTTTCGTATTCGTCGTTTGGTGTACTTTTTTCCGTCTTTTCTTGTAGTGTTTCGAATCTGTTTCTCAATTCTAATACGTATTTATCTCTGACATCTTTGTTGTTTAATAGGGCCCAGTCATAGTGTTTGGTGGTCGCTGTTCGTTTGTCGTTTTTTCGTAGGCTTAACCGTATTTTCGCTGTGACTATTCGGTGATCGGTGGACACACCCTCAAAAGAGGAGTATGCCTCGCAATTCAATGCACTATTCTTCCATTTCTTGTTTATAAGGACGTAGTCTATCTGAGCTTTAGTATTGTTTGCGCACGTGTATGTCCATAGTTTGCCCTCTCTTTTTTGGTAGTTTGTATTGAGGCATGCTAATCTATTTTCTATCATGAAATCTGTTAGATGTTGTCCATTTCTATTTGACGTGTTGTGGAGGCTGTATTTGTTGTTTCCGTTTTTCCCGATTTGTGCATTCATGTCTCCGCCAATGACTAACATGTTGTGTTTCGGGATGCTACGCACTAATGAGGATAACTCATCGTAGAAGGTGACTATTTCATTTTCTTCACTAACATTGGTGGGGCTGTAGCATGAGATGATTGTTGCTCTGGGGTTTCCGTTAAATGTAGCTACCATCATTCTAGGTTGTATTTTCTCTATGCTATTAAGCGTTTTTAGTGCTCTAGGTCCTATAAGCAATCCTACCCCTCCCACTGCGGCGTTGACAGAGTTTTTCCATGCGGATACAGTGGCGAGCGACCATCCATTGCTAGTTTCGTGATATTTGATATCTTCTGTGAGTGTGTATCTGTGTTCTTGTATGCATATTATGTCTATTTTATGTTCTTCGGCCGATGCGATTAGCTCTGGGAGTTGTCCTATTCTATTTAAGGTTCTTACGTTAAATGTGGCTATTTGTAGTGTTTGCTTGCATAGAAATCCTAAATAGATACCTACGTTTGTGAAATGGACATAATGTGTTCATAACTCATATATATATAGAACATAGGAATCCCGAAACACGAAAAACACTTACGATTTCTTAGTTCAGGTACGAAACATTTTATTACTTTGAGTTAAACGGTTTTTTTGACATAAGGAGAGAGATAAACCTGACTTTTCCATCTGCCCCAAACCACGTGCGCACCCGACAGAAGGCCTTGGCGAGCAAGCCAAAGTCAACCGTCTTCTCCCGAGACAGAACTCAACAAACTGTCTTTTTCAAAATCCCCCAAATCCCTCCCGCGCGCTTCCGGTGCATGTCGTCATTTACATCTACTGGTCAACCTTTCTATCTGGGATTTTTATTTTGACATCTGTGAATGACACATCCTCCCCTCGCGTACGTCAACACCTACGCTCAAGTTTGTACCTATCTAACCCATGCACTGAGCCGAAAGGTTCTCCGCCTAACTAAAACCAAAGGCAAGATATATAAAACGAAATCCCTCGGCCATTATATTACAAGTGTCTTGCCACACCGAAGAGTTGTGATACAAGGAAACAGTCTGTCTGATGAGGACAATATATACACTCCCCTACCGGGTGTTGAGCAATCTAGCGTAGGAATTAACGGCTGCCAACCTCGTAATGCAAAGTTCTAATACGAATTGAGCACACTTGTATCTGATAGGGCAAAATGTAAACAAACGAAAGCTACTACAAAATGACTGATAATTCCCGAGCTGACGTAGGTCGCCTCAATGGCTGTGTTGAAAGATGATAAGTCTAGCGTCAAGTTAGGTGGATTTCGATCCCAACTTGAAGCGTCAAGCGTGCCTAGCCACACTGAAGTTTTGCGAAACAACGAATCAGTCTCTCTGCAGATGACAACATATATATATATATATATATATATATATATATATATATATATATATATATATATATATATATATCATAATTGCTATCATCACGTATTTCCTTGATTATCTCTCTCCATCCGACCCAATCATCCATTACTCCTGGCAGGTCCTACAAATCCTGTCCCGTGTCTGCGCAGAGTTGATGTAGATAAGTTCTTGCGGGTTGGCTAATATTGTCATCTCCATGGGTAGAGGTCCGTAGAACGTTACGAATGAGACCCGTAAGTCTTTTTCGTCTTGGACTGTTTTAAACAATATGCTGAAATATAAAGACATACTTTTGGAGAGATGGATGATAATTATTTCAGTTGAATATTTTCTTTGATAAGTTGCTTGTATATACCGGCCGATTAGCATAAGGGTGAGAGTGTTCATCAATGGTACAGGACAGCGTGGTTCAATCCCACGTCTACTCATACCAAAATCTCAAAAATGGTACTTGATAACTCTTTGCTTTACATTCACCAATGTAAGGTACGAATAAACAGTAAGTGGAGCAATCCAGGGAAATGAGTTACGTCTTGGGCTCGCTATATACTACAATCGGGAAACCTACTTCACTATATATATATATATATATATATATTCTATTTAAAAAAATGTTACTTGGTATCTCACCTTACTTTTTTGGTTTGGTTTGGTCTCTTTGTCTAGTTGCATATCAACCGTTGTAGGTTATTTAATGTCAATGCCATTCTCCTAGAAGAACAGCAGTGGTACTATTTAACCTATAGCTGGGAGGATAAGGTATTCATACTTTTCCAAAGGGTATTTGCCCGAAAGGGGACGTATTAGCGTGATTGGATTACGAACTCACTTATCACAATTCCTCAGTCCATCGCTTTAACCATTACACCACGAGGACACCCGCCTTATTTCTATTTATTTATTCTTTTTATTTATTTTTATTTTTTTGTATTGGTGGCTTTCTTTAAGAAAGAGGATTCAAGGCAAAAAATATCAGGAAGGTTGTAAGACACGTGATACTTCTTGTGACAATCAGAAATTAGGTTAGGTGAAGAGAGATATGTATATAATTGTATATTAAATGCAGGAGATTGTACAGTGACATCAGCAGAAACTTATTTTAAAGAAATCATTTCCCTAGGTACTAATAATGGATATATAACACTGATTTTCATGCTTGAAAAATTCAGATTTCCTAATATGTTTCCAACAGATAATCTTCATATGATTATATATATATATTTATATATATAAGAACAATCTAAATAAATATGAAAAAAAAAACAAAAAAAAACAAGATATTCAGAGGATATATGCATTTGCAAAACCTAATAAGCGAACCTTTAGCATTTTTTTAAACCATCTTCAGCCAATACGTTAAGGATTTTAAAAAATAAAACGCATGAATGAAAAAATAAATGAATAAAAGATTCGAACACAAATTACGTCACAGATTTTTAAAGATAAACAGTATTATTAAAACGCTAACGATTTCTCATGCTTTCGTTCCATTTTATTTCCCCCATTAAACAACAATATCTCGGATGAGACATCCTCACAAAAAAACATCGCCCTAAAGATGGTTTTAAAAAATCTAGGCGATAAACCTAGCTTATTGTTATCCCTCTGAATATGTTTATTTATATTTCATACACACACAGGCACACACACACACATAAATGTATACACACGCACAGACACATACATATATACGTATATATGTGCGTGTATGTAATATTTATGTTTCAAAAACCAAGATAATCTCATAATATATATATATATATATATATATATATATATATATATATGTAACATCACGGCAACAAATAAAAGTGTGTAACGTTGCCTCATTGGCCAAGCACTATTTCAAACATCAATAGGCGTTGTTCTTCTCAAATACAAATGTTTATATCTGACCGTAACATTTCATGCAACAGACGGCCGTCGAAACAATTTCGTTTAGTTCCTTTCTTTAATGGCATATCAAACTTTCTAGGTTATCTAATGCTAATCCATCCGTCTAGAAGAACAGTTATGGTACAATTTATTTCTTAGCTGGAGGAATAATGTTTGGCTTTATTTCTTTGTTTAATGGCATATCAACCTCCATAAGTTATTCAATTCCAAATCTATCCTTGTAGTGATACTATTTAGCCAACAGCTCGGAGGATGAAAAGGTTCATATCTTTCTCAAGGGTGCTTGTCCGCAAATGAACGTAATAGCACGACTGGAGTTTGAAGTCGTTTACAAAAATTCCGCGGTCCACACATTACACAAAGAAGAAACCTCCTAAAATATAATCGTTCTTACATAGAAACGCTATCAGAAACATCGGTCCATGGATGTTCTGAATATGACACTGAACAATCTGACGGTGAGGTTCCAGTAATTCTGGAGCTTTGAAGAATGTGGAGTACCTCATCATTGCCTCCGCTCCCAGGTTCAATCCGATAGGGTCCTGTGTATGGGTAAAAAAAAACTAAACTGTGTACTTATACTAAACTGAATTGTTTGGAAAAGAGAAGTTTTGGAATTTAAACTGCGTACGTAACTAAACTGAATTGTTTGAAATAGAACTGTTTTGACATTTAATTGTGTGTAAACGAAAATAATACTAATTCATATTTGAATATAGCAAGATCTTGAAACATGCAAACTTTTATTAAACTGACTTAATTCGGCGTCAAATGAGCGAAAAAGGGTTGATACACTGTAAAACAAAACAACCAACAAAACATATATCGGTAGTAGACGAACAAAACACCCGACTTCAATTTTTACACCCCACTCTTCCCCTTAGAACCGAAAGATCTTGACTCAGCTGACCATCTCAGCCTCTGAGCTCTAAACTTCCCACCTCAGAACTAAACAATTTTGATTATATGATATATCCTAATTATTTCATTCTTTAATGATATAAGAACATGTATCTTTCCAGTGAGACGTTACTCTCCCAAATCATGTTCATGATCCAGTATCCCACCTTCAACCTTGACTTCAAAATAAATCTGAAACATGCCGTCCCTGGTGATTTCCCAAGCAACCTGTCAACATGATAACCTACCGACACGTGCGATAATTGCACAATATGACCTTCGCATATGACCTACACTTCATTCAAAGATGTAGCTAACTGACAATTTATTAATATGTTGAATACTCAGCTGTGTCGTTATTAACAACGAGGAACACGTATATATAAAGATAAAAGATTATACTTTTATTCTTGGCGATGATACTTGTGTGGAGCAGAAAAGCAATCCAAAGAGTTCGCACACACGAAGGAGTTGTGGGGAGACGGAGGAGCCAGTGAACAAATAACTTTAGCCAAAATTCAGGAACTTATGTAGTCTACAACTCTCACGTGACCGGCATCAATTCCTCTTTTTCATTGGTGATGTTGTTTGTTCCCCATTGGCTACTTGCCCAAGCCCACTTCTGTGGGCAGACATATCTGCCACCATCACCGAATACAACCACGTCCATAGGGCAGGGTGATGTTCCAATAATTACTTTGTTGATATTATCTTCAGCCGGGTGCAGCTGTCTCAACATCCGTCGATACACAGCACCTGTGGGCATGATGACAATCCAGTGATCACTCCGATCTTATCCATGTATCTGTCAACAACATCCGCTGTATTCACACCTGCAGGTCACGTTAATACAACCACGGCCATAGGTCAAGGTGATATTCCAATAATTACTTCGGGCGGGTGCAGCTGTCTCAATATCCATCGATGCACAGCACCTGTGGGCATGATGACAATCCAGTGATCACTCCGATCGTATCCATGTATCTGTCAACAACATCCGCTGTATTCACACCTGCAGGTCATGTTAATACAACCACGTCCATAGGTCAAGGTGATATTCCAATAATTACTTTGTTGGTATTATCTTCGGCCGGGTGCAGCTGTCTCAACATCCGTCGATACACAGCACCTGTGGGCATGATGACAATCCAGGGATCACTCCGATCTTATCCATGTATCTGTCACGTTAATATATTACAAATAGATATAAAACAAATATCTAATATAACTAATTCTCATCCTTAATTGTATTACATATATATAATGAAAGAGGTTAAAATTAAAATATGAAAATTGAATTAAAAAAAAAAAAAACAAACTCGATGCTGTTCATTTAGACACAGTTCTAAAACCAGAATATGTAAATTATTTTCTCTTATAGTTCACTGATTAATTTTACCTTAAGGGAACAGAACAATTTGAAATATAAATGATTTTCATTTATATTGATAGAGGATGTGATGGATGATTATTCATTACATTTATTCAATCAATCTTTGAAAGTTTTTTTTTTCTTTTAAAAAGTATGCATTAAGCTTTTACTGAGCATTCAAGTAGACTTAGTCTGAATTTATGGAACTAATCTGTCCCAGACAAGATAAGATACCAGAACACTTTGTAAGCGGAGTTTAACAGGTTTGAATTTGAAAAAATAACTGAAGATTGATGCTATGTATCCTATAATAACAGAAATTTAGCTTTAACCAGGAAATTTTAGACTGGGGAACATCTATAAAAAAATTTATTTTTAAGTAGAAAGTGAAAAAGAAAAAATATACTGCTTTAGGTAATAGGAAAAGTAAATAAAAAGTTTTTTTAATAATTTTTTTTATGTTTAAAAGATGCTGTAAAATAGGACCCCCCTGAGCTTATAATGGCGAGTTGTGCTATGATAATCGCAATAAAAAATTAATTATAGCAACTATTATTGAAAATGTTCTGCTTTGTACAGTATTTCAAATTTACTTTTCGTTTTACGTTTCTTTGCTTAATGGCTAATGAAACTTAGTCAACCCATCTGGTTGCAACTGGAGAATATACAAACTGCATCTTTGGAAAGGGGTAAGATCCGTGCTACGAGTGTCCTGTATATGATACTAAACAATCTGATGTTTAGATTCAAGTAATGCTGGAGCTTTGGGAAATCCGGAGTAACCACTCATTGTCATCGCTTCCAGATACACTCTTGCTCGGTGTGTTAGCACTTGATAGAGTCCTATCGTTATATAGAACTGTTTGACATTTAAAGTGAGTGCCAAAGAATAACTTATGCTAAATTGAATTGTTTAAAATAGAACTGTTTGATCATTCAACTGTGTGTAAATAAATGACTGATGTTTAATTGAATTGCTTATAATACATAGCAATAATTAAAACTATTTAACTGTGTGCAAATGACTGTTTCATATTAAATGAAATCATAAGTGTTAGATAGCATTTAGAGAAATCGTTTTACTGTGTAAAAGCAATAACAATAATGTGAGCAAATCAGTTCAAACTCATTTAAAATTGAAATTACAGCCAATCTAATCTTTTACATATCTATATTCATTTAAGAGTGTGTAAACAAATGCGTAATGTTAAATTGCAACTGTTTTATAGCATAGCAATATTTGAAATCATCTAAATGTGTGCAAACAAATGATTAATGTTAAACAGAATTATTTATATGAGATGGCAATACATGAAACCATTTAACTTTGTGCAGAAAATGAGCTAAGGCTTGTTAAAAATATTTTAAACAAAATCTGCTTGCAAATCACATATATTTGATAAAGATGTATGAGCAGGATTTGGCATTAAATAACCTACTATGGTTGATATGCCATAAAACCAAAGCAAACCTAGTGAGATATCCAATGCCCAAACCGTCCATGTAGAAAAACATCAATAACACTATTTAATATATAGCTGGAGAGATTATAGGCTTCATACCTATTAGTATTGGCTAGAACGTGAAGCTCGAAGGGTGTTCGAACTAGTTTACTTCAATCGTAGGGTACCCGTTTTATGCTTAATCCAATTAATATTTTTTATTTAAATCTATTACACCGAAGTCAAATGAAAAAAAAAAGGATTCCCTAGCTAATTTTTTGCTCTATCCAACGGTAACATTATCCTTTCTATTTCTATAGTTATATCCTAAACTAAAATTACTTCTTCTGGTCAGAAGAATCTAGCTTCCAGTAAGAAACGAACACATGAGCAATGGTCTTTTACCTGTACTCACAGACAATGCGAGGCGGCCGTCCCAGTGTCTGTTATAGTTCTCTGGGAAATAAGTAGGAAAGAGATGACTTAGACAACCACAATGGCATCAATGGAAGCTTTTAGTTAGCTGAATACTCCAAGGATATTAGGGATTTCCTACCGTCTTTCATTTAACAACCGAAAGAATGAAAATGATCAGTACATCAATTTGGGGAAATTGTTCAATGCGATTCCGCGTGTGTTCAACTCGATGACATTGTTACATCTTTGATTTATCTAAAGAGTTAAATCTAGGATGAATTTCCGGGAAAAACACGAAAGTCGATTTTCATCTAAAGCTAACAAGAGAAGTTATTATCCTGAAACTATAATTCATTCGAGGTGTGTTCAAAAAGTATCGAGCCCAGTCTGCTGGGACAGCAGATTAAACAGACTGCATCTCTGCAGAGGGGCAAGACCCCCAACAACGAGTGTGCCGGTTATGACACGAAACAATTTAATGGTGAGGATCTAGTAATGCAGGAGCTTTGGAGAATGTGCTGTACACTTTCACAGCTATCACTCCTAAGTCCACTCAGGCACAGAGAGGTAGCAGCTGATAGGCTACAATTTATGTGTCAAATAAAAATGAGAGCATACAAATAGCTAATGCTAAATTGAATTGTTTGAAATAGAACTGTTTGATCATTCAACTGTGTGTAAATAAACGACTGATGGTTATTTGAATTGTTAGCGATAGATACAATACTTGGAACCATTTAAATTTGACTTATGCCAAATCGAATAGTTAGAAATAGAACTGTTTGATCATTCAATTGTGTAAAAAATGACTGATGTTAGTGATACATTGTCATAATTTGAACTATTTAAATCTAAGTTTACAAATCATATATGTCTAATATATAAGAATAAACCAGATTTGGCATTAAATAACCAACAATTGTTGATATGCCATTAAACCAAACCAAACAGAATACACCGATGGCACCTCAGCAGAGACGTA
The DNA here is from genome assembly GCA_963585895.1 of Sepioteuthis lessoniana. NCBI lineage: Eukaryota > Metazoa > Mollusca > Cephalopoda > Myopsida > Loliginidae > Sepioteuthis > Sepioteuthis lessoniana. The sequence goes on along the minus strand of OY757928.1, from coordinate 40,908,188 downwards.
AGCCCCCACCACCACCAATGAGTGTCCTGGATCTTATACGAAACAATCTGATGTTGAGTTTCTAGTGATGTTGGGGCTTATGGGAATGCGGAACACCCTTTAATGCAATTGCTCCCAGGTCCACGCTGGCCCAGAATGGTAGCACCTGATAGGGCCATATCTGTGGGTTAAATAGAACTAAACTGCATACTTATGCTCAACTGAATGTTTTGAATTAGAACTTTTTACTAAACTGAATACCTTTAAAGAGAAATGTTTTTGACAATTAAACTGTATACTTACTTTTAAACTGCGTACTTATGCTCAACTGATTTGTTTGAAATGGAACTGTTTTTGATCTTGAAACTGGACTTACGCTAAACTGAATTGCTTAATATGGAACTGTATTGACATTTATCTCTGTGTAAACAAAATCTATACTTATACTAAACTGAATTAGCTGAATTAGAACTGTTTGACTAAACTAAATAGCTTGAAATAGAAGTGTTTTTGAAAATTAAACTTTGTACTCATGCTAAACTAAATTGTTTGAAATAGAAGTGATTATTTGTTTTAAAAATGGATTTGGCATTAAATAACCTACAAAGGTTGATACGCTTTAAAACTCAACCAACCAAACAAAACAAACTAAACCAAATCAAAATGTATCAAATCTAAACCTGTTATTATCAAGACAAAAATGAACAAACAATGAAACGTTAGTCTTCTTTAAAATACGAGATGTTCTCAAAAAGTATCGAGACTTAAGCTGTATTTACTAAAAAAAAACAACAAAAAAAACACCTAATAGACAGGGCCTAGAACACATTAACAGTATGATCTGCGGGGATAATTTTCACTGCTGCAAAAAGGAGCGCCCTGTGCATGAAACTATACTGCATCTGATTGTGCGGTCCAAGTTCAGGAAAACCTGAAAATAGAGTAAACGTTATTGCCATTATTCCCTTGTCCACTCTGACTTAAAGTGGAAGTACCTATAAGAGTCCCACCATTCTAACCAAGAATCGTATCATCTATTAGTGTCTTACCACTCTGAACTGAAGAGGTAGTTCCTGTTAGGATCCAATTGATGGGTCAAATAGTTACGTTTAAAAGCTTTTTGTATTCGATCAGAAAGTGTGCAAAAAAAAAAAGTTTTAAGAAACAACGACAAAAAAAAAAAAAAATTCAAATATGAACACATTTCTGAAACATGTGGGCATAGTATAACTTAAGATTATTTGACATGAGGTTAAAATCAAATAACAAATGAAACAGTAACAAACATTAAATGAAAAGCTAGTATTCTTCAAAATACGAGGTGTGTTCAATAAGTATAAAGCCTTGGGGTATTCTAGACGAGTCAGGCTATATGAATAGCAGACTAGAGGTTAATCAATAACCCCCCTACACAAACGTTCACACACACACACACACACACACACACACACACACACACACACACACACACACACATATCTATCTATCTATATATATATATATATATATAATATGGGAACGTAGAGTTGGATGAAGCACATTTTTGTTCTGGTATAAACTTTCAAAAACTTTAAAGATTCTTTTAAAAAACAAACACACATTACACAAGCAAGCAAAACCTGTAGATGGCCTATGAAGTGTCCGGAAGGATCGGGACTATTTGGGGAAATTCAAAATTCATCAACTAATTCCAATCTGAAACTAAGACACTTATCAGAAAACATGAAAGGATCTTAAACAAGTTATACAGACAAAGTTTGTCGTAATCATTTGATAAAACATGCTTAAATGAACGACTGCTGCCTATGTGCGGACACACACACACACACACACACACGCACACAAATACATATACGAGGATCATCAAATAAGTTTCCAGACTTTTTTTCGTATAGGCACTTTTATTGATAGTACACAGATGAAACTCTAGCCCCCTTCTAGGTAATCTCTTCCGGCTGCAATGCACTTGTATTGTTCCAAAAACCTCTGGAAGGCTCCATGGAAGTTTTCTTGTGTGAGCGTGCCAATGACCTTCGTCACAGCCTCTTTCATCTCCTCAATTGTCTCATAATGACAGCCTCTGAGCTGAGGGAATAACCAAAAGTCACAGGGAGCAAGGTCTGGACTCTATGGAGGCTGAGGAACTATCTTGATGCCCATCTTGATCAAATAGTCTGTGATAAGGATGGAGTTGTAGACCGGTGCATTGTACAGGTGGAAATGCCACTGGCCCGATTTGAAAAGTGCTGGCCTCTTCGAATTGAATCTCTTCCTGAAATCCCTTAAAAAACTCAACATAGTATTCCTTGTTGACTGTCTGTCCAGTGGGAACCCCATGCAAGTAGATCATGCCAGTACTGTCAAAAAAGGGATCATCAAAACTTTGTGCGTGGATTTGCTCTATCTGGCCTTCTTGGGTCTGGGAGAGCAAGCATGCTTCGACTGGGAACTCTGTCTCTTGGTCTCTGAGTCATAGCAGTAGATCCAGCTTTCATCGCACGGCATTTTTACTAATTTTAAAACAGAATTTTATTGCATATCGTTCTTCTAAAGTCCAGATTGCATCTTTGAAATTCACCTACTGTGACTATCAGGCTTTAGTAAGGTGTATTCCAACTCCCGCTCTAGCTGTTCATTTGAACGTGAAATCATAAAAATTGGTCAGTCATCTTGTAATATGTATAGCAATAGCATACTGAATTTTTCAGAGTTTACATCAATTTTAAATGGCAGTACCAAAAAAGTCTGGAATAGTATTGAATGTACCATGTATATATATATATATAATCATTATCAGCAAAACATGCCAACACCACGGATTGTTTTTATTGTTTTTTCCTCTCAAGCTATCACTATTCACCATCTCTCTTTATATGTCAATTGAAGGCACCTAGTTCCGGCAAAATACTAATAAATTTTATTTTGCTGGTCTTCCAACACTAGTATGTCCATATATAGAAATTAATTGACAAACATAAATTATGACTTCGTCCATGCTTCTCCAGTCCTGTCCAGCATGTCTTCTTGCTTTTCATAGATAGTTTTTGAGCCAGGAGGTTAATAGACTCACTGCAGCTGTTTTGTAGAGTGATGATTCGAGAATTTGTCTCAAACAGTATGGACCATTAGTTCTTATCTAACATTTTCTCGAAGTGCTTTGATAGAGTCCAAGTGGTTAAAACACAGTGTACTATTTACACGGCTACAACTACGAAGAAACCCTGTTCTTTTCCCCATTTTGTTTTCTTTTATCCGAGATAGCTATAGGGATGCCCAAATAGAAGAGAATATATATGAAAAATTAGTCTGGTGGTAAATGGCTCATGAAAAATTTATTAAAATGTCCCCACTCTGATATCAATTAACTTCTTTTGTTTTGCGAGTAATTTTCATTGCGGGATATTGTGAAAAAAGATCAAGTATACGCATAAAGTAACAGTAATTTCGAGTTGTGCCTAGTTGAAAAATGATACAACCTAGAACACACACACACACACACACTGGGCTATTGGCCAAATGAATAGAGTGTTTGCCAATTATCCGGGAGACAGGGGTTCAATCCCAGGTCGAGTCATACCAAAGACTCAAAAAAGGGTAGTTGATGCCGCCTTGCTTATCCCTCAGCACTATAAGGTAAGTATCAAGGTTAAAGTGGAGCAATCCAGGGAATAAAGTTGCGCCCTTCCCTACTCCACGGTGTAGTAGCTATTGAAAAGAGAGCCATCGGGTCACCCTCGACTAAGGTCGCCAACTTTACTTATATATATGAATATTAGAATATCAAGTGTGTTCAAAACAGGTATAGACTGAATCTATATTTCCAAAGAAAGAAATGACCAATGAATCAAATATTAGTATTCTTTAAAATATGATGGGTGCTCAAAAAATATAGATACTAAAGCTGTACTTATAAAGCCAAAAATAAACCACGAATGAAACAAAGGTATTCTTACAACAACGTTTTTTTTTATTTATGGCACATCAACCATTGTTGGTTATTTAATGCTAAATCCTGATCTAACATATATATTAAAGTTATAATTTGTAAACACATTTTGTTGATTCACAGAATTAAATGTTCAAACAGTTGTATTTCTAACTATTCAATTTATCATAAATCAACACAGTTAAATGTTTCCAAGTATTGCTATGGATATCTAAACATCAGTCATTTGTTTATGATAAAACTATTCTATTTTAAACTATTCAATTTATCATAAATCATTCGTCGTTACTAAGTTTAAATGCCAAAATACTATTTAACCCATAGATAGGACCCTATCTGGTGGTACCACTCCAGGCCAGTGTGAGCCTGGAAGAGAAGGCAAGAAATGGTTACTCCGCATTCCCCAAAGCTCCAGCATTATTGGAGTCTAAACATTAGATTGTTTAGTGTCATATCAGGACACACTTTGAGGGAGTCTCATTCCTCTTCAGAGATGCAGTCGGTGTATTCTGTAGCCCAAGCTGACTGGGCTGGTATTCCTTCAAATACGAGATAAGGTCAACCTTGAATTATGAGTGAGGGATCATGGTCTATCATATTGTAACTCGGCACTTTAGCTAAGCATGTGTTAACGTGTTTCAGGATCAATAATTTGAAAACAACATTATTGACTTTTTTCAAAAGTTCCAATCGATTTTTTAATCATCCCGCTTTTATATTCACCTTCAAAGCCATTTTTTAATATGTGCAGGCTAAATTCTTAAATATGATGATCCATTTAAGTAAAATGAGATCAAGGCCCTGTTTTAACAAGGGGATGGGACGTTTAGGAATTAATGTCGTTTAGATCCTAACAGGAAAATTTGTCAAATAGACAAAAAAAACCCCAAAAAAACAAACAAAAAAAAAAAACTATGGTTATCGTCATAAAAAAAGAACTATGATAATGATCTGTCTATATTAAGAATAGAATGCAACAATGTGCTTCATTATCTGTCAGTAACACCTATTAGGATGAAACTGTAGTATCTGTTTACCTGAACGATGATCATCAGAGTGTCACTCCCAAGCACATCTTCCTGGGTTCAGTATCGCTGTCTGGAAATCTGACTCGGATCAAGATGTCGCTCTCACACTTATCTACTTAGGGTCAGAGTGTAATTGCTACCTATGTTGAAATCTCATGGTTGTTTTAAAAACAAACTATGAGATATAAAATTTAATTCTTTTTTGCTTAATGGTATATCAACGTTCGTGGTCTGACTGTCTATCTACCCCACCTCTCTCTCTCTCTCTCTCTCTCTATATATATATATATATATATATATATATATAAGATTGCTAGTGAGTATTTTATAGGTAACTTTATTTTTAAACCTCTCGTTAGAGCTCATTTGTTTGCACATATAAACATTTTTAAGTATCCTTGTCCAACACTAATTAATATCTTGTATATTAATCATTTGTTTGTACACTTTTAGATAGTTTCAAATTATCTTATTGCACAGTGGAGATGTCCTCGTGGTGTGAATGATTAAACCACCGGACAGCGAAATCGTAGTAAGCGAGTTCGAGCTCCAGTTGCGCTACTGTATTCACTTTCCGACAAATACCCTTGGGAAAGGTATGACGCCCCTTCTTCTTTCAGTCAAATAGCATCACTACTTTTGTTCTTGAAGGATGGATCTGGCTTTAAATAACCCAAGAGGGTTGATATGTAATTGAATAAACAAACTTATCTATTTTATTCTAATTATTTATCTGCTCAATTTGAATGGTTTCAAGCATTGCTATTTAACATAAATATTTTTATTTATCATCTTATTCCCATCCAATTCAAATAATTTATACACAGCTATATCGTTAATTTAACTAAAGATAATAATCCTTAGTTCATGACTGAACAGTTCTATTTGACCCACAGATAGGATCATAATATGTACCACCGAGTATGTTTACAGTAAACCTGGGAGTAATGGCTATGAAGATGTACTCCATTTTCCTCATAGCTCATGAACTGAAGCCTCAACGTCACATTTCATTTTGTGCCATACTCAAGACACTCGTCTGTTAGGGCGGGGGGTCTACACACGCGCTCATAGGACATATAACTCGGAGGGTACGGCCGTTCATAATTTTTCCAAGGGAGGTGCCCGTGGTGTAATGGTTATCATCGTAGGAAATGGACACAACGACACGAGTTCAAATCCTGGACGAGACTGATTGCATTTCACATAGGACTAATACCCTTGCGAAAGGTATGAATCCAATTATTCTCCCTCCAGCTATGGGTAAATAGTAGGGCAGACTGAATTCTTCATCCTTGGTGAGGCAACTAGTCTAGAAGAAGGAAAACTCTGAATTCAAACCTGTTAAACTCCGCTTAAAAAATGACCTTATGTCATATCCTGCCCGAACGGAGGGGTTGGCAAATAAAATAATTATTCCAAGGTTATAACTTCGAAATCGAACATAACAGCGCGACTGGAGCTCACACTCACTCACTAAGATGTTGAAGTCCTGAACATTTCTATCTCCTGGAGTGGGGGTTCTCGTGATGTAATTGTTAAACCGACATACAGCGGAATCGTAGTAAGCGAGTTCGAACTCCAGTCGCCCTGTTAAATTTACTTTCGGAAAAATACCATTGGGAAAGGTATGAACCTCCTATCTATGGGTAAAAAAGCACCACCACTCTTCTTGAAAAAGAATCGATTTGGCATTAAATAAAGCCAGAAGTTTGATATGACATTAAAACAACGAAATCAAATCAAACTAAACTACTATCTCCAAAAAATATGTAAATGAAAACAGTTATTATTACGAATTGAATGAAATTCAATATTTTCTTAAAATCTGATAAAAGATAAGAAATTGAATAAATAATCAGACGACTGTTTTTATTATCATTATCATTTGTAACTGATATATTTAATTAGAGTTTAAATCCTGAAAAAAATCTGTCTGCATCGAACAAGTATCATTAAAAAAGGTAGAAATCGAACAATTCTTGCTCCAGTTATTTGTAAAGACTAGGGCAAAATTCAACCATGGAATGGCAACCGGTCTATTGTACCATAGGATTCACGTTTAGTGCTGTAAAGAAAGAAGTCTGCAGAAAACGAAATACTCAAACTCGAAGGTAAGGGAAGAAAATATAGCAGTCGTTTTTATTCAGCTATGATCACTCAAAAAGTTCATTTTTGTTGCGTCCTTCTTTTCCCTTCCTCTCGGTAGTGACGAGGTGTGGGTGAGAGCTGGCTGTTTGACACATGCCTGTCATAGCAGATAGGTAGCAGACTGGAGTAGGACGGTTCGGGGTCTCCGGAACCTTTAAGGCACCCGTTCTTACAACGGCCTTCAACTCTGCCAAAATCTCATTACTTGTTTTCTTATATAGAGATTTTGGGGAACAAATCGAAGATCCTCGAATGTTCGATGTCACTAGTGAAACACGTGATAATAAATCTGTGATTATTCTAAAATCACATCTAACTTTGCAGGTCATTCTGCCCACACGCGCTAGTGTCGTGACACCTTCAAGGATTGACGACAGCGCTCGTCCGTAATATTACACTATGAGAAGGGAAACTTTGAATTCAAACTACTTGTACGCGTGGAAAGGGATGGGCTCCAAGAGGCTACTTGTGCCCAAGACTCTATATATGAGCAGTGACCCTCCCCACAGACCAAACAATTTTACCGGACCAATGAGAAAGATATTGGAAATAAGCCGTAGGTCATTAGAAATGCAGAACCCAGGAAATCCCCGTGGTGCTCTGGTAAAAGTGTTAGACTCTGGCTACGAAATACGCGAGTTAGAATTCCAGTCGCGCAATGACGTTTACTTCCAGATTATTACTCTTGGAAAAAGTATGAACTTCCGTATACCCCCCAGTTATGGGTTAAGAAATATCACTGCTGTCTTCCGTAACGATGGGTTTGGCATTAGATAACCCCCGAAGCTTGATATGCCATTAAACATAGAAACTAAACAAACAAAATCTATGACTCATTGTTAAATAAATCAGATCATAGATAATAATTATTGAAAAAAGGTAAGAAAAAATACAACAAAAATAAAAGTGGAGAGAATCTTATATGCAAACAAAAGTATATTCATTGTATCTCCAAATAGTTTTGGTTTTAGGTCAAATTTCCTGAAATCTATGCAACTTTTACTTCAAAGACCAATTAATAAATACCAAAGGCTATGAATGAAAAGGCTTATAAATGCAGAGCTGAATAGTCAGGATATTTTGTAAGGAATCCTTTTTCGTTTGTTCTTATATATTGGGATGGGGGGAATTTTTGTATCTGCCATCTTGCTCTGAGACTTGATAACGAATCAGAATCGAAAAATGAACTTATATGGTTTCCAGTAACAAAGGAATATATATCGGTGAATGTGGAAACAAACAAGAGAAAATAAATTTATTAATAATTCAATATATGCACAAAAAATGCCATCTTAACATATTTAGACTTTTCGGCTATATCTATTTTTGATCGCGTAAATTTCGACTGCAGGAAATCAACACAGGCTGTAAATTACGAGTAATGCTCCAAAATTAATGCTTTCGTTTATTTCTGTGAAATCTATAGCATATAGAGAGAGCACTATGACTGAAGAGAGCAAGTTTTCAGCTACAAAACTATAGCAGTTTTTTTTTTACTGTGTTGTCATCATTGACGGTATCTTTTAGCCCATATAGAACAAGGGCCGTGAGACAAACCACTTTTTATATTCGTGGGGTTTTGGCTATCATTAGTGGAAGTCGACTCGGGTAGCCGATTTTTAATCCTGAATAAGTCGATTTGCATTTCAGAAAGTACTAAAACCTTTGGTAATGTTATGCATCCGACTATTTTCCCTGTATCAGTCGTGGGTAAGTACCGTGACGTTGTGGCTGAAAAGCTGGATTCTACAGATATTTCAGACAAAAAAAATCATTGACAATCTTTGTGTTTTTGTGGAAAAATATTGTTTCTTTTAGCAAAAAAAAAAGAAAAAGAAAAAAGAAAAAGAGAATTGGCCATCCAATATTATGAGTGTGTATTTGTCTCAGCTTTCGTGGAAATATATTGAAGTCTTTGCTCTCAAACCGACCCTTAAGTAAGAAAACTTACATTTTGCAAATTTTCTCGATAATATTTTTGATGTAAGCTTATAACTATCACACACACACACACACACACACACACACACACACACACACACACACACACACACACACACACACACACACACACATAAATATAAACCTCCATACACTCAATTTATACAAGATTTATGAGATTAAAAAAAATATGAAACAAAGGTTTTCTTTCCTCAAATAAAGGTTTCGAAAGATACGCAAAATTTTGAAGTGACATGGGAAACATATTCTGACTGTTGAAAGAGTTGATCAGTATCATTAAAATCATTCCATTTCCTTCAAAGTCTTTCACGGACGGACATTCATAAAGAGAACCTCAGATAGATAGATAGATAGATAGAGAGAGAGAGAGAGAGAGAGAGAGAGAGAGAGAGAGAGAGAGAGACTTACATACATAGAGGTTATTGTATATAATATATGTGTGTTTGTGGAATATATTTATAAAAGAATTAGTCTTTAAAGATTTGTATGTCATCATTATCACTATTTCACCTTGAAATAATTTAAAAAGACGTTTATTTGGGAACGACAAATATATATATTAGTAAATCCATTATTATATTAATATTTTCAAAATTATTATCATTTTTTGTCATTTTCTCGCGTCTTTGACGCTAAACTGCATACATGACTAAGGCAAAACTTAGCTATTACTCCAAGTTTCACTTAAACTTGGAGTGGTCTCTTTCCATATACAAAATAGATTCGTTAGAAATTTACCTCTTTTTGATATTAACACTTAAAACCATTTAACTGTGTGGAAATCATTCGATGAAAAATTGTTATTTGAAGCTGTATATATATATTTTTTTTTTCTTACAAAGGATTATCCTTAATTAATTGAAACCATATATTTGTTTGTAAAAATGACTTCTGCGTGAACTAAGCCAAAACTTAATAAGCTCGGAAACCGGCAAAACAGGAAACAATTCAAAATATAAAGAAAAGATATTATAGGAAACACTCCCTTTCTGTACTGCATCCAATTCTTTCGTCCGTTCTTTCTTTCTTTCCAGCGTTGTAATATTTCTTTCTTTCTTTCTTTCTTTCTTTCTTTCTTTTGTACATACCTTTATTTCATTCTTCCTCTCTCTCTGTATTTGTCTTTTTTCTTTCCACGAATCGGCATATTTCTTTCTTTCTTTCTGTCTTTTTTTCTTTCTTTCTTTGCGTACACCTTTGATATCTTTCTTTCTTTCTTTCTTTCTTATATCAGCAACTTTCTTTCCGACATTTGTATATGCCTTTTTTCACTCTTTCTCTCTATCAATTTTCCTTCTCCCTTTTTATAAATTGGTGTATTTCTTTCTTTCTTTCTGTCTTTCTCTCTTTCTTTTTTTTTTTTTTGCATGTTTCTTTCAGTCTAGTGTATATTTATTTCTTCAACATTTTCTTTCTTTCTTTTCTGTAATCATTCTTTCTTTCTTTCTTTCTTTCTTTCTTTCTTTCTTTCTTTCTTTCTTTCGTTTATTCCAATCAACTTGGTTGTTTGTTTTTAAAACATATCAACACTTGGACAGTTAATTTATGCGGGGATCAGATTAGAAATTATGATTCACATGTGAACACTTTTGGGTCTGAGTAAGGCTCTTTGAGACTGTTCCAAGTGCTGGACTAACGATAGGATTTGCCATTTTATATTCTAAGTAGAAGCATTCATAAATACATTGACCACTGTCACAACATTAACTGAAAAGGTGGCTGGCTAATCTCATACATACAGGGTGAGATGGATAAATTGTCACTATTGTAAATTATTCATTTCGTGCATGCACTTTATTTGTTTCAGATTTTGTCTAGAGTCAGTTGGTTACTCTTGGTGGTGAAAAAGAGCACCATGACACTATTTCTCTCCAACAGAATTTCACCGATTAAGCACTTATACGAAACTTTCTGAATGCTTACGAGTCAAACGGAGAATGGATAAATATTCATATCTATATCTAACACCTACTCCACGTTATGTTGTTTGGGCTGGTCGCAAGTAATTATGATTTGCCTTCATTTATCAGTCCATATACTTTCAGACTCAACACGGAGGCAAATATGAAGAGTTTGGTTGTGGTAGTGCTTCCCTCGATCGATGTCCGTATTATTTTCATTTTTGACAATATACGACAATATACCCATCTTAAGCAACATATATATATATATATATATATATATACACACACGCACACACACAAACACACACACATATATATATATATATATATATATATTCACACACTTTTCCCATGAACATCTGAGATATCAAACACCCATATCTAAGCATTTTTGGAGTTTGAAAATAAAGGTTTAACCCCTGAGATTCAATGGTCCATATTGAAAAAGTCGAATACTCCAAAATGTTTTGATAGTTGATGCAATTTGTGTGTAGATGAAAAAATACAAATAGTGATAAACCCAGACCTTGAAAAATTGCTAAATCAGCGATGTGAATTAATAGCTAGATGTAGACATAGGAATAAATTCAAACTATAGACAAATTATCATTGATAATGCTTAAATAAAAAAAAACAAAACAACATAGGTTTAAATTGAGATTTAAGGTGAAATGAATAAAAATAAAATAGAATAAAAAAGATGAGAAGAAACCATAGGATGTGTACGTACTCTTCAATGGAAGGGTAACTGAATTAATAGTCACGAATATAAAATTAGAAATTTTAATTTTAATTTTTTAATTCAATTTAATATAAGTATTACTGTATTATGTAAGGTTATTAAAGAAAGTTGAACTTCCCTAAATTAGTATTTAATCTGGAGTTTTAAGTTGAAATGTATTTAGATTTAAAAAAATAAAAATATCAAAAAATTAATTTACTATAATTCCAACCGGCAATAAAAATACCGGAAGTGGGCTAAATGAGGAGAAAACTCTTCATCCCTCTTCTACCCCCACCAACCTCCTTTCCTGTGTCTATTCTGAATTTTTTTTTCAATAAGATCTGAAGAAGACCTGTTAGTTTTTTTTTTGTTTCTGATTTATATCAAAACCCATAACAGGACGGAAATAAATTTATAATCCTAATGTGACCGGTTTTTGTTTTTTCTTATTGCTCTGTAATATCAGTTACATTGAGCTCTTTACCAGAAAAAATGAAATGTTCACCGTTGAATTTTTTTTTTTTTTTTTGGTCCCGATGGAATTACTTCCAACTCCCGTTTAACTGGACCAAAATATACTATATATATATATATATATATATATATATATATATATATATATATAGTGTCTCAAAAGAGATGCAACCCATTAATATGATAATTTCTACTGCATCAAGTTATCTTTATCTTTCACGTGAGTCTTAAAGGGTAGAAATTGATTGACTTCATCTTACTGTGCTCATGAAAGACTAAATTCATGGGAACGTTTTCGGAAGGACTTTTCTAGACTCCTTCCAACAGAATCTCTCACCGCATCCACATTATCAAGACATCTTGCTGTCAACTCCCTGCCAGATAGGGATCTTCTGCCTTCTTGTGGTTGTTTACTGATCTTGTGGCTCGAAATATGTGTACACAACAATAAAATTTGTTTTCTCGAGATAATTGTTAAATTTAAACGTCTTGTGAAATGTTGCTTGCACTGTTTTGAATGACTTTGTGTCCAAATACGTAGTGACACAAAGTATTTTTTCTTCTTTTGTCCGAGGCATTATATTCGAAGATTAATAGTTTTTATTGTACAATATTTTAAAATCTTAAACAAAAACGAACACAATATTATTATCAATAGAATTATTAGCAGTCACATGGCTCCCATATATATTGAGACATTGTATATATATATATATATATATATATATATATATATATATATATATATCAATAAACTAGAGGTACACGTAAGTTTATGAAGGCAAAGGATTAAAGGAATCATTAGTGACAATGGGGGAAAAGTTTCTAGAAAAGTAAAAAATAAAAATTCGAGGGCTTTTCTTCCGGTTCTATTCATACAAAACACCGGAAGAACAGTAAAAACGGGTAATTATTATAGTATGAGAAGACTGCGTTACGGTGGGGAAAAAATTATGCCACACCAGTACCGAACACGTCCCCTAATATGTGTAAAGTATGACTGCTTCTCTATCTACATAGAGAGGGGCGATCTAAAGCCATATAGATCCCCTCTAAGATGTTTAATTGGACTTTATCCCTATTTATTTTTTGTGAATTGTATATATATTTTCAGTCGGTTTATCAGTGATTTCTGTAATGTATTCAAGGAAATTCATGAAATGATCTTTCCACTTCTGAAGTATTTTTTCTTGGTTGGCAGGTTTTCGCTTTGCTCTCAATGTGCTTTTTCTGCTGTTATCTTCACCAACTCTCTACTTACTTTACAGAATTTTTATTTAATTTATGTGACCTGAGATGTACTCGAGTTGTTCTTTCAGTATTTTTGTGAGGTCTCTCTGGTCTTACTTAAGTTTTAGCGATTTGGTGTTTGTTGGGATTCTTTTATTGAGTAAAAACCCTTTTTATTCTAACTCGTTTTCACTTACGTTTAAAAGATATAAGATGAAACAAAAAATCAATTATTTAAAATATTTTTTCCCAGTTCTTGAACATTTTTCTTTTTCTTTCCTACGGTAGTTTATTGATTTTTATTTTTTACTTTCGTAAAGTTTCAACCAATTTGTTTTTTCTATATCCTCTTAGCATTTCATTTCAAGTCAGTCATGAGGAAATGAAATAATTTCGACATTTTTTGCTTTTCAGTGCTAAGCTCGTTGATATTTTTGTCAAGCTCATTTCTCCTTTTTAACCTCAAATTAAACTGAACACGCGTGTTTTTATATTTATACTTAAATGTCTGATCATTCTTAACAATTATATATATATATATATATATATATATAGGCGTTTGCGGTTACTGTCGTAGAAAATGAAAACAGTGACCCGAGTTTTTACGATAGTAACCATTACACGACACTTGCGGTGTAAAATTCAATTGGTATCCAAAGACAGTTGGTATGGAATATTCATATATAGAATACCCGAGGGATTACATATAAATCTATTGTAGTACTCAATGTATGGCTATTATTATATATGTATTTTATGATGTATATAAGAAAACTTACATACAGAGCGCATATAATGTAAATAGAAGAAAACTCAACTACTGTTAAAATAGCATTATGGATTTATTTCGAGGAGGAATATTATTTTCGCCTCGCGTGTATGACATTTTAAGATGCAAAAATAATGTTCTTCGTCGAAATAGAGTTATAATGGCCCTTTAACTGTGGTTGAGTTTTCTTCCATATATATATATATATATATATATATATATATATATATATATATATATATATATATATATCTGATGGCGTTTGCAGAGTAAAGGTTACCGTCGTAAAAGATGACGTCGGTGACTCGAGTTCAAATGCAAGTCGAGGCTTTTTGCAATTCACATAGAGCTAATAAGCTTGGAAAAGGTAGGGATCCAACTATTCTCCTTCTAGCCTAGCGTAAATAATAGAGCAGACTCGATCTTTAACTTTGTATGGTAACCATTCTAGGAGAAGAAAATCTTGGAATTCAAACCTGTAATATCACGCTTAAAAATTAACCATGTCACGTTCTACTCATTCAACGAGGTTGGAATAGATAGATAGATAGATAGATAGATATGAGTGTTTGTGTATGTTTGTAAGTATATATTATATACATGCCTCATGAGCCTCAAACCAGTGTGATAACATTGACTGTGTTGAGGACAGGGTATCGCACGTGCTTTCACACGTATGATAAAAAAAAACATGGATGTTTATAGTTTATATATGAATGTATATATCTATTCATGTATATATATGTGTGAGTGTGTAGGCATTTTTATATATATATATATACATATATAGAGAGAGAGAGAGAGAGAGAGATGTGCGAAAGTATACCCCTTCACACCAGTTGGTTTCAGAATTTGATAAATTTTTAAGTGGAATCAAACATGTTTGAATTTAGATTTTTTTTTCTCCTTGATTTGTTGCAATTGCGAGGTTAAAAAGCCCAATCTGCCTCATAATTTATTTCTTGCTGAAGAGAGTATTAAGGTAAATAAAAACCGGCTTATTCAGTATCTGAATTCGTTTCAGTGCGTCCATTTCCAACGACGAAAAAACCATCCCATCACAAGAACCTTCTCATGCATATATGAATGTATATATTTATGAATGAAGAAAAGTTGAAAAATAAAATACTCCAAAATTTGATAAATTTACAATGAAAGTCGGCATTGAACGTTTCGTTTTTAATAATTTTCTTCAGAACTTTGAATTCATGAAAAATGTAAAAAGAGCAATGGATGTATTATGAAATAACCGGAGAAAAGAAAGTGTGTATGCAAAGAAAGAATCATAACAGCATATTCATAACAAAGTTCTTATTTTGAAAATATTATCACGTTATTGTCATGTGGACTGATGTTTAAAATTGATTGGGTTTTTTAAGGGATTTAACGGAAGATGATAAAAGTAATGATAGAATTTTTTTTTAAATAGAGAAAAGTTAGAGAAAATGAATATGAAAGTATTCTTTATGAGGATAAATCTAAATTGGATATATGGGGCTCAAAAAGTTTAATTATGTGAGGACAAAAAATAATTATAATTAGATATGTTTTAGCTATTTAGAAATAATTTACCAAAGGAAGGGGCTATATTGAAAAATTCGAGACGAGTATCCATGAGGATAAAAGCAAAATTTGTCTTAATCGTTTATTATGGATATGAGCTAACTATATAGATGCATTGAAATTGGAGTATGTATGTATATATGTGTGTATTACATTTTCAAGAATTGTTTACATGGTGAGTTCTATATTTTACGTTGCATTGCGGTTTTTTTTAACATATTTTTACTAGTAGTAAAGTAAAGCTGGCGATCGTAGTCGCTCCCTTTTCAATAGCTACTATTCCAAGATGTAGGGGAGGGCACAACTTTTCTTCCTGGATTGATCCACTTATCCTTGATGCGTACCTTATATTGCTGAGTGTTAAGCAAGGAGGTATCAAGTACCATTTTTAAAGTCTTTTTTATAACCTGACCTGGCATTGAAACCAGGTCTCCTGAACCATTGGCAAACACTCTGCCCACTAGAACTTTTTACTAGTAACAAAACTATAATATTGAAAGAAATATATTTGAATTATGACGACACATTTAAAAAATCTGCCGCAGTTATATTACTATTTATCAAGCGGCAAAAAATGAAATGCCTATAAGTTTATGGTACCAAAAAGAATGTAAGTGTAACGTTACACTTTAAACTCGACACAAAACGAGTCTAATGATTTTGATATTAAAAATGTATTGCTTCTGTAACATTCATAGCGGTCGGACCAGAGAGTGTTCGAAAAGGAATGTATCAATTGATATAGATATACAGGGAGAAGTAAAAAGCCAGAATATGCAGAACGTAAACAGGGATTGATTCTTTTCTTCACCGACTCAGCCTATTTGATTGTAGTTCTGAGTGCGTAATCTACTTAGGCTTTCGCCTGATCTCCCTGCCTGTTCCGGTTTCCTCTAACCTGTATCTAAGAATTCTTCTTATATATATTATATTAATTATTTCCTTAACCAACCTGATAATAACACGTAAACATGTAAACATAAAACTTTGCTTTTCCATGTCATTCTATAACCAGTTGTCACCATCCAAATATTTATTTTGATACTTCGCCTATACCCGATTTTAAAACATAACTTTATTATGATAAGAGTGGGATGAGCACGCAATCAAGGTTCACTCGTCTGACCTTGCACCCATAAATTCAAACTCAGAGTTTTAACTAGCGCACTATTTATCACTAAAATAAAATAATTAACTAAAATAATTAATTAGAGTCTTTATTTGTATTACATGCGACCGGAACTAAATTTATGCAGATTTAGATTGTATTCAAATTTGGGGCCAATGGTTTTTTGTAAAGTTTACTGCTCATTTAAAAAATAACACATTAACCAATATAAGATTCGTGATATAGATTTTCTGTTTAGCATTTTTTTGGTTTTGGTTCATTTCCATGAGGGTTTACAGGGAAACATCCATATTATTCCAAAATTAAAATTTTATCAAAAAATATTTGAATCAAGAGAACAACAAGAAAGTTAACTATTCTTGGATTTATGGAAGTCTCAAGTTTATCCAAAAACGTGAAGAGAAAAATACACACACCTGTGCTCACTCCGACACACAGTCATACACACACACAAATTATATATATATATATATATATATATATATATATATATATATATCCAATGAGATTTCAAACTTGGACAGTTTACAGAGTTAGAACTTGATGTTGTACAGACAAAATATAAACTTGAAAATGCTGCTGGCCTCAACGAAATACCTGTTGAAGTATGGAAAACGAGGGAACTTGACGACATACTTCTTCCATCATGCAACGCGCATGATGGAAGAAGTATGTCGTCAAGTTCCCTCGTCTTCCATCAAAAAAATACAATAAAGACATGGATAAAAAATACAATAAAGACATAGTCAAAAAGTTGCATCCTCTACGTCCCAAAGAAAAATGATCACGGATCTCTAAAAACTACAAAGGTATAAATCTAACTGCAATATGGCCCAATCGGCTGGGCCAGTAGAATACACCGACTGTATCTCTGCAGAGGAGTAAGACTCCCCCAATGAGTGTCCTGTTTATGACACTAAACAATCTGATGGTGAAGTTCCAGTAATGCTGAAGCTTTCGGAAATGCAAATTACCCCTTTATTGCCATTCCTTCCAGGTCCACTTTCTCCCGGAGTGGTAGCACCTGATAGGGTCCTATCTATGGGTCAAATAGAACTAAACTGTGATCTTTTGCTCAACTGAATTGTTTGAAATAGAAATCTTTCGACATTTAAACTGTATACTTATGCTAAACTGTATTGTTTGAAATCGAGTTGCATATATATGTATAAAGTGGATTTGGCATTAGATAACCTACAGTGGTTGACATGCCATAAAACCAAACCAAACCGTCCAATTTCTATTTTTCTCAACTGTATCAAAGCTTTAATAAAGAAAATTTTTTAAAAAATCAGTTCAGCTTTCGGCTAAATCATTCGTCGACCTCACAGATTGTGGCTATCCAACGAATCATCGAAGGAGTGCGTGCCAAAAACTTCGAGACATCACTAGTGTATCTCTGCAGAGGAGTAAGACTCCCCCATGAGTCTAACTGCAATATGGCCCAATCGGCTGGGCCAGTAGAATCCACCGACTGTATCTCTGCAGAGGAGTAAATGCTGCATGAGTATGATGGAAGAAGTATGTCGTCAAGTTCCCTCGTCTTAGATCTCCCATACACAGAGGGAAGATGTAGCAAATACTACCAGCAAATTATCTCCCCAAAGAAACTATTAAAAGTCTTATGTGGTCCTATGCTAGTCACGGAGTCCAATGTCACAGTACTTGTTGTGGCAGCTGTATTCGTGACTACCACATTAGCTTCAGACTGTTTGCTTTGCTAAGTTCTTCTGTGCCCACGCAGTATTTGAAAGATTCGCGAAGTGGGGTTGACACAATTCACCCGGATCTTCTTCTGGCGGTCAGGTAATATGAGAGGCTTGATTGTCTCGCAACTCAAATAAAAGAGAAAACCCGTTGTTAACATACAACAAAAGATTGTCCTTTATAGACGCTGAAGTATAGCAAGATGTATTAGCGTATATTTTGTAATATGTCAAGACTATATACTTTGAATGTCAGTAGATCTAAAAAGAAAATTACTTTAAACTAAAAAAGACAAGAAGCATATGATATCCAGCAGAAACTATAACTGACACAGACTATGCTGATAATCTAGCGCATCTTGCAAACAAAACTGCAAAAGCCGAAGTTGCATACTCTGAAGCAAACAGCAGGAGGCATTGGTCGCTACGTGATTGCATATAGTTCTTCAGTTTTAAATGAGATGGAATGATCTCCCATCCTAGTCGCAAACCTAAAAAATTAGTAGACTACTTTTGAATGTAACGGACGCAACGTACCTGGAAATTCAAAGCGTGCACGGACGTGTCTCGCCTGTAGAGTAAAAGCAGGAAACTGATATGGCTGTTTCAAGCACGATATTTAACGTTGGGTGATCTCGAACCATCGAGAGTCGATTTGCGCGTATGCAAATTCTTTCGAGATCGGGCGAGCATATAAACACACGGTGACGGCGAGAGGGCGACATTTTTTTTCTTAGTGAATCAATTGACGAGTACGCATGGAGTCTGGTAATTCTTTAAGGAGAGAAGGAAGGAAGGAAGGAAGGAAAAGGAAATGAAACGAGGAAAAAGAAGCACTCGTATTAAAACACACAAGCCTTAACATCGTTGGGAAACTGATTTGTTAAATCTATTGCAGCAGCATTCCAACACACTAGTTATTATATTCAGAAGCAATATCAAAGTGATGTCAACATACACCAAGCAAAGACTCGGATTTTGTGGGGTATCACTCACCTTTTTCCACACAATGATCTAGTCCTTCTGCCATATATAGCAGTAGCTACTAATACCAGGGCAGAATAGAAGGTGAAGAGAAGCTTCTTATAGGAATAGTAGTAGATCGTTGGAGACTGGAGATCGCAGTAGATCACCTTACTTGATAACGTAATAACGGAAGCCAATGCTATCGTTGGACTATATCTTTATTATGTATCACTAATCCTATGTTCTTGTCTACTAATAGTCTCTCTATTGTATATACATTTTTTCCAGAGAATATATCTCTATTTCCTCTCATATCGTGGTTTGCCCTTTATTTGATATTACAAGCAATCACTAACCAGAACGCAACAGATTGTTATAGAGAGGTTATCGATAATAAGGAAATCTGACATCACCGGTAAGAGAAAATGGGATATCTTCCAAGCTGAGACGGTGTCAGTATTACTCTATGGATGCACTAAAATGCTCTAACAAAACACATGCAGAAAGAGCTTGAGGGGAAATACACAAGAATAGTACGCGATATTTTGCACAAATCCTGGAGACAACATCCGACCAGACAGCAACTCTATGGCCTCTTAACTCTTATTACACAAAGCATCCAAGTTAGACGAACAAAGTAGGTGTGGTGCGCAGACCAGCAAAGACTTACAAGCTCGGTGCGGCCATTGGAAATAGTTTGGAGGACCTGCCAGGAGAGACGGAAGAGAGAGAGAGAGAGACAGAGAGAGACAGAGAGACACAGAGAGAGAGAGAGAGAGAGAGAGAGAGAGAGAAAGAGAGAGAGAGAGAACTTCCTACTATCAGGGTGAGATGATGATGATGATGATGTTGATGATGATAAAACCAATGCAAGGACTACTTTTGTCAACAGTTCACAACTGAAACTAAACTGTCGGGAACTCATTCGACTCGGGGGACGGAAAGTAATTACTCCTTCTCCCGCTCTCTTTCTCTCTTTTTCTCTCATTCTCTCTCTCTCTCTCTCTCTCTCTATATATATATATATATATATACATTACGAGAGAGAGAGAGAAAAATTGAGAGAGAGAGAGAGAGAAAGAGAGAGGGGCATAGATAAAGTTCGGTTGATGGATAGACAAAGTGAGCTTGTATATACAAAAGATTTCTATTATCAGTACATAAAATGTTATTAACATCACTTTTATTTCTCTTTCTTCTTCGCTCTCTCCCTCTCAGTCAGTCTGTCTCTCTGATTTTTTCTCTCTCTCTTTCTCTCTAACTCAATACACACACACACACACATATATATATATATATATAGAGAGAGAGAGAGGGAGAGATACAGAATGATCGAATGAGACAGAGAATCTTATGTACTTACTCTTTTTGTCATTTGATAAAACATATTTCTATTGTCTTATCAATTTTATTTCTCTCCCTCTCTGTCTGCCAATATATATATATATATATAGTGAGAGAGAAAGAGGAAAAAGAGAAGTTTATATATATATATATATAATGTGAGAGAGAGAGTGTGTGGGTGTGGCAGTGTAACGGTATTGTTGACTTTCTGATATTGATATGAAGCAATCTTCTGTACTTCGTTTTAGCTGTAAGCTACGTAATATTCCGAAGTATAAATTTGCTAAGGAAATTGGGGTTATATCATTCTGTCTACTTTTCTATAGTTTTTATTTCATTGTGTTGCAAATCAATTTCTACTTGTCTTCTCTGATGTTTTGTTTCTTGGTAAATTCGTGTCGTTTGTGTCTTTGTTAGTTTCGTTTTGGCGGCGAAAGAAATGTGTGCAATTTGGATAAACGTCAAATAATACAACTTTAATTTGATAACACGATATGATCAAAAATAGAACAATATTTTTGAGCGTGTAAAATCTCATTTCATATAAGCAGATCTACCTAAAAATTTCCAACAAACTTCAAGGAACTCAGACACAACTTGAAGATAATAAAAAATCATTTCCTGAGATTGCTGTTACCTTAGATAAAATTGACTTTTCGAATAGTAAAAGTATAATGCTAAGAATTAACCATTAGACCACTGGAAAACATTACTGTACTTTACCTGTTTCTTACCATGTGTATTTTCAGTCCCAATCATATAACTCCTTTTTGCTCTTCTCAAGAACATAGAACACCAGCTAGCCGATGAAGCATATGTAGAAACATATTTGTAAAAAGTTCCTTCACTTACGCTGAGAATATAAGATTGGGTAAGATGTCCGATTGACGTAAAGTCAACAGGGTTTCGATCTCAGCTTGAAGCATCTCGCGGATCAGGACATGCTGAAGAGTTGTAATACAATGAAACAGTCTGTTTGTAGATGACAATATATATATATATATATATATATATATATATATATATATATATATCGAAGCGGCTGCTATTTCACTCAGCAATTCCCTAAATAATCGACCTGGCTTTTATAATATTTCTCCTTACTTGAGCAAATCCCTTTTAAATAGCTACAATATATTCCATCTTTATTTAATTCCATATATGTATATCATAATTTTAGGCTTTCTCTTTTTCTTTTAGAGTTTCTTTTTCTACCCTTCTTTTGATTCGAAATCTTTCTCGGTAAACAAACGGAACATAAATTCCACACAATATTTCTAATAATTCAAATGATGTAATTTAAAACAACAAACGCTGATTCATTAATTAAATGGCCAACTTTTTCTTGTTATACGAATTTTCCCTAGATTTTTGTATTTTACATATTTAAATATCCATCGTTGATTTAACATTAATAATATTATCCCTCACAGTCCTGATGATGGTTCATTAGAACTGAAACTCTATAGTGTCGACGTTGCTTCTCAATAAATCTCTACTTCTACTTGGATTACATTGTTTTCAATTTTTCTTCATATATATATATATATATATATTAGGACAGATGTGTGCAAATGAGATAGAGACAGAGAGAGGGGGGAGAGAGGTATTAATAGAACTTTCAGTGTGACTTGATGATGCTGATGATCATATATCCTAGATAAGTAATAATTGTGTTAGCAATTTACAACTGCAACTGAGCTGTTCGGAACTCAAATGACTCGTCTGACGGGCGTAATTACTCTTTCTTTCTCTTTCTCTCACTTTTTCTCTCTCTCCCTCTCTCGACACACACACACACACACACACATATATATATATGTGTATGTGTGTGTGTGTGTTTATATATATATATATATATGTGTGTGTGTGTTTACGGACATATGAATGAATAAGATATTTAGAAGATGTATTTATTATACATATGAATATTAAGTCACGTTTAGGTTTTTTAAAACAATATTCCGGTCGATGTTATTATGTTGGCTTGTATCATCGGAAATATTGTTTTCCAGTATAAAGAACTGAAACAAATTATGAGAAAATTATTAGCATTCTGTTAATAGAGTTTCATTTCTAAATGGATATAAAATAATTATTGTTCGAATCGTTTATTTTTTATTTTTATATTATTTTACTTTTCCATAAAAAAAAATCTTAACGTATTTGCTGAAGATGGTTTAAAAAAAACCCAACAAATCCTAGATGTTAGTTAATTACTCATATACGAATCAATATAATCTATGAATATCTTGTTTTTCATATTTTCAAATTTAAATAAAGTCAGATTTATTTCTTTTTTACACGCCCCTGCCAACAACTCCCACCCACAGACACAGACACAGACATATATATATATATATATATATATATATATATATATATATATATATATATATGACAATTACATTTAGAAAAAATGTAAAAATTAGATTTTTTATACGTTTTACTATAATTTTTCTTGTAACAATATCTGCTTTATATTTAAAGTATGTTTCACGCGTTAACACATTTGGTTCAATTAGTGTTCTCCTAGAACGTTCAAAAGGGAATTAGAGTGTTTTACGTAGGGGGATGGATTTGAGACTTTGTCAATAAAGTATATTAGATGATGACCTTTGGCTCAAACATGGTTTCGATGTTTTTGCATCATTATCACACACCCAAAGCAACGCAGCAGTATAGAAAAAACCCCCAGACATTTTGAATAGTTTGAGGGAATATACTCAAAGTGCATTAAGTGATATTTTTTCGCAACTTTGAATTGCCATTATTCTTAATTAATTCTTTATTTATTCTAATTACTTTTATGATATATATATATATATATGTGTGTGTAATGTTTCAACTATCGAATAAAATAAAAAGGGAAAAATCTTTATCAAAGTTTAAGTTTAACCAAATTAAAACAGAAATCTACAAAATAAATAAATAGATAAATATATATTTTTTTAGATTCACCTATATTGAGATTCACAATCGTTTTTATTTAAAGGTAAGTGAATGAAATACAATTTTTAACCATGTTTGTTTGTTCGGCACAAAAAGAAAATGGCTTTTAATTAAGTGTTGGCAGTTCATGAAATAAATGCTAACCTTGTTTTTGCTGGATATTTTTATCAAAAACTGAGAACGTATTTTCGCTTATAGTTGGAGATGAACGTTTATGTCGCAATTGAAGTTTGTATAAAAAAAAACATTGTGGTTCCCATGAGAGAAAAAGTAAACAATTCAAAATGAATATGCCCACAAATAGATAGGTTTCCTAAGTATTTCATTTGAACTTGAGGTCCGACGATTATTTGCGTATGTGCGCAGGAAACGGATGTTGTTCTGCTTCTAACACGACAAGTGGAACAGAGAAGACAACTTGTGTTCTTTTGGAGAGTCTACGGCAGAACGCGATAAGGTGAAGACTTCAGTAGAACGCCAGCCACGAAGATGTAAGGGACGAGATTTTACGAGCCCCAAATTCTGAGGCGCCCCAAAGGAGGTGTTAGACAAAACGGACAAGTATGTGTTTGCTCGTCTTTTTCTCACAAGGATATATTACTTAATTTTGTCTTGTTGACGGTCGTCTCATGCTTATATATGCCCTTTATTTCTCCGGGCAGCGCCTTTCTACCTAGTAGTAAATAAACTTTGGTGTATGTTTATCAGAGATCAGCGTTTGTCAACTTGTTACTACGGCGAAGTCGCAACGGGGGTCTAAAGTCTCTTTTTGGCCGCTAGGGTACACTGATAACTTGGAAGCATATATATTATAACTCATATGGGAGATGTATATTTTCTCTCATATAACTACTTCAGGGATCACATAGTAACAACATATAAAAGACAACTGAAAATATGAAAAAGTTAGTATACATAAGAAGAAGCTTTTTTGATTGTAAGGATTTCAACAACACAAGATGTAAAACCATGGTATCATCTGTTACATTTAAAGTTACATTATTCTTCAAAAATTTAGGGTGACTCTGTTGTATCAAATACGGAAACGTTTATTCAGTCTGAAACTTTCTTCTTAGTAGTCTCTGCGATACGAAGTCGAGGAAAATGCCATAAAAGTGTCAGTGAACATAGCTCCCTTACAGCCATCGCACCAAACCCTTCTCTCTTACCGATTCGTATCAATGTCTCGTCCCAACTGACTTCCAAACTCAACTAACTCAACTCAAATTATTCTATTTTTTATATTTTCCAAAATTAAGTATATTATTAGAGTGACGTTATCTAACTAAATAATTGCATCATTAATATTATTTAATTTTCAACCAAACCTATCAAGTGACGTGAATTCAACTTTGTTTAGTTTTCATTTCCTGTCTCGGAAACTTATTATGAAAAGAGGTGATTGTGGTATCCTTCAACGCGAGGACGCCCATACTATCCGACGTTGGGGGAAGATTACAGTTTACTAAATGATCTCTGAGCAGTCTATACCCTCACCAAACTAGATAATAAAAAAATAATACAATTGATTAGCAATAAAATTATTCATATAATTGATTATCACCCAGAATATTTTACAGAGAGAACATTCCACTTTTAACGTTTAAAAAACTCTCAAATTTTCAACGATATATATATATATATATATATATGCTCATAGACAACGAGAGTTGCAAAAAAACATATAGGCACGTACTGTTACTAATAAGGTCTTAACAGCTGTCCAGTGGTTTCATGTGTCACGCACAGTGTTTGCTGGCTTTTCTGATCTTGGTAATTCAATTCATAATATATCTAGCTATGTTCAAGAGAATACTTCAAAACATTCCACACTTGGAAAATGAATTAGCTATAAAGGGTTGTTAAAAAACTAAGTTATCTGCTAAGTATTTTATCATAAATCACACACACGCACACACACACACAAACAAACAAACACGCACGCACACACGCATAAACATGCGCACACGCACGCACACACACACATACAAACATGCACGCACACAAAAACACGCGAACCCGCAAACACACACACACACACACACATATATATATATATATATATATATCAACCAGTCCGAACGAACACGTTTCGATACAAGATCAATGATTATACGGAGTTTAAGAGGTTTGAAATCAGAATTTTCCTTCTCCATGACTGGTTGTCATATCAAGGTAAAACAGCTGAGTTTGCCAAACGGTTTACCCATAGATAGAATGAGAATTGTGAGATTCATACTTTCACCAAATAATAAAATTTTCGAGATCAATAATATAATGAACACTTAAGAAGGAAGGACTCAAACGATATACACCAAGGAAAACACCTCTTTTTACTACAAGACACGTACAAGTCCGATTATATTTTGACTGAAAATATATTGATAAAGAGACCAGGTTCTGGTCATTAGTTTTATGGTTAGATGAGACAAATATTGAACTTTTCGGTCATTGGGGCGTTTCTTCTTTTGGAGAAATAAAGGGGAAATTTTTAAACCTAAAAAACACTATACCAACTGTGAAACATGGTGGTGACTTTCTTATGTTTTGGGGGTTGTTTCCCCGCAAATGGAACTGGAAGGCTTATGAGGGTTGAAAGAATCATGAAACAAGAACAATATGTAAAAAATTCTGAGAAAATTTAGAAAGATCTGCCGAAGCTCGATATTGGATCCGGTATGATGTTTCAACATGATAATGGCTCGGTGTGTACTGTGAAATCTGTTAAAAATTACTGAGAGATAATAAAATGAACGATTTGGATTAGCTAAGCTACAGCTTGGATCTTAGTCCAATCGAAAATTTGTTGGTGGTTTTCAAAAGAAATGTCAGTAAGAGGAAACCCCAAAAATTTGTAGAATTAAAAAAAATATAGGAGAGGTGGGGTCTAATATTTCTGTAAATTTTTGCAACAATCTTGTAGTTAACTAGGTAAAGGGCCTAGAGACAGTAATAAAAAATATGCGTTTCTTAACAGGTTATTGATTTGGGTACGAATAAATATTAACAGGCATCATTTTAAATTTTTGTTCGTTATTCCTATAAAATTTGATTTTTTTAAGACATTGATTTTGTGGGATTTTTTTTATCATTAAGGTTTTTCTTACTATTGTCTTCATCTTTTTTGTTATTTCCACAACGTTTCAGCCGATATGACCTCCGGCCTTCTTCAGGTGTTTGTCGAACTCGGGAACCTTCACGGAATTTCGAACTACGTCCTTTATTGAAACCACGTGGGTCGCCTGTTCTGATTCCGTTTGCCATAACCGGGTACAAGTGTTAAGTACGTTACGCCATGTGTCCAGCAGGACACAAGGCGTAACGGTTATAAGCCTTTGTTCCCTGGGCTTCTAAGAAGACAATCATCTGAAGGTTGCAGGTTCAATCCTCACTACAGGCAAGTAATATACAGAAATACTTAACACTTCTACCCGGTTATGGCAAACGGAATCAGAACAGGCGACCCCCGTGGTTTCAATAAAGGACGTAGTTCGAAGTTCCGTGAAGGTTCCCGAGTTCGACAAACACCTGAAGAAGGCCGGAGGACATATCGGCCGAAACGTTGTGGAAATAACAATAAAGATGAAGACTATAGTCCGAAAAACCTTAATGATAAAAATCAATAAGCTTCGTCTCAGAAATTTAGACAATTGATTTTGTGTATCATTCAATAATTTAATAAATTTTGGCATATGCATTATTAACAAACTTCTCTTATTTTCAACAATATTCTTAAGTTATGCAAGGGTACGAATAATTTCAAGCTTAACTATATATATATATATATAGTTGCGCTTGTGTCTAGCCACACTGAAGAGTTCTGATAGAACGAAAAAGTCTGTCTGTGGATGACAATATATACCCCCCCCCCATGGGGGTTGTGCACTCTGGTGAAGGAATGTTCGACCGCCGCTTTCATAATGCAAAGCTCTTCGAAAGAATTGAACACTCTGGTAGCCGATAGGGTATAAACATGTAAACAAACGGCTGCTGCTGTTACTACATAATACCTTAAAAATTCCCTTAGCCAAACGTGGTACGCTTGTTGGCCGAGCGGTCTGATACTTAGTCTAACGTAAAGTTGGATAGGTTTAGATCCTGGCTTCCAGCGTCCTACGTATCTAGCCCCACTGAAGAGTTCTGATAGAACGAAACAGTCTGTCAGTGGATGACAATATATATATATATATATATATATATATATATATATATATATATATGTGTGTGTGTGTGTGTGATTTGGTATTAAATAACCAACGAGATTTGTCATGCCACAGAACATCCTCCAACTAACCAGAACTTTTTGGAAGAATCATACTTGCTATACTTTGGTTTCTTTGTTCAATAGCACATCAATACTTGGTTATTTAATGTTGAATTCATCCTTGTAGAAAGAGAGAAGTGCTACGATTTAACCCATAGCTGTCAGTTATAATGGGATACATATATTTGTAAGTAGTATATATCATAAAGTGAAGATATTACTGCGACTGGCGATTGAACTCGCTTACTACGATGTCCCAGTGCAACACGTTAGCTCACAAAACTATACAAATGTACACACACAAACTCTATCCCACTCGCGCGTGTATCCCCACACTGGTACATAGGTCTACCCAAATATACATACCCACAGACTTACTCTCGTTCAGGTACTAATAGTCTATCGAACGGTGGGCCACACCTGATTATAAGAATCAATATTCTTCATTGTGTCTATGCATTCGGGCGGAAATCATGGAGAAATTATATGTTCATCGAACCGGATTTTATTCTTCTTTTCACGTCTGAATAGAAATCAGGTAAAAACAAATGAAGACACACAAGTAAATAGGGGATTCCTCCTGGTGCAATGGCTAAAGTGCTGAACTGCAGTCTAAGTAAGCTAGTTCGAACTCTAGTCGCGCAATTACGTTAATTTTTTGGACTAATACCTTTGAGAAAGTTATGAACCCTTTTCTCCCTCCAGCTATTGGTTAAATTGAATCACTGCTATTTCTTCTACAAGGATGGCTTTGGCATTAAATAATCTATAGAGGTTGATATGTCATTAAATAAACAAACAAACCAAACCATAACTAAATCTGAAATACAAACGCAATTCTCAAGCAAATATTAATTGTCAGAAACAGAGGCTCATTTACTCATTAGAATTGTAACGATGTCATTTACTCCTGTCTCTGGCATTTGCTTTCGCTTGAAACAGCCTATCCACCCTGTTAGAGAAACTCAGAATATGCTGACTATATCTTCTACGTATGGGTACCTCCCAAAAAAACGTGTGTCCAGGGAATAACATTAAATTGCATCTGATGTTTAGGCTCCAGCAAAATACTTGGTTTGCCATTTCGAACTCCAGTCGTACTATTATGTTCAATTTCGGAAGAATACCTTCAGGAAATGAATGAATTTCATTATACTTCCTTGCAATGAGTAAAACAGTATCAGTGTTACTCTTCTACAGGTATGACTTTAACATTAAGTAACCCACTCAGGTTGATATGCCATTAAACAAAGAAAACTAACCAAACCAAACCAAATTATATTACACACATCTTCACCAACTCTACGTTAAATAGCATCACTACTGTTCGTCAACATTATTAGCATTAAACAACCCAATGATTTTGATATGCCATAAAATGTAAATAAAGCATAGAAAAAAGGAAAATATATAAAAATTCATTGATATTTACTGGTTTGCGTTTAAATCAAAATTTATCTAGGCGTACTGCACCTTTTATTCACGATTAGTTTACGTGAAAATCCCATCAGATACGCATTGTTTATCTTTAACTCTTAAACGACGCATTTTAGCACTTGGCGTTTTTTCACGCTTCTTCCAGTTATCGAGATTTGTACGAAAACTGGCTCCGTTGATTCTGAAATGGGCTTTTTGCGCTTGCAAATTTCGATAACTCATAATCTCAAACACAGCAGAAATCATGACGTCATTCAGTCACGAACCTGTCGAAATAGATTCTAGCAACTGACTCTAATAAGTGGACAAGCGTTGCATATGATTTTGATATTATCCGATCTTAGGTCAGTAATTACGAGGATCATTAGATAAGCTTCCAGACTTTTTTCGTATGGGCACTTTTATTGATAGTACACACATGAAACTCTAGTCACCTTCGAAGTAATCTCCTCCGGCTGCAATGTACTTGTTGTGCTGTTCCAACAACAGCTGGAAGGGCCCATGGAAGTCCTCTTGTGTGAGCGTGTCAATGACCCTCGTCACAGCGACTTTCATCTCCTCTATTGTCTCATAAGGACTGTCTCTGAGCTTAGGCAATAAGCAAAAGTCACAGGGAGCAAGATCTGGACTATAGGGAGGCTGAGGAACTGTCTTGATGCCCATCTTGGTCAAATAGTCTGTGACAAGGATGGAGTTGTGGACTGGTGCATTGTCCTGGTCGAAATGCCACTGACCCGATTTGAAGAGTGCTGGCCTTTTCCGATGGAATCTCTTTCTGAACTCCCTTAAAACTTCAACATAGTAAACGTAACAGTAACCCTCAACCTTTGGCCAATCAACTCTAGTGTATTGACTTCCTTACTCCTCCCACACCTCTCATCATCCCTCACAGAATCTCTGCCTTCCTTGAAACACATATGCCCCTCAAAAACTGATGTTCGATTCATGCAAGATGCTCCAAAAGCAGTCTGAAGCATTCCATACGTTTCTGTGGCCTTTTTCCCAAGTTTAAAACAGAATTTTATTGCATATCGTTCTTCTAAAGTGTCCTCGCATGCAGATTGCATTTTTGAAATTGACCAGCTGTGAAATTCAGGCTTTTTTGCTGCTGTAGCGGTTCATTTGAACCTGAAATCATAAAAATTGGTCAGTCATCTCATAAGATGTATAACAATAACATACTGAATTTTCAACTGTCAATGACAATTTTAAATGCCTGTACAAAAAAGTCTGGAAACTTAACGAATCACATATCTCTTTAGTATATAGATCCCTTTAGAACTCCCCATTCATTGATTCAATTATATTCCTATATTCATTCGTCCTTAACTTTCTAATAAGTTTTTTTTTAATTCATTTGCTAATCATATTGATATATATTTTAAATGCTTAGCTGAGTTTTTGACCATATTCAAATCTGATATCACCGAAAAAATAGAGCGAGAATTCTTGCAAGCAGTATCAGTAGTAATATATGGTTGCACCATCTGGGGTCTTATGAAACACTTTGAAAAATATCTTGATTGAATATTGCCCAGACTAATGCGTTCTGTTTTGAACAAATCCTGGAAGCAGAAT
This sequence comes from Sepioteuthis lessoniana, assembly GCA_963585895.1. NCBI lineage: Eukaryota > Metazoa > Mollusca > Cephalopoda > Myopsida > Loliginidae > Sepioteuthis > Sepioteuthis lessoniana. The sequence goes on along the minus strand of OY757928.1, from coordinate 40,877,082 downwards.
CCCACAAAACAGTAGCTGATCGATAATAGTCATATTTGTCTTGTTAGGGTAAAAAAAAAAAGCGAAAATAAGCAAGTGATTTCTAAAGTCCATTGGGTATCAGCTACCATTAGTTGAATAAATCATCATCACCGTCTGAATATTTGGTTTGGAATGATATTTTTTAAATAGCATATCAACCTTCTCATCGTGTTCTCATAGCACGGATACCTTGACTCTCTGTGTCCATCCGTCCCTTTTGATAATCTCTCTTGGTAGGTCCTGTACAAGGCATTCAGTGTCTGTACAGTGCGGATGTATCTGAGTCTTTTGCTCATCTGCCAACACTGGTGTGGTTAAGAATAGGCGTCCACAGGAAAACGTCGATTATGTTTCGTCCCTATTTCTCCAGCAATGCCAACATATTTTTTGTCTTACTGGAATAGTTTGTATGATGGGGGGTGGTAAAGCACTGTTCAGTAGACGTTTTCTGTGTGCTGTTCCCAGGTTTTATTCAAATAGCCAATAGCATTCTTTTTTTAATTCACATCAAGATTTTCAAAGCTGTTTCGTCAGAGACCAGATTGTGCAACTATACAGCAGTACTCATACGGCTGCAGCATGGAAGAATTCCCGTTTATTTTAATCGGAATGATTAGATTTCCATATGATCGATAGTTTGTGCACAGTAGTCCATGCCTTTCATATGTATATGTTGATATCGCTTTCTAATGTAATCGAGGTGCTCGTATGGGAATGGTTATCTTCATTGTAAACTAAGATGGTGACCCGAATTAAAATCATGGACAAGGTTGTTTGTACGGTAATATTTTAGGGAAAGGCATCTCTACAGCTATTTTCCCTCCAGCTATGAATAAATAGGACAGATTGGGTTCTTAAATTTTCCTATGGATATTGTTCTAGGAAAAAGAAAAGTTTGAATTTAAACTTGTTAAAGTCCACCTGAAATTGATCTTGTGACTCATCCTGCTCGAACGGAAGTGTTGGTCAACACATATATTTCTACCGATGAATGTAAACTGGTGTATTAGTTTAATGTGCAGATGGCTCTATCATGTTTGTAATACGTGAACACTGGGTTATCTATGTTCTCCTTAAGGTCAGTGTCTCTATTTGCCTTTTCCATTCTTGGCAGCAAGGATTTGTCTTACACGAGTGTATTTGCGAGAAGCCCTTACATCCGTTATAGTTTCAACAGGTTATCAGCTGTTCCATGCTTTTTCAGAGAGATTCAGTTTTCTTTCATTAAATCTGTTGACGTTTGTAGAACGTAATCTAGCCAGCTTATTAATTGATATAGTGCCAATGTATCTTCTGATTAAACCCCAGAGACTATAAAAAAAAAGTCATTATCATCTTCAGGTGAGCGAAGTATTACTTTCGTGTTTTTGTAGAGGATCATTATAGCGATCACGTTTGGGATGACCATGGGAATCTGAGAGGATGTGGATCGATTCCTTAAAAAGCCACTCTGATTTTTTCAAAGAATTTTCAAAACTTTAAGTCAAATACGATTGAGAACAAGATCTTTGGAAACCTTGGCAGTTATAGCAGGAAAAGTAGATTTGATATTGCTAATTTGGCATTTGAAATTGTATACTAATTTTAGAGGTTTTCCTCTTAGCTTGGAGATAGATTCATGTTTAAAACTCATAAACCCTATTTTATCTGCGTTTGGTTAGAGGCCAATGCCTCCTGTTGCTTGCTCTAGACTATGCTGTACGAATTTTGCTTGGGCTGGAGTATTTGTGAGAAGAGCTAGATCATCTACGTAGTTTGCGCTGTTACTGTTTCTCCTTGATATCATTTACTTCTAGCTTTTTCAATGTGAAACCGTCTTCTTTTAGATCTATCGACGTTCAAAGTACATAGAATAGACAGAGTATATATGTACATACTACTACTGCACTCCGCCCAAGACTCCAGTAACAATTCTGAAGGAGTCTGTGCTTCCATCAGGTAATTGAACAATTCCTTTTGTGTTTTCGGAAAGCACTATTATTGCGCTCACGGTTTCTTTGAGGAGACCATATTCAAGTTGTATTTTCTTCATCTTTTCTCTGTGTGTGAAATCAAATATCTTGGAGAAATCTAAGAACTATATTCGAAAATTTTGCATCTAATTCTTCCATGTTTCGACTTATAGTCAGAAGCTTTTTGGTGGTAGAACGATTTCTTGGAAAGTTGTTTGATTTTCCAAATCAACTTTTTTGATTCTAGGTCGGATACAAGTGAGAAACAGCTGTAGCAGTAAAAGTTATGCCTTTGTAACTTTTAGTGATTATATGATTTGTTAGCATATATTTGTAGGTAATTTCATTTGTGAACGAGTCTAAATAGCTTAAGGTCGGTACACATTTAAATCGTTTCAAGTATTACTATTCAGCTCAAATTATTATATATCAAGTATTTCGACCGAATACGAACAATTTGCACATAGCTGTAAAGTTTCAAATGACCAACAATTATAATCCTTAGTCATTTCAGCATATTCCCTAACCCTTATGGATTGGAAGAATTTTAGTGCCATAACCTGGATACTTGAATTCTATTGCCCCGTCTGACAGGACGGAAAAAGGCACTCAATTTATTATATAAAAATGTACTTGCTGACACATAATCTCATTAGATAAGTCAACTGTTTCTTCGTGTTCCTGTTGCTAAATCATTATAGGAAAATTAACAAAATCAACAACATATATACTCTGGAGAATCAAGCGAGTTTGTCTCCTGGACGATTAAAAAAATGATTATTCTGTTTGTTTTCAAAACATCAGCCTGTGAGTATATATATATATATATATATATGCTAACTATATATTAGCATATATATATATATATATATATATGCTAACTTTAGCCAACAAAGTACCAGACTTCATCAAAGTATTATATTCGATATCCTTCGTTGCAGTGCCTGTATTCAACAAACAACAGATAAATTCTTGTTTACATTAAACATCAACCGTTTATCCGAGTGAATTATTCGATGATCTATATACGTGGGTCGGCTGACCAAGATATTCTCGGAGTGTGACCAAATGATGTTTATTTTTCGCAATAGTCTCTATTGCGGTCCACACATATTTCATTGATGTTGAAGAGTATAGATCCTATTGGTAAACAAAGTCATCAATAAGAGATATCATAGGAATTTTTCAGACATTGGAACTTTTCAGCCCACCCTCGTTAAACGTTCTAAAAAAAATTCCCTACCCTGGAAAAAGAGGAAGTGTTCAAACCACAAGAAAATGAAACGATTTTCATGATATATTGCCAAAACCTAGGAGTCTGATGCTTTGCAAAAAAAAAAAAATCCCTATAAATAAGCAATTGGCCGTATAGTCCACAGTAAAAGTTAAAGAAATGTTTTGTTGAAAGGGCCTGACACTGACCCGTTTACAAAAACTAATCTCGTTCCTTATTTATATTTGCATCAGAAAAAAATAAGTCTAATAACTTTCTGCTTTAGATTACCCTATTGCGGTTTTCAGAAAAATGTATAAATGCAATTAATAGGAGTTTTGGGTAACTATCAGATCAACAGAAATTTATCTGTACATAAAAATTGTATTCATAGTGTATGTTCTATGCAAATGCTATTTTTCTTTTCTTTTTCGTTTTCGTGATTGATGAGAGGACCTGGTAAAAAGCATAGATGCCCTCGTAATATAGCCAAGAATACTAACAAGAGTCCTGGAGATTAGAGGGGACTTGCTGTCACATATACTCCACTGGAAAACCATCAGCTAACGCTGGTGGGAAGAATTTTCAAATGAGTTACATAATACTCAACAGAAGTGTAGATTGTGCAGAGAGAGAGAGAGAGAGAGAGAGAGAGAGAGAGAGAGAGAACGAGAGGGAGGGAGGGAAAGAGAGATAAGCGGGTAAGGAGAGATGGATGAAACGATATATCATAATTAGCGAATACAGCAAGCTAGGAAAAATCAGTTTAATACTGGACACGATTAAGTAGAGTAGTGTTACTCCGGGAATTGTGCAAGTGACTAAAATTTTATCATACAACCGAATTGTATATGCATAAACCAGAATCTGATCAAGAAAGCGAGACACATAAAATTCTCTGGGATTTTGAGATACAGACTGATCCCATAATTCCTGTCCAAAGAACAAACGTATGGGTTATTAATAAAAAAAAATGGTGGGGAATTGTTGCTTGGTGAAATTTATAGTGCTGTCCGACCTCAGCATGAAAATAAAATTAAGTGAATGGATTAAAAAAATTATTGGAAGTTGCCTGAGAACTGAGTAAGTTGTTGAACATGAGAATGATGGTGATATCAATTTTAGTTCTTACGCTTGGAATGGTATCCAAAGGCTTGGAAAGTGGACTTGAAGAGTTGAAAATCAAAAGAAGAATCGAGACCCTCCAGACTACAGGATTGTTGCGAACGGCCAGAACGCAGAGTAAAATCGCGGAGACTGAAAGAGTTTTGCTGTTTCTCAGACTCCTGACAATAGTAAGTTCCTGCTGTGGTTTGGATAAGCTGCTTAATGGAATATCACCCTTCGTTCATACATTTTCCAATGACATTATCCGAAAGTGAAATTTATTGGACACGGGGAATTCGAATCCTCTTACCGCAATATCACAGTCCAATAAGTTAACCACAAAGCCACTGAGTTTGCGGCGGGCATTCATGCTCACTGCACTGGTTTTTAGCTATGCCGCGTAGCATTCGTACCGGACAGGGCTCAAAATCACTGATAGATTCAAGGCCGAATGGTCTTCCGTTTCGGCTGGGATACCTTCGGTTTGACGAACAATCATTGACAGCAGAGCATAGCATAGCATAGTCCAAGCTATGAGTAGGCCTGCGTGCTAGCCTTAGATTACACAGAGAATTCAAGTCCCAGCTGGATCATCTAGCTCATATTGCTCCCAGTGAGACTTTGACAAACATAGTCCAGCAGGACATGTATCTCTGCTTGTGCCCGACATCCCACTTCCCAAAAACCCCCTCTATAGAAAAGACCTTGCGTGGGAGGTAGCGATAAATATTCACAAAATCACGGAAATTTCACTGGTTCATATTTTTTTAAAATCATTATCATCATCATAAACTTCATGTCATGCAATCAGCACGGATCTTCCTGACCCTCTAACGACACCTGTCTCTATCGTTAATCGCTTCCGCTAGGTCTTCAAGGCTACACCCTGTATTGGCACAGAGCTATTGTTTATAGGTCATAGCTGGTAGTCCTGCCTTTGTAAAGGGGTCCACAGGAGTATGTGTCTTATGAGTTCGTCAGTACTTCTCCTCATTGTCCCGCATGTCTGGTTCGTCTAACTTGGATTGTTGCCGTGATTAGTGGTAGTTAACCATACAACTGCTGCTTTGTGGGGTGCTGCCTCCAGGACAGGTTTAATTTTTCTCGCAGCATTTTTGTGTTATCAACAACTATTATGATTTCTATGAATTATTATTATCATTTCCTTTTTTGGAAAAATATTTTTTTCAATATTGTCCATTCTTTTTTGCACTGATATCAAAGACTTTTTTGTTTAGAAGTTCATGAATATGTAAGTTTGCGGCCATAATGAGGCGAGACTCACCAGTCCGAGGTGTGACGTTTGATCACAACATATTCAGTAGAAATAATAACAACTAAAATGACTCCTGGGACAAAATTTTTACTTTGAAGCAAGAAACAGATATTGCCTATTTGTAATAATTGTTCTTTTCATCTGATCAGTTTTTAGAAGTCGACAAAACATAAAAAGATTTAAGAATGGGTGGGATGCACTTTATAAACAAATGTCCGAAATAAGTAAAAAGAAGTCCTTTTTATTCACACTTCAATGTGTGGAATTCACAACAATTTAATGGTTCATAGACACAATTACAGTGTTCGAATACGCGCGCATACACTAACATAGATATATGTAAAGGCATATATACGTAAGTATATATATATATATATATATATATATGTATATATATGTACATATGATTCGGTTAGGTTATTTGGTTTAATGTCAAATAAATCTTTAATGGCTATTCGAAATCTTGTTTGTATATATATATATATATATATAATTTGTAAATGAATTATTTGTAGGTATCTTTATGTTAAAACGTGTTAGAGTTCGTTTATTCGCGCACAATTATATAGTTTCAAGTGATATTATTTAACATTAGTTATCGTCTCAGTGAAATAGTCATATTTAATTTAATTTTAATCATTTTTTTTACGGACTAATAATATTATCCCTTTCTTGGCAAACTATTCAAGGGTTTCACGTATCACAATGTAATACTAATATTTCAATTAAACATTCTTTATTTGGTTGCACACAGTTAAATAGTTTCAAGTATTGCTATCTATTATTAATTATCCAATTTATTATTAATCATAAGTTCAATTTATTATTAATCACATATTTGCGCAGTTAAATTGCTTTAAGAATTCTAAAAGATAAAATAGCTATGTTTGACCTTAAGATGAGAGCCTAACAGGTAAAACTTCTTCAGGAGGTAGTGGTCCCGGATATAAAAACAATGAAAAGATTTTCCACATTCCCAAAACATTCTGATATTGAATTACGTCATGATCAAAACACTTGTTGCAGGGAAATTTTACTCCTCTTCAGAGGTGTAGCACACAGAGACGTTATATATATATATATATATATACATATATATATATATATATGTGTGTGTGTGTGTGTGTGTGTGTGTGTGTGTGTGTGTGAGTGTGTGTATGTATGTGTGTGTGTGTGTGTGTGAGTTTCTGTTTACACAACTCGATAAACAGAAATTGGGAACATTTAACAGAATTCACACTCGAAAATGGACTAGTAAAACAAGTAAAGTCGTTGAACGTAGTCGAGGGTGACTGGAAGGCTCCCTTTTCAATAGCTACTACACCAAAATGTTCGGGAGGGTTCCACTACTTTCCCTGAATTGATCCACCTTACCCTTGATACTTACCTTATAATGCTGAGTGTTAAGCAAGGCAACGTCAAATACCATTTTTGCGTCTTTGGCATGACTCGACCTTGGATTGAACCCCGGTCTTTTGGAGTATTGGTGAACACTCTATTCATCAGGCCAATGGCTCGGTTTAACATGCGGTACTACTAAAGTCCAGGAAAGGAGATGAAATCTATGGTCCTAAATCTACGCAAATAATGCTAAAACACAAATAGACTAAGTCCTAATAAATAAGGAATGGATTAATATGTCTTAGAATTTTGAGGCATATTCCTCTTTTGAAGGAATTTCTTCCGATCACAGGACTGTCACAGCTAAGATACGTCTAAGCTTACGCAGGAATACGATGCAAACAATAAAACCACACACTATGACTGATCCTTGCATAAAAATAAAGATATTGGCTACAATTTCCGATAACACTGAGAAACAAACGTGATCCTTTTTAGGGTATATTCGAAGTATTTACTCCGAATGACGAATATGAGAATTTCATCAATGCTCACAGGGGAGCGGCAGCAGAATGTATACCAACAAAATTAATAACCAAACATGGATTTCTAGGAGACAGTAGCAGTTGAGAAATAACGAGACAACGTGAAAACAGCATCCTTATGTAATAAAATTAACCCAACTAATGCCAATGCCCAGAAATTTAAGAAGGCACCAAGAGATCTAATTAACGTATACAAAAAGAAACAAATACATTCAAGGCCAGATCAATAAAATTAGAAACTCGGTAGAAAATAGACAATCTCGAAGAGCGTAGCTGACTGTAAATGAGGTGAGTAAAAGGAAGAGCATCCCAAGAACTAAAAAAAAAAAAAAAAAGCTGACAATCAAGAACGAATTCACATGTGAAAAGTACATTTGAAGAATCTGATTGGAAAATCCCGTAAAATTAAGGATAAATCTATCACGAACAATATTAATAACCACCTACACATCAAAGAAGGACATTTTACTCAAGAAAAAGTCAACGTAGTCATAAGAAAACTTAAAAACACGAAAGCTGCCGATCTTGATGAAATAACCTCCAGAAGTATTGAAGAGAAGACCATTCGAGGACCTACTGCTCCAATACTGCAAAGCCATATATGAACGGAACACAATTGAGAGATGGAAAAAAGGTTGCATCATCCCTTTCCCCAAACAGGTGACTTAGGAATTGCGAAGAACTGACGGGACATACCCCTTACTTCTAATTCTTTGTGACTCTACCGCATCGAACCAGAAATTGAGAAAATTCTTAGAAAGTATCAAAACAGTTTTCGGGGAAACTGATCCACAACATTCCATATTCTGATAATCTGTCGAATCATAGAAGGACGTCGTGCCAAAAACCTCGAAGCGACCCTCTTATTCGTAGATTTCTCAGACATTTGACTCCATACACAGAGGGAAGATGGAGCAAAAACTTCAAGCGAGTATTCTCCCTAAAAAATTGTCACAGCCATTATGATTCTTTACAAAATGATTAGAGTAAAAGTTCGCTAATCGGATGAAGACAAAGACTGTTACATAGGTAAATACGGTTATTTGCAAAATGTAAATGGGACGTTCATTACATATATACATAACGTAGAACACATAAAGAACACAGGAATCTCGAAATTCGAAAACACATAACGACTTCTTGTTCAGGTAGGAAACCTTTTTATTACTTTTGAGTTAAAGGTTTCGACACAAGGAGGAGAGACACAATCTTCTATGCAGTCTTATTCATTTGGCCTCCATAGTACGCAAGTTTTCCTCACATCTGCGACCTCCTGAAGTCGATCCTCCTCGTTTGGCGTCTAGTACTCAACTCTCTAACTTTCTTCAGATTTCCCCTAAATCCTCCGTGCGCTTCCGGTGCATGTCGTCACTCGTACTCCGTCACGCGTTTCGTCTCGGACTATTGTGACATCTCTGAGAGGCACGTTCGCTCTGTGCACGCGCGCCCGCGTGTTAACACCTGCATCATTTGTGCACCTAACTAACCCATGTGCTTAGCCGAAAGGTTCTCAGCTAGAGAATGACATGAACCGAAATCCCTTGGCCATTACGTTACAATACTTCTTTGCAATTGTTGCTGGTGTTCTGCGTGGGTGTACATTATCCCCATATCTGTTTATGATCTAGCTAGACTTCGTACTTCAAACATCAATACATCTAATCAAAGAAAATGGCTTTACACTAAAGAAAGGCTAAAAGCTGACGATACCCCACAGAATCTACCCAAGCCGAATCTCGGCTGCATAGTCTAAAGCAGGCAGGATCGGGCATTGGCCTCTAGTAAATGATTTAATCGAAAAGGAGACATCTCCACTCTAAATGGTGGTTCTCTTAAATTATTGGGCAAGATCATGTAGCTCGGTAGAAGTGTCTCATCCACTGAAGATGACATAAATATACGCCCAGCGAAGGGATGGACTGGACTGCTATCGATAATTTATCGATCATTTGAAAGTCTAACCTATCCGATAACGTAAAACACAGTTTCTTCCAAGCAGCGGTTGTGCCAATTCTACTATTTTGATACACCCATGGACGCTGATTAAGCGTATAGAGAAACAGCTTAACGGGGATGGTAAAAGAATTTTATGAACTATTTTGAACTAATCTTGGAAGCAACATTCCACAAAACAGCAACTGTACGGCCATCTATTCCCCATCTCTAAAACCATCCAAATAAGACGAAATAGACATGCGGGAATCTGTTGGAGAGGTAAGGACAAACACATAATCAACGTTTTCCTATGGACTTCTTCGCACAGACGGGCATTTGTTAACCGACCAACAAAAACTTCCCTACGATAGCTCTGTACATAGGCGGGATGTAGTCTGGAAAACCTGTTGGTAGCGATGGATGATAGAGCCGAATGCCGAGTTATAGTCAAGGAAATCTATGCCAGCAGTGCGACACGATGCTGCTGCTGATGTATATATATATATATATATGTGTGTGTTTGTGTGTGTGTGTGTGTGTGTGTGGTTAGGTAGCAGTCGTTCATTTAAGTATGTTTCATTAAATTATAAAGAAAAATTTTATCTGTATAATTATTTAAGATCCTTTCAAGATTTCTGATAAGTTTCTTAGTTTCAGGTTGGAATACGTAGATGAATTTCCAAAAATTGTCCCGAGCGCTTTCGGACCCTTTATAGGCCATCATCAAAACAAACCATACACAAGCAAGCAACCCCTGATGACGGCTCGAAGGGTTCGAAAGCGCTTTGGACAATTTTGGAAAATTCATCTACCAATTCCAAACGGAGACTAAGACACTTATCAGATAACTTGAAAGGATCTTAAATAAATTATATAGATAAAATTTGTCTTTATTATGTATGAAACATATATATATATATATATATATATATATATATATACATATATATATATATTCTTCATACGCGTTGGTTAAAGTCCAGGGAAGTTTCCCTCTTGTCATCTTTATTTTTCTCTTGCTTTCTTGCTTGTTTGTTTGTATCAGGTTCCAATTGATAGAGAAGTTGATCAAGATTCAGTTCTTTTGCGCTACACGAACAGCATCCTCTCTGCTTGTCTTAAATACCATCTATCTAATACTTGTGCCATCAAATGACTGCATAATAACAACACATATAAATTCACAGTTACCGAAATACGAAAAATCTTTCACGGACGCCATATCATGTATAAAAATGATCATAAAAATGCCTACATATCATCGAAGTCATTAAAATAAACCAATAAGCATAAACAAAAAAGAATACAATACCGACATTAAAAAATAAAGATCTTCAACAACTAATGTACGCCCACCAATAATAAATCCTTGCAACATAATAGATATTTTTCCTAAACAGACAAAAACAAATAATACCTACTTAAAGTCTACAAAAAACGATCAATCGATATGATCGAAAGCGTTCATCTGATGAACCTTGGCCAATTCCTCTATCAATTGAAACCTGATACATAAAACAACTAGCAAGGTTACTATGAACCCCTCTACAATAAAACAAAGAAAAACATAATGAGATAATAAAAAATAAGTTGGTTGTCTTTAACAAAATATATTTAAACAATAACTTGCTGCCAAATTACAATCTCTCTTTCTCTCTCTCTCTCTCTCTCTATATATATATATATATATATATAGTCCAGGAGACCGGGGTTCAGTCTCAGTTCGAGTTATACGAAAGACTCAAAAAATAGCTCAAAAAGGTGAAGATCAAGGGTAAAGTGGAGCAACCATGGGAATGGAGTAGTTCCATTCTCATACACCTCAGTGTAGTAGCTATGAAAAATGGAGCTTTTGGGTCACCCACTAAGGCCGCTAAAACCATCGTTGCTCTGTTTAGCTGTATAAGAAACAATATTTATGGCATCAGTCAAATTTCTCATGATTGTTTCCTGAGATTATTTGCAGGCATATATATTCTTTAGGCGTCGTAAGACAAAAAACGAATTTCCTTCAGCTTATTCTATTTTTATGTAGAAGGTTTTTTGAAGAATTTGTTCTAAATTGAAAAAAAAATATAGAATTTTTACTCCCTAGCTGGCTGTTGTTATTTTTGCTGTTGTTGATGACGTTGGTATATTTGTCTTTTCTGTGGTTGACATTTTCTTCGTTTTTTTAATTCTTTTGGACTAGTGTAAATGTTTCTTTGCCTCCATCAGTAGAATTGTTAAAATTTGTAATTTTATTTTTATCATTAAAAATTCATATTTTATTTTCATGCTTCAAAATTTTTTATTTTATGTCTTGTAATATCTTTTATCATTTAAAATTTCTAATTTAATAATTTTTAAAAAATTTTTTGATATAATTTTATCTTTTGAAATTTATGAAATTTAATTCTACCTTTAAAATTTTGTAAAAATTTCATATTTAAAAATAGTGTAATTTATCATCTTTTAAAATTTTGTAAGTTATTTTTATCATTTAAATCTTTTTAATTTAATTTTATCTTTAACATTATTGTAATATATATTTTTCCTTTGAAATTTTGTAATCTAATATTTTTTAATCTTGTAACTTCATTTTATAATTCATAATTTTGTAATTTGATTTTTTTATATTGTAATTTTTAAATGTTATAATCTTATTTTATTCATCAAAATTGTGAAATCTAATTTTATGATTTAAATGTTCGTCATTTTATTTTATCTTTGTTTATATTTCGTGAACTTTTTATGGGACATCAGCGATTTTATTCGATTATGATTAGACATTAGTTTCAAAACAATCAAGTTGAAAATCAATACTTTTTTCGACAAAATAATGAGCGAAATAGTATGTACTTTTTGTTGAAAAGCGGCCAAAAATCGTGTAAATTAATAAGTTTTGTATCAATATTTAAAAGTGTTACGCTGAGTTCGAAGTCTCAGAAAGAGGACCAAGAAAAATGTTTATACCACTCTGTTGTTAGGGTTCTGAATATGCCGGCAGTATCCTCTGTTGAAGGGTAGGATCCCCACGACTGGAGACCTGAACGGCCTGGAATTTCTCTAATTGCTATTACTTCCTGACACACTTTGATCCAGAAAAGTAACACCTGTTAGAGTCCCATCTATGTGTCAAAAGTTGTGTTTAAGAATTATTTGCATTTTATAGGACGGACTCCCTTCACACAAAAGTAAGAAAGAAAAAAGCCAAAAAAGAGTGATCAACAATGGCCCGTGAGACCTGGGTTCAGTCCCAGGTCGAGTCATACCAAAGACTCAAAAAATGGTACTTGATGCCTCCTTGCTTAACACTCAACATTATAATATACAGATCAAGCGTAACGTGGTTCAATCCTAGGAACGGATTGGCGCCCTTCCATACACCTTGCTTTAGTAAATATAGAAAAGGCAGCCTTCGGCCTACCCTCGACTACGGTCGCCAACTTTGAAATAATAGGAATAAAATAACGTCTGATGGGATGTTATCCCAAGAGGATTGGAAATTTTCTGGTCATAGTAATTCAATTCCCAATATAATTCGACTTCTTAAAAAAGAAAAATGTATACCTAATCCTTGCCCTTGAGGTTATAATAATTACGTGGATGCGCACTTCCAAACCTCTCGGGAAGACGTGGCCCTGGAGGTGACCGCGTCCTCTGTAAAGAGTACGAATCTAACTTGCTAGACATTCAAGTAAATTGACGGCAAAATTACCATGACCAGTTAATTTGGCGTCATTTGTGTAGGATGTTGAGTGAGAGCTCAGTGGTAGAGTTTCGGCTTTACATTCTCTGGTCGCTGGTTCGATCTCCAGTGGGGGAAATCATGGTATACACTGCTGGTGAGACTTAATAAGGTTTAAACAGCTGTCCAGTGTTTCCGTATGTTGTGCGAAAATGTTCATCGGATTTTCTGGTCATGGGAATTCAATTCACCAAAACGTTTCAATTTTAAAAAATCAGTTTAACGTAAGTACACAGTTTAGTTCTGTTTGCACCATAGAAATGACTCTATCAGGTGCTCTCACTCGATGCGAGAGTGGACTTGCGAGCGATAGCAATGAAAGGGCACTTCGCATTTCTCAAAGCTCCAACATTACTGGAACCTCATCATCAGATTGTTTAGCGTCATGCCAGGACACTCGTCTTCCCCGACCGCAGAGAAGCAGTCGCTGTATTCTACAGCACTAGCCGACTAGGCAAAAAAACATTTAGATACCTGAGAATAATTTCCATTCAACTAACGAGTAATTTACGTCGCCAGTTTAGTGTACGTGCTTCTCTCGTAGCATATCTTTAAAAAAGATTACTAAAGTTTTTTTTTAGAAAACCCTTTCTCCTGGCGATTACTTATTGTTAAAGTAGTTGAGAAATTTCTTTTTAAAAATGAATTATAAAAAATAGGATCATTTGTCAAATTACTTTTCTTTGACTGACTTGAATGTGAGATTTTCATATAAGTTTTAACTGATGGTTTTTTACTGAAAGATCCAAGGATCTGCAGAAGGTCTCCAAGGATCTGCAGGAAGGTTCTAAATATTCTAGCTGCTCTTTGTGGTTTGGATGGACTCAGTTCTTCATTTGGTCCCCAATTCTCCCAATTTCTTTTCCACAGCTCTGGAGACTTTACAAAGAACACCGACAAAAAATCAGTATCACCATTGTAGTCGACTAATGATAATAAAGAAAACAATTAAAACGAGTGCTACAAAAATAGAGAAGTGTTATTCTTGGATAGATCTGAAAACAAAGAAATGAAATTGGTTTTATGTCAAATCAATGTGGGTAGCAGTAAATTTTTAATCTGCACGTGGAGTTGATAGGTTATCGTCCAAGTTGACGGTCGTAAATTGATACGGGTCAACCGGCGGCGAAGCAAGCGTAGGCTGCTTTGAGAGTCTGAGACGCAATCGTATATCTCTAGTCTGGGGGACAAATGAACTATTCTCAAATGTGTTTGAAAATGTTTTGATGATATAGTATTTAGGAAGATCATGCACACGTGAGTTAGCTCCGCAAATTCCTAACGAAGAAACTGACCGCGTATTTTTTAGCTCGCCTGATTGGTCAAAAGATGTGATTGAATGTTTTGATATTCAGTTGAATTTTCATAAATGCTTCAATTTTCTGAAACGCGTGCATGGCTGTTTTTTTTTTTTTTTTTTTTTTCAGGTTTACAATTGCGCCAAAACTGATCTGTTTTTACTAGAACTTCCTTTGACGAGAAAATTACATCAGTTCCTTTAACCATCACCCTTATGTTGCACTTTTTCAACTCTCTGTCACTATTCCATCTTTTCGCTTCCTTTTATTTTCACTTTATGTTTCGCTTGAAAGACAAAATCCACGGAATGACAATTTCTTTTCTTATCAATTAAAACTTAGTTTAATGATCTGAGCGGAATTTGAGAATCAGTTTGTATCTGAATGTCATAAATAATTTTTTTCTATTTTATTTTTTAGGACAGATTCTTATATGTACATATATCGTTGGTCAGATAAAAATTCTTTTTTTTTGTTCATTTTCTAATGGATCATCTTTCTCAAATAGCCATTTATTATTATTAAAATCATTTAAAGTGTCACATAACAAAGCATAGTCATTTTGCGTAAAAAAACACGGCCGAATTTATTTGTCGACTTATTTCCGATTCAATGATTATGATGAATGTTTCAATGAGCGACATGTCAATAGTTGCAAGCTATTTTCTATTTGTTAATAACAACCAATGATTTGTACTTGTATGTTGTCATATTTATTGACAATATTATTAAAGTTTTTGATTTATGGTTTTAAAACATAACTCTGTCAACACGTTTAGTATCCAATTTGATCACCGTTTTATGTCAATCTATCTTCATAGATACTGTATTTTCTTATTTCATTGTAGTTCAATAAATCGTTTTTATTGTTTTCTTTCAGATATCGACACTTTTGTTACGGGCGTTGATCGAAATTATAAGAATAAAAAAACATGTTTTAACCAAAATTTTTAAAATAAGACGTATGAAATTTTGACGTGCGCGTTAAAGTACGGAGAAATAAAATAAAACATTGCACCAAATAAAAATGGTTGTTATGGAGTCGACATACATTGAAGAAATGGACGTGGTGTAATGTTCTTCGTAGAAAATGGGCACAGCGACCCGCGTTCAAGTCGCGGACGTGTTTCCATTTAACGTAGCGTTAATATTTTTGCTAAAGCTATGAAACCCACATTTCTCCTTTCTATAATAGGTAAATTACTGTTGGGACTACAGAGCAATTTAACGTTGGTATGGCAACCAGTCAAGGAAAAAGAAAATTCTGTATTAAAATCTGCTGAAACCTGTTTCAAACGTTGACCGTCTGTCACATCCTACTCGTGCGAAGGGGTTTGTTAATAGATATATTTGAATCCTTCAATTTTCTCTTTATTTCTTTTCTTTTCTTTTATACAAAAAGTCGATTTATATACAAGTTTTAACGGGACTTGCCGTTGGTTTTATTTAAAGTAAGTATATGTTTGCATATGTCTAAATACCCTCATAATTAATAATGAGAGATAAGAATAGGTAAAGGAAATGAATAATAATAATAATAATAATAATAATAATAATGATAACAAACGTCAAAGTAAAACTTAATAATTCGTAGAACTGCAAGTGCACCTTATGTGGTGAGAGAGAGAGAGAGAGAGAGAGAGAGAGAGAGAGAGAGAGTAAACTGTTCATCATGTAATAAGCAAACGCAGTAAACTGGCTCAAAAGGAATACAAGCGTAAACATGACTGGGTAGGAAGGTCATCCACTGGAAATTGTGTAAGAGATTAGAATTTGACGGAGCCCAGTCAGCTGGATCTGTAGAATACACTGATTGCACCACTGTAGAGGAGTAAGAAAAACCTCCAATAAGTGTCCTGGATATGTCACTAAAAATCTTTTGGTGAGGCTCCTGTAATGTTGGAGCTTTGGGGAATGTAGAGCACCCCTTCATTGCCATCACTTTCAGCTCCACACTGGCACACAGTAGTAACACCTGATAGGATCCAATCAATTTGGCGTTTAAACCGAGTGCAAATAAATGATTTATGCTGATTTGAATTGTTAGAAGTAGAACTGTTTGCTCACTTAACTATGTGTAAAATATTGACAGATGTTTAATTTAATCATTAGGGATACATAGCAATTCTTGGAATCGTTTAACTGTGCAAACGAATAAGTAATATTAAATAGAATAATTAGTGTTAAATAATAATACTTATTAACACTTCACTGTGTGCTAACAAATGATTTATAGTTAATAGAATTATTCGTATTAGATAACAATACTTGAAACCATTTAACTGTTAGCAAAAAATGAGCTCAAGCTCGTTTAAAATATATCTACAAATTGGGTTTACAAATCATATATTTAATATATATGTAAAAGAAGTGTTTTGACATTTAATAATCAACAATGGTTGATATGTCATAAAACCAAACCCGACCAAAGAAAACCTAAAGCTTGACCATACTGAGACATTGCATATATTTACAAATCAGAACCCACCTAAAAGAGGAGACCGACAAAATACAATTTGATTTTGAAATATTAATGAATTACCCTATCTCAGCTTCACGACTATACATAAAACTAACGAACAAGAAAAAAGTACATATTCCATTGCGTGGAGTTTGTTGTTTAAGCGTACCACAAACTAAAAAAGAAAGAAAACAAAAAAATAAAATAAATGTCTAGGTCTTGCAAAGAAAAAGCTAAAGAAGCTGAGAAAATATGAAAGTGACAGTGATCCTAATCATTGTTGTCGTCCTTGGAACGGTCCCCAAATATTCGTAAAAAATCTGTGGCATGATATCAGAGAAATTGTGGAGACTATCCAGTCTAAAGCACAATTGAGATCAGTTAGAATACTTAGACGAGTCATCCAGTGAAAAAAACTTGCAATAAATCGTACAATTAATGATAGTCATAAAACATGCGGAGATAAACAGATTGTTTATATCGAATGAAATTTTTATAATTTCAAAAATATACCACATGGTATTTCTAACCATTTTACCAAATGATATATGCACAAACCAGAATCCATTCAAGAGAATGAGATGAAAACAATTCTCTGGAATTAGGAGATACAAACGGATCAGTTAATCCCCACCAGAATCCTGGCACTAGTGTTAATTGCAAGAAAAATGATTGTAATTCCGTGGATTATGACTTACCAGTAGATCACAAAGTTGAAATTAAAGAAAGCGAAAAGATTAAGAAGTACTTGGATCGTGCCGAAAACTAAAATAAATTAAAAGAATGAAAGAAAAAATGTGGAACATGAGGGTATATATGGTACCAATTGTAGATTGTTTGTGACAAACAGAGGGGTGTTTACGCTTCCAAACCGTTGGTCGGATATATCTCCGGATGACACGATCGATTCGTTATTAGCCTACCTTGTGTTTTTTTTTAATCCAAACAACAAATCAATCTTTGTCAGAGTAACCGGTTAGTGAGTAAACAAATAACACTGCACAGTTAGTAAACAAAATTGAAGCCCCGAAACAGAACAAAAATTAGCTTGCAAAATAACAATATTTAGAATGAAAAAAATATCTTTAAATAATGATACATACATTTACCCATCTCGAAGGTGGCAAGTCTTAGCCAGAGACCAGTTCAAGAACTAACAGTCTGTCAATTCTTCGTATAAATTTAAGACTCTCACTGTCAATATTTTGGTGTAAAGTAATCTTAAATGTAGTTATGTTTGCATTCCTGAATTTTTAGTACTACTTTACAAGTGCTTATTACTTAACACTTCTTTCCTTTTTCACAGCGTTGTATTATGGCCGGCTTTCTTCTCTTTCTATACTCAGCGCAGTTTGGTACAAGGGTAATTGTCGTACTTTCTTATTTCCCTCGTTTTGTTTCAACACCCAGCGTAGTCTGGTAGAAAGTTCGGTCTCAGAGTGACGGTGGAATTTAGCTTACGTTCACTCCTCGGGACGCTCTTTATCGTGTTCTCTAAATTGACTTTCCGTTTTCTATACTCCGGGTAGTCAGGTAAAAGCCTCTCTTTAAGGTATCCCATTCTCTCGATTACTCTTCGCTTCCTTTTCTCGACGAGTCTGGCACAAAAGGTATATTTCGTCCGCTCTTCATTTGGTTTTAGAATATCATATCTCGATTTCTTCTCCGTTTATTTAACTCCACAATTCTGTCACAAAGGTACTTTAAGGCGTCGCACTACTCGGACTTTTCTAAAAAAATTATAATCTCACGAGTCTGTCGCATGGTAATCTCAAGTAGTGCAGCATTATCTAAGACTTCAATTCACTTTTCTACTTTCACATCCAACAATATATAAAATAATCTTCTCTGCCTCTCCACACTGGTCAGAGCCAGAATGCAAAAAAAATCTAGAGGTTGCTTCTTGCTCGTCTTCAACCGGTCTGCCTCTGTCTACTTCTGAGAGGGATAAAACCTGACATTTTATGTATGTCTTCATCTGCGGGGTAGTAAGTCCCCCCCCAACGGATGTCAATGTTGTCCTAATTTTGATTTCAATAATTTTCTGCGGACACGTATTATTTCGGGATTGCTTAAAGAAAATAAATTCCGTATTCAACGTTTTATTTTAATTTTAGAACTGTCCCTTTAGATAATTGACAGCTGAAGCTCGGATGTCGAGTCGACTTTTTTACTTCAAATCCCTCGGAACACTGTTATCGGTCAAGACAACCCCTCCATCTTCTGACTGCTTTTAGTTTAGACAAAAACAATACATTTGCTTTTCTTTTTCCTATAAAATTCGTTTTTATCAAATTCTTTCACATAATATACAATTTTTATTTACTCTTCATTTCAAAAATCCAAGAGGTGTCCTCGTGGTGTAATGGTTAAAGCGATGGACTGCGGAATCGTAGAACGCGAGTTTGTACTCCAGTCGCGCTATTACGTTCACTTTCGTGCAAATACCCTTGGGAAAGGTATGAACCCCCTTATCCTCCCAGCTATGGGTTAAATAGTGTAACTACTGTTCTTCTAGGAGAATGACTTTGGCATTAAATAACCTACAAAGGTTGATATGCCATTAAACAAAGAAACCAAACCAAACCATCAAAAATCCATTACGGCATAACTCTATCCTTCCAAAATCAAAATCGGCTCAATTTTCTCTGGTTAATAAAGTTGTCTCTGATTCTCTATAAGGTAACATGTTCTCTTGAAATGATCTCTAAAAAATGGCAAAAAGACTGAAAGAATTGGAAATAAGAGGAAGAATCGAGACAATGAAAACTGCAGCAATTGTTATGATTAACTAGAATACTCAAAAGTTCTCTAGTCCCTGAACCTATCCTTTGGTAACTGTACCGAGCTCACCAATTACAATTGGTGTCATGGTCACTTTAATGTTCCATTGTTTTTTCAGGTCTCTAACTAGGTCTTCGTAGTTATCACTCTTTTCACTTTTTTATGCTTTACCCTATGGTCAGCTGGAATAGCAAAGTCTACTATTCTTTTTTCTTGTTGACGCTCACTAGGTATGGTCGTCCGGCCTCGATTAGGTGATCTGTTTGTATCTCAAATTTCCCGAGAAGTTAGTTCCTCTCATTCTTTTGGACGGATTCTGTATTGAGCATATATCATTTTTTTTTGTATAGTCAAATTCAAACTTCTTGCACTTTCCCCAATGGATCATCTTCCTCACTCAGTTTTGTCTAGTTTTATACTTTTTTGCTCAAGATTATTTCAATCACTCATTATGTGAATAGTCGTTACATTTCTATCACCACATAACCTACAGCTACTATTTTGTGATGACTTATCTATTTCATATTAATCAATATTATTATTTTCAGAGTTTTTCACACCAGCGTTACCTGATGGTTTCTCACTGGAATGTGAATGACATCTCAAGCCTACTCATGTTTCCAAGACTGTTTAATATTCTGACGGATCTTAGTAATGGCTTGGATGGTCTTCACACGTCTTCAAATTTCCAAGACACTGTATAAATCCTTTGGTGATGAGCCAATTACAGTTTGAATCGTCCTCACTTTCATATTCCACTGTTTTTTTTTTTATTTCACTGGCAAGGTCGAGGTAGATATCTCTCTTTTTGTTTTCCTTCAGTTCTACCCTGAGGTCCACAGGAACTGCAAAGTCCACTGTTCTGCAGCCTCTCTTTTTTAATTGACTCTCTCTAGGTCTGGTCGTTTGGCCGAGATTAGGTGATCCCTTTGTGTCCCAGAGAAGTCTGTGCGTCTCATTTTCCTAAAACAGTTCTGGGTTGCGCTTATACCATTTGATTGTGTAGTCAAATTTCGACTTCTATCACAATTTACAGTAGATCACCTTGCCCACCCAGTCGTGTCTAGTCTTATATTATTGTTAATATTATTACTATTGTAATATAAATTGCGAGTTTTTCGTACGACCGTTTGCTGAAGGCATTTCATAGGAATCTGAGTGATATTATGTCTCTTCTAGATCCCTGAACTCTTCTCAGTATTCTGGCCGAGCTTACCAATGCTGCAGTTCAGATGGTCTCAGCTTGTTCTCTAATTTACAACACTACCAGCCCCTTTTCCCAAACTTCAGAGACCGTTGTAATCTCTCCAGTAATAACTGCTATCACCGTAACCTTCATATTCCATTTTTTAAAGTTCTCTAGCAAGGTCTGTTATTATTATTATGATATGATATGAGAGTTAGGTCTCTACAGTGCCTGAAGAGTAA
The DNA here is from genome assembly GCA_963585895.1 of Sepioteuthis lessoniana. Lineage (NCBI taxonomy): Eukaryota > Metazoa > Mollusca > Cephalopoda > Myopsida > Loliginidae > Sepioteuthis > Sepioteuthis lessoniana. The sequence continues at coordinate 40,855,991 of OY757928.1, read as the reverse complement.
TGTCCCACAACTAAAATATCTTTAATTTTCCTGTGTTCTTTATCAAATTTTCCAGTTTTCACACACACACACACATACACACAGAGGGAAAACATTAAATCTAAATTCGATAGGATAGGAGAGGATTATTTTTAATATTTTGAAAAAAGAATAAATTTCAGGATATCAAGGAAGATGACAAATTTAGAAATTTTACAGCGCATTCTTACCTTAATATTCAATTTTCTTATATTTCTAGACTTGGCCACTGTTTGACCATAGCATTTTTGTCAAAATACTCCAGTCACATGACTTGAGGAGGGAAAGAAAAAAGTGCAACAACAAAAAATTTGTTTGTGGTTTATTTTATGTTCTTTTACTTCCTATCAAATTTTCTTTTTTTCTTCTTGTCATTAATTTGAAACTATATAAATTGTTGAAGTATTTGATATAACTGTTTGAAAATCATTTGTATTAGATTTGAATTCTTGATATCATAAATATGTGCAAACAAATGATTACTGTTTGTAAATGGATATATTTGCATATTTTATTATTATTACATAAGACTCAAGAATGATACTTGATTCCGCCTTGTTTAGCACTCAGCATTATAAGGTAAGGATTAAGGGTAAAGTGGAGTAATCCCGGAAATGGAATATCGCCCCGCTCTATGTAAAATAATGGCCGAGGGATTTCGTTTCACGCCTTTGGGTTTAGTTAGGCTGAGAACCTTTCGGCTCGGTGCATGGGTTACTTAGGTGCAACATTAACACAGGTGTTCATGTGCGCGCACACGGAGCGGACGTGTCACTCAGAGATGTCGCAATAGCCCGATATGAGAAACGGGGTTACAGAATACGAATGACGTCACGCACCAGAGCGCGCGGAGGATTTTGGGAATGTGAAGAAAGTTAGTAGAGTTGAGACCTGCCTCGGGAGAAGACGGTTGGCTTTCGCTTGCTCGCGGAGGCCTTGGGCTGGTGTCGCATGAGATGGGGGCAGATCAAAAAGCCAGAATAGAAAGATTGTACCTCTCTCTACTTATGTCGAAAAACCGTTAAAATCAAAGGTAACAAAAAGTTTCGTACCTGAATTGAGAGGTCGTAAGTGTTTTTCGTGTTTCGAGATTCATATGTTCTATGTTATATATATATGAACATCGTATAACCATTTCACACATTGCCGTATCTGGCTATGGTACATCTACACCACGGTGTAGTAGCTATTGAAAATGAAGCCTTCTGGTCACCCTCGACAAATATCACCAAATTTACTTTCTAATATTATTAAATTGGAATATTTGAAACTATATAACTGTAAGCACAGCAATGTTTAATATAATTCTAAAATACAATGGTTTCTTGAAAACAGGATTGATTATAAAAGACTGACGTCAGCATTATTAATAAACAAATACTGACAAAAAATTAAACCAACCAACCAACCAAATCTCAACTATCATATTTTTTCCCTAATTCAGTATTATATTTTTAAAGACGTAGTTAAACCTCCATGCTTTTCAAGTGCCCGTCCATAAAAAAAGGAACCAAAAGAAATCAAATAAAACTATTACCGATGCAGATTATGCAAATGATATAGTGCTTCTTTAAATACACCTAACCCAGTCAAATACCCGCTGCACCCATGTAAGACCAGTAAGACATGTAGGACACTGCTATAAGAATTATAGTTTAGGACTATTACCAGTACCAAAAACAATATGTTTAATATATTTGCTTGGCACCGAATGTAGTACCATCGCTTGACAGGGTTTTCAGGGTCAAATCCTGTTTATAGCTGTGTCGTGGGGTTTTAGGATCGAATCTTGCGTCTGACTGTGCTGTGGGTTATAAAGCACCAAATGATATACTATCGTTTGGTTTGGCATATGATATGCACTTTCCGGTCACTTCTCTTGAGGTACTATAGTTGTTACGGTACTTCTAGTTTGCTCTTATCTTGGTAACAACGCCATATGAGGTACTATAGTTGTTAAAGAACTTTTACTTTGGTCTTATCCTGGTAACGGCACACAATGAGGTACTATTGTTGTTACGGTACTTTTACTTTGGTCTTATCCCGGTAAAGGCGCCAAATGAGGTACAATAATTGTTACGGTACTTTTAATTTGGTCTTATCCTGGTAACAGCGTCAAATGAGGTGTTATAGTTGTTACGGTACTTTTACTTTGGTCTTCACGGTAACGGCGCCAAATGAGGTACTCTAGCTGTAATGGTACTTTGATTTCGGTCTTATACCAGTAACGGCAACAAATGAGGTATTATAGTTGTTACGGCACTTTTAATTTATTCTTATCCTGGTAACGGCGCCAAATTAGGTACTATAGTTGTTATGGTACTTTTACTTTGGTCTTATCCTGGTAACGGCGCCAGATCAGGTACTATAGTTGTTACGGTACTTTTACATCACTCGTATCCTAGTAACTGTTCAAAATGCGGTGCTAAAAATGTTACAGTATTTTTACTTTGGTCTTATCCTGGTAATGGCGCCAAATGTAGTACTATAGCTTTCACAGTACTTTTACTATGGTCTTATCCCGGTAACAGCGCCAAATGTGGTATTATAGTTGTTACGGTACTTTTATTTTGGTCTTTTCCCTGGTAAAGGCACCAAATGAGGTTCTATAGCTGTTACGCTTCTTTTGCTTTGGTCTTATGTTGGTAACAATACCAAATGGGGTACAATATTGTCATGGTACTTTTACTCTGGTCTTATCATACGAACGGCTCCCAATGATATACTATTGTTGTTACGGTACTTTTTCTTTCGTCTTATCCTGGTAACGGCACCAAATGAGGTACTATAGTTGTTACGGTACTTATACTTTGGTCTCATCCTCGTAAGGGCACCAAATGAGGTACTACAGTTGTTAGGGTACTTTTACTTTGGTCTTATCCCGGTAACGGCGAACAATGAGGTACTATAGTTGTTACGATACTTTTACTTTGGTCTTATCCTGGATTCGGCACCAGATGAGGTACTAGAGTTGTTACGGTACTTTTACTTTGCTCTTATCCTGGTAACGGCAACAAATAAGATACTACATTTGTTACGGTATTTCTACGTTGGACTTATCCTGGTAACAGCGTCAAATGAGGTATTATAGTTGTTACGGTACTTTTACTTTGGTCTTATCCTGGTAACGGTGCCAAATTAGGTACTATAGTTGTTACGGTACTTTTACATCGATCGTATCCTAGTAACTGTCCCAAATGAGGTACTATAAATGTCACAGTACTTTTACTTTGGTCGTATCCTGGTAACGGCGCCAAATGAGGTACTAGAGCTTTCAAAGTACTTTTACTTTGGTCTTATCCTGTTAACAGCACAAAATGAGGTATTATAGTTCGTACGGCACTTTTACTTTGGTCTTATCCCTGGTAACGGCACTAAATGAGGTACTAAAGTTGTTACGATACTTTCACTTTGGTCTTATCCAGGTAACAGCACCAAATTAGGTACTATAGCTGTCACTCCTCTTTTGCTTTGGTCTTCTGTTGGTAACAATACCAAATGGGGTACTATATTTGTCATGGTACTTTTACTTTTGTCTTATCAAATGATGTACTATCTTTGTTACGGTACTTTTTCTGTCATCTTATACTTGTAACGGCACCAAATAAAGTACTCTAGTTGTTACAGTACGTTTATTTTGGTCTTATCCTAGTAACGGCGCCAAATGAAGTACTATAGTTGTTAGGTTACCTTTACTTTGCTCGTATCCTGGTAACAGTGCCAAATGATGTACTATAATTGTTAGAATACTTTTACTTTGGTTTTATCCTGGTAACTGTTACAAATGTGGTACTATAGTTATTACGTTACTTTTACTTTGGTCTTATCCCGGTAACGGCATCAAGTGAGCTACTATAATTGTTACGTTACTTTTACTTTGGTCTTATCCTGGTAACAGCGCCAAATTAGGTACTATAGTTGTTACGGTACTTTTACTTTGCTCGTATCCTGGTGACTGTTCCATATTAGGTGCTATAAATGTTACGCTACTTTTACTTTGGTCTTATCGTGGTAACTGCGATAAATAATGTAATATAGCTTTCACGGTACTTTTGCTTTGGTTTTATCCCGGTAACAGCGCCAAATACGGTATTATAGTTGTTATGGTAATTTTGCTTTGGTCTTCTGTTGGTAATAATACCAAATGCGATACTATATTTGTCATGGTACTTTTACTTTGGTCTTATCATAGGAACGGTACATTTTGCTTGGTCTTATCCTGGTAACGTCAACAAATGAGGGACTATATTTGTTACGATACTTTTACTTCGCTGGTATCCTGGTAACGGCACCAAATGAGGTACTATAGCTATCACGGTACTTTTACTTTGGGCTTATCCTGGAAAAGGCGCAAAATGAGGTACTATGGTTGTTACGGTACTTTTACTTTGGTACTATCCTGGTAACGGTGCCCAATGAGGTACAATAGTTGTTACGATACTTTTACTTTGATCTTATACCGGTAACGCGCAAAATGTGGTACTATAGCTCTGTCGCTTCTTTTGCTTTGGTCTTATATTTGTAGCAGTACCAAATGGGGTACTATATTTTTCATGGTACTTTTACTTTGGTCTTATCCTCGTAACGGCTCCAAATGATGTATTATAGTTGTTACGGTACTTTTTTTTTTGCTTATCCTGGTAACGGCGCCAAAGGAGTTACTATTTTTGTTATGTACATTTACTTTGGTCTTATCCTGGTAACTTCACCAAATGAGAGACTATAGTTGTTACGGTACTTTTACTTCGCTGGTATCCTGGTAACGGCGCCAAATGAGGTACTATAGATTTCACGGTACTTTTACATTGGGTTTCTCCTGAAAAAGGCGCAAAATGAGGTACTTTTACTTTGGTGCTATCATGGTAACAGCACCAAGTGAGGTACTATAGTTGTTACGGTATTTTTCTTTGGTTATATCCTGGTAACGGCGCCAAATGAGGTACTATAGTTTTTACGGTAATTTTACTTTGGTATTATCCTGGTAACGGCGCCAAATGAGGTACTAAAGTTGTTACGATATTTTTGATTTGGTCTTATCCTAGTAACGGCCCCAAAAGCGTTTATCAATCGCTTTTGTGCCCACGTTGTGTTTGAAAGATCTACAGATAGGGAATAACACAGCCCATCCGGATATTTTCCTAACTGTCGGTGTGATCTCTTGGTACAAAATTGCCTGGGATTTGGCAACTCAAAAATAAGTTATTGCGTCACTGCTTTCATTTACTCAATGAATGAATCTATTTTGAATCATTTACAAGGAATGAATCTATTTTGTTTATATTTGGGTCTTCCTGGGTTGGTCGTTGGTGTACTCGGTTGAACGTTGCAATTTGACTTATATTTTCGCTCAAAGATTTCTGCTGACAGCAGCTCAATGAAACTAGATAATAAAATAATAAACCACCACGGCAATTGGGTAACACTGCTAGAGAAGCAAGGACGAACCCATAGTGACATTTATCCATAGACTCTTTCACATTTCACGAGCCAAATTTGGCCGACCAACAAGAACTTAACAATAAATCCTTTGTGTAGACACAAGATTAAGTCTGGAAGACCCGATAAACGATTGGGACGAATGGAGAGAGAGAGAGAGAGAGAGAAGAGAGAGAGATAGAGAGTTATTGAAATGCGTACTAGCTGCACGATATCATGATGATGATAAGTGACAAAATATTTATTGAGAAAGCTAAATCTTGACGAAGAATGAATCGATCAATAACAGCAAGGTATACGGTATGCGTATATCGTATTCACGATTTTTATTCCAGCTGACTCTAAACAAAAAAGTCATAAAAACTTCTGCCACTGCTTCTAAGTTAAAACAAAATCCTCAAAGATATTTCTTAGTCACAAAATATCTGCCCACAGCTTTCCAAAAGATTTGAATAAAACAAAAAAAAAAAAAAAAGAAAAAAAAGAAAAAGAAACAAAACGAAACAAGAACAGAAATCCTTTAAAATCTCATTGTCACAAAAACAGAGTCGGATATTCTACATCAGGTAAAACGGAACTTTCTTTTACAGGTTCACGTAATTTCATTTTTCTGTCGGAATCACCAATAAATGAATCAAATATAGAAACTCAGAGACCCCCTCCTCGCAAAAAAGAAACAGAAAAAAACACAAGTTGTTTCCGTTGACAGTCTTTTAGAAAATGGCGCTGTCGTACAATGATAAATCATATGGAGAGGTCATTGATTTACGCCCATTATCAAAGAATGGACATGGTATATTTGAAGGAAAATAATAAGTCATTTTACCATTTTACTGCATTTATTTTCTCAGCATTAAAGAATTTCCCCATCTAAGACAAGTTGTGATAAAAAGGTAATGAGACTGCAGATTATAATTTTTATTTGAATGTTCCAAATATCCATGGTGTGTGTATATCTGGTTTGGGTTGGTTTGGTGGGTTTTATGGCATATCAACCTTTGTAGGTTATTTAACGCCAAATCCATTTTTATGTAAATAATCTGTTCTATTTAAAACAATTAAGTTTAGCCTAAGTACACAGTTTAATTGTCAAAAATATTTCTATTTCAAACTATTCAAGCAGTTATATGTAACAATTCAGTTAAGTGTAAATACAGTTTTAATGTCGAAAAACAGTTCTATTTCAAATAATTCAGTTAAGCATAAGCACGCAGTTTAAATGTAAGTACGGTTTAATTGTCAAAAACGTTTCTATTTCAAGCTATTCAGTTTACTCAATTCATTTTAGCATAAGTATGCTGTTAGTTCTATTAACCCATCGATAGGACCCTTATCAGATGTTACCACTCTGGGCCAGAGTGGACCCGGGAGCGATGGCAATAAAGGGGTACTCCGTATTCCCCAAAGCTCCATCACTCCTGGAACCTCACCATCAGATTGTTTAGTCAGTGTATTCTATAGTCCCAGCTGACTGGGCAAGTGTATATCTGGACATCAATCTAAAAACTGATTATGTCTTTATGTTTACACGTGATTTATGATACATTTGGACCACACACACACACACATACATATACATATATATATATATATATATATATATATATGTGAGTGTGTGTGTGAGTGTGTGTGTGTGTGATGATGGCTGCCTACCTACTTAAACACACACACAAATACACATACACACACACACACACACACACACACATATATATGTGTCTCTGTGTGTGTGTGTGATGACGGCTGCCTACCTACTTACACACACACACACACAGACACACACACACACACATATATATATATATATGTGTGTGTCTGTGTGTGTCTGTGTTTGTGTATGTGTATGTGTGTGTGTGAGTGTGTGAATAGGTAGGCATCCGTCATTCATTTAAGCATGTTTCATTAAATAATAAAGACACATTTTGTCTGTATAATTTATTTAAAATCCTTTCAAGTTTTCTGATAGGTGTCTTAGTTTTAGGTTGGAAAATGGTAGATGAATTTCCCCAAAATACAAATAAACCATACACAAGCAAGCAACCCCTGATGATGGCCTATGAAGGGTCCAAAAGCACGCGGGACAATTTTGGGAAATTAATCAATCTATTCCAACCTGAAACTAAGACACTTGAAAGGGTCCTAAATAAATTATGCAAACAAAATTTGTCTTTATTAGTCAATGAAAGATGTATATATATATATATATATATATATATATATATATATATATATATATATATATATATAATCTTCTTCTGCAAACACAGCTGAATTAATGCTCACATTAGACCCTGTGACTGATGATGATGCCGGGTTCATGGATCATTTCAAAGCCAAAGTATCCTTCCTACTAATCCAGTGCTCCCCAGTAATAGCTTACGATACCACCTTGTTTGGTTGATATTACGTGTCGGTACGAGAATACCAGATCAATGCAGATACGGCTTAAGGCTGATCTTGGAGTCTCTCAGTACATTTCGGTTTTTCTGACAAGCCAAGTTTAATCAAATATGCAGTGCTTAAATTATCGATAAAACCTTAGCATCCAACTTTCATCGGAACTATAACGGTGTTTTAGTCATTTTGTTTGCTTACCTTCGCAGAATTTTGCAATTTTCCAGCTTAAGTTGATATACCAAATCAATGTTTGTCTCAAAAAGAAGTGTTGACTCAATGACGCGAGTTCTTTTTAAGATAAATGACCAAATCAATAGATTCGCAATTATGAAGACGAAAATTTTGACTAAAATCTATCTGAGGATTTAAAAAATATTTTCTTCTCTGACCATTCCTATTAAGAATTGCATACGCTGGTCTTAACGCAAAATGCTGCAAAAGAAAAAAGATTGTCTTCTCAAAATGAAAGTAAAAAATTAAGTGCCGTGTACAGAATATTTTGTCTAAACGATTGTATGAAATATTTCCCCCATTTTCCAAAGTTTACTAACCCAAAGAGAAAGTTATTTACCTTTGGTGGAGCAGGGCTGGAATATATGTGGGCCATGTGCGAATTATGCTCATGAATAGCAACAAAAGACAAGTAAACGCCAAATAAAAAAGTGCAGTTTAATGTTATGTCCAATGTTTAAACGTGAATTGTAAAATATAAAAGTAATTTACTTGCCGTTTTCTCTTGATGGTATGCGTAATTCAAAGATAGCGCCGTGTATTTTTATAAAATTTTAAAATTTCGTTTAAAACGTCACAAAATAGGCATTTGTTGCATTTGTTGCATTTTTATTTATTTTTACCACCCCCTAAGCTTGGGCTGTAGAATACGTCGACTATACCTTTGCAGAGAGGCAAGTCCTCCCCAATGACTATCCAGAGAATGACATTAAACTGCTTCTGATTATGAAGCTCCATTCCTGCAGCTTTGGAGAATGCGCAGTACGCTTTAATTTACATTACTCTCAGGTCCACTCTGGGCTGAAGTAGTACGATTTAGAATCCTTTCTATTGGTCAGATAGAACTGTTCATATGTGCTTTAATCAAACAGGTGACATTTCTACACTAGAGCGAACCTCTCTGAAACTGGTAGATAAATTCACCTACCTAGGAAGCAGTGTCTCATCAACCGAAAAAGATATGAACACGTGGTTAACAAAGGCATAGACGGCTATCGGTAAGCTATCGATCATATGGAAATCAAACCTCACCGATAAAATGAATCGCAGTTTCTTCCAGGCAGCGGTCGCGTCAATACTGCTGTATGGATGCACCACTTCGACGCTAACAAAATGGCTGGAGAAGAAGCTAGACGGCAATTACACAAGAATGTTGAGAGTAATATTGAATAAGTCCTGGCGGCAACACTCAAAAAGCACCAACTATACGGCCACCGGCCTCCCATGACGGAAACTATCCAAGTTAGACGAACCAGACACACAGGGCACTGCTGGAAAAGCAGAGACGAGATCATAAGTGATGTACTCCTACGGACCCCCACATATGGCCGAGCAAAAACAGGACGACCAGCTAGAGCATACATACTGCAGCTATATGAGGATACGGGATGTAGCCCTGAAGACCTGCCAGAGGCGATGGACGATAGGGAAAAGTGGCGAGAGAGGGCCAGAGATATCCGTGCTAGCGGGACGACATGATGATGATGATGATGATAGGGCTCATTACAAATCATTTGTATTAATTAAAATTACTTGATATACAGAATTCCTATTTCTTAAATTTCATTACTAGAAACTGTTTAACAGAGTAAAAATATAATTAAATTTAAATGGAATTTAACTGTGTGACAATGAACTTTAACAATAAAATAATTAACAAACTATATGCTTACAGCTTTTATATTTAAAAAAGGTTAAACAAGGTTTAAAAACACCAATGAACCAACCAATCTACCTTTATTCAGAGCACGATTTTAACAACCACGTGGTTGTTAGTTTTGAAATAACCTATGAAATGTCTGTATGTCACTAAAAAAAAAAGAAAAGAAAAATGATAGTGTCAAGAAACAGTTTGTTGGGTTTGCTCTCTCTCTCTCTCTCTCTCTCTCTCTCTCTCTCTCTCGTTTAATGGCATATCAACATTTGTAGATTAATTAAAGTCAAAACGATCCTTAAAGAAAAGCAGATGTGACACTATTTAATCCATAGCTGGGGGAAGTAAGGGTCTTCTTGCTTTTATACCAAGATTGAGACTGACCGTATCTCACGTGGACATCGGTATATGTCATTTTACAACGCCTACGCAGTGTTCTTCCGGCCCTGATTCATGTGACCTTCTTCCGGCTCTGATTCATGTGTGCCACTTATTTCCGGTTGTTTATACAGGTGCTGCCGGCAATCACTCTGTTTAAACAGCCTGCACAGCTGGCTCTGTTAAACGTCAATATGCTAAACACTGTCACAGTCAAACAAGAGCTTCTAAGTGATACTTGAAATGATACGCTATAGATTTCTTCCTAGTGGCTGTGTTGGTCGGTAGTCGGATCTGGTTGGGTGTGACCTGGGTGTGACCTGGCTTCACAGGCAGTCCGTCGAAATGAACCTGGACTAGCAACCGCGAGCCACAGAGGGCCATCCCCCAAGCTCTAATCCTCCTTGTAGTGGCTAGGCCTATCGCCTGGCGCCTGAAGCATCTTTTTTAAGCAAATGCCGACGGGTCGTGGGGTATTGTTGGAGCCGCTGGGTGTGTTTGGGCGACGGCCAAGCGTCCAGACCACCTAAAAAAGGCCACGTGCCACGCTCCTCGGATCGATGGAACGAACCAAAAATACTGAAATGGTACGCTATGTTTTCTTAGCCATAAGAGGGTTCTTTGTTATTCTAGTTATAGCGAGGGTATTTTTGCTAATAATATTTAACTCAGTCCCATAATAAGATGATGATTCAATAAATGAATGTTGTCTAAAAATTGGCCATAAGAAGCACTGTTTAACTTTGCATCTTTATCAAAACATCAGTGATGGATCCTTTCGTGTCCCTGAAGACTGTTAGCATGACCATTTTTAATGAACTTTGCTCCCGGAACTTTTTCTTTGCCGGAGAGTGAGTGCATTTTCGCGCAATAGTATGTCTTTTCAACACCGGTTCGTAGTGGCAAATCTATGTTTAACTGATTCGTAAACATGTGTTTTAACTTAAACACGCCTCTCACTATCTATCACACATTCTTCTGTAAATTTAGCGCCTCTGGTGGGGTAATGGTTAGCAAGCTCGACTAGCAAACCTTCACGAGTGAGTTCGAGTCTCATTGAGTGCCCCTTTCATATGGCCTTGTGCCACATCTAAGCAAAAAGCTTAGTAAATTTCCACATTCTTCTGTAAATTTCACATGATTTGCATTTGTCAGCCAGCAAATGTTTTATAACAGAATTCTGTTCAAGCTGGGCTGGGCTGTTTGATTTGTTGAGAACTTGAATTAACTCCAAACGAATGATTTTGCGATATTTCACACAATGCAGAGTTTACAATAACGGAAAAAATTCCAAAAATAAACAAATATGTTGCTTTTATAAAATCCTCTTATTTATTTCAAGATTATCATAGTTATTAAAATTAGTCCATGATTTATTTTAAAAACAGGGATGATACAAAAATGTTTTTGGTGCATAGAGGTCAAAGATAAAATGAATTTATGAAATATATATGTAAAAAGTTGCTTGGTTGGTTGGTTGTTTAGGTTTTATGGCATATCAACTTTCGTTGGTTGTTTAACGCCAAATTCATTTTATGAAAATACTTCTATTTCAAAGAATTCACTTCAGGAAAAGTTCGCAGTTTAAATGTAAGTACAGTTTAATTGTGAAAAACATTTCCATTCCAAGCTATTTAGTTTAGTCAAGCAGTTCTAATTTAGCTAATTCAGTTTAGTATAAGTACAGATTTTGTTTACTCACAGTGAAATGTCAAAACTGTTCTATATTAAACAATTCAGCCTAGCGTAAGAACAGTTCCATTTAAAACAATTCAGTTTGGCATAAGCATGCAGTTAAATTCTATTTAACCCATTGATAGGACCCTACCAGGTGCTACTATTCCGGGCCAAAGTAAACCTGGGAGCAATGGAAATGAAGGGGTACTCTACATTCCCCACAACTTCAGCTTCACTGGAGCCTCACCATCAGATCTTTTAGTGTCATATCCAGGATACTTATTGGGGGGGGGGGTCTTACCCTTCTGCAGAGGTGCAGTCGGTGTATTCTACAGCCCCAACACACTAGGAAATATAAAGAGTTAATGACAAAATAGTTTTATTTCAGATAATTCAGTTTAGCATGAGTACACATTTTAAATGTCAAAATAGTTCTATTTTAAACAATTCAGTTTAGCATGTATACGCAGTTTAAATGCAAAAAACAGTAATATCAAGAAAGCAGGGTTTAGTTCTGTTTAACCAATAGATAGGAGCCTTTTCAGGTGTAACCACTCAAGGCTAGAGTGAACCCGGGAGCGATGGCAATGAAGGGGTACTCTGCATTCCCCAAAGTTCCAGTATCTTATCCAACACACTTGTTGGGGAATCTGACCTCTCTGCAGAGAAGCAGGCGCTGTATCTACTGCCCCAGCTAACTGAACAAATGCAAAAAGTGGTTATGTATACAAGAGAATGGAATCTATTTGCAAAAGTTATTTATATGAGACAACAGAATCTAATTCGCAACAGTTATTATGTATATAAGAGTAAGAAATCTATTTTGCGAAAGTCATGTGTATGAGGGTATGAAATCTCTGTAAAAGCTCATATGATGAGTGCACAGAATCAAATATGTAAGAGATATTATGTATATAAGTGTATGGAATCTATATGCAAAAGGTATAATGCACATGAGTGTATGGAATTTATATGCAAGGTATTATCTATATGTAATTATGAGTGGGAGGATAATGTTTTTTGGTTCGAATTAAGATAGAGTATCATTGGCTTAAAAGGTTTTTGTTAAAGTTGCTAAGGCAGGAATATTTTGTCAATAATACTTACCTAATTTATTTATCCGTCAATTTTATTTGAGTTTTTAAATCATCAGGCACGTATGTGTTTATTTTCGAAAATGGAATTCTTTTTCTATTGAAATCTTGCAAACTGTGTTAATAAATATTGAACCTCTGATAGTTGCAGTCAGCATTCTGAACACGAAAAAAATTATGGTTTAATAGCAAGCAAATACTGAGAATTAAAAAAACAGTATCTCTTTTTAATAATTTATCCATAAGCAACATACACACGAATATATATATATATATATATATATATATATATATATATATATATATATATATATATATATATCATTAAATAAGTTTCCACACTTTTTTCGTGTGGGCACTTTTATTGATAGTACGCACATGAAACTCTAGTCACCTTCGAAGTAATCTCCTCCGGCTGCAATGCACTTGTACCGTTCCAATAACTTCTGAAAGGTCCCATGGAAGTCCTCTTGTGTGACCGTGTCAATGACCTTCGTCACAGCCTCTTTCATCTCCTCAATTATCTCACAATGACAGCCTCTGAGCTTAGATAATAACCAAAAGTCACAGGGTGCAAGGTCTGGACTATAAGGAGAGTGAAAAACTCTCTTGATGCCCATCTTGGTCAAATAGTCTGTGACAAGGATGGAGTTGTGGACTGGTGCATTGTCCTGCTGGAAATACCACTGACCCGATTTGAAGAGTGCTGGCCTCTTCCGATGGAATCTCTTCTTGAACTCCCTTAAAACCTCAACATAGTAACCCTAACCCTAACCCTTTGGCCAATCAACTCTGGTCTATTGACTTCCTTACTCCTCCCACACCTCTCATCATCCCTCACAGACTCTTTGCCTTCCCTGAATCTCTTATGGCACTCAAAAACTGATGCTCGATTAATGTAAGATGGTCGGAAAGCAGTCTGAAGCATTCCATACGTTTCTGTGGCATTTTTTCCAAGTTTAAAACAGAATTTTATTGCATATTGTTCTTCTAAAGTGTCCTCACGTCCAGATTTGCATTTTTGAAATTCACCAGCTGTGACAATAAGGCTTTATTAGGGTGTATTCCAATTCCTGCTGTAGCTGTTTATTTGAACCTGAAATCATAAATTTAGGTCAGTCTTCTCATAATATGTATAGCAATAACATACTGAAATTTCAAGTGTCTACGACAATTTTAAATGCCTGTACAAAAAGAGTCTGGAATTTTATTGAATTCCCCACGTATATATATAATATTCCACAGAGAAGCTTTTTCGTTGTATCACGACTCTACAGTTTGACTAGTCAGTCAGATATCTATCCCCAGAAACGTCGTCATTCTCAGCGTAAGAAAGAATTTTTACGTATATATTCTTACATATACGCTATCAGCTAACGGAGAGCTAAATTAATGAAGAGAGCTTTGCATTTACGCTTATTTACCGGCTGACAATTCCCACTCGAGTACTAAACAATATTTCTTTACTTTTATTCAATAAAACAAAAATTATATAAGGTAGCACATATTTTGCTCCTGGATAGTATGTTATTTTTTCATTACTTATATTGTAAAAGTATAGAAAATGCTTATTATTCATTTAGAAGTATGCAATTTTGTCCTGGTTAATGAAATGTAGAAGTTAACCTACAGTCTATCTAAAGAGCAGTAAATTTTGCACTTTTTATACATAGGGTGTCTCAATATACATGAGACCCATGGAACTGCTAATAACTCTACTATTAAAAATATTGTGTTCTTTTTTGTTTCAGATTTAAAAATCTGATATAAAAGCAATTAAATAAAACATTGACTTGATGTCTTTAGCTCAAAGGATGCATTTTAGGCTGGATGAATTCCAAATGACCGCTATTGCACTCGTCTTAGTAAAAAATAATTATCGTATTAATTAATCTATTTTTAGACACCTTGTACATGAAATCTGAAAAACATTACAATGAAAATTTAGTTGTAATTATACTAATGTTGTGCAAAAATGAACCATCTTTAAAATTGAGAATTTAAAATTTAAAAAAGATTTGCATGATATATATATATATATATATATATATATATATATATATATATTGTGATACGCATACATTTTTCAATCAAAGAATTTCTTGTATTTTTTTTCTTGACCGATTGCTATAATGTGACTAAAAACTTAGCCTACTTTGTATTCAAACCTCGGATGGTGAAGAAGATATAGATTTATGCCTTTCCCAAGGCCATTAGAACCTTTATTTACAAAGTATATCTTAGTTATTATACAAAGCCGAAATTATGAGGTACCGACAGAGGATTGAACTTGTTCCTTCAATATGGTGGTCTTAGTTCTTTGGTTAGTATTGCTTAGTTTTGGCACATAGGCTGAAGTATTAGGCACCAACTGCGGATTGAGCAGTACCTGCTCATAGAGTTGATCTTGATCGATTTAAATTCTTTCCAAACATAACACAAGCTCAAATCATTGATCGGAAAAACAAAGTTTGTTTGGCAATGCTTTTAGCCAAAAATCGTTAGATTGCCTCAGTTACTTTGCATAGTCAGTTTATTCAAATACAATCTGTGTTCAAAAAGTATTGTAACTGATTTTGTATTTACTAAGAACGCAATGAACAATAAAAACAACTTCATTTTCTTCAAAATAGTCCTCTTATAATTTAAGACACTTATTCCTGATAGTTTTTGTATTGTCAAATGACTACGCTGGTATTTACGAAACCCACTCACGGCATGCACAGAATGCTAAACAAAATCAATTTTGAAACGGACTCTAACTAGTTTGATCACAGAGTTTTTTTTTCCTCTAAAGCCGTTGCCATATCCAAAGGAAACTACTTAGTTTATCCTACTATTCATCAAATGATGGAGAGATAATTCACTTGATTATAATATGACATGCAAAATATAGCTCTTTATTAAGTTTCATATTGCCTGGTACGTGTGCCCTATGTTGTTTTCCTGGGGAATTAGCGCTTCGTAAAATGAGCGCCTCAAATAACCATATATCGTCTAACACGATTTTTTGTAGTATCCACCATATTCTGGGATCTTACATTTTTGATGAATTTTAGTTTAGGAACCAAAAAAGTGGAACAGTTTTGATCACTTTTATGAACCTGTGTTTTGGCGAAAAACTAATCCAAAATTATCAAGACTGCAGATTAAAGTGTGTCGAGAATTAGCCATGTCTTTTCTACATTAGTGAACATGCGTCAAAAACTTTTCCTCTTGATTGTATCATACTCTTGAAATATTGCTATTTACAAAGTCTTTTTGCATACTACGTATACCTCATGTTACCTACCTTTATTAAACATCCTCGTGGTGTAATGGTTAAAGCGATGCACTGCGGAATCGTAGTACGCGAGTTCGTACTCCAGTCGCGCTATTACGTTCACTTTCGGGCAAATACCCTTGGGAAAGGTATGAACCCCCTTATTCTCCCTCCAGCTATGGGTAAATAGTTGGACGGACTAGGTTCTTCAGCCTTGGTGAGGCAACTAGTCTAGGAGAAGGAAAAACTCTGAATTCAAACCTGTTAAACTCCGCTTAAAAATTGACCTTGTGTCATATCCTGCCCGAGCGGAGGGGTTGTGTACCTTTATTAAACATCCTGTCATCAAATTACTGAGTAGAATGATCATTGGTTAACTCCGTTTATTCCTTGTAATGATTACAAGAAGGCACAAGGCCTTGGAGTATCATCGCTTAACTCTGGTGATCTATCGAAAACCTTTTCTTTGAGTGTGATTTGACTGAAAGTCTAAACTTCAAAAATAGTATTAACATCAACGATATATTTGGTTGGCTGGGGCTGCAGAATACACTGACTGCATCTATGCAATGGGATAAGACTCCCTAAATGAGTGTGCTGGATACGACACTAAACAGTCTGATGGTGAGGCTCCAGTAATGCTGGAACTTTGGGGAATACGTAGAACCCATTTATTGCCATCGTTCTTAAGTCCACAAATTATCGGTGCTATATAAGAATACTTAAAAACAAATAATTCAGCACAAACAAATAATTGCCTAGTCGGCTGGGGTTAGAGAATACACTGACTGCAGCTCTGCAGAGGAGTAAGACCCCCCAGTGAGTGTCCGGGATATGACACTGTTGTGTGTCACCTTTTCAGCATAATGAGCTGTTCCATCTGCCATATATAACAGTAGCGGAGATCAGTCTGGGAAGAATAACACTGCAAGTCAGACCAGAAAAGCCGTTTATATTGTTGAAGTATATCATTACTCTATCACTAACCCTATATTCTTATTAGTAACAGTCTCTCTCTTGTAAATACTCTTTCCTGTAAATATAACTATTTCCTCACATATCGTGGTTTGTCTTATTTTTACTACTACTTGTGTTCACTAACCAGAACACAACACACACTAAACGATCTGATGGTGAGGTCACAGTAATGCTGGGGCTTTGGGGAATACAGAGCACAACTTTATTGCCATCTGTCCCAGGTCCAATATAACCCGGAGTGGTAGCACCAAATAGTGTCGTATCTATGAGTTAAATAGAACTAAACTGTGGACTTATCCATAACTGAATTGTTTGAAATAGAACTGTTTGTATGAATAAATATGAATTTTTTATTGAATAACCTCAAATGGTTGGTATGCCATAAAACCAAACCAAACCAAACCAAAGTAAGAACAATACACAGACAAGTTGAATTAAATAAATACAGCATGTTTACGAAATTTGAATCGGGCACAAATCAAGAACGAAAAAGAGAGTAATTAAAATACTTTTCCCGCTTATAAAATGATAAAATTTTATGATATTTAAACGTTTAGTCCCACTCAAGTGCCACAAAAGTCAAGAGTGTCCCTAGAGTATATGCTACTGATGTCTATAGTTCTGTTGAAGGTAAAGTTGAATGCAGCGTGCAACGTTTTTTTAAAAAACCTGCATATTCCCCTAGGGTGCTCAGGATATTATGGTGAGGAGCAGGTTGCTCTTCAATCTTCACAAGTGCCATGAACCTTAAAATTCTTGAATAACTTGAAAATCTGACTCCTGTTTGGAAATATGTTGCAACTCAACTTCCTTCTGTATCTTGTTTGTAGAATCTTGAAGACTTAATTTGCTAATACATATTTACTCAGAAGATCTTCTGCTCGATCGTCCAAGACATGCTTTCACTATATTCAGTTAAAAATCTCAAAAAGTTTTATATTTCCGAGCAATAATCTAAAATGAGAAGGAGAATAAAGTCAACAGGGAATATCTGAAAGGCTTCTGATTTAATTCTACAAAAGTGAAACTCTCTCTTCCTGTTCTTTGCCACAAAGCTGATTAGGTTATAGAATACGAAAGTGAAAGTGAAATCAATCATACTTGGAGATTTCAGGAAAATTCTAAGGGATTACTAGTAGGTATTTACCCAATCTTTTTGCCACATGCTGGATGTGACATTAGGTCAACTTTACATACCACAGCAAGAACATCTCATCTACCAAAAATCAACATACACCTAATGAAGGCAGAGATTGCTATGGACAGATAATGGACAATATGGAAATGTGATCTCTCTGATAAAACAAAACGGGATTTCTTCAAAGCTGAGGCTGTGCTAATACTACTATAACGATGCACCACCCGGACGCTAAAAAAACGTATGGAGAAAAAGCTATATCGGAACTACACCAGAATGCTACGTTCTTTTTTCAAACAAATCCTTGAAGCAGGATCCCACAAAACAGTTGGTGTCCAGCCCCTAACTTCTCATACACGCACAACTGCACCTTCATTATTGTTAATACAGGAAGCGTATTTACACTTATTTAATTATACTTTTACGGACATTGGCCTAGCGGTTAGAGTGTTTGCCAATGGCCTGGGAGACCTGGGTTCAATCCCAGGTCGAGTCATACCAAAGACTTTAAAAATGGTACTTGATGCCTCCTTGCTTAACACTCGGCATTATAAGGTATGGATCAAGGGTAAAGTGGAGCAATCCAGGGAAAGGAGTAGCCCCCCCACACCTTGGTGTAGTAGCTATCGAAAAGGGAGCCTTAGGGTCACTCTCAACTATGGTCGCCAACTTTACTTACTTACTTACTTAATTATACTTTTACACACACACATTTACTCCAGCAGTAAACACACACACGTTTACATAAGCATTTTTGTAAACACACACAAGTTAACACCTATATAGGTGCATGCACACACACACGTTTTCCCCTCAATTAGTGTACACACATTCATATTGATGTGTATCTTTGCACATACACACACATACACTCCATAGACACTTACTCTTCTTCTACCTACGTGACAGCCTTATCAGGCTCTCCAGTAACAGTTCGCTGAATAACAAAGGAATTGTCTTTAAATTAAATCCTGAGTAGAAGCTGCTATTTTTATTTCACATTCACTACAATAATTCATTTACAGGGCTTCCAGTGAACGATCTTTGATTCCCAAAGCAGCAATTCACCTTGAAAGATCGTCGATCTCAAAAAGTACAATAAAATAGGAGAAAAGTCATATCACTCCGAGCAAAAATTATGAAATTAGCGCATTCATAGGATGTTCACCCTGGTTTTGTGTTTAGCAATAAATAAACGAATAATAGATAAGAAGCAAAACTTTTTAAAACTTTAATAGCTGAATATTCTGGCTTCATAAAACAACCTTTAAAGAATCTTGATTAAGTTATTTAAATTTCCATACATGATATATAAATGATATAGGAGGTCGTCGTTCAAAACAGTTCTAAGCCTCGCTATGAAAGAATATTCAAAGCGGATTTTTTTT
This sequence comes from Sepioteuthis lessoniana, assembly GCA_963585895.1. Taxonomy (NCBI): domain Eukaryota; kingdom Metazoa; phylum Mollusca; class Cephalopoda; order Myopsida; family Loliginidae; genus Sepioteuthis; species Sepioteuthis lessoniana. Next base: position 40,836,340 of record OY757928.1, on the reverse strand, counting down.
TTTTTTTTTTTTTGCAGTGGCAACTCACGGCTACTTTGTATAAAACTAGAAAGACTAATTTAAGATACTGTTTTGAGTTTTGGGAAGGTGAGGCCCATCAAAATTTGAAAGACGAGCGTCAAATCTAAAACCTAAACCTGGTTAAAAACTTTTAGAACGACACCCGGGTTTCTTTCCGAATCCATGCAAAGAGAAACATAGAATATTGATGAAAAAAAATTGAAAAGATTCACTAATGGTATTTTTAAAAAGAAATACCAACAAAAGCTTACATATTCAAATTAATCAACAGTCAAAGACAATTCCTGCAGATCTCAACACATGGTTAGGCATTAACTCATCGAAGAGAAACATGTATCCAACAAAAGAATTGTCAATTGATAGAGAGGAAAGGATCATAAAACTTATTCAAGAAGAAAATCCATTGCGGTAGTTGGATAAAACCATTGTTTATCATATTTACCAACCCCTCCGCTCGGGCAGGATATGACACAAGGTCAATTTTTAAGCGGAGTTTAACAGGTTTGAATTCAGAGTTTTCCTTATCCTAGACTAGTTGCCTCACCAAAGCTGAAGAACCTAGTCTGCCCTACTATTTACCCATAGCTGGAGGGAAAATATTTGGATTCATACCTTTCCCAAGTGTATTAGTGCTATGTGAAATGCAATCAGGCTAGTCCAGGATTTGAACTCGAGTCGCCGTGTCCATATCCTGCGACGATAACCATTACACCACGAACTATGTCTAACTTAGTGCAAATATAAAAGAAATGCGATGGTTATATGAGGAAAACATAATGGTGGACCACGTAAGGTTAAACAGAAGGAAAGCGAAAATAGAGATAAATGCATGGACTTTCTAAGAGAACTGACAAAACTATCGAATATGAAAGTGACGTTGATAACAAATGTAATTAGCGTGCTCGGTTAGTTACCAATAGATTAATAAAGGGACTGGGAGACTTTGAAATAAGAGGACGAGTGAATACTATCCAAATGATAGCATTGTTAAGATCGGCCATAATACTACGAAGAGTCTTAGAGATATGCGGAGACTTGCTGTCACTCAAACACTTGTGAGAAACCACCAGCTAACGCAGGTGTGAAAACTCTCCGATAATAATGGACTGGAGGATTTGGAAATTAACATGACGAGTGGAGACCACCCACACTACTACATTATTGTGATCAGCCAGACTACTGAGAAGAGTCCTGGAGACTTGAGGAGACTTGCTGTCTCTCAAACATGAGTGAAAGACCATCAGCTAATGTTGATGTGAAAGACTTTCAAGGAGAAAACAATAATAACAAAAAATAAAATAAAACAAATCGGTCAAAACAAAGTTTGTGTGAGATCTATAAGAACTTGACGAAATGAAACGTATTTGCGTAGAGAAAAAAAATCTAGTACTAAAACACAAAATTAAGAAAATGGTTTAAAAAGAAACAATCATGGCGTGTGGACAGTTGGATGCAAGTGATATTCAGTGATGAATCAAGAATTGACATTGGCCAAGGTGATAATGCAGGAAATATTGTCTTTTGACATTCAAATGATGAATATAAAGATGACTGCCTGAAAGAAACATTTTATCGGATATTGGATAATCTACTTTATAAAAAAAGTGAACACACTTTACATAAAGTAATTGCGTATGATATGCTTTGTTTTGTTGATCTGCACACAATCACTCTAAATGATTACCAGAATACATATTAGAGAGTATTAAATAATGGAGAGTATTAAATAATAGATAGGGTTAAATACATAATAGAGAGTATTAAATCACAGAGAATAATAATAATAATAATAATAATAATAATAGACGGAATCTCTTCTAATAACAGCACAGGAAAACGCCATAAGAACCAATCATATCAAAGCGAGGATAGATAAGACGCAACAAAACAGTAAACGTAGGCTATGCGGTGACAGAGACGAAACGATCAATCACATAATAAGCGAATGCAGCAAATTAGCACAGAAGAAGTATAAGGCGAGACTCGACTGGGTCAGCCAGGTGGTCCACTGTGAAATGTGCAAGAAACCTCAATTCGACCATACAAACAAATGGTATAAGCACAACCAAGCACCTGTCCTAGAAAATGACACGCATAAACTTCTATGGGACTTTAACATACAAAGAGATCACCTAATCCCGGCCAGAAGACCAGACCTCATAATAATCAAAAAAAAAAAAATAAAAAGAAAATTTGTAAAATTGTCCCGGCGGACCACAGAATAAATCTGAAAAAAAAGTGAAAAGAAAGATAAGTACCTCGACCTTGCTAGAGAATTGAAAAAAACTGTGGAACATAAAAGTAACGACTGTGCCAATTGTGAATGGTGCGTTTGGCACAATAACTAAAGGATTATTAAAAGGACTGGAGGACTTAGAAGTTGGCGGACGGGTAGAGACTATCCAAACGACAGCATTGCTGAGAACGGCCAGAATCCTGAGACGAGTCCTAGAAACTTGAGGAGACTTACGGTAACTCAAACTCCAGTGAAAAACCATCGGCTAACACTGATGTGAAAAACTCGAATGAGTAAAAAAATTGATAATAAAGAAATAACAGAGAGTATTAAATAATTGAGAATATCAATTACATGAAATAGTATTAAAGAATGAATTGACTAAAATGAAACGCGAGGAAAGACTTTTGAATTGTGAAAAAAGAATATGTTGAAAAAAATGAATCTCATTCCAACATTGGAATTTATGCTCTGGATGTCGTATATTGTACCGCAGGACAAAAAACAAAGACCACGTTGATATATCAAAATATAATTTTTATTCTTATTCTTCGACTGCGACGTTTGTGCGAAGTAGGAATACAGTCATGGAGAGTTCGCTCATATCTTTCTTCTGTGGTGGGGACACTTTGTGTGTATTTGATCGACGGCTGGAGAACACACACGTGGGAGTTGACAGCTTTGCTTGAGTTACCAGCGGGTCTCTCCCTCATTTCAAAATTACAGACCTTAAAATGTCTTTCAACTCCCACGGGGAAAGTATGAACATGCCTCTTCGCCCTCGTATTTTCTGTTTATGGCTGGTTATTGGAACTTACATAATTCTGTTATTATTCCAGTAATTTGTTGATCTTATCTGCGAACAGGAATATCTGTCAATCACAGGCAATAAATTATATTCCCCGCCATCTTCCTTTATTTTTCTCTTTCCTGTAAAACCACTTTAATGTTATCTTGTGACCGCATTGAATCTGGTATGTTCATTCACAGCACTCCGTTGCCAGTATATTACAATGAGAAAAATATGCGTTGTAAATTGTTAGTGCGTCCTGCAGGTGGCAAAAGTATTATATGAATATATAAAAGGAAGAGGATTTAGGAGGTGCACTTAGCGTAACGGTTGTCAACATAGGACATGGAATTGTCAAGTCCAGTTCAAATCCTAGACGAAGCTGTTTACGTTTCTCATGCCTTTAGGAAAAGCATGAGTCCATTTGTTGTTCTCCAACGTATGGCAGACTGGGGTTTTAACCTTGGTAAGGCAACCAGTGTAGGAGAAAAGTAATTACTAAACCAGTTTTATTCCGTTTAAAAATTTCCCACGTTTCCCACCCTGATCGTAGCGGAAGGTTTTGTTAAATATATACACAGTACACGTTGAGAGATTCGTGTCTGCTTCTTATATTGCTGAGAACTGCTACCATAGAACATGAGTGAGGGTGCTGTGTTTCATCAGCAAATAGGTTTTTAAAGGGTGGAATTTTTACCCCCACTGCCCGGGTATTGAATTCAGAGATTTATTCCTTCGGGACAAGGTTTTCTACTTTTACGATAAACCTTTTAATGGGAAAGAGAGAATTGAGTGAGATCCAGAGAATTCCTCAAGGCATAAATTTCAAACTGTTTTATCCAACACATGAATTTTGATTGTAGAATCCAATTTGTATTGCGAAAGTCATTATACTATCATCACCTACCTGAATTTAGTAAATAAATTATTTTTTTATTTATATATTTACTTAATATTATTATGATTTTACTCATTTAAGTGTTCTTAACATTAACATTAGCTGATGGTTTTCCCCTTGAATCGGAGTAAAAGCAAGTCTCCTCAAGTCTCCAGGACTTTTCTTCTGGCCGATCTAAAAAATTCTATTGTTTAGATGGTCTTCAGTCGTCTTCTTATTTAAAAGTCATTTAGTCTCTGCACTAATCCTTTGGTGACTGTATAGAGTGCACTAAAATTAACTGGTATAACCGTCACTTTCTTGTACCACAGTTTGTTTTTTCCCCTAGTAAGGACGAGGTAATTATCTTTCTTTTCGCTTTCTTTCAATGTTTCTCCGTACACTATTCGGCAGTTTCAGTTTTTCTGTTTCGACTATCGCCAGGGCTTGTCGTCTGGCTGAGATTAGGTGGTCCATTTAAATTTTAAAATGCCAGAGAAATGTATGTGTCTCATTTTTTCGAACTGATTTTGGGTTGTGTATGTACAAGTATTTCTTATCATCGAATTTAAACTTCTTGCACAATTCTCAGTGGATCATTTTCCCCACCCAGTCGTGCCTAGTCTTATACTCTTTTTGCGCTAACTTACTGCATCAATTTATTATGTGATTGATCGTTTAATCTCTATCATCACCACATGACTTACATTAGCCATTTTGTTGTTTCTTGTTTATTCTTCCTTTGACATAGTACTTATTGCGGTGTATTATGGTGCTGTCAGAAGTGATTCACTTTCTCTCTTAGGGTTTCCCTATTTTAGCCATGAAAAACAAAGGTACAAACATTATTATTATTATTATTATTATTATTATTCCTTTGAGAGTTTTTCACGCCAGTGTTATTTTATATTTTTCACTGGCGTTTGAGTGACGGCTATCTCCTCAAGTCTCCAAGACTCTTTTCAGCATTCAGGTTGATCTTAATAATTCTGTAGTTCACACGGTCTTCATTTTTCCACTAATTTCCAAATCTTCCTGTCCGTTTACCAATTCTTTGGGGATTATTCTGAGCGCACAAATTACAATTGGCATCACTTTCACCTTCATGTTCCATAGATTTTATTATTTCTTTTACTCCTTTTCGAAGATTTCACACTAGCGTTAGCTGATGGTCTTCGACTGGAGTTGGAGTGACAGCAAGTCTCCTGGAGTCTCCAGGAGTCTCCTCAGTATTCTGGACTATCTCAGCAATGTTGTTATTTAAATAGTCTCCACTCGTCCTCTTATTTCCAAGTGCTTCAGTACCTTTATCATATTTACCAACCCCTCCGCTCAGGTATGATATGACACAAGGTCAATTTCCAAGCGGAGTTTAACAGGTTTGAATTCAGAGTTTTCTTTCTCCTAGACTAGTTGCCTCACCAAGGCTGAAGAACACAGTTTGTCCTCCTATTTACCCATAGCTAGAGGGAGAATAATTGGATTCATACCTTTCCCAAGGGTATTAGTGCTATGTGAAATGCAATCATTCTCGTCTAGGATTTGAACTCGAGTCGCCGTGTCCATTTCCTACGAGGATAACCATTACACCACGGGCACCTCCTTCAGTACCTTTTTTAATCCTTTGGTGACTGTACCGATTATTTTTATTTCATATTTCCATTTCAATTTTTTTTTAAATCGTATTGGTTACCCCATTATTTCTTTTCTATTGTGTTCATATTTCCTCCGAGTTACAGAACAAAAACAGCAGAAATAAGTAACTGGAGACAAAAACTTATGAAAATCAACCTAATAAGAGAACAAGTCTAAGACCCCCAAGACTCAGAGAGTTGACATCATAAAATGATAAGAATGAAACTACCTGAATCCATAAATCAAGTGCCAATCATTACATTTTTTCGTAATAAAACATCTTTAAGGAAATATATTTCATTTTAGCCTCGTAGCAGGTGCGAAATGTTTTGAAATGAGCTACTGTGCGAATGGAAGTTGATTTTTGCTATCTCATCAATACCTCTTTTTCTCATCATTAATTTTTTTTATGTGCTTTGTCTAGACAACAGACAGTTTTTTGTTGTTTTTTTTTTTCAAATGAAAAAAAAAAAGATCATTTACAGTGAATGTCTTAGGTAACAAAATCAATATAATTCCACGGGCGAAAAATGTCAAAAGTTTCTTTTCTTATATTCAAAATAATTACGGATAAAATTTGTTCGCAGAATATTGGCTGAGTTTTACAAAGAACTTTCTGTTTGAAATCTTTTTAAAGAAAAATGTGGTTCAGAGGTCGAAGAATTCTAAGTGTTAAGATCGGAGGAGTTCTCCCTAGGACAATAGAAATTTGAAAAGAAAGAAAAATAATGAATATTAAGGGTATTATAAAAGGTTCTCAGACAGATCAAGACAAAAATGATCTGGCGTCATGAAGTGTATAAACTGTTCTACATATTCGTTCGGAAATTCTACGCATGTGGCTTTTTTTTTCACATTTCAAAAATGAAATACCATAAAATTAAATTAGAATAACAAAATGAATAAAATGGTAATTTTCTTTTTGATTGATTAATTGATTGATTGATTTTAAACGCACGTTAAATTGTTCATGGCTATCTTTTACCTAGAAACTTGGGAATCTTATTCATTGTACGTTCATATTTACAATTTCTGACTAGCCTAGTCGCCAATGGTCCAGGATACCTGGATTCAATCCCAGGTCACGTCATACCAAATACTTTAAAAATGGTACTTGATACCTACTTGCTTAACATTTAGCAATATAAGATAAGTATCAAGGGTAAAGTGGAGGTACCCTGGAAAAAAGTAGCGCCCTCCCCTACACTTCGGTGTAGTTGCTATTGAAAAGGGCGCCTTCTGGTCACTCTCGACTAAGGGAGACAACTTTACTTACTTCACTTGTATTATATCACGAGCTTAAAACGTCTGTTGATAAAATGAAAGAAAACTGTTACAAACTAACAAAGGAAAGAAGCAGAAAGTACCCCGCAAAAAAATTACGGACCCGGACTACGCCGAAGACATAGTGCTTCTGGCAAATACACCAGCCCAAGCCGAAACCCGGCTACAACGTCTGGAACGAGCAGCTGCGGGCATTGATCTCCATGGCAATGCACACAAGACAGTATGCGTGTGCTTTAATAAAAGAGGCGACATCTTCATACTAAACAGTAGCTCTCTGAAACAAGTAGGCAAGTTCACCTACCTCGGAAGCAGTGACTCATCAACCGAGATAGACATCAACACGCGACTAGCAAAGGCATGGACAGCCATCGATAGCCTATCGACCACATGGAAGTCAGACCTGACCGATAAAACGAAACGCAGTTTTTTCCAAGCAGCTGTTGTGTCGATACTGCTGTACGGATGCACTAAATGGACGATAACTAAACGTATGGAGAAAAAGCTTGACGGCAAGAACACAAGAATGCTTCGAGCAATATTGAACAAGTCCTGGAAGCAGCACCCCACAAAGCAGCAGATGTGCAACCACTTACCACCCATCACGAACCAGACATGTGAGACACACCTGGAGTAGTAGAGACGAACTCATAAGTGACGTTCTCCTGAGGACCCCTTCACATGTTCGAGCAAAGGCTGGACGACCAGCGAGAACCTAGAGACAACAGTTCTGTGCCGATACAGGTTGTAACCTTGAAGTACTACCGGAAGCGATGGTCGATAGAGAAATGTGGCGAGAGAGTCTCTGGGAGATCCGTACTGATGGCGCGACATGATGATGATGATGATATTATATCAAGTACACCTATCAAATGAAAAGTTATTTTTTCGAATATTCTATTATTGATGAAATCAATATTTTCAAATGTTTTTTTTTTTATCCCTGTAGATTTTCTATCGAATATACACTAATGAGTATCAGAGGAAAGTAAGCAAGTGATTGATTGATTTATTGATATTAATTACATATCATCTCGTCTAGGGTTATTTTGCATCATGAGCTTTGGGCATCCCATTGATTGTATGTTCTGTTTCTTTTGATTCTTTTTTTTTAGATAACTATTTGATATCAAGTATTCTTGATTTGCACACTGTTGTATGATGACACATATTCTTATCCAAAGCAAATAACTTTTACAAAGATATACTTGATTCATAGATTAGGGCCCTTCTAATTTGTTCCACTCCGAGCCAGAATGGATTTCGAAGTAACAGCAACGTAAAAGGCGCTCTGCACTCCTCAGATCTCCAAAACTTGGACCATATCACTAAATGTAGTTTACTGCCATACCCAGGATATCACCTATTTTTTCGGGTCGGGGAGGTCTTACGTCTCTCTAGAGAGTATAAATAGAGTATTTTTATACTTCCAGATCATTAACTGAGTGGGTAAAGTGTTCGCAAATAATCAGGACGACCGGAGTTCAATCCTAGGTCGAGTCATAACAAAGACTTTAAAAATAGTACTTGACACCTCCTTACTAAACACTCAGCATTGTAAGGTACGTATCAAGGGTAAATCCACGGTAAGGAGAAGCGCCCTCCCCTACACCTCGGTGTTGTAGCTATTGAAAGGAGAGCCTTCGAGTTGCCTTCGACTACGGTCGCCGAATTTACTTTTATTCTTACACTGACAAAGCGTGTTATCAAAGATGCAGTTGTGTCAAAAGCATTTGAAGTAAGAAACCATCTGTTTATTAAAAAAAGGAAAAGAATGACTATTCCTCATTAATGGGAGAAATGAATGGATTCCACAGACATATTTATTTGATCCATGGATGAGACCCTAAAAGGTACTACCACTTTGTACCTGGAATTAATAACGGTAAAGGATAAACTTCCCAGGTGTCTAGAAATAATAATAATCGGAGAAATGAGAGGTGGTCTAATTTTAAACTTTCAAAATGATTAATGTACTCACTAATTATCGTACATATATTCTCTATATTTTGCCTCGAAGTAAAAATTTTCTATGAAGGCATATTTCAAAAACTTAGTCAACTCACTTGTTGGATAGAGTAATCTATTTATAGTACAAATTGAAAAGAAATTTGAGAGCAAATTGGATGCTCTAAAAAAATGGTAAGAAATAAGTTAAGAGGTCATTTTTGGGAACTATCGGATTAATTACTTTGCAGAATGTTATCTGTAAACTGTTATTGTATTGATAGTATATACGTTCTGTGCAAAGATTCGTTTTTTAAGGTTTGATTTGAGAAGATTGTGATAAAGGGAGATAACCTAGGACGAATAACAAACATTGTAATAAAGTTATCATAACAACGTATAGACATGACTATGATAAAATGTTTGCAGATTTTTTCATTTTTCTATCTAGTCAAAGAAAATCTAGGACTGTCATTCCTTTCCTTGATAACGATTTCTAAAACAATAAAAAAAAAAGTAATCCATAGAAATCAAGATTTTCGGGAGATGAAAATAAGAGGCTCTTGAGGTTTTATATTCTTGGATGAACCAAATGTTCTGAGGTATTTTAGTACGTGTTTGTTTGCGTAAATCCCGTGACAGAGGTAGATAACGCAGATGTATATGCCATTAAACAAAGAACCTCAAGTAAATCCTACATATATCCGAGATCCATCTTTGAATATAAAAACGGAAAAAAATGTAACTCATATTTCAGTGTAGCTCTTCAAATCCTTTAAATTAATTTCTTTTTGCTTTCTTAGCAATTTTCTTCGTAGGATGGTCTGTAGTCAACCAATCCAGGAGAAATAAAACATTGAATTCAAGACAGGTTTACTCTGCTTGTAAATTAACCCTTTATCCCATCCTGCCCGTTGTGGAAGTCCTGGTTTTATATATATATATACACAATGTAGAGGTTTTGACCTACTCATTTTATTCGTTCAGCAACACCTGTATCTATATGTTCACAAATTCTGTCAAGGCTGTCAAAGAAAGAATAATCTTTAGGTCATCTGCCGAGATCGAATATGACCGAACATCTTCATCTGCATAGTTTTGTTGAAAAGAATCCCTTGCTTAAAGCAATAAGAATGATATAAAAACAGAGCGAATCAAACAGGAAAGAAAAACCTTGTAGTATATTGCCGCCGGTAGAAGAAAATCCAATGGCTATGTCTTAGGTCATTGATTTTATCCCGAAGGCTTGTAAATTACTTACTCTGTGCATGTTTTGAAAGTCCGACCGGGTCTGTTTATCAGGAAGGTCTCAAAGCGAACTGCATTGCCATAGACTTTGCTTTTTTTGGTATTCTTTGCAGAGTTATTACATCTAACATTGATCACTGATCAATAAGTCTTCTTCATCCACCAGGTGTTATTGTATATCGATTGATGTGTTCGATACCGTCGCGAATCGTTTCATTGATCAAATAACACGAGTTAAACAATGCTAGTTGAAAAGAGTTTGTGAGGATCAAAGTAATCACACAAAAAATTACAATACCCACAAAACTGTTATTATATAAAAAAAGAGGAAATGAAAAAAAAAAATTCTTTTTGAATATATTTTTCTTGTTCACAACGGCCTCTATCAAAAAATAATTTCAGCTTTCCAGAATAAAAAAAAACTTTATTTTAAGATTATTTTTCTGTTTAATGGCATCTCAACGTTCATGGTTTATTTAATGTCTGGGCTCTCATTGTAGAAGAACAGTAGTTGTTCTATTTAATCCATTGCTAGCTGGGAAAAGGAAGTCCATAACTTTCAATATGGTATTAGTTCGAAAGGGAAAAACAATATCGCAAGTGGAATTCGAACACGCTTCCTACCAGGCCAAAGTCCACTACGTTAGCCACTACGTAGCGGGGACCTTCATTACTTTAGTTTAATTCAATTTTTTTTTTCTTTGTGAAAACGCTGGAATTTTATTGCGAAATTTTTAACATATGGAAGGAATACGAAATTCATCGAATTGTGTCTTTCAACTGAATAGTTAGATTTAAAAAAAAAAAAATAATATATCTTGATCAATGTGTCAATCGTCAATGATTTGTTCTATTGTAAATCGGTAAAGTGAATTATATATATATATTTTTTACTGTGATTCATTCAATATTTCATTGCCAATTATAATTTTTCCGGGGGCTGGGTAAAAGGCAAAATGTTTTTAATTATTGGTGTAATTAAGTCGCCCTTTAAAATAATTCATGTTGTCTTTAGTTGCAAAAACGTGGACTTTTTGTCGAGGGGTTTTAGTAGCCTATGAAAAGATAGAATCTTTCTATAAAACCCTCCTTTTAAAACTTAAAATTTCTCAAGCATTGTTTCGAGTGCTCAGGTGTATTGTACGACAAATAGATAGAGGGGATTCTTTTTATTTTATTATAATCCTAAGAAATATAAAAATCAACGCTTGTAGAAATATTTTCTATTTGAAATTAAAAAGAAAACGAATAAGGAGAAAGACTATATATATATATATATATATATATATATATATATATATATATATATAAATTTGTACACTTTTTCTAGAATAAAAACGCTAGAAAAAATAAAAATCTGGCAAATCTGGAATACTTCTATATTGCCATTACTCCCAGGTTCACTTTCATCAAGAGTAATAGTGCCTATTATGGGTCGAATGCAGAGAGAATGAAAAGTAACTTCAGATATTAAAATACTCATAATTTCATTTCTTGCAAAAACAAAAAAAAAACGAGAGTTTCAAAATAGAGAGTAACTTTTCAATTATATAGTAGATTTGTTTACAAATTATTCGTATTCAACAAGACCGTGTGAATCGATTAAAACCAACTACTGAATACATGGAAATATAAATGCACGATAGACACGAACAACAAACTTCTTGGCATAAAATATTCTCATAACGTGTTGACTTAGCAGCAAAATCAAACACTTAATCTTAATTAATTTAAAAAAAAAAGTAGTTTAATGCGTTTTTCATCTTACGTTTCAGCAGAGATTTACTGTAAGAAGTGTTGTTGCTTTTCAAAATCTCTTTAATGATTTAAATTCTCTAACAGCTTATAAGACAATTAAACATTATCCTCCTTAGAAATAAGTGAATGCAGCATTAGATAACTAAGTGTGTAACAGACATTAAAATATAACTACACTTTTTTCTAAATTCAAAACATTTAAAAAATAATAAAATCGACTTAAAAAAATATCACAACTTTTCTAAATTGAAAACGCTTAAAAAAAATAATGACATCGCTAAGGAAAATAATAAAAATCCACAATAGATAGTTAAACAACCAAAGTTTCAATATATTGGGAAAATATTTTTGTGAGAGCTTTTGTGGGTAATTTCACACAGCATGTTCCGCGGTTTTCTAGTCAGGATACCAATTCAAAAAGGCAATACAGATGAAAAAGTTTTGAGAACGTTTTTATATAGTAGAAAGAAAGAAAGAAAAATTGAATGGATAAAGTGGAGCAATATTTTTGTAATTTGAGAGAGCGTCTTTTAAAGAATGTTATTTGAATTTTAGTAGTATTTTGTGGTTTCGTTGAAATTTTCGTTGATTTTTCTGGTTTCGTTTGATTTTAGTAGAGTTTTCTGTTAACTTGATTTTGAGACGAATTCTTGTTTTTGTTGTTCAGTTGAATTTAAGAGAATTTTCTGCTTCGTAGGCATTTACTTGATTTTCTCGGATAACTCTTTGCTAACTTACTTACTTTTTAACGGTTAAAGAAGCGAGTGACAAATACCTTTCTTCGAGCTAACATTTTTACTGCATCACAGTCCTGTTCCGGGCCCGTACTAAAGTTTTGGAGTTGCTCTAAAGGGCACCTCGGGTGGTGTAATGGTTAGCAAGCTACACTAGCAAACCTACATGAGTGAGTTCAAGTCTCATTGGGTACCCCTATTCATGCGGCCTTGCGCCACATCTAAGCAAAAAGCTTATTAAATTACTACTTTTCCATTCTAAAAGCGTCAACGTTGCAGATAATTTGCCACACCCTCGCCAGTCTGTTTGAAATATATTTGTACAATTCATAACTGAAAGAAAATCGGTATTAAAGTTGATACTGATAAGAACATACTATTATTATTAGTATTACTAATTAGTTGATGAGTGTTAATGGCATGTAAATCAATAGAGAGATATTTTATGTATATAGGCATGGGAATCGTGTTCATATTTATGGAATTGTATTTCATATTTACATTTTATATGGAGTTGTGTCTTTTGATTAGTTTCTTTTGTTTAATGGCATATCAACTCTTTTTATGTTATTTAATGCCGAAGCCATTCTCCTCAAAGAACAGTAGTGGTGCTATTTAACCCATAGCTGGGAGGATAAGGGGGTTCACACCTTTCCCAAGGGTATTTGCCCGAAAGTGAACGTAATAGCGCGACTGGAGTACGAACTCGCTTACTACGATTCCGCAGTCAATCGCTTTAACCATTACACCACGAGGACAACCCCCCTGTTTCTTTTGTGTTTTGTGTTTCGTTTTGCGCATAGTCCTATCAAATATGAATTCGCTTTAAAGATATTTATTTAACCGATAGTTAGAAGGGGACCTAAGTGTAATGTAAATGAAGGAGTATTCCGCATTGATCAGCACTATAGAAATGTAGCTTTATACCAAGGATCCCCCTTTTGAAGATAACCGCCAAAGAGTAGCTGTTAAAAGTTAGTTCTTTAATGTTGAGGTTTCTTCGTTCTCAATGCCAAATTAATCCTTTTAGAAGAATATTAATTGTAATATCGAACTCATATTAATTGGGGGATAAGGGCTTTATAACTTTCTCATGTGTATTCGCATGAAAAGGAACATAAAAGCGTGACTGGAGCTCGAACTTGCATACAATAATGTTGCAGTCCAGCACGTTAGCCACGTCACCACGGAGAATCCTCGATTAAGGGAATTTTAAAGAGTTACTGTTTATCTGTAATCTTCTACCCCCTACTACTTCCTGCTAGGAACATCTTTTGGGAATCTTACTTTGGATCCGTCGTAAGAAATAAATCTAAAATATATCAAATGACATTACATCATTTCATGTCGAGGCTCCAACCTTGGAAATTCGGGGAATGTGGAGTTCCCCTTCATTGCCATTGCTCTCAGGTCCACTATGAAACGGGGCGGTAGCATCTGATAGGTTACTATTTATGGGTCAAATATCATAAACTAACAGATGGCTGATGTAAACATATAACAATATTTGAAACCCTTTAACTATGTGCAAAAAGAGCTCATCCTCGTTTAAGAATATTACCTACAAAATGTGTTTGCAATCATATACACATTTAATATATATGTATATTAAAAAGCTAGATGTGAACTGCACTAGAATACTATGGGCCATATTGAACAAATCCTGAAAGCAACACTCCGAGAAACTACAGCTGTACGGTCACCAACCTCCTATCTCAAAAACTATCCAAATAAGACGGTAAAGGCATGCTAGACACTGTTGGACAAGCAAGGACAAATTCCTAAGTGACTGTCTCCTTTGGAGCCCGCTGATGGACGAGGCAGTGTTGGCTGACCAACAAGAACTTACATAGTACAGACAGAAGTAATCTATAATACCTGCCGTAAGCGATGGATGATAGGGAAAGAGGGCAAGAGAGACTCCAGGAAATGCGTGCTTGCAGCGTGAACTTATGCTGAGGATGAAGGATATTACCGCTATGTGAAATGCAAACAACCTCCTTCAAAATTTTAACACGAGACACCGTCTCAGTTTCCTATGTCACAAATGCCTCTCTCTCTCTCTCAATATATATATATATATATATATATATATATATATATATATAGTTTTTATGTAAAAAGTTCCAATTAGTCTCAGTTTTTTCTTAATTTTTGTTGCCTAGGTTTTCGATTTATTTATGTTTTCATTTATTTCGTATTTGATGGATTTTTTCGTGACTCTGAAATTTTGTTGCTAATTGTTTTTATGTGTTTCTACTTTCTAGTAGATTAGTCACGAACGCGACTAGAGATTTTAAATTCAATAGATATCGAGTTTTGAAATACTGAAATATCTGGAAAAAAATAAGTAGAATCAGTAATTTCCATTTGGTAATACCATGCCTAATTCAGCGGTAAGATGGAAACAATCAGGAACTTTTCATATGTTGATATGAATTTTTATGAAGGTATTTAGCAGTTTTCCTACATGGTCAGAATTTGACACTAGGTCGTTTTATAGTGGGGAGTCACGCACGAATCGAAACCCATGCACGACTAATCTTTAAAAAAATGCTTGCTACTGTCAGCATTCTTCTATTAGTGGACCTCTGGCGCAAAGATGAGAACTCAACTAGGACAAGGTTACACAGACTTAGGGAGCCCTTCCAGTAACCAAGCCATCATTATCCATTCACTAGTCTCAGAAAATACTAGGAAAAGTGTAGTGGAAGTATGAATTCTTGTGAATGTAAAAAGAAAGGACGATGGGGTGTTACATTAGCCTAGAAGCCAACTGTGTGAAAATTGCTGTTGTTGATTATTATTAAAGCTATGAGTTTGATTTTTACTGAGTGTTCATCAAACGTAGCCCTGTGACAGACTAATAGAAACATCAAGATAATGATTGTGGTTAGATTACGGCCAGGAAACTAATAAGCATTTGATTGAGACATATATGTTGTATTATATTGATTTTGAATTCGATTTTGCTAGAACTATGATTAAGGAGGCGGGTTTTATGTAACGGGTAAAGTTGTAGAAAAATTGAATCGACAACTCGCGTTCGAATCCCAAGAAAAAAATGTTTCTGTTTCCCGTTGTACAAATGTCCTTTATGAATAGCATGAAACTATCTGTTCTTCCCATAATTATTGTGATTGTAGTTCAGATAGTGTTCTTTAGTCTCTGGAAGGTAACCAGTCCAGGAGAAAGAAAACTCTGAATGGAAACCAGCTGTATTCGGCTAAAAAATGACTTTGTGTCACATCCCGTCGTTGAAGACGTGTTAGATTTATACATAATATGATTAACTAAACATTTCTGAAGAGATCAATTTCAAATTAAAAAAGAAACCCCTACCCGCAGAAATCCCACCTACCCCAAAAAGTTAATAATTTGAGTAGTTTGGCCTAGTGGAGAGAGTGTTCGTCAATGGTCCGGGAGACCGGGGTTCAATCCCAGGTAGAGTCATACCAAAGACTTAAAAATGGTACTTGATACCTCCTTGCGAAACACTCAGCATTAAAAGGTACGTATCAGTAGAGGAATCCAAAGAATGGAGAAGCTCCCACCCTTAAACTTCGGTGTGGTTGGTATTGAAAAGAGAGCCTTCTGGTCGCCCTTGACTATAGTCTCGATCTTTACTTTTACTACTTACAAAAGAAAAAAAAGTGTTTTTCTATACACAGGACGTCGTAGAGGATAACGAGCTCGAACTCCATGGACGTTTTCGTTGTCAAACTAATCAAAATTTAGTAAAATTCTTCTTTTCAACGACCGTAAGTAAGTATTATTAGTCAATATATTTAAGTTTAGTTTAACTAAAGTTAAGTATAATTTATATCTATGCATTGATGACAACAATTAACTATTTCGAAGTTCAGCAAATAAATTACATAAGTTGGTCGGTTGGTAGTTTTTTTTTTTGTTCATTGCAACCTTCGTGGGTTATTTAATGGTATATCAAAGTACTTGGATATATTAATGACAAAATCATAGTTGTAGAACAGTAGTGATACAATTCAACTGATAAGTGGGGTGGTAAGAAGAAAATGTTTCATACATTTCCCTAAGGGTCGTGTGAAAGTGAACATAATAGCACTAACGGAGTTCGAACTCAGTCATTTCAATATCGAAGCCCAACGCGTTAACTACGACATCCCCGAACTGATAATTAAAGAATGGTATATCCCCATTGATGCAGTGATAAAGCGAGAATTTCAGGATTTCAAGTTGAAGTTTTAGGAAAGCATAGCTTGAGACGTAAATATAAATTTTAAAACAAACGAACAAACAAACAGACTATCTTTATTGGGAATCATTTTGAGATGAGGCTTCTTCATCTGAGAATTAATTATTTTTTCACTATATTTCGGCCAAATTTCACCTCTGACCTTCTTCAGGTGATTAACCTGTAACCTTATCCCCAGTAATTACTGCCTTCCATAGTTGTTGTCTATCGCACCACGTTTTTGACCAAGTAAACCTCTGGCCGACTCGGGTAGGAATATCTTCTGACAATGCTCTCCTGGAATCATAGAGACTTAACGCCTCTATCTCCAAAAAAAACCCTTATTTATCTGAATTTTTTAGATGAGGTTTGGTAAGTTTTATTTTGGTTTTGATTTTCCAAACTGTTGTCCTCATATTCATTGCAATTAGTTAAAACACAACATTCCACCGTCTGTATTCTCCGGCCTTCCTCAGGGGTCCCTTCTTTATCTAAGTGTAGGAATGATTCAATCAGGGAAATCATTTTTAAAGTTTGTTGATCAAACTAGGCGTTCAAGAACCTAAAAAAAGAATTTGTACAGGATCTATGTTTGCATTCATTTTATTTCAATTCTTGTTAAAGCGAAGTGATATTTCTACTAGGCAGTGTAGTATCTATTCATATACGATAAGGAGTTTATCATATCAAAAGAAATTTGTCAGTGAAATCCCATGAATAATATTCAAGATTATTAAAGAATTAATCGATTCTCAAATATTTGAAAAATGTTTTTTTTTTATTCTTTATTCACGAAATAATGTTAGCTTTATTCAGTGAATATTAGATAATTTTTCCCATTTAAAAAAAAATAAATAAAGCAATTTTGTTTGTTTAATGGAATAACAATCCTTGCCGGGTTATTTAATGTCAAAATCAGTTAAAGCCAGGAAATTGTCCTTTTTTCGCAACTAATAACGGAAATAAGATTTAAATAAATATATTTACCGAAAAAAGATTTAAAAAATCAATATTGAAATAAAATAAAAAATAATCAATAAAAAACACTGCTTTTATATTTCCTTTATTCACACTTAGCCGGACAGATATTTGAATGCGTATACTTTTCGTCATCAGCCCAGAGATTACACCGACTGCAACTGTGCAGTGACGTAATATATCGCCCCAACTAGTGCCCTGGGAATGATGTTAAACAACCTAATGGTGAGGTTCAGGTATTCCCGGAGCTTTACGGAATGCAGAGTACCTTTTCTTTGCCATTACCCTCAGGTCCAACTTAGCCTGGGGTGATAGCATCTATTGGTCAAATAGAACTGACATTTATAGTGTGAAAACAAATGACTAATAATAAATCGAATTGTTTCTAATAAAACTGCTAGATGTGTGATGTTAAATTGAATTGTATGTTGTATATAGCAATACTTGAACCCATTTATCTTTGACTTATGCTAAGTTGATTTGTTAGAAATAGAACTGTTTGACCATTTAGATGTATGTGTCTAGAAATGTGTTCACAAATCATTTATTGAATATGTATGTAAAAACAAGGCTGGCCATTTAATTACCAACAATGGTTGATATAACATGAAACCAAACCAAATCTTTTCATCATTATTTATTGAATTACCTTTGAATATACATCAAATAAATCCAACATAGAAAGCAACAATAACACTATTATTAATCTCTAAGTTTTGCTTAGAAATTATACTAAGGTGGCAGCTGGCTCAGTCGGTTGGTACTCTATTTCAAGCAATTCAGTTTTGCATAAGTACAGTTTTTTTTATTACACGCAGACGGGTAGGACTCCCGCGCCAACGAGTATCCGAGATATGACACTAAACAATCTGAATGTTAGACTTCAGTAATGCAGGTGCTTTAAGGAATTCGGAGTACTCCTTCATTACCAACGCTCTTAAGTCTACTCTAGCCTGGAGTGATAGCACCTGATAAGGTCCTATCTATGGATAGGAACCTAAACAATGTAATTACGTTAAACTGAATTGTTTTTACATTTAACTGCAGCCTTTTGCAGTGAAGGAGCAAGTACGTATAGCCTATGTTCTCCTCAAAGAAACTATCAGAGCCATAATGATGATCAATAAAAACACAAAACTGAAAAGGTGCTCACCACATAGAGACACAGTCTTTTTTTTAAATAGTCGCAGGTGTTCGGCAAGGTGATACTTTAGCCCTATGCCTGTTAATAATGTGCCTAGATGGATGGCAGAGTCGAATGCCGAGGGAGAGTCAGTGAAATACGTGTCTGTGGCACGACATGATGATGATGATGATGATGATGATGATGATGATGATGAAATTTAATTGCGTGTAAACAAAAAACTGTACTTATCCTAAATTGAATTATTTGAAATAGAACTGGATTTTGGCCCTGTGGCTGCGGCTGCAGAATACACCGACTGCACCTCTACAGACGGGGAAGACTCTTCCAAACGAGTGTTCTCATAGGACATAAATAATCTGATCGTGAGGTTCCATTCATCAATACTGGAGTTTTGGGGAATGCGGAGTAACCCTTTATTGCCATCGCTCCCAGGTCCACACTGGTACGGAGTGATAACACTTGTTAGGGTCCTATTTATGGGTTACATTAGTTACATGTAACCCATAGATAGGACCCAATCAAGTATACTTATGTTAAATTGAATTGTTTGAAATAGAACTTTTGTGACATGTAAACTGTGTATGGATGCTAAACTGAAGAGTTTGAAAAATAACTGTTTTCTATCCTACCACTATCATATATTATTTCCTTATCTACTGGTATGTTTTCTGGCGGACCAGCCGGCAGGGGCAGTAGAATACTTCGACTCTGCGGAGGGTTAAGATCTACGACCAACGAATGACCCGTATTGACACTAAATAATCTGATATTTAGACTCCAGTAATGCTGGAGCTTTGGGGAATGTGGAGTATCCCTTCATTGTCACTGCTCTCAGATCCACTTACGTCTTGAGTAGTAGCACCTGATAGGGTCCTATGTATGCGTCAAATAGAACTGTTTGAAATTTAAACCCTGTGAAAACAAATGACTTATGCTATACTGCATTTTTTGAAAAAGAACTGTTTGATCATTTAACTGTGTGTAAACAAAGTGCTGATATTAAATTGAATTGTTAGTGATACACAGGAATACTTACGGTGTGCAAAGGAATGAGTTTCAGCTCGATTAAAAATGTATCAAAAAAATGTGTTTACAAATCATATAAAAGTAAAGTTGGTGACCGTAGTCGAGGGCTATCCGAAAGCTCCCTTTTCAATTGCTACTACACCGAAGTGTTGGGGAGGGCGCTTCTCCTTTCCCTGAATTGCTCCACTTTACCCTTGAAACGTACTTTATAATGTTGAGTGTTAAGTAAGGGGGTATAATGTACCTTTTTATAGTCTTTGGTATGACTCGATCTGGGATTGAACCCCAGTCTCCCAGGCCATTAGCGAACACTCTACCACTAGGCCAATAAAGAGAATTTAACATTAAATAACCAACAAGGGTTGATATGCCATAAAACCAAACCAAACCTGGCATGTTATTTTGTTTTTTTGCGACCCAATTTCTTTCACATTCGCAGCAATATTTTAGACAACAGACGTCATTTACTACACAATAGTAGATTAAAATCATTTCCATTGTTTCGATTTACAATTCTTTTGTGGGAACCATGTTTTCTTTTCAAGTAGATGTGACAGATCAGCTGCTGATATCTGCTAGAACTGTCTTTTAATTGAAGACCAATTTGTACTTATAGGCTTCAGCTGCTATTTCTTTTAGGAATACAAATTGCAAGATCATTCTGTATTTTTTCCTCAACATTTAGTTATTTCATATTTTTCAGTGTAAGGGGTCGAAAAAATTATACCATTGTCATATTTACCCAACCCCTCCGCTCGGGCAGGATATGACACAAGGTCAATTTTTTAAGCGGAGTTTAACAGGTTTGAATTCTGAGTTTTCCTTTTCCTAGACTAATTGCCTCATCAAGTTTGAAGAACCTAGTCTGCCCTACTATTTACCCATAGCTGGAGGGAGAATAATTGGATTCATACCTTTCTCAAGGGTATTAGTGCTATGTTAAATGCAATAAGTCTCGTCCTGGATTTGAACTCGAGTCGCCGTGTCCAATTCTTACGACGATAACCATTACACCACGGGCACTTCCTTTGTACCCAAACCCTCCATTATCATCATTATCAAGTTGTGCTGATTGCCCCCAGGCCATTTACTCGCTTTTGCCTTCCGGCCCTATCGTCTATCGCTCTTGGCAAGCGTTGTTGACTCTATCAAGTATCCGCACAGAGCTGATAAATGTAAGCCCTTACTGGTCAGCAAACACTGATATGTCCGTGCATATGAGTCCATCAGAGGGCGTTACGTTTGAGTTCGTCCTTTCTTTAAAAGCCATTTGCCGCATTTTTTGTTCGACATACTTGGGTGGTTTGAGAGATGGGAATTAAGTGGCCGTACAGCTGCTGTTATGTTCGGTACAATTACCAGGATTTTTTCAAAAGAGCAAGTAGCATTCTTGCATAGTTCTAATCTTGCCTTTTCTCCATGCATTCCTTGCCCAGTCAGTTGGGGCTGTAGAATACACTGACTGCACCTTTGCAGAGGGGTAAGACCCCCCCCTAACGAGTGTCCTGGATATGACACTAAACAATCTGATGGTGAGGTTCCAGCTTTAGGGAATGCGGAGTACCCCTTCATTGCAATCGCTCCCAGGTCCACTCTGGTCCGGAGTGGTAGCACCTGATAGGGCCCTATCTATGGGTTAAATAGAACTAACAGCATACTTATGCTAAACTGAATTGAATAAACTGAATAGCTTAAAATAGAAACGTTTTTGACAATTAAACCGTACTTACACTTAAACTGTGTGCTTATGCTTCATCATCATCATCATGTCGTGCCGCCAGCACGGATATACTTGACAATCTCTCGCCACTTTTCCCTATCGTTCATCGCCTCCGGCAGATCTTCTGGGTTACATCCTGTGTCCTCACATAGCTGCTGTATGTAAGTTCGGGCTGGTCGTCCTGCTTTTGCTTGGCCGTATGTGGGGGTTCATAGTAGTACGTCACTTACGAGCTCGTATTTGCTTCTCCAGCAGTGCCCGGCGTGTCTGGCTCGTCTGACCTGTATAGTTTTCGTGATAGGAGGCAGGTGGCCGTACAGTTGGCGTCTCGTGGGGTGTTGTCGCCAGGACTTGTTCAATATTGCTCTCAACATTCTTGTGTAGTTGCCGTCAAGTTTCTTCTCCAGCCGTTTGGTTAGCGACCATGTAGTGCATCCATATAGCAGTATCGATACAACCGCTGCCTGGAAGAAACTGCCCTTCATTTCATCGGTCAGGTCTGATTTCCATATTATTGAGAGCCTATCTATAGCTGTCCATGCTGTCATCATCCGTGTGTCGATTCGTTTTCTGTTGATGAGACGCTACTTCGAATTTATTCAAATAGAACTGTTTTTCGACATTAAAACTGCATTTACACTTAACTGAATTATTACATATAACTGCATGAATAGTTTGAAATGGAAATGTTTTTGACAATTAAACTGTGTATTTATGCTAAACTGAACTGTTTTCAATAGAACAGATTATTTGCATAAAAATGGATTTGGCGTTAAATAACCAAAGGTTGATATGCCATAAAACCAAGCAACTAAACCAAACCATGCATTGCGTTAGAAGTTACTTAATGCATCTATACCGTAGTCCTATTTACCAACCCCTCCGCTCGGGCAGGATATGACACAAGGTCAATTCCTAAGCGGAGTTCAACAGGTTTGAATTCAGAGTTGTCCTTCTCCTAGACTAGTTGCATCACCAAGGCTGAAGAACCTAGTCTGCCCTACTATTTACCCATAACTGGAGGGAGAATAATTGGATTCATACCTTTCCCAAGGGTATTAGTGCTATGTGAAATGCAATCAGTCTCGTCCAGGATTTGAACTCGTGTCGCCGTGTCCAATTCTTACGACGATAACCATTACTCCACGTGCACCTCCTCATCGATATTGTAGTACTTAAACGGCGAAAGCTTGGAAGAAATCCCACTTTATTTTCTCATAGAGGTCAGATTTCCATATGATCGACAGCCTGTCTGTAGCAGTGCAGTTCTTATCTATATGAATGTTGACAACACCTTCAATAGATGAGATATTGCTTCAGATGTATGTGAACTGATCAACGTATTTCAGAAGCTTGCCACTTAAAGTGGATATATCTTGTTTAAGACACATGCAAGTTATTTTATCTGCGATCATTTAGAGACCAATTTCTTTTGCTGCATGTTTCAGGCTATGCAGCAGTGATTCAGCTTGGTCAGATATATCTTGGAGGAATCAAAGATCTTCAGCGCTGTCTGCATCTGTTATATTTTCTGCTGGATATCTGGGATTTCTTTTAATGTGAATTTTTCATTCTAGCTATTGTCCTTTGTATGTAATGTTGTCAGACTATAAATAGATATGGTTCTAATGTATCTTTTTGCAAGAATCGAGTGCCTATCACGAAGAAATTGGTGTTAACATTGGGTGAGCCGACCATTTCTTTCGACTTTTTGTGGAACTTTATTATAAGAGTTACAGTTTCTTTGAAGAGAAAATTTTACCTTGTTAAATGTTTGTTTTACAAAGCTAGAATGTTCAGCAATTAAATTCTTGTAGCTCATCTGTTTTAGCTTATTGACTGCCAGACAAAAAAAGAGTGGCAAGGTTAAGAATAACTTTAATTCCGCCAATTACATGATTTTCGCCAAAAGTAATATTAAACTTGTATGGTACCGTTGTTTAATGGCATATCAACATTCGTTGCTTTTTTAATGGCAAAGCTCTCCTTGTTGAAGTAATGCAATTTTACCCATAGCTAGCAGGATTTGGGGGTCAATAACTTTCGCAAAATTATTTACCCGAAAGTGAACGAAATTGGGCGAATATAGTTGGAACACTCTTACTACGATTACACAGTCAGGCGGTTTAAACATGACACCACGAGGACACTCATTATTAAAATTTTGTCTTCCTTTACAATTTATAAGGTTAACGAAAGTGAACATCCTCTATGCGTGTTAGTTACGTAATTTATGACAAGGTTCCTAACACACCATTCAGAAACTACGAGGATCATTAAATAAGTTTCCAGACTTTTTTCGTATGAGTACTTTTATTGATATTACACACATGAAACTCTCGTCCCCTTCGAAGTAATATCCTCTGGCTGCAATGCACTTGTTGTACCGTTCCAACAACTTCTGTAAGGCCCTATGGAAGTCCTCTTGTGTGACCGTGTCAATGAACTTCGTCACAGCCTCTTTCATCTCCTCGATTGTCTCATAACGACAGTTTCTGAGCTTAGGGAATAAGCAAAAGTCACAGGGAACAAGGTCTGGACTATAGGGAGGCTGAGGAACTGTCTTGATGCCCATCTTGGTCAAATAGTCTGTGACAAGGATGGAGTTATGGACTGGTGCATTGTCCTGATGGAAATGCCACTGACCTGATTTGAAGAGTGATGGCCTCTTCCGACGGAATCTCTTCTTGAACTCCCTTCAAACCTCAACATCGTAATCCTAACACTAACCCTTTGGCCAGTCAACTCTTGTGTATTGACTTCCTTACTCCTCCCACACCTCTCATCATCCCTCACAGACTCTCTGCCTTCCTTGAATCTCTTATGCCACTCAAGAACTGATGCTCGATTCCTGCAAGATGGTCCAAAAGCAGTCTGGCGCATTCCATACATTTCTATGACATTTTTCCAAGTTTAAAACAGAATTTTATTAATTATCATTCTTTTAAAGTGTTCTCACGTCCAGATTGCATTTTTTAAATTCACTAGCTATGACAATCAGGTGTTAGTAGGGTGTATTCCAATTCCTGCTGTAGCTGTTCATTTGAACTAGAAATCATAAAAATTAGTCAATTACTTCATAAGATGTATAGCAATGACATAGTGAATTTTCAAGAATCTACGAAAATTTTACATACAAACAAATCTGGAAACTTATTGAATGTACCACATACCTTTTTTTCATTTATTCAGTTTTGAAATTTTGCTGAAATGAATCGTTCGAAAAAGTAAACATATGAACTAGTAAATGTACAGAGTTTTGTGGAAGTGAATTTTGGTTTTATGAACAATACCGAGAATTTTCATAAGCTACTCGATATGCAGATCAACCAACTTGATCTCTGAAAGTAATGAGAAATTCAAAAGCATCTGTTTTTCTATTAAAATAAATACATTAAAATTCAAATAAGTCACTGATTTTTTTTCATGGACAATAGCCCTAGAGATTACCGTATTTGATCTCTCTCTCTCTCTCTCTCTCTCTCTCTCTCTCTCTCTCTCTCTCTCTCTCTCTCCTAACTTTTCCTTCTTGAATTAAATGATCTCCTTCATATGAGATATTTCATTAGGGTCTTCAATGTTGGAACTTGACCCCAATGTCGAAAAGGGACGACTGACAAGGTGGTCCCGAAAACCATTCATATTTATTTCCAGATATCAAATTGTTCTCTCTCGGACTGGTGGCAAAAGGAAGGTATGTTGTGACTTTGTCCGATCAATGGAGGAAATAAAACGACCTTTCAGTAATAAGTCGTTATTTCTTCCCCCCAGTCGGAGGGTGAAGAGACGTTATTACTTATATATCAACTATTTAACTTAACGCTCCGCTAAGGTTTCATATTTCTTCAATTCCACGTGACAGCGTAGTACTCGATTTTTCTTACTACGGCAGTAAATTTTTTTTGACCAATCGCCGGTCAATTATACCTAAAAAATACTCGATAAGTCAGCTATTCAGAAATCAGAAGGTGGTAAGGATCATTACATTATTACTTTGTTCTGTCTCTGTCTCTGTCTGTCTGTCAGTCTGTCTCTCTCTCTCTCTATATATATATATATATATATATATATATATATATATATTTATATATATTATTTCAATTCGTTAATCTTAACCCTTTTTAAGGAAGATTTTGTGTTTATTATTATCTTTTTGAAAAATTTTACCACATTTACAGCCTTAAATTAGGAAACAATTTTCAAAAAACTTCCACTGAACTTTTCTCGTTGGTGTCATTATATCTCTATCTCTGTCTCTCTGTTTGCTTCTCTCTCTCTCTCTCTCTCTCTCTCTCTCTCTTTAATCTTACTTCTTTAATTCTAGCTTTCCTGTTATTGAAGATCTTGTGCTTATTTTATCTTTTTAACTAAATCTGATCGGTTTAGTTTGGTTTGGTTTAATGGCATATTACTCATTGTAGGTCATCTAATGCCAGTTCATTTTATACATATATCAAATATATGCTTTTCAAAAACATTTTGGAGATAACATTTAAAAAAAACCCGGGCTCATTATTTTGCTCACAGTTAAATGTTTTCACTTAATTCAAACAATTCAGTTCAGCAAAAATACAGTTTTAAGTTTACACGCAGTTAAACGATCAAACAGTTCTATTTCAAGGAATTCAGTTTAGCGTAAGGACATATGTTTAGCTCCTCTTTATATATATGACCCTATCAAGTACTACCAATCTGGGCCTGGGTGGATCTGGGTGCGATGGTAATGAAGGGGTACTCCGCATCCTCCAAAGCTCCAACATTACTGAAGCCTCACCATCAGATTGTTTTGTGTCATATCCATGACATTCGTTGGGGGAGACTTATCTCTTTGAAGAGATGCAGTCTGTGTTTCTAAAGTCTCAACAGACTGAGCCAACTAAATTTGTATAGCCTTTTCTCCATAGAAATATGTGACAATATTTTCTTACCAACATTTTTATTTCAAGGGTCGCTCAGTTCTCAATAAATAAATAAATAAATAGATAGATATTATAAGTCCACGTGCGCTTTCGTATTTTTTACTTTATAGGATTATAAATTTAAAAAAAAAACATTTCTGTTTTTCTGTAAATTTGTAATGAGCTTTTCTTAAATATCGAATTTGACTTTTCAGTAGAAGTTTCAAGGGATTTGCAACTATACATTTCTTTTGTCTAGTATTGTATTTCCCTGTTGTTTTTCTATCAAGAATTTTTCCATAATTCATAGCTTTGTTAATCTAAAAGCCACCAGTAGAAAAACTTAAGGAGGTGAGGGAACAAAGTATGCGACAAAAATAACGAGATATGCGACAATAATAACGGGATATTCGACAATAATATCTTTAAACTTGAAAAAAAGAAGAGGAAAATACCAAGCGATGTATCACGGGAAATCTCGATTCTACTTTCATGTAAACAAGACAAAAATTGTTTAACATGACTTTTTTCATCGGCTGAGAAGCAATGTGAAAGTTCCGCGCTCACTTTGTGTTTCCACCAATTGTTCAACTGCGGCCAGGGGAACTTTTGACTAGGCAATAATTGCTTAGCAACACTGAGTTAATTGGTTGGCGCCTGAGACGCTGTAAAAAGGGATGACCAGAAGATCAAGCATTTTTGTGACGGCCAACTATGTGTCCCACTTTGGGTGTGACACTCCACTATAAAATGACATTATGCCAAATTTTAATTGGTAGTGTGTGGGACAAATAGTATGTGCAAAACCCAGCATTTATCCTGGAGAATAAGACACACACCCTCCTCTGGCATTTTGAGATACAAGCAGATCACCTAATCTCTATTAGACAACCAGACCTTATTATAATCAATAAAAAAAGAGAACTTGGCTAATAGTGGACTTTCTGTTCCGGCTGACCACAGGGTAAAATTGAATGAAAGCGAAAAGAATGATAAGTACCACGCCCTTGCTAGGGAATTGAAAAAAAACTGTGGAATATGAAAGTAATGGGGATATCAATTGTTGTTGGTGCTCTTGGTACAGTCACCAACGGTTTGGAAAATGACTAGAGTACTTGAAAATAAGAGAACGAATGGAGACAATCCAAACTACAGCATCCTTGAGATTAGCCAGAATACGGAGAAGAATCTTGGAGAATTGAGGAGATTTGCTCACATCCAGACATAAGTAAAATAACATCATCTAACAATGATGTGAAAAACTCGAAAAGAGAAATATAATAATAATAATAATAATAATAATAATAATAATAAGAAGAAGAAGAAGAAGAAGAAGAAGAAAATATTAGCTTCAATTAATAATTCTTAATATAAGTCATCAATCGGTTCATTGGCCCAAAGGGTTGAGTCTTCGCCAATGGTCATGGAGACGGGGTTCAATCCCAGGTCGCGTCATACCAATGACTTTCAAAATGGTACTTGATACCTCCTTGCTTAACACTCAGCAATATAAGGTACGTATCAAGAGTAAAGTGGAGCAATTATGGGAAAGGAGTAACGCCCTGCAATACACCTCGGTGTAGTAGCTATTGAAAAGGGAGCCTTCTGATTTCCCTCGACGACCGTCGCCAACTTTACATAATATAAGTAATTATATTTTATCAACAATTTATATATTATACTAATAATTTCCAAACAGGTTTATTTGATATATAGATGAACTCTAATTATTAGTCTCGATCATAGTGTTCTTGATAGCAATGACACTAGCGTACACCCTATATGTAGGGCGTCACGACCGGATTCAGGTTTGTGTCATTCACAGAACATCTCTTTGGAGGTGTGACTTTCGCTTCCGTGGGGGATTTTGTTTGCTTATTTGAGGCCCAGCCTACAATGCATATTATCTTCCGAAGCTCTTGTATCAAATAAAAATAAGAGGTGACTTTAGATCGACTCAATAGTTGGAGAAAGAGGCCCATTAATCGTGTATCGCAGCCAGAAGCTTAAATATATTAATTTTAAGGAACTCAATTTATGTAACTGAAATATCGCCAATTTTTTAGGGAAAAGTAGTAACAGCACTCGACATATCTAATAAGAAATAATGATAAAAATAATAAAAGAACAAAAACAGAACAAAACAAAAAACAAACAAAAATTAACCTTGCTTATCGAGATTTGAACACATCAGCGATTTCTCCTGTTTCATTAACTTCCAAGCTTTCTCATTCTACCAGTGTTTCAGATGTTTTTCTATTTCAATCAAAATCTCATTATTTACACCTGTCTACAACAATTGTCAAGCGACCAAAACTTGGCTAAAGGCACGTTCCCGGGTCGTTTCTAATCACGGTGAGAATAAGGAGTGCATTTGAGATATTCTCTCATTCCAAGCCGGTGCCATTTTAGTCTCACGTGATTAGTCTCGTTTTGCAACGCCTAAATAACGTTGTCAAAGGTGTCCAATATGGCTGCTGTAATCGCCTGAAGGCATTCTTTTTCGCAGCTATCCATTGCACCTGGAATGCAAGCCGAATTACACAGTGTAGGTATCTTTGCTTGGATCTGATATGTACATTTGAGCAAATAAGCCATGGCTACGTTGTGCATGCTTTCATGAAAATAAATTGCTTCATAAATAGATGTACGTGTTTTTGAGAGAATATTTGAGGGGATAAGGAGACACATTATTTGAAATTTTAGCGTATAGCTTGTGAAATTCCGAATTTCAAATGATGGCGGTTCGAACGATGCCTCTTCATTGGTAGGTAAATTACTTTTACTTTGAGTTTTTACTCACAAGCCCAGTCGGCTGTAACTGTAAAATACGCCGACTGCATTTTTACTGAGAGGTAAGACCTCCCTTACTCAATGAAGTGTACTAGATATAACACTAAACAATCAGATGGTGAGGTTCCTTCTCTGGAGCTTTGGGAAATATGGAGTACAGCTACATTGCCATTATTCCAAGGTCCATTCTGACGCAGGGTGGTAGTATCTATTATGGTATCATTTATAGGTCAGATATCTTTCTACTCCAAAATATTCAATCTTTTTATGAGGGATTATTACTTATACTAAATGGTATTATTAGTGTTAAATACTAGTAATTGAAACAATCTATGTGTGCAAATCGAAGAATTAGTTTTAAATACCAGTGTTTGAAGCTATTCAACGCCAAAATATTCAATCATTTTATGAGGGATTTTTACTTATACTTTATGTTATTATTAGTGTTAAATAGCAGTAATTGAAACAATCTAACCGTGCAAATAAAAGTATTAGTGTTATATACCAGTGTTTGAAACTATTTAACTAAGTGCACACAATAAATAGCAATGATTGCTATCATTTAACTGTATGCTAACAATATAAAAGCAATATCTAAAACCATTAACTGTTTTCAAAACAGGGATTAATATTAAACATAATTATTAGTGTTGGGTAGCAATTCGTGAAACTATTCAATTGTGTATAAATAGAACCATTAGTAACCATGTAACTGCGTGCAAACAAACGAAAGATGTTTAATAGAATTATTAGTGTTAAATAGAAATACTTGAAATGATTTAACTGTGTGAAAACAAACTAGCTTGGACTCGTTTAGTTTAGTGTGGTTTTGTTTTATGACATAGCAACCATTATTGGTTATTTCATGCCAAATCTATTTTACACATATAAACCGTTTTATATTAAAAAATTCAGTTTAGCACTAATACGCAGTTTAAACGTCAAAACAGTTCTATTTCAAAAAATCAATTTAGCATAGGTATTCAGTTTAAATGTCAAAAACGTTCTATTTCAAGAAATTCATTTTAGCATATGTGCGCACTTTAAATGCCTAAACAGATTTATTTAAAACAATTCAGTTTAGCATAAGTACACAGTTTAGTTTTATTTAACCCATAGATAGGAACCCATCTGGCACTACCACCCTGGATCAGGGGGAACCTGGAATCGATTGCAATAAAGGGATACTCCGCATTTCCCAATGGTCTAACATTACTGGGGCTTCACCGTCAGATTGCTTAGTGTCATTACAGGACATTCGTTGTGAGAGTCTTACCCCTCTGCAGAGAAGCAGTTGGTGTAGTCTATAGCCCAAGCCGACTGGACCATCACACTGGTTAAATAATACTGGTTCCAACAAATCATTCGCTTACAATATATATATATATATATATATATATATATATATGTGTGTGTGTGTGTGTGTGTGTGTGTGTGTGTGTGAATATATATAAATATATATATAAGAAAAAACAAAAAACGGTCACATTAGGATTATAGATTTATTTCAATCCTGTTATGGGTTTTGATATAAATCAAAAAACAAACAGCCTTTCTTCAGATCTTATGAATAAAATAATTCAAAATAGACACCGGAAAGAAGGGTGGGGGGGATAGAAGAGGGGTGAAGGGTTTTCTCCTCATTTAGCCCACTTCTGTTTTTTTTTTAAATTATTGTCTGTTGGAATTATAGTTAATTAATTTTTTTAATTTTTTTTTTTAAATTCTAAATACATTCGACCTAAAACTCCAGATTTAATATACTCATCATCATCATCATATCGTGCTGGCAGCACGGATATCCCTGACCCTCTCTCGCCACTCCTCCCTATCGTTCATCGCCCTAGGTAGGTCTTCAGGACAACAACCTGTATCCTCACATAGCTGCTGAATGTACGTTCGTGCTGGTCGTCCTGCTTTTGCGCGGCCGTGTGTGGGGATCCATAAGAGTACATCTCTTATGAGTTCATCTCTGCTTCTCCAGCAATGTCCTGCATGTCTGGTTCGCCTAACTTGAATAGTTTTCGTGATAGGGGGCAGGTGGCCGTACAGTTGGTGTCTTGTGGGGTGTTGCTCCCAGGACTTGTTCAGGATTGCACGCAGCAAATTACTTTACCTAAGAATACGGTAATACTTAGATTAAATTCAAAATTTAGAATTAAAATTTTTAATTTCAAATTCAGTTTCAAAATTTTAAATTAAAAATTAAAAAGAATTAATTTTTATTTTATGAAAATGCAGTCTTTTTAGACATTTTTGTTCAACTGCTTTCAAGTGGGATTTTGCACCTAAATCAAGTATTCTTATCGAATACAAAGAGTTTGCCCATAGTTTTATGTTGCCTATTAAGCTATGGCTGTAGAATATACCGACAGCTTCTCTGCAGAGGGGTAAGACCACCCCAACAAGTGTTCTGAATACGACACGAAACAATCTGATGGTGAGGTTCCAGTAATGCGGGAGGTTTGGGAAATGCCAAGTACCCCTTCACTCTGGCCCGGAATAGTAGCAGTTGATAGGGTTGTACCTATGGGTCAAATAGAACTAAAATGGGTACTTTTACTAGACTGAACTGCTTGAAATAGAACTGTTTTAACAAGTAAACTGCGTACTTATGCTAAACTGAAATGTTTGAAATATAACTGTTTGGCTTTTAACTGCGTAGAAAAAGCAATACTTATACTAAACTGAATTGTTTGAACTGGAACTGTTTGACTAAACTATTTTTGATAATTAAACTATGTACTTATGCTAAACTGAAATGTTTGAAATAGAACTGTTTTGGTTATTTAACTATGTGGACAAAAACTATACTGATTATTATATTTGTTTGAAATATAACTGTTTTTACGTATAAAAGTGTATTTGGTAATAAATAACCCACAAACGTTGATATGCCGGAAAACCCAACCCAACCAACCATAGCTTTATATTTCAAAGTACTTCTATTTAATATAATTTTACTCAAGCATTCATTTCTATAAATCAACAGTAATTTATTTAAGCAATATTTAATTAAAGTAAATATACTTTATGTATCTAATTTACAGTTATATGGTATCAAGTACACCCATACGATACTAAAAATTTTCAAACATATATATTTGACCTATAGATAGATTATTAACTGGTACTTCTCAAACAGATTTGAATTACAATGAAGAGGTCCTCTATAAACCCTTGAACTAAAAAAGAAAAACTAGAGCCTTTCAATCAGATATAGTTTGGCCTGGAGTGGTAACACCTGATTGGGTCCTATCTATAGGTTAAATAAGACTAAACTGCCTTCTTATGCTAAACTGAATCGTTTGAAATGGAGATGTTTTTGACATTGAAACTGTACTTACATAAAACTGAATTGTTTCAAATTAAACCTTTTTGATATTTAACTGTGTGTAAACAAAATTTGTACTCATACTAAAAGGAATCGGTTGAATTAGAACTCTTTCCCTAAATTGAATAGTTTGAAATAGAAATGTTTTAAATAATTTATCTGTGTACTTATACTAAAATTAATTTTTTGAAATAAGTTGGCCACCGTTGTCGATGGTGACCAAAAGGCCCTCTTTTCAATAGCTACTACACCGAAATGTAGGGTAGGACGCTACTCCTTTCCCTCGATTGCTCCACTTTACCCTTGATACGTACCTTATATTGCTGAGTGTTCAGCCAGGATATATCAAGTATCATTTTTTAAGTTTTTGGTATTACGCGACCAGGGATTAAACCCAGATCTCCCGAACCATTGACGAACACTCTACCCACTTGAGCAATGTGCTGGTTTGAAATCATCATCATCATCATAATCGTGCTGGCAGCACGGATATCCCTGACCCTCTCTCGCCACTCCTCCCTATCGTTCATCGCCCTAGGTAGGTCTTCAGGACAACAACCTGTATCCTCACATAGCTGCTGAATGTACGTTCGTGCTGGTCGTCCTGCTTTTGCGCGGCCGTGTGTGGGGATC
The DNA here is from genome assembly GCA_963585895.1 of Sepioteuthis lessoniana. Lineage (NCBI taxonomy): Eukaryota > Metazoa > Mollusca > Cephalopoda > Myopsida > Loliginidae > Sepioteuthis > Sepioteuthis lessoniana. The sequence continues at coordinate 40,803,068 of OY757928.1, read as the reverse complement.
CATAAGAGTACATCTCTTATGAGTTCATCTCTGCTTCTCCAGCAATGTCCTGCATGTCTGGTTCGCCTAACTTGAATAGTTTTCGTGATAGGGGGCAGGTGGCCGTACAGTTGGTGTCTTGTGGGGTGTTGCTGCCAGGACTTGTTCAGGATTGCACGCAGCATTCTTGTGTAATTGCCATCTAGTTTCTTCTCCAGCCGTTTTGTTAGCGTCCATGTAGTGCATCCATATAGCAGTATCGATGTGACCGCTGCCTGGAAGAAACTGCGTTTCATTTTATCGGTTAGGTCTGATTTCCATATAGTCGATAGCCTATTGATAGCTGTCCATGCTTTCGTTAACCTCGTTTCGATGTCCTTTTCGGTTGATTCGACGCTGCTTCCTAGGTACGTGAATTTGTCATGGTTTGAAATAGAACTGATTATTTGTATAAAAATAATTTTTCCATTAAATAAGCTACAGAGTTGATATGCCATATCACCCAACCAACCAACCAATCAGACGTAGTTTTGTGTAATTCACCTTTTATGGGCGTGTGTTACCCCTCTGCAGGAGATACTGTCAACTTATTTAAGCTGCGCCGGTTCAATAAAACAGCAGCTGTACGGCCACTGAAGAATCATTTCGAAAACCATCCAAATTAGACGAACAAAACACGAGTGTCACTGCTGGAGAAGTAAAGAGGAAATCATAAACGATGTACTCCTGTGGACAACTTCAAACGGACGAGCAAGTGTTTGGCGACCAACTAGAACCTATCAACAACAGCTCTTAACTGACGCAGCCTGGAATACCTGCCAGGAGCTAAGGACGATAGAGATAATTGGTGAGAGAGGGTCAGGGAAATTCGTGCCTGTGGTACGTCATGGTGACGATGTTAGACTATTCAAAATATTCACGTATACAGGTTATTTCATACTTGTTGAATAAAGCAGTTGCCGTTCAGTTATTTTTAGTTGAGGTTCTCTTTTCAAATTATTATTGGGGTAAAGCTAACATTTTGATCTATTTGATCATATATAGCTAAATCCTACATTGCCAATGAAGCTGTAGATCTTTTGTGTGAGGGAATGTCACGAAATTAAGTTTTCACGATTGTTCAAGCATGATACAGAGGGAAGTTCACTTTCAATACATTTTTAAAAAGGAGTCAGATTTTAAAGTCGGTCAAGGATTTTAAAAGCCCCAAGCACAGATTTCTTACTATATGACCTATGATAACAATCAAAACCTCCAAGGATGTGCCGAATGTTCAAGAGTCAGTCGATCATTGTCCGTCCAAATCTTTACACTAGAAGAAATAATAAGTTGGAATCACTGAATCTTATGTTGGGCGCATTCTGATTAAGGATCAAAATCTTTATCAATACTAGATTCAGATTAAACATTAACTGACACGAACCTATGTGGAAAAGAGGGTAACCATGTGCCAGTGAATTTCGCAAAAAGATTGACGATGACGAGGGATTCTTGAAAGATGTTTGATTTTCAGATGAAACCCAGTTCCTTTTAAGTGGTTATTTTAGCTCCAAGAAATGGGTGACTTGGGGAAGCGAGTACCTTCACAGAGTAAATTCAAAAACGTATACGGCATAGGTCACGATCTCGAAGTATGGAACTGTTGTTGGTGTCGTCTTGTGTTTGTCAGCGGTTATGCTTCCGAGTTTGTATTGGGAGGTGGTGAACGAAAAATTATAAGTAAAATTAAAAGTCAACAAAAGTAAACAAAACAGCTAAAGCAACAAACCAGAAGTTTAAGTGTAACAAAATTGTCTTTCATATCTATCCTTATCATTGCGGAATTTATACAGGCTATGAAGATGTGATAAGCTTATTAAAACTTTCGAACATGTGTTCCTAACGCCTGCTTATCTGCTACTACTTACTTTTTTCCCCCTGACCGTTATCTTGACTCCTTTTCAAAATCTCAAAGGAAATCGGTAGGGTAGAAGATATATAGATATTTCTCTTACTCTACCAGATAATGATCAGGAGGTGAGTGGGTGCATGTAGTTCTTTGCTAGCTGACTTTGCGTGTCACGTGGGTTATTAGGTTCCAACGGTTTTAGATTTGTCCAACGTGCTGACTCTAAGACGTTTTTAAACTGGGATTTTGCATTGATCATATCCGTTCTTGATATATATATATATATATATATATATATAATACCCATGAATCATTACAGAACAATTGGGGTATTTTTCCTTTAAAGATGAAAAGATGATAGGGGTAAAATAATTGCAATTGCTTTCAGGTTCACTCTGACTGGAAATGGTTGTATCTGTTAGGATTCCATCTGTTGTTTGAATAGATCTGTTTAAGAAGGATTTTTAGTCGACCGTGTGGAAATCAAGCTTTAAAAACAACTCCACAAAAATGTAAATATATTCGTAACATGGACGAGATTCTCTTAACTAAAGGCATAAAATAACGCTAGACGTGTTAGCATGCTGTGAAAATCAATAAATTGATCACCCATAAAATATCCACCTTTTAACCAAGTTTAATACAATTAAGTAAATGATAAATATGTTACCAGAATTATATTATCTAGAAACTCTTTTCCGGTTTTAATTCAGAGTTTTCCTTCTCCTACACTAGTTGCCTCACCAAGGCTGAAGAACACAGTTTGTCCTACTATTTACCCATAGCTTTCCCAAGGGTATTAGTGCTATGTGAAATGCAATCAGTCTCGCCCAGGATTTGAACTCAGGTCGCCGTGTCCATTTCCTACGACGATAACCATTACACCACGGGTAGCTCCATGTTTCCACGTATATATGTATACGTATAGTTGTATCACGGCTATACTACACTTAGAGTAACGCAAATGATTCAGGGCATTTTTTTTATTTCGTTAAGCAAATACAACCACTCTGGTTCAGATTGGACCAGGGAGTAATGGCAATGAAGAGGTACTCCATAAACCTCAAAGCTCCAGGAGTTGATCATCACCATCAGATTTGTTTAATGTCGTAACCAGGACACTAATTACTGGGCTGTAAATAAAGATTTTAACAAAATGTCTTTATGGATAACAGCGACCATTTTTGAAGTTGTAGAAATATATTCATATACTTTTAGTTGCTATAATGTCTCAGTCTATTTATATATATATATATAATTCAACACACAAATGTCGATAACTCCGTGGTGTATAGGGTAATGTACTGGATTATCATATTGTAGTGAATTCGGACTCCGAGCCGAAAATTACGATGAGCCTTTAATAATTTTCCAGACATTTTTCTACAGGCATTTAAAATTGTCGTAAGCTCTTGAAAATTCTCTATGTTATTGCTAACCATCTGATGGGATGACTGACCAATTTTTATGATTTCTCGTTTAAATGAACAGCTACAGCAGCAATTGGAATACACTATACTAAAGCCTGATTGTCACATCTGGCAATTTCAAAAATGCAATCTGGACCTGAGGACCCTTTAGAAGAACAATATGCAATAAAATTATGTTTTAAACATGGAAAAAAAATGCCAAAGAAACGTCTGGAATGCTTCAGAGTGCTTTTGGAGTATCTTGCCTGAATCGAGCATCAGTTTTTGAGTGACATAAGAGATTCAAGGAAGGCAGGAAGTCTGTGAGGGATGATGAGAGGTGTGGGAGGAGTAAGGAAGTCAGAACACCAGAGTTGATGGGCCAAATAAAAACTTTCATTTATAAGGACAGTCATGTGTCTATAGAGACAATATGTGCACAGTTTGATGTCAGTGTGGGAACTGTACACACAATTATTCGCGAGGAACTGAAGATGCGTAATATTTGCACAAAGTTTGTCCCAAGGGTGCTCAGAGAAGATCAGAAAAAAAGACATTGTCATGACAGCAGGGAGATGGTCGAGCTGATCAATTCAGATCCTGCAGTTCTTGATGCTCTGGTGACCTGCGATGAAAGCTGGATCTACTGTTATGACGCAGAGACCAAGTGACATGGAAGCATGCTGGCTCTCCTAAACTCAAGAAGGCTAGACAGAGTAAATCCAACCACAAACTTTTGATGATCCCTTTTTTGACTGCACTGGCATGATGTATGTGGACTGGGTTCCCACTGGACAGACAGTCAAGAAGGAATACTATGTTGAGTTTTTAAGGGAGTTCAAGAAGAGATTCCGTCGGAAGAGGCCAGAACTCTTCAAATCGGGTGAGTGGCATTTCCACCAGGACAATGCAGCAGTCCACAACTCCACCCTTGTCATTGACTATTTGACCAAGATGGCCATCAAGACAGTTCGTCACCCTCCCTATAGTCCAGACGTTGCTCCCTGTGACTTTTGCTTATTCCCTAAGCTCAAGGAAAAACTTAGAGGCTGTCGTTATGAGACAATTGAGGAGATGAAAGAGGCTGTGACGAAGGTCATTGACACGCTCACACAAGAGGACTTCCATGAGGCCTTCCGGAAGTTGTTGGAATGGTACAATTAGTGCATTGCAGACGGAGGAGATTACTTCGAAGGGGACTAGAGTTTCATGTTTGTACTGTCAATAAAAGTGCCCAAAGAAAAAAGTCTGGAAACTTATTTAATGAACCTTTTATGTGCTCATTCGGAGTGATACTCTCGGGGAAAGTTATAAATTCCTCTTTTAAATAGCACCGCTACCGTTCTTCTATAAGGATAATCTTGGTATTATACAGCCCGCGAAAGTTGATATGCCATTAAGTAAAGAAACCAAACTAAACCAAACTATCAACCCAAATTATTCCAAACAGTTAATTTTTTTCCATTAATAATCATATATTGTTAAAGTCGTTGTTTGCAAAGAACTTAACAAAATAACAATTTCCAACACTTAGTCGGCTGGGGAGTAGAATACATCGACTGCATTTCTGAAGAAGGGCATCCAAATGTGTGTAATCGGTATGACACAAAACAATTTGATGATGAAGCATCAGTCCTGAAACTTTGGGGAAAGTGGAGCACCCTTTCAGTGACATTTTTCTCAGCTCCAGAGTGGTAGTACTCCTGGGGTCCCATCTATGGCTTAAAAAGACATATTTAATGACTTTCTCTATTTGAAACCATTTAGTTGAGTGCAAACAAATGACTTTTAAATTTCAAAAAAAAATGTAACAAAATTAAAGACCCATTTTATAATTTCTTAATTCATATAAGATAAGTGGTAAAAACTAAATATGTCGACTGTAGTCGAGGGTGATCCCAGGGCTCCCTTTCAATCGGTACTACACCAAGGTGTAGGAGAGGGCGCATTCTTTGAGTCTTTGGTATGATTCGACCTGGAATTAAACCCCTGTCTCCTGGACCATTGACGAAAACTCTATTCATTAGACCAGCGGCTCGGTAACTTAACTTAAATATTGTTACACACACACACACACACACACACACACATATATATATATATATATATATATTTATGATATAGATATCTTTTGTCTACGTATTTTATTATTTATACTTTCGAGTCACCGCATCGATTTCATGGTATCCGGCGGGGATTGGTTAATAAAACTCCAATAATTAATTGGTTCTCTCGTACTTTGTGTCAGATCTTGAGCCATCATCAAGGACGTATATTTTGCAAAATATACACACCACTCCATAACGTCGATAAAATAACGCGAAAGGATGAATACAAAAATGTGTATACAAAGGATGTCTCTATTGTTTAATCAAATTTGTATTAACGTAGAAATGCTGCTAAAATGCGCGCACACACACACACACATTTATATATATATATATATATATATATATATATATATATATATATATATATATATATATATATATATATATTACACAAAGAAAAATACAAAAACTTCAAATTATTGAAGCTTTCTATATAAAAATTTACAAACCTTCTTTAAACAAGATCAATTTTGATTATTGTAGCTGCGTTCGGAAATACCTTTAAATTTTTTTCCGACACTTATTACTCTGACTTCAGGTAAAGTTCTTCCCTTTCGTATATTTCACTCCTATTGGTATCCATCTCGTACTCTTTAAATGACGGCATACGACTCGTTGTTTCGCTTGTCAATTCACTGTTCGTTCTCTTGAAGAAGGCTCCAGGTTGGTTCGAAAATACCTAGGAAAGATATGGTGCCTTTTAAAATTTATTCAATGCACATGTCAAACGACAAAAACTTATAATAATATAAAAAGGATAAGCAGAAGTGATGAGTGTCTCTTGTTCAAAAAACATATTTAACAGAGAAAATGTCTATTATATATATATATATATATATATATATATATATAGCATGCTTTCCGTCCATGTAACATTGTAGTAGTAGGGTACGCCAGAAGCTTTGCAATGACTTATTAACGTTAGGCACAATTCAGCAGTTCTGCATGTTTGCTGAGGTCGTGAAGGGGATAAATGCCGATATTGCCAAATACACTCCGAATACTACCTGCTGGATTTTCCTCTATATCTTTGAGCAAAACTTGAGAATATATTATTTTAGGCTTAACTTGACTGATCATCAAGAATCGTACCACTCGAGAAAAAATTCTTCAAAATTACCGTACTATGTCAATTGCACCTTTATATTTTGCACAAGAAAACTTTATGGCTGTTTCCGCGGCCATTATAACCTAGTTAAAACTCATAAAGAATAAGTTCCAGTAGTAGACTTCATTACACGTTCATCCGAGCGGCTCCCAAATCCAACATTGTTTGAAGCAATTATAACGTGTCAGCGCACTAATTCTTACCATGAAGCCAAGCACAGTGAGTACCTTACATAGTTTCTTCGTTCAAGTGATGTACGAGCCGAAAATCATCACACCAAAATATTCTAAAACTTTCGACTTACACTATGATGATTCGATATCCATCTTAGAGTTTATTTAAAGGCATATTATCAGAGACAGTCCAATGTCATTGGAGAGAGAAGTCGTATCCCTCTGCTGGTGATATGTTTACTGTATTCTTAGCCGAACCAACGAGGCGAGCTGTTTTTAGTCTGATTTCAAGTAAACATTCGGAAATTGTTAGAACCATCTCAAGAAATATTCCAAAATCGATTTATTTATCTTATTTTTATTTATTGATGTATATTAGGCACGAATGAATAAACGGTTTTATCACAAAGTAATTCCGGAACATGAATGACCATGCTCAAACTAATTAGCGGGGCGACCTGAAGGTTCTCATTTCTATAGATACTACACCTCGGTGTAGGTGATTAAGCTACTCCTTTCCTTGGATTACTCCACTTTTACTCCACTTTTCCTTGATTCATTCTTTGTCACGCTGAGAGTGAAGTAAAGAGCATCAAGTACGAATTTTTGGGTCTTTATTATGACTGAACCTCGGATTGAATATCGATCTTCCGGACAATTGGCGAACACTCTAATAATCTAACCATTATGCCAATGGATATATATATATATAGAGAGAGAGAGTGTTCGCCAATGGCCCGGGCGACCTGGGTTCAATCCCAGGTCGAGTCATACCAAAGACTTTAAAAATGGTACTTGATACCACCTTGCTTAACACTCAGCATTATAAGGTACGGTTCAAGGGTAAAGTGGAGCAATCCTGGGAATGGAGTAGCGCCCTCCCCTACACCTTGGTGTAGTAGCTATCGAAAAGGGAGCCTTCGGGTCACCCTCGACTATGGTCGCTAACTTTACTTACTTATATATATATATATGTGTGTGTGTGTGTATGTGTGTTTGTAATAAAATTGGAGACTGTAGTCGAGGACGACTCGAAGGCTACCATTTTTTATTAGCCATTACAACAAGCTGTAGCGGAGGGCACTACCCATTTCTCAGGATTGCTCAAATTTACCTTTAATCCTATTTACCAACCCCTCCGCTCGAGCAGGATATGACACAAGGTCAATTTTAAAACGGAGTTTTACAGGTTTGAATTCAGAGTTTTTCCTTCTCCTAGACTAGTTTCCTCGCCAAGGCCGAAGAATACAGTCTGTCCTACTATTTACCCATAGCTGGAGGGAGAATTATTGGATTCATACCTTTCCCAAGGGTATTAGTGCTATGTGAAATGCAATCAGTCTCGTCCAGGATTTAAACTCGAGTCGACGTGTTCATTTCCTATGACGATAACCATTTCACCACGGGCACCTCCATACAATTTACCCTTAATAAGTACAAAGCAAGGAGGTATCAAGTACCATTTTATGAATCTTTGGTATGACTTGACTTGGTATTGTACCCTGGCCTCCCGGGCCATTGGTGAACACTCGTACCACTTGGCTAATAGAACGTATCTAAGAAGGTAGATATACACTGAAAACTGACTTGTGGATACAAGCTTACCTGAAGATTGTGCGCGTGAAACTTAGATTTCTGCTTTATATCAATTTAATTTGTTTTATTTGCTTAATGCTATATATATATATATATATATATGAGAAGAAGGAAAAAACTAAATTTCAACATGTAGGTACTAGATCATCTGAAAATAATGTGCGTGAAAATTGCCAGAGATATCTTGTTTAATCATATACGTTATATATATATATATATATATATATATATATGTGTGTGTGTGTGTGTGTGTGTGTGCAATACATATATGCAGTGATATATATATATATATATATATATATATATATATAAGAGTGTACGTTCCTTAGTATTAATTCACTGCTTCGTTTTCTCGAAAATTATGATTTAGGACCATATTTACTTTAACATATCTTTCCTAACTTCTAATCGAAGTGGAAAACACTTGAACTATATAAGAGAAACTAATCAAGCACCTGTCTCTGTAGAATTATGAGATGTCAAAGAGATTAGGGTCTTGCTGTTAACCCCTTCGTGAGAGAAGTGCATTTCACCTGTTCTTTGCTGGGTCATTTCTCAATGATGAAATCGGGGTCCCTGGTGTCAAGTTTTCTGATAAGGTTACATGCGAAGTGGAATTAAGGACCATTGGTCATTTTCTACGCTTTATTCATTGTATCCAATTTCTATGAAGATGTTCAGTGCCTGACAGGGTTTTCCATCAGCTGTCCCGACCGAATGGAAGATAATTGCAGATGTCAGTGCGTCAGGTGCTGCTATCATTTTGTGTCATTGCCATTGTTTCGTTCAAACTTTGGGCTTTTACTTCTCTCAACCAGTCCTGTTGTCTATTCCTCAATCCTGTACGTCTCCTCGTGTACGTATCTTCACACACACACACACACACACACACACACACACACACACACACACACACACACACACACACATATATATATATATATATATATCACATACTCGTAGGGCGTGTTTAGTGTATCGTTCTTTTCGTTGGACACGATATCAGGGACACGAGTTCAAATCCTGAACGAGGTTGCTAATGTTTGCTTCTTTTCTCAGTATAACATATAGAAAAGCAATGATTCATTGTTAAAATAGAAGAACGGACTGAGTCATTTAAACTCCGCCAGACAACCAGAGTAAGAGAAGGAAAACTAATTTCAATAGTAGTTTTGCACTTTAAACCTGACTTTGTGACGCATCCTAGCTGGTGTAGAGGTTTTCTATATAAAGATGCACTCAACCGTACACACATGCACTCACACAAACATATACACATATATATACTTCAATAGACAGATAGACAGATATGCGTGCTTGCGAAATGATTATCGTACAATGAAATGGAGTCGGTAAACCGGGTTCAAATCCTGAGGAAGGCTCTTTTTAATGACATAAATCCATTTAAGCTCTTCACCTGCAATGAATAAACAGTAGTGCAAGCGGGAATCTTTAGCTTTGGTGTGGAAATCGGTCAAGTAGTAAGAACATTTCTAGATTAAAATCATTAGTTCTTTGCTGTACGAATTGACGACAATTTTAATGTGAACATTATGTTTCTCTTAAACAAATTTTTTCAAATATTTCTATGAAAATTTACACCGCTGCCGTCTTGATTTTGGTTTCTCCATAGCATTTAACGGAATATCAAGATAGACATATCTAATTCCGAAATTTTATTCATTTTTAAAAATCTTTTTATTATTTCGAGAACTAGATTGTCAACATTATATTTCAATCATTTTAATCCTATTAACAGAGAAACCAACGGTAAATGGCACACTTGGATCAGCGCCAAAAGTTTGAAAAAGAGGATAGAAAAGTTGGAGATCAGATGACGAATCGAGACCACCCAGACTTCAGCATTGTTAAAATGAGCCAGAATACTGAGAACAGTTCTGGTGGCCTATGCAGACTTGCTGTTACTCGGACTTCAGTGAAAGACCATCAGCTAACGAAAAAAAAAAAAAAAAAACAAAAAAAAAACAGATAAAAGTAAGAAAAAGAGTGGCACAAAAGAACAAACAAACTCTACTAATACAAGCACATCAGCAAAAATCTCATCAAAGGAATAAACACCAAAGCCGCTCTGCTTGTAAGATATTTCGGACTATATCTTAAAAAGAACGAGGAAATAACTCAAACAAATTGAACAAGAGACAAGAAAATTAAAAAAAAAATTGCACAAGGCCTTACAGTCGAGAAATGACATCGACTATAAATGTCCAGAAAAGAGGAAGAGAAACGATTGTGTAGTATAGAAAATTGTGTTGATGTATCAATGCCACGACTCGAGATATCCACTAGAAAGAGCAAAGTAGAACTCATAACAGCTGCAAATAGCAACTATGGCAATATAAGAACAAACTGAAAAACAGCAAAACCGACATAACACGTTTAGGAAGAGAAACAGTTGTACGGATATTTCAGATGACAAACTGCTAAAATAGCACATGAAAAATCTGGACATCACTAAGAAATAGAAATTTAATGAGAGGAACTGAATGTCTTTCAATTGCAGCGAAGAATAATGCCTTAATGCATTATTATATCAAAACGAAAATTAAATTATATGCAAAAGAAGGTTATCCGGTTTAGGTTTCTTTGTTTAATGGCATATCAACCTTTGTGGGTTATTTAATGTCAAAGTCATCCTTCTAGAAGAATAGCAGCGATGCTATTTAAAACATAGCTGGAAGGATGAGTGTGTTCATAAGTTTCTCCTGGATATTTGTCCGAAAGTGAACGTGATAGCTTGACTAGTGTTCAAACTCACTATGATTTCGTAGGGCATCGCTTTAACCATTACACAACGAAAACATCCGTAAGATTATCTGGTAAACAAAGTAAAACAGATAATTATGTAAAAAGAAATGTGCAAATTATCACAAAACAAGAGAAAAACTACTTGGTTGGTTGGTTGGTTGGTTGGTTGGTTGGTTTTACGGCATATCATCCCTTTTCGCGCCACTTAATGCCGAATTAAATTTCAAACAATTCAGTTTACTGTAAGTATAGTTTTTTTGTTTACTAAAAGATAAATGTCAAAACAGCTCAGTAAAATGTCAAAACGGTTCTGTTTCAAACAATTCATTTTAGCTTATGTACACCGTTTAAATGACTAAACATTTCTATTTCAATCAATTCTGTTTAGCATAAGTACGCAGTTTAAATGACTTAACGGTCCTATTTCAAGCAATTCAGTTTAGCAAAAGTTCCCTGTTTTGTTCTAGTTGACCCATAGTTAGAACCCTATCAGGTGGTACCACTCCAGTCCACAGTCAACATCGGCGCTATGACAATAAAGGCGTACTCCGCATTCCCCAAAGCTTCATGATATCTGGAATTTCACTATAAGATTACTTGGTGTCACATGAGGACACTCATTAGCGTCGGGTCTTACCCCTCTGCAGAGAAGCAGGATGGTGTAATCTACAGCCCCAGTCGACTGGGCAAGAGTGAAAAACTAGGTATATGCACAACCCATCTATCCTAGAAAATAACAAACATAAACTCCTATGGGACTTTGACATACAAACGGATCACCTAATCTCGGAAAGAAGACCAGACTTTATAGTAATCAACAAAAAAGAAGATTTGCGAAATTGTCGACTTTGCTGCCCCGGCTGACCACAGAATAAAACTGAAAAAAATGTGAAAAGAAGGATAAGTACCTCGACCTTGCTAGAGAATTGAAAAAAATCTATGGAACATGAAAGTGACGATTGTACCAATTGTGATTGGTGCTTTTGGCACAGTAACTAAGGGATTGTTAAAGGGCCTGGAGAATTTGGAAGTTGGCGGTCGAGAGGAGACCATCCAAACGACATCATTGTTGAAGACGACCAGAATACTGAGAAAAGTTCTGGAGACTTGAGGAGACTAGCTGTCACTCAAACTCCAGTGGAAGACCATCAGCTAGCGCTGATGTAAAAAACTTTAAAGGCTTAAATTAATAGTTGTAATAATAATAATAATAATAATAATAATAATATTTTGTTTGAACACAGTTATATGATATCTAGTATTCTTCCTTAAGAAAAAAAAAATTGCCGAGAATTATATTTTTTCTAGTAACCTAATCCAAATTTAATGATTTTCGAACAAACCTATTTGATCCATAGATAAGACTCTACGAGGATCAGAATGGACTTGGGAATAACAATGAAAGTTTATTTCACGTTGCCCAGAATACAATCAACTTCCTTAGACGCAGTTTAGTGTCATAGACAGGAACCTCATTTTTTATCAAGCTGGTTGGATTTTATGGCCTATCAACCATTAAAGCTTATTTAATGCCAAATCCTAATGACACATGTTGAATATATGATTTCTGAACATATTTTGTTGATAACATTTCAAAATGAAGCTGAGTACTTTTTTTTGGCACAAAATTGAAATGTTTCAAGTATTGCTAAGCAATACCAATGATTAAATTTAAGCATATATTCAAAGAGTTTCGAGTATTGCTATTTAACACAACTAATTCTATTCAAATTTACTTATTCGTTTGCCCACCGATAAATCATTTGAACTATTGCTATGTATCACAAACAATTCAATTAAACATTCGTCGTTTGTTAACACACCGATTAATGATCTAACAGTTCTATTTCTAAGAATTCAGTTTAGCATAAATCATTTTTTGCACACAGTTTAAATTTCAAACAGTTCTTTTTGACCCATAGATAAGACCCTATAAGGTGCAACTACGCAAGGTTAGAGTGAACCGTGGTGCAATGACAATGAAGTGGTACTCCACACTCACTAAAGTTCAAAGACTGGAGTCTCACCACCCGATTTTTGTGTCATATACAGGACATTTTTAGGAAGGGATCTTACCCCTCTGCACAGGAAGCAGTCACCATATTCTAATCCTTCCCACAGAGTCTTAGTGTTTCTCAAAATTTCCTAGTTGCAGACACAGATTATTTCTAATATCAGTTTGGTTGGTAAGACTGGCATTAGAATAAATTTTAACGTTTTCTTTTTTCTACATCAAAAAGAAAATCTACATTTATTTTTGTTATTCATTTTGTTTTTACGAATCTTCATTTTAAATTTCTTTTCTTTTTTTCGAAATAGAAAAAAATTCAAATAAGAATAAAAGATGCTAATAAAATAACGTGTACAACAGAATTAGTAACAATTAACTCATTTACGTAACCTCAAGGTTATGAACACACACACACACACACACACACACACACACACACACCTATGCATATGTATATCTATATCATACTGACATATAAACGAAAGATTAAGATCAATGAGATTGATTTATGATGTTGTATAAAAGTGTCTAATGTAAAAACAGCGAACAAAGCTGTTTTAAAAAATATTAATTTACATATATAGAAGTACATATGTCTGCACACACACACACACACACACACACACACACACACATATATATATATATATATATATGTACCGGTTTTGAGATTGGTAGATCGATCGAAGTATTTTTGTGGATTTCAGTTTATAATTTGATAATTTAGATTTTAGTTTGGTGTGGTTTCTTTGTTTAATGACCTACCAATCTTCAGGGGCTATTCAATGCCAAAACTATCCCCGTAGAGGTATTGTGTGGATACAATTTAACCTATTGCTTGGTGGATAAGGAAGTTCTCAGAATCCTTACACTATGAGTCCAAAAAAGATCATTATAACGCAACTGGAGTTAGAATATACTTACAGTCCTATAGAATAGCCTCTACATCGCAAAAACTCACCTCGGGACTTTAGTTGGTTGGTTGGCTGGTTGGTTGGTTGGTTGGCTGGCTGGGTTTTTATGACATATCAACGTTTGTTGGTTATTTAGTGCCAAATTCTTTTTATATAAATAAATAAAAAAAGTAAAGTTGGCGATTTATGTCGAGGGTGACCTAAAGACACCCTTTTCAATAGCAACAACAGCAAGTTGTAGTGGGGGGCGCCACTCCGTTCCCTGGATTGCTCCACTTTATTATTTTAGTTCTATTTGTTAGGACGCTATCAGGCATTACCATTCTGGGTTACCGAGGACCAGGGAGCGATCGCAATAACGGAGAACTCCGCATTCCCTAAAACTCCAGCATAACTGGAACCTCACCATCAGATTTTTTAGTGTCATATCCCTGACATTTGTTTATGAGGGGGTGCTTACTCCACTGCAGAGGTGCATTCGGTGTATTGTACAGCCCCCACTCCAACTAAGCAATCTGGATTTTAGAAACTGAAAACAAAGCTACAAATATGTACATACATTTTTATATCTGGAAAAATGAATTACTTAACAAATATCTGTATATGTTTATATGTTTGGAGGTGCCCGTGGTGTAATGGTTATCGTCACAGGATATGGACACGGCGATACGAGTTCAATTCCTGGACAAGACTGATTGCATTTCACATTGCACCACTTTCCCTTGGGAAAGGTATGAATCCAATTATTCTCCCTCCAGCTATGGGTAAATAGTAGGGCAGACTAGGTTCTTCAGCCTTGGTGAGGCAACTAGTCTAGGAGAAGGAAACCTCTGAATTCAAACCTGCTAAACTCCGCTTAAAAAAATTGACCTTGTGTCATATCCTGCCCGAGCGGAGGTGTTGGGTAAATAGGATCTGTATATGTTTATTTCACCTACCTAGGAAGCAGTGTCTCATCAACTGAAAAAGACATGGACACACTGCTAACTAAGGCATGTACAGCTATCGATAAGCTATCAGTCATATTGAAATCAAACCTGACCGATAAAATGAAACGCAGTTTCTTCCAAGCAGTGGTCGTATCGATACTGCTGTATGGATGCACCACTTGGACGCTAGCAAAACGGCTCGAAAAGAAGCTAGACGGCAACTACACAAGGATGTTTCGAGCAATATTAAACAAGTCCTGGCGGCAACACCCTACAAAGCAACACCCTACAAAGCACCAACTATACCTGCCTCCCATCACGAAAACTATCTAAGTTAGACGAACTAGGCACGCAGGACACTGCAGGAGGAGCAGAGACGAGCTCATAAGTGATGTACTCCTATGGACCCCAACTTATGGCCGAGCCAAAGGAACGACCAGTTTGAACATACATACAGTACCCCTGTGAAGATACGGGATGTAGTCCAGAAGACCTGTCGGAGGCGATGAACGATAGGAAAAAGTGGCGAGAGAGGGTCAGGGATATCCGTGCGGGTGGCACGACATGATGATGATGAGTTGCACATGCCTATGCATGTGGATTAAAGTACGTGTGAAAGGATGTAATATTAGCTGAAATGAAGGTTCGCTTTCATTAAGACACTTACATTCATATATTGCGGTATATTTCCTTCTCTTTTTTTCATGTACTTCTATGTACTGAGTAGCAATTTTGATTTAAAAAATGTAAACAAAATTTCTGAGATGTGCGCCAGTATAGAGGAAATTATTTACACACAACACACGCGCGTGCGCACACACATAAACACACACACACACACACACACATACACACACACACACACACATATATATATATATATATATAGTGATGAGGCTTTGTACACTCACATACACTCCGCTTATTAACAAATAAACATATACATCTCGATAATAATGGAGAATATTTAAATTACTTTATTTACACACACACACACACAAACACACACACACATATATATATATATATATATATATATATATATATATAATCAATGAATATGAATTGCTTTTGTTTTCAAAGTCGAGACGAAAAACAAACAAAATGACACCTACCGTGTATAATTCTAGGGAAACAAATGGCGAAATGAATGAAATGAAATTTTCCCAAAATTTTATAAATTCTTTGTCGACGCCTTCAGGCAAAATTTGTAAAAACTGTTGTCTAAAAAAAACACTTCATGAATACAAATTTACTTTGAAATAAAAATGTCTTGGAACAATCGACCTGTCTCAAGAACACCGTCTATACCAGACATGGCAGATTTTCAACTCTTTTTACCTATTTCGGCCTCGTGTTTCCTTACTTTTACATATGGATTTTGAGCGCAGCGACCTATCTTTCTTGCGTCTAGTTGTATTAGTATCAGTATTATCAAAGCAAGTTGTGTTTCTCTAGGGTTTGGGTGACAGCAAGTCTTCTCATTTCTCCAGGATTCTTCTGCGTATTCAATACTGTAGTTCGGATGGTCTTGATTCGTCCTCAGATTTACAACTTCTCCAAACTTTCTTCCCAGCCTATTGGGACCTTTCCAAGGGCATCGATTGCAATTGGTATTACCGTCATCCTCAATATTTAATAACTGTTTCACTTATCAGCCAAGGTCCAAGTATTTTTTCAATCTTTTCATTTTTTTTTCACTCTGTAGTCGCCCAAAACGTCAAATTCCTCCCTAAATGCAAGTTTTTCTTTTTTTTTTAAATTATTACTAATTTTGATCTTTTTGCCGGGATTAGATGATATGTTAATATCTCAAAATCGCATACAATTTTTTTTTCTACGGTGCATTCAAGTTGCAGCGTATACCCCTTGTTCGTATGGTCAAACTTCAATTTCTTGCACAATTCCCAGTGGAATAATTTTCCATGTAGTTTATAGTTAGTACGAATATTATGCTACGTTGCTGCATTTCCCATGATGTGAATAATCGTTACATCCCTTTCTCAGCATAATCTATGCTTGTAATATTGTCGTGTTTTATCGATTTTCGCCTAAATATGATTAGGCCTCATGGCGTTATTTTGTGTTTTTCTTTGAAGAGATTCCTTTTCTCTGTTGAGATTTCCATTTTTTAGCCATGTAGAGGTCCTCTCTTGTGCAACTTGGCTAATTTGTCTCTTGAAATATCCATACAGTAGTTTTCCTTACCATTTCTGGTTCCTAGTGTCGTTTTTTACTGTCTGTCGGTCATGCATTTATTGGCTGCTCTAATGAGTCTTTCTTTGCTCTCTTTAATGTTATCCTAGAATTCTTGTAATGAGGAATCTACACTAACCTCATTTTCATCAATTATCTTGCCTTTCTGTCCATTTGTCTGGGCTATGAGTATCTTAGGAGTACTGTCCAGATGTATATCCCATTGATTTCTGCTACACAGCGTGGATTCCAGAGGCTTTCCTGTTCTCTTATGGAACGTTGTTCTTTTTTTTTCTTCATTTCTGCTTGTTTGCTAATGTCTTCTTCCAATATTCCAATATTGTTTTTCATGGTAAAAAAAGATGAAGTTTATGCTCTGGGATATTTTGTACATTTTAAGACACCATATCATTGATGTTTGCAGGATCGTATCCTAAGACTTTTCTTAATCAATTTATGCCATAGCTACATTTTCCCACCTTGTTTTGGCTTTTTCAGTATCCGTTTATATATATATATATATATATAGTCTCAACATTGTACCCATGTAACTGCTAATAACTCTACTAATATTAATGTGTTCTTTTTTTGTTTCAGCTTTGAAAATAGTATACTATAACAACTATTAATCCTCGATCACAATGCCTCGGACAAGAGGGAAAAATATTTTTGGTCACTATTTATTTGAAGACGAAATCATTCAAAATTTTGCAAGCAAAAATTCGCAGAAAGTTTAAGTTTACATTTATCCCAAGAAAAGACAAATTTATCTTTGGGTACATAAATTTCAAGCCACAGTGTAAGTAAACAGCCTCAAGTAGAAGGCAGAAAATCCCAGATTTCGTAGGAAGTTGACTGCAAGAACATGACTACAGTGAGATATTCTGTTGGAAGGAGTTCGAAAAAGTTCCTCCGAATACGTTCCCAAGAACTTGCTCCTTTATGTTCATCGTTGCAAAGAATCTTAGAGAAGGATCTTCAGTTGTACCCATATAGAATCCAGATTAGGCATAAACTTAGGCCAGTTGACTGGAGTTTCTTTTCTTAGTGATTCATTAATATCATATAAATGGGTTGCATATATGTTAAAACACCCTATATATATATATATATAGAGAGAGAGAGAGTAAGATCCATAGAGAGACTGTTTCGTTGTATCACAAATATATCATCTCATCATCATCATGTCGTGCCGCCAGCACGGATATCCCTGACCATCTCCCGCCACTTCTCCCTATCATTCATCGCCTCCGGCAGGTCTTCAGGGTTACATCCTGTGTCTCCACAGAGCTGCTGTATGTAGGTTCGAGCTGGTCGTCCTGCTTTTGCTTGGCCATGAGTGGATGTCCATAGGAGTACATCACTTACGAGCTCTTCCTTGCTTCTCCAGCAGTGTCCTGCGTGTCTGGTTCGTCTAACTTGTATAGTTTTCGTGATGGGAGGCAAGTGGCCGTATAGTTGGTGTCTCGTGGGGTGTTGTCGCCAGGACTTATTCAATATTGCTCTCAGCATTCTTGCGTAGTTGCCGTCTAGCTTCTTCTCCAGCCGTTTTGTTAGCGTCCATGTAGTGCATCCATATAGCAGTATCGATACAACCGCTGCCTGGAAGAAACTGCATTTTAATTTATCGGTCAGGTCCGATTTCCATATGATTGAGAGCCTATCGATAGCCGTCCATGCTTTCGTCAGTCCAGTGTCGATGTCGTTTTCGGTTGATGAGACGCTACTTCCTAGGTAGGTGAATTTGTCTACTAGTTTCAGAGAGGCTCCGTCCAGTGTGGTGATATTGCCCGTTTGGTTGTAACACATATATTCAGTTTTGTGCGCATTGACATGGAGGCCAATGCCTGCTGCGGCTCGTTCCAAACTATGCAGTAGTGTCTCTGCTTGATTAGGCGTATTCGCCAGTAACGCCAAGTCATCAGCGTAGTCGGCGTCTGTGATTGTTTTTGCGGGGTACCTTTTGATTCTTTTCTTACTCAGCTCGAAGCCAATTTCTCTGATTTTGTCGATCGACGTTCTAAGCACGTAGTCCAGACAAATGATAAAGAGGTATGGGGCTAGCGTGTCTCCTTGTAGTAATCCTGCAACAATGTCGAAGTATTCCGTGTCTCCATCTGGTGAACGTACTTTCACTTTTGCGTTTCTGGAGAGAATCATTATTGCTGCTACGGTTTCTTTTGGTAGGGCGTATGCTTGTCGGATTTGTTCCATTTTCCCTCTGTGGATGGAATCGAAGGCCTTGGTAAAGTCGACAAATAGTAATGTCACCTGAAGCAGCATCTTTCTAATAGGAACAAAAGACCTACTCTCTCTCTCTCTCTATATATATATATAGTAGGTCATTTGTTTTTCTTAGAAATAGTTCTAGGCTTACAGGCAAATATTTTTTTCTTTCATATGTGCAGTCAGGATTTTTCACATCATTGCTAAACACCTTATCAGTTTATAATTTTCGTGGATGGTCCTTTTTAGATTGTATCAGTGTAGTTTTCCCTTTTGTAATCAATTCGGGTATTTCTAAATCTTGTAGACATTTACTCTGTTGAAGGGTCAATCTGTCGTGGATGATCATATAATTTTAAAACCAGAGTTTATTTATTCTATCAAGGGCTGGCGTTTTCCGATTCTTTGTTTTCTTCACTGTTACCCTCAGAGAGTCCAGGTTTATGTTTGCCGCGTGCTCTTCTCGAAATTCTTTTTATTCATTTTCATATTATTCATCTGTTCAACATTTCAGTTATCTTCTTTCCTTATTCATATTTGACTCTAACTCTATTCGATACTTGATTTCTTCTGGTATTGTTGTATACTACGCGTATACATATACAAACCAGACAATACAAATACACAAGCGACTCCGTTGTTCAGGTACGAATCGTTTATTAATTTTTGACTTCGGTTCTTCGACAAGAGGAGAGAGACAATTCTTAAAAGTCTTTCGTAATCTTACTATGCTAACAACATCCCAATGCCTACATGGCCCAAAGTCAACTCCCCACTGCAACTGTCTGCCTCAATGGCAGAGAAATCAAGTTCTCACCATCATGGTCGGACCCCAATTCAACTGTCTGTGCACCTGAACTAAGAGCCGAATAGTTCAAAGCCCAACCAGATTGAATTATAAAATATAATTAGTAAAAAATGATGTATATAAAAAAATCATTCCGAAATTATATAACAGCATACTCTCCACCAAAGTTATGGTTGATTATTATTATCATTATCATTATTACTATTATTATTATTAGTAGTAGTAGTAGTAGTAGTGGTGGTAGAGATAAGTTGTTGCAGTATTCCTAGTGAGATTTTCTCACAAGCGTTAGTTAAGTGTCCCTCAGCGGAGTCTGGGTGACAGCAAGTCTCCTCAAGTGTCTTCAACCCTTCTCAGTATTCTGGCCGATATTATTACTCTAGTTTTGATGGTCTCGGCTCCTCTTCCGATTTCCAACTCTACCAGTTCTATTATCAGGCCTTTACGAACCGTTATGAGTCCACTTAATATAATTGGTTGTACTGTCACCTTCATGTTCCATATCTTTCTTAGTTCTCAAGCAAGGTCGAAGGACTGTCTCTTTTATTTATCTTGCATTTTCACTCTATGATTAAGACTATTATCATTATCATTATTATCATCAAAAGTTCTGTTGACTGTCTGTTCTCGATTCCTCCTTTGATCTGCAATATCCTCAGTCTATTTTTCTCTAAAATATGTTTAAGCCGCTTTAGTGAAATTTGTCATTTTTACAAAACCCCAAATTGATGGAGCAGAGGACGACTTTCTTACTATGTCAGACAAGAAAAAAGAATGTAGAAGAGTTGGTTGGTAGGCTAGTGGTTTGATATAGGATATGTCCATTGTTTAGTAGCATTGTTCCTATTTTCACTCTCTGGATATTTCACACCTATTATTACTGGTGTGAAAATCTACAGGGCTCTTCAACGTATCCAAACTTATTTCAACATAACCTTCAAGATAATGAAGGGAGATTAAAAATGTAATTTAACTGGGAAAGTCAAATACTATTTGAAAATTGGTTCTGGTGTTGTATTGAATAACGGGTGGCCTTTGAAACTTTCAAGATTATGAAATGATTTTATATACAATGAATAGTTTATTCATGGATGGCTCGTTGTGAAACAATTAATTACAAACTCGATTATATTTCTGGCTTTTTTCCTAATCTAAATTATGATTATTTTGTTTGCAGAAAACTAAGTCACGCATAAAGCACAACTTCTAGCAAGGTCACAAGCGTTAAGCAATGATTAGACTCTTCTGCTCTTGGATGTTTAACCACTTAGGAAGATGACTGCATCCAATGCAGGTGTGTAAGGATAAATGCGACGTTATTAATACTATGGAGTCTTTAATTATCAATTTTATCCCCTTCTAATAATGATAATATTGTTTGAATGATATATATATATATATATGTACACACATATATATATATATATATATATATATATATATATATTGTTTGATATATATATATATATATATATATATATATATATATATATATATATTGTTTGATATATAAATATATATATATATATATATATATATATATTGTTTGAAATATATATATATGTATATATATATATATATATACATGAGTAGAACATATTTTTAAAAAATATTGCTTTCTTTTATCCTGGAGTTCTCCAACGAGACAATACAAAAGAAAAGATATAAAAGGGCACTTTTAGAACTTATGATGTACCCTCTGCTTAAAGGTATTCTTAAATTTTGTTCTTATCGTAATATATACATATATATATATAGAGAGAGAGAGAGGGGGGGAAGGAGAGATGCGCGCGCGCGCGCGTGTGTGTGTGTGTGTTAAAGATAAACGGAACAAATGATATATTTCAGGCGGATGAAATATATTCTTTCTTCCGTTTATTTCTAAACATATTTGTTCGCTTCAATTCAATTTTCTCTCGTGCGCGCACACACACACACACACACACACACACACACACATATATATATATATATATATATATATATATATATATATATATACGTGGGGCCATCAATCAGTTTCTAGACTTTTTTGTATAGGCATTTAAATTTCTCGTAGACTCAAGTAAATTTATTATGTTATTGCTATACATCCTATAAGATAACTAACCAATTTTTATGATTTCAGGTTCAAATGAACAGATAAAGCAGCAATTGGAATACACCCTAATAAAGCCTGATTGTCACAGCTGGTGAATTTCAAAAATGCAATCTGGACGTGAGGACACTTTAGAAGAACGATATGCAATAAAATTCTGTTTTAAACTTGGAAATAAGCCCACAGAAACGTATGGAATGCTTTAGACTACTTTTCGACCATCTTGCATGAATCGAGAATCAGTTTTTGAATGGCATAAGAGATTCAAGGAAGGCAAGGAGTCTGTGATGATGAGAGGTGTGGAAGGAGTAATGAAGTCAATACACCAGAGTTGATTGGCCAAAGGGTTTGGGTTAGGGTTACTATGTTGAGGTTTTAAGGGAGATCTGGAAGAGATTCGGTCGGAAGAGGCCCGCACTCTTCAAATCGGGTCAGTGGCATTTTCACCAGGACAATGCATGTCTACAACTCCATCCTTGTCACAGACTATTTGACCAAGATGCACATCAAGACTGTTCCTCACCCTCCATATAGTCCAGACCTTGCTCCGTTTGACTTTTGGTTTTTCCCTAAGCTCAGAGGCTTTAGTTATGAGGCAATTGAGGAGATGAAAGAGGCTGTGACGAAGGTCATTGACACGCTCACACAAGAGGACATCTATGGGGCCTTCCAGTAGTTGTTGGAACTGTACAACAAGTGCATTGCAGCCGGGGGACATTCCTTTAAAGGGAACTAGAGCTTCATGTGTATAGTATCAATAAAATTGCCCAAAAGAAAAAAGTCTGGAAACTTATTTAATGATTCTCGTATATATATATATATATAGTTAAAATTTAACGTGACAACCTCCACTAAATCATAAAATATTTACATTGTTTTGTACAAAAATATATGCAGTAATATTACGATATATTACCACTCATAAAAAATAAATAAAAGGCAGGTCAAAAACTTCAAACGTGGATTTTTTACAAGTGCGATCCTCAGGCGATAGATTACCAATAAAGCTGTCGAGTGTTCTCATGAAACTCCCTTACTTAAATGCGGCAATCCAGCACACAACTTACTACACCACAGGATATCTCCTTTTCTTAGGAGGTAATCTTGTGGAGGTGCCCGTGGTGTAATTGTGGAGGTGCCTATGGTGTAATTGTTATCGCCGTAGGAAATGGACACGGCGACACGAGTTAAAATCCTGGACGAGACTGAATGCATTTCACATAGCACTAATACCCCTGGGAAAGGTATGAATCCAATTATTCTCCCTCCAGCTATGGGTAAATAGTAGGACAGACTAGGTTCTTCAGCCTTGGTGAGGCAACTAGTCTAGGAGAAGGAAAACTCAGAATTCAAACCTGTCAAACTCCGCTTAAAAATTGACCTTGTGTCATATCCTGCCCGAGCGGAGGGGTTGGTAAATAGGATCTCCTTTTCTTCGGAATCATATTCTTAAGATAAAAGAAATGAACAATTCTTAAAAAAAACGTAGAGTGGGGTGCCTGGGATGTAATGGTTAACGTTCTCTACCATGACATTCTAATATATATGAACTCCTATCACGCTATTACGTTCACTTTCATCTAATACGTTGGCTTTGGCTACAAATAACACACGAAATTTGATATACAAATAAACAAATAAACTAAAGAAAACCTAATTCGTGACAAGAGTTTCAATATAACTAAAATTAATCGTATATTCTTGTTGTCTATATAAACCAGTAGATAAAGATTTAATCACCAGACGTTGATATTATATTTTCCAAAGATTTATAGTTGGAAAATTGTTGCTTAAGACATCCCCGAATAAAGACATATTTCTTCAAGTTAAATTCTACACTGTTAAGTAATAGTTTCATATTTCTGATTGCATCAGTGAAATCATATATCTCATGATTGATATTTATTACTTAGACGAGTTGATTACAACTCCAGTTTTGGACAATGAAATCATTTCTGATGGGGATTGCGGTGAATAGTACCGCTGGTTCTGCTATTGTCACTTCATTTAGTTACCATATATTAAATGGAGTTGTGATGTTACGCTCAATATAGACAATATTAAGGGTAATGTGAAGCAAGCATCGAGGAGTATGTGTGGTTGAGTAGGAGATATATTAGATAATAAAGAAATGATTTTTTATATTAATCATTTTTCGTTGATTATATTTTATTATTTAGTTTGATAAGGCTTTGAACTTCTCGGATCTCTTAATCCAGGTGCATATTCAGTAGTGCAGTCTTACGCTCGTGCGGAAAGGATACTACAATCATCATATGTCATAATAAACTCCCAGGCAGGAAATTTGGTTGCAATGGGAATGACGTCACGCCCAGAAGAGATGGTCTTGAGAATTCGAGGATTTTGAAAGAGTAGTTGACTTTTCTACCGTTGAACGAAGTTGTTGAGTTTTTCGGATCTTTACCGGCAGAGATATCAAACACCAGGAGATGAACCACGTGTTATGGGTGGATTCAGCATAGTATGGTTTGCATATGCGTTTGAAAATTGTGTCTCTCTCCTTGTGTCCCCAAGGTCCGAAGCCAGAAATTGATAAACCAGTTCGTATCTGAAACGACAGAGTGCGCCTGTATTTATATATGTATCTGCATTTTTATTGATATCTTAATGGATATACAACAGATATACTAAAGGGTAGATAGCCAGGAACGTTTTAGAGAGACTTCCAACATGTAATTAAGACGCATGAAGTTGACTAGTGTCAGCAAATGACGCTGGGATTTGGGCTAATCAACTTGAGTCATCTTTACAGTTTTCGTACGAGCAATGACCAATTGGAGATATAAACCATAAACTCTCGCTGATGTTATTTTAACTACTCATTAAAATATAATTTTACATGACTGCTTTAGACTATAATACAGAGGCAGGGTTGGAAATTTAAAAAAAAAAATTAAAATACCTTAGGAGAACGAGAAAACTACCCGAAACCAAACTATATCGCAGAAACCTGATCAAAAATGATAAACACATGGGCTATTCTCTTTATAAGTTTCTCGGGACCATTCAAGTCGATGACAAGGCAAGAACTCTTAAAATGGTCAACACAGCAAGAAAACTAATGACGAAGCATAACGCCTTATATCTCAGAGAGGACTTAGACAGACTACGTTTGTCAAGAAAAGAATGAGGAAGAGGACTTGCAAGCATTGAAATTTGAATCAATACCTCGACAAGACATCCCATTAAATAGAATACAAATACTCTTTACAGCGACCAGAAACAACACAAAAACACAAGGATCAACAGAGAAGAACGATAAGAAAACAAAAACGGAAAGAAAAACAACTGTACTGATATTCAAGCAACAAACGAGCGAACTCTCACAGAAGAAGACTTAAACATGGCTGAGAGAAAATATAAAAAAGAAACTGAATCCCTTCAAATAGCAGCATAAAACAATGCCATGAGGACAAACTATGTTAAACCAAAACAGATGAAACGCAAAAAAAGTAGCAAATGTAAGTTATTTGGTGATAGAGACTAAACAATTAATCATACAATAAGTGAATTGTGCAAAAAATTTAAATCTGACCATCCTAACAAGTGATATATGTATAAATTAGAATCCGTCCTAGAGAATGAGACGAACAAAGTTCTCTGGGATTTTGTGATACAAAAAGATAATCTAATGTCGATCCGATGATCATAGCTAGAGTTAGTTAACCAAAAACGATATCCTGTGGAATGGTGGACTTCGCTATCCTGGCAGACCATAGAGTAAAATCAAAAGAATTCAAAAAGAGAAATAAATACCAAGAACTGGGTTAAGAGGTAGAGAACTAAAAAAAAAATGGAACATTGAAATGACGATAACACCTATTGTAATTGTTTAACTCGAAACAATCACAAATGGCTTGGTAAAGGTACTGGAAGACTTGAAAATACGAGGACAAGAAAAGAACGTCCAGACTGCAGCATTATGATCGGCCAAAACACGTAGAAGAGTCCTGGTGACTGCGTCAAGAGGTGTATGCATTGGAGGAAGAGAGTGTCAAATGGACGCGTGTGTGTTGTTTTTAACTCTATAAAATCCTCAAAACAATCTCACATCCAAAAGGTGTCAGATAAAGGCACGAAACCTAGACCAAAAGAAAGGAATTTGTAAACTTGGCCTTTGAAAGAGAAGAATGTCTTGGATTAGTTGATATTAGTTTTTTCAACTAAACTGTTTTAAATGCATATGTTAGATTTAGTTTTGTCCCCGAATGTAAAATATTTTTTGAACATTGTTTGCTATCTAAATGGAAAGACGAATCTCTTAATTTGGAGTCTATTTTTCCAGGTGAATAAATTTTAAAGCAAGCAAAAGGCTTAATGTTTTTAGAGAGAAAAGTATGTCTCATATTCTGTCGAGTATGTCATTAAATAGATAAGTTAGTTTAAAATTCCAATATCTTCTAGATTGTCAGAATGTTCAAAAAACGATAGATGACATAGTGTCCGCAACCAGACATAAAACAGGAACCAGAAATCACTTCTTGTTCAAGTGCGAAACCTTTTTATTAACTTTGATTTAAAGGTTTCGACATTTAAAGGTTTCGACACAATCTCGCTATGCCGCCTTATTCATTTGGCCCCTATCTCGTGCGGCACCCACGGCGCGCAAATTTGCCTGCTTCGGCGCGCTTGTAAAAGTCGAATCTCCTCGTTTGGTGTCTAGTTTCCAACTCTCTAACTTTCTTCAGATTCTCACCAACCTCTGTGCGCTTCCGGTGCGTGACGTCACCTGCACCCTGTCACCCCCTTTTGTCTCGGGCATCTCTGAGTGATACCTCCATCCGCCCGCGCGCGCCCGCGTTAACACCTGCCTCAATGATGCTCCTAACTAACCCATGTGCTGAGCCGAGAGGTTCTCAGCCTAACTAAACTCATAGGCATGAACCGAAACCCTTCGGCCATTATGTTACATCAGCAATAACTACTTACCGCTTGCTATATGTTTTAAGGTTTGGTTTCTTTGTTTCGTGGCATATCAACCTTCGTGGGTTACTTAATGCCGCAGCCATCCTTCTAGAAGAACAGTGATGGTACTATTTAACCCATAGCTGGGAGGATAAGGGGGTTCATACCTTTCCCAAGGGTATTTGCCCGAAAGTGAACGTAATAGCGCGACTAGAGTAGGAACTCACGTACTACTATTCCGCAGTCCATCGCTTTAACCATTACACTATGAGGACACCCCCGTATTGTAAATTGAATTGTTAACGCTATGTATAAAATACTTGATACCATATGTGTAAAACAGAATGAGTAATTTTGAATAGAGCTATAAGTATTAAATAGCCATAATTAAAATTATTTCACTGTGTGCAAATAAAATTCTTTGTGCCAGATAATTATACTTGAAACCATTTAACAGTGTTTAAAGAAAGGATTTACACTAAATATAATAATTAGTGTTTGATATCAATACTTTAAACCATATATCTGTGTGCAAACAAAGGAGTTCTTGATTGTCTAAAATGTTGCCCAAAAATATTTGTTTATAAATCACTTATTTTTTATACGTACAAGCAAGATTTAATTTTAAATAATAATTAATGTTTACTAATCAACAAGGAATGATTATCAATAAAAACCATCTAAACTTAGAACCCAACGAGACAGAGCAAGCTGTCGATACATTTTGATCGAATATTTGGCTAAACATACAATTATGTATGTGCAACACTAGCCATACATGCTACTGCTGGAATTTTTTCATTCCTTCGATGTTTAAGATGATGTAACGGAAATTGTTTGGGAGAATGAGAAATTGCCGTTCTACTTTTTTGGAAAAGACGCTAACAAAACGGCTGGAGAAGAAACTGGATGGCAATTACACAAGAATGCTGCGTGCAATCCTGAACAAGTCCTGGCAGCAGCACCCCACAAGACACCAACTGTACGGCCACCTGCCCCCTATCACGAAAACTATTCAAGTTAGACGAACCAGACATGCAGGACACTGCTGGAGAAGCAGAGATGAACTCATAAGAGATGTACTCTTATGGATCCCCACACATGGCCGCGCAAAAGCAGGACGACCAGCTCGAACGTACATTCAGCAGCTATGTGAGGATACAGGCTGTTGTCCTGAAGACCTACCTAGGGCGATGAACCATAGGGAGGAGTGGCGAGAGAGGGTCAGGGATATCCGTGCTACCAGCGCGATATGATGATGATGATGATTGTTTGATTGATCGATTTCAACGGCGTGTCAACACGTCCTGTGTTACTGTATTCCTAGAGGTTAGGGAATCATGTTCATTATACATTTGCACATTCACTTTTGTCTAGTTGTGTCTCAAGAGATTTTGAACATTATTGGATATCAAGCATTCCTATCTAATACAAATAATTTGCGAACAATTGTATGGTTTCAATTATTCCTTTCTAATCATGATAACTAATCCACGATTATTTGATTACAAGTATTCCTATGTAACTTTTTCCTGTTTTTTAAATAGTAATTTAGGGATCAGCGTGACGTAAGGCCCAAAGTGCTGGACTGAGATCTCGAAAAGTTTAAAACTCCTGATCTTCTAGCTATTGGTAAAATAATGTAACTTCTGTTCTTCAAATATGGGTTTGGTATTAAATAACCCACGAAGGTTGATGTGTTATTAAGAAACTGCTGAGTACCTGTGGAGAATTCGTGGAAACACGACGGTGGAGCTTCACTCGATGCGGTTCAGAAATGCTTTAGCCAATAGAAAACTCGCCAGGATAAGAATATTAAATGCGAAGTGGAACACTTTGCAGAAAATCAACCTTTTATTGATTACTATTTTCTGTTTAGAAAAATACTGCTTCCGTTAACGGAAGCAGTATTTTTAATACACTTTATTTTTATTCTCCTGCGGATATTATAATTAATATCATTACTAATAAACCCCTAGAAGAGTTTCTCACACCACCGTAATCTAATGGTTTACATGTGCGTTTGGGTGACATTAAGTCCCCTCAAATCTCGTTCTTGAATCCCATAAAAGGAACTGCCAGCATTCGTAGGATGACTATCGAGTTCCCCATCATGGTTATCAGGTGAGCACCTGCTGATCATGACACACAAACCCATGTTCCTGGATTCCACGTCGCGTTATATTTTGATTCGACATATTTATCATGTGGGGTATATTGTTGCTATACCTGACACTCAGACGTGTCCTAATTTTCTTAAATTATAGTACTCTTAAAGGGGTCCTACATAAATAAAACAAAGCAAAAACAAACACGATGGCTAAGATTAACCTCGCCAGTAGTCACCATACTTATAGATATATAGTAGCAGTAGTTTCCTAACTAAACTGTTTGATCCTACCTGTTGACTGGCGGGATTTTAATCCGCCCAGTATCTGATGAATTACCCCTTTGGCCCAGCTAAAGGTTCATCCTCGTAATATACATCCCCTCTGCTGTTTTCCATGGCTTCCGAGGTTTGGGTTATGGGTAATAGAATAAGATAACTCACCCTCAAATTGAATAAGTTTTAAGTTTGTAAAAGGACAGTAGTTAATTTTTGTTAAAACTACACGAGATTATTGTAAGTCTCGGCCTTTTCACTGGTATTTCATGGTCGTGATCTAGACATGCTAGTTAAAGCATAGAGGTGGTGTAATGGTTAAAGCGATGGTCTGCGAAATCGTAGTACGCGAGTTCGAACTCCAGTCGCGCTATTACGTTCACTTTCGGACAAATACCCAGGGGAAAGGTATGAACCCTCTTATCCTCCCAGCTATGGGTTAATTAGTACGACTACTGTTCTTCCATTCTTGAGAATGGCTTTGGCATTAAATAACCAAAAAAGAGTTGATATATCATTAAACAAAGAAACCAAACCAAATCAATTTACCATCAGCCATTTGTTTGGACACAGGTAACTTGTTAAACGGTTCTATTTGACCCATTGATGGGATCAGATTAGGTGCAACCATTCTGGGGCAGAGATGAGCTGGGAGTTTTAGCAATGAAGGAATACTTCACATTTCTCAAAGCTCCAGAAATATAGCTTCACTATCGCATTGCATCGTCTAGACTTCAAGTCTACGTCTTTACTGCACGTTTTGGTGCATAAAATAATCTTTTTATTATATAAAGGGCTCATCAGTACACACATCTTCATTTTTATTTTAAACTGCTGATCTAAAAATATAGAAACTGTGATGAAGGTATTGGATATTTGGGCAACAAATATGGTTAAGTTGAAAACAGAAGTAAGTTAGTATCAGGAAAAAGATGAACGCATAAGAATTTTAAAGTATTATATTACTGTTGTTAACACATTGTTCTATTTACGGCTATATAAGATTATACGAAATAAACAAATAATAGTCCACACAACTGTAGTCATTGCGTCGTATATACCAAAGTTTAAAGTATTTCATGCGGCTCTGGGTCTTTGCTGGAATTTTAGTAGAGACAAGTTTAACGTTCGCTCGTTACTGAGCTTGGTAGTAAAGGAGAGCTAAACATGTCTTCGACATATAACGCCAACATCTTGGAAGCCATCAATTGATTAGTTTGAAAGATGTACCGACCAATTATGTGTGTTATACATGTTCTTTAGAGTGTGAAGTCGACCACGGGAGACAACCCACTTACCTTAGTTATATATATATATATATATATATATATATATATATATATATATATTATAACTTGCGTCACAATGTTTTTTAATTTGGCGTTGACTCGTTTAAACTTTTAACATCTTGGAAACTAAACACCATAACTTTATTTAATAAGTTTCTTACGTCTTAATTTAGATTTTAAACTTTTAAATTAAAAAAAAAATTCTCATTTAGCGAGAGTACATTTAAATAACAGATATTGGTAAGATGTGATAGATGGAAAAGTGGTGGTTTGGATTTCTTTTGAGTTTATGGCACATCAACCATTGCAGGTTATGTAATGCCGAATCAATTTTTATACATATAAATAGTTCTATTATAAAAACGTAGGTTTAACATAAGTACACGGTTTCAATGTCAAAAAAACAGGTCTATGTCAAACAATTCAGTTTACCATACAAAAACAGTGCTATTTCAAATAATTAAGTTTAGCATAAGTACGCAGTTTATTTCTTTTTGACCCTATCAGGTGCTACCACTCCGGAAGCAATAGCAATAATTAGGTACTCCGTATTCCCCAAAGCTCCAGCATCACTGGAACTGCACCATCAGATTGTTTAGTGTCATATCCAGGACAGTCGTTGGTGGTGGTGGGGGTCTTACCCTCGGTGTATTCAACTGCCCAAATTGGCAGGGAAAGGTTTTGGAATTGTTTAAATGGAAATTTATATTCCATATAAATCAATGATACAAACATAAGTTGGAACCTCTTTCAAAAAAGAAAAAAAGAAAAAGGGAAAAAGAAAAAAAAAATTAAATTTTAATTCAAATGAACCACCAAAACCAGAATAACAAATTTGACCCTCATAGAGCATTTCTCAGTTTGAATATAAGCCTTTCTTGTAAAAACCAGGAGTAAAATTATTAGAAAAAAATAGGGAAGACCAAAATATTATAAACTAAATGCCGCTAATGATAATTACAAGTGCACGTCGAACTATCCCGAAGAGATTTGGGACATATTGGAAGTCCGTAGAAAAATCAAAACATTAAACATCACAGGATTATTAATATCTCCAAGAATACTCAGTTGATTTGCAATGGCATAGTCGGTGTCACTGGGTGCAGTTTTTAATATTCGCACCTACAGGATGTTAGATAACCAGCAGAAGGTCTGATTGACGGGCAAGGCTATGAGATCATATCAAACTATTAGAAATTAAGAGGCACAGACATCCTTCTCTATATCAAGTGAACGGTATGCGCTCATTGGTTGATGAGTGAACAGTGATGGAAAGAGTAAGAAGGAAAGAGAGAGAGCAAGGGAGAGAGAGAGAGAGAGAGAGAGAGAGAGAGAGAGAGAGAGAGAGAGAGAGAGAGAGAGAGAGAGAGAAGAGAGCTAGGCGGTTCTTGAAGACAAGTTAGCCTCGAAACGCAGTAGAGGTCACACAGCGTGGAAATTTGCCTTGAGCAAACTTCGATAAGACGAAATATGGATTATAGACACAAGAAGAAATTGCTCCTCCAGTCGAAAAGATTTTACAAAACCCAGAGTCAGAGACGACTAGATTATTAAAGTAGAACATGTTTGTTCTTTTTTTCTTTCATGAAATAAAAAAAAACAAATTTTGATCAAAGACTTTTGTTTTCTGTTCGGAATCAAGTGACAATTGTTGCTGTTGCGTTCTTCTGTCTCGATGCTAGTTATCGCAGATACAAAAGAGAAGACAACGATTTTATTGAATCGGAAAAATCATACACATGGTCTAAGAAGAAATAATACCACTCATTGTATTCGGGTGCTACAGCCACCTTTCGGACTGGTCTGAAATCTGGGAAATGTGAAGTGTTATTCTTTGAAACAATGAAGGAAATATCATATTTCAAAAATCGCTGTCAGCTCATAATAGATGGGATTCTATAGCTACGAACTTATACTCCTTTCTTCTTCTCACAAGTATATACGGACGTATACATACATATACATACAAACATGTATTGGTAAATGAACAGACATTTTTATGCGTAGTTCCTCAGCTTACTAAGGAAACAATTGAAACCAATCTAAAGTTAAAACAAAAAGTAAAAATCAGAACGAACAAAAGAAAGAAAATATCAAGTAAAAATAAGAAAAGAAAAGGTAAAGAATAAAGGAAGAAAGAATATATCAGGTGTAAGGGGAAAATAAACAAATAAATAAAGGAAGAAAGAAAGAAAATATAAGATGAAAATAGGTACAATAAGAAAGAAAGAAAAAAAAGAAAGAAAGAAAAAAGAAAGAAAGAAATTATCAGGTGTAAAATCAGAAACGATAAGATTAGAAAGAAAGGAAGAAAGAATATATCAGGTATATTATAAGAAAGAAAGAAAGAAAGAAAGAAAATATCAGGTATAAGATTAGAAACGATAAGATTAGAAAGAAAGGAAGAAAGAATATATCAGGTAGAAAGAAAGAAAGAAAGAAAGAAAGAAAGAAAGAAAGAAAGAAAAAAGAAAGAAAGGAAATATTAGGTAAGATAAGAAAAGATAAAAGGAAGAAAGAATATATCAGGTGTGAGATAAGAAAGAAAGAAAGAAAGAAAGAAAATATCAGGTATAACATAAGATAAGATATAATAACGAAGAAACGATGAGAGAATACATCAGGTGTAAGATGAGAAAGAAAGAAAGAACGAAAGAAAGAAAGAAAGAAAATATCAGGTGTAAGATCAGAAAAGATAATAAGAGAAAGAAAGGATATATCAGGTTCAAGATAATATATGAAAGAACGCAAGAAAGAAAGAACGAAAGAAAGAAAAAAAAAAGAAAGAACGAAAGGAAAAAAAGGGAAAAAAAGAAAGAAAAGAAAGATGAAAACGATCACGGATAAGATAAAGAAAGAAAGAAAAAACAATCAGTGGAATATCTAGAATAAGATAAGAAAGACCGACAGAAAGATAGAAAGAAATTAATACTCAGATTAAGAAGCCTCATCTCAAAAAGGATTCCCAATAAAGACAATTAAAAAGAAAGTTAATAGAAAAAGAACAAAGAAAGACGAAAAGAAAAAAGAGGAAAGAAAAAAGAGCGAAAATCATGTTTATAATAATAATAATAATAATAATAATAATAATAATAATAATAATAATAATAATAATAAGAAGAAGAAGAAGAAGAAGAAGAAGAAGAAGAAGAAGAAGAAGAAGAAATGAAACCAACAAAAAAAAGAAAGAAAAAGAATAGCTGGAAAAAAAGGACAGAAATTTAAAAAAATTAAATGAAGAAAAAAAAAGAAACATCAGTGTCAGTAAAGCTGGTGGGAAAAAAAAAGAAAAAAAAAGTTAAAGGGAAAGAAATAAAAAGAAAAAAATAGCCGAAGGAAAGATAAAAGAGGAAAAAAAATTAATAACAATTAAAGAGGAAAAGAAAAAAAGAACAACAATTAGAGAAAAACGAGGAAAGGAATGAGAAGGACTAAAAGAATATAAAGTTTTAAAAAGAGGATAAACTGAAGAAGAGACTTGAATTGAGAGAAAGGAAAGATCAAATTTAATTCAGTTGTTAATCCTGTGCGTGACAAAAACACGTGACATTTTGACCAAGCTTATCACAGAGATCATTAAAAGAAATCGACAACAAATTAAAAAAAAAAGAAATAATCTTAAATACTAGTCAAAAAATATTCAAAAATCAATAGAAAGTGAACTTGAAAAGAAAAACAAAGAATATAATATATATATATATATATATATATATATATATATATATATATATATATATATATATACCATCAAAATGTCAAATAATTACGAAATAAAACGAAGTATCACGCAACACACGAATTACTTGCAATTATTTTCGCTCAAACTCCGATTTTCCGTTCGTCCTTACGTCACCAATCTACGAAACACCACCGCCATTTTCTCTGGGGTATAAGATCTTTTCTTTTTTCAACCTGAGGAATATTTTTTGTTCATTCATTTTATTATATCTATTCATTTAATTTTCTTTTCTTTTTTCACATATTTAGGCAATTGAAAAGGTCACACAAAAATTATTCGGAATAAAATGAATGATGAACAAAAAAAAAAAAAATAGCCAAAGTCTCCACAATAAGAAGCAGTGTAAGATATTGGTGATACGAACATTCGAATGAATTTTCAAATCAAAGTTCGGAAAGGAATTTCATGATTGTTCCATAAACAAGTATATATTGGTAAAGCTCGAAATAAACTCTAACTGCATAAGAAAAGAAAGACAATATAAAATATCTCGGTGACCTATTTCCCAATGATAATAACATCTTCGGAATGAACATCTTAAACCATAAGCGATTTTTACACATATCAAAGGGAAGAGAAGTTTTCTTTTTTATCATATATATATATATATATATATATATATATATATATAAGATTGTTATTTTAACATTCTTTGCAACGATCTACAGGAAAGATAAAGTTCTTGGGAACGTATTCGGAGGGACGTTTTTGGACTTCCGATAGAATCTCTCATCGCATCCACATTATCAGCAAATCTTGCTGCCAGATCTGGGATGTTCCCACCTTCTTGTTGAGGTTGTTTACTGACACTGTGGCGTGAAAGTTGAGAATCCAACGATAAGTTTACTTTTCTGGGGATAATTGTTTTAGTTAAACTTCCTACAGGATTTTACATGCACAGTTTTGAGTGATTTTGTCTCCAAATAAGTGACGCAAAATATTTTTCCTCTCTGAAATGTGAAACACCAAAAGAATGCAAAATCCTTATTAGTAGAGGTTATTAGCAATCACTCGGTTCCCGTATATCTCAAGACCCCCTATGTGTGCGTGTGTGTGTCTGTGTGGCTGTGTGTGCGTGTGTCAGTGTATATGTCTGTATGTGTGTGTGAACATAAAATATAAATATACTTACAAGGATCATTAAATAAGTTTCCAGATTTTTTTCGTATGAGTACTTTTATTGATATTACACACTTGAAACTCTTGTCCCCTTCGAAGTAATCCCCTCCGGCTGCAATGCACTTGTTGTACCGCTACAACAACTTCTGGAAGACCCCATGGAAGTCCTCTTGTGTGAGCGTGTCATGACCTTCGTCACAGTCTCTTTCAATTGTCTCATAACGACAGCCTCTGAGCTTAGGGAATAACCAAGTCACAGGGAAAAGGTCTGGACTATAAGAAAGGTGAGGAACTGTCTTGATGCCCATCTTCGTCAAATAGTCTGTGACAAGGATGGAGTTGTGGACTAGTGCATTTTCCAGGTGGAAATGCCTCTGACCCGATTTGAAGAGTGGCCTCTTCCGACGGAATATCTAGCTGAACTCCCTTAAAACCTCAACATAGTAACCCTAACCCTAACCGTTTGGCCAAACAACTCTAGTCTATTGACTTCCGTACTCCTCCCACACCTCTTATCATCCCTCCCATACTCCCTGCCTTCCTTGAATCTCTCATGCCACTCAAAAAGTGATGCTCGATTCATGCAAAATGGTACAAAAGCAGCCTGAAGCATTCCATATGTTTCTGTGGCATTTTTTCCAAGTTTAAAACAGAATTTTATAGCATATCGTTCTTCTGAAGTGTCCTCACGTCCAGATTGCATTTTTGAAAATTGACCAGCTGTGACGATAAGTCTTTAGTAGGGTGTATTCCAATTGCTGTTTTGCTGTTCATTTGGGACTGAAATCATAAGAATTTGTCAGTCACCTCATAAGATGTATAGCAATAACATACTATATTTTCGAGAGTCCACGTCAATTTTAAATAACTGTACAAAAAAGTCTGGAAACTTATTGAAGGCACCACGTACATACCGTCGTTTTTCCTTTA
This sequence comes from Sepioteuthis lessoniana, assembly GCA_963585895.1. Classification (NCBI taxonomy): domain Eukaryota; kingdom Metazoa; phylum Mollusca; class Cephalopoda; order Myopsida; family Loliginidae; genus Sepioteuthis; species Sepioteuthis lessoniana. The sequence continues at coordinate 40,766,470 of OY757928.1, read as the reverse complement.
ATATATATATATATATATATATATATATATATATATATATATCTGAACTCATAAGCGATGTACTCTTATGGATCCCCACACATGGCCGCACAAAAGCAGGACGACCAGCACGAACGTACATTCAGCAGCTATGTGAGGATACGGGATGTTGTCCTGAAGACCTACCTAGGGCGATGAACGATAGGGAGGAGTGGCGAGAGAGGGTCAGGGATATCCGTGCTACCAGCACAACATGATGATGATATATATATATATATATATATATATATGTGTGTGTGTGTGTGTGTGTGTGTGTGTGTGTGTGTGTAAACTGAATGCAAACTTAAAACCAAGACAAAAGTGCCTCTTACTCTTTGTTGACATTGATAAGTCTTTCTTAAGTTTTTCTTGGGTATGGAACTAACCTTCATGCAGTAGTGAGGCTCTAGTGCTGGACCTCTGAGGAATGTAGAGTAACTCTTCACTGCCATTACTCTCTGGAACAGTCTGACAAGGAGTAATAGTACTATCTATGAGTCAAAGATATTTCTTTGAAAATTTGTTGTATGAAGTAGGAATGATTTCTTCATTATAGTTTTTCAGATCAGTTTTAACTGATGGTCCTTCACTGGAGATTGAGTGACAGCAATTTCCTTAAGTCTCCAGGACTCTTAGTATTCTGACCGTTCTCAGTAATCCAGTAGTTGGGATGATCTCCAATTTTCCTCCAACTTCCAAGTCCTCCAGACCTTTTAATAATCATTTAGTTAGTGTGCCGAAAGCACCAATCCCAATTAGTATAATTGTCACCTTCATGTTCCATAATTTTTTCAATTCCCTAAAAAGGTCTAGGTACTTATACTTCTTTTCCCATTCTTTCAGTTATGACACAAGGATCAACCACTACAATGCTACAGCAGCTGCAACACAAGTAGTAGTGACGCCATTGAGGACGTGAGACACGCGAGGCGTGTTTCGGAAAAACAGCGAGTCCCCGGTTATTATTATTATTATTATTATTATTATTATTCCTTGTACGTCTTTACACCAATATTAGTTTGTAGTAGCAAGTCTCTTCTGCTCTACAACTCTTCCAACTATTCTGGCCGATCCTAAAATTCCTTGAGTTTTGATGGTCCCAAGTCGTCCTCTGATTGCAACTCTTCATGTCTCTTAAGCAAGCATTTGTGGATCGATTCGATCGCTCCAATTACGACTGATATCACCGTCACTTTCATATTTCATATTTTTTTAGTTTTCTGTCAAGATCTAAGTCCTTTGGTCTCTTTTCGTTTTCTTTGATTTTCACTTTGACTTTTGCCGAGATAGATTATAATTATTATTATTATTATTATTATTTTACTCTTTTTGTGAGTTTTTCACACCAGCATTAGCTGATAGTTTTCCAGGGGAGTCTGAGTAACCGTAAGTCTCCTCAATTCTTTGGTTTGGTTTGGTTTGTTCTGTTTTATGGCATATCAACCTTTGTAGGTTATTTAATGCCAAATCCATTTTTATGTAAATAATCTGTTCGATTGAAAACAGTTCAGTTTAGCATAAGTACAGAGTTTAATTGTCAAAAACATTTCCATTTCACACTATTTAAGAAGTTATATGTAATAATTAAGTTAAGTGTAAATACAGTTTTAATGTCGAAAAACAGTTTTATTTGAAATAATTCAGTTAAGCATAAGCACGCAGTTTAAGTGTAAGTACGGTTTAATTGTCAAAAACGTTTCTATTTCAAGCTATTCTGTTTACTCAATTCATTTTAGCATAAGTATGCTGTTAGTTCTATTTAACCCATAGATAGGGCCCTATCAGGTGCTACCACTCCGGGCCGGAGTGGACCTGGGAGCGATGGCAATGAAGGGGTACTCCGCATTCCCCAAAGCTCCAGCACTGCTGGAACCTCACTATCAGATTGTTTAGTGTCATATCAGGACACTTTTTTGGGTGGGGGTCAGTCAGTGTATTCTACAGCCCCAGCTGACTGGGCAATCAAATCTTTGGGTCTCTTCTAAGTATTCTGGCTGATCTCAATAATGCTGTAGTTTGGATGGTCTCCACTATACCAAGCACAAAAATTACAATTGATATTACCGTCACTTTCATATTCTATTTTTTTTTCAGCTTTTTTAGCAAGTTTTTAGTATTTATCTCTCTTTTCGCTTTCCTTTAGTTTTACCCTGTGATCAACTGCATCGGCAAAGTCCACTATTCGGAACGTTCTCTTCTTTTTGGTTGACTATCAATAGGTCTAGTCAACTCGACGATATTATTATTATAATTATTATCATCATGTTATCGTTGTTTATTGAGGTTAAATACGTGAAAGCATATTGCGTAATTTGTCCGTTTTTTAGTCAGTAGGTTAATTTTTTCCTTATCTGTATTCTCACTTTCTCCTCATAGCATACCTGTTTATGTATCTCATGTATTTATGGTGGTTTAATTGTGACGTAATGCCTTGTCCATGCCTTCGTAAGCCGTGCGTCGATGTCTTTTTCGGTTGATGAGACGCTGCTTCCTAGGTAGGTGAATTTGTCTACTATTTTCAGAGGGGTTCCGTCTAGTGTGGAGATGTCACCTGTTTGATTATAGCACATATATTTAAACCGAAAAAGACATCGACACGCGGCTTACGAAGGCATGGACAGCTAACGATAGGCTTTTGATCATATGGAAATCGGACCCGACCGATAAAATGAAACGCAGTTTCTTCCAGGCAGCGGTCGTATCGATGCTGCTATATGGATGCACCACTTGGAAGCTAACTAAACGGCTGGAGAAGAAACTATACGGCAATTACACAAGAATGTTGTGAGTAGTATTGAACAAGTCCTGGCGGCAACACCCCACAAGGCACAAACTATACGGCCATCTGTCTCCCATCACGAAAACTATGCAAGTTAGACAAACCAGACACGCAGGACACTGCTAGAGAAGCAAGGACGAGCTCATAAGTGATGTACTCCTATGGACCCCCGCATATAGCCAAGCAAAAGAAGGACGACCAGCTCGAACATACATACAGCAGCTATGTATTAGTGCTATGTGAAATGCAATCAGTCTCGTCCAGTATTTGAACTCGTGTCGCCGTGTTCATTTCCTACGACGATAACAATTACACCACGGGCACCTCCTATTACACCACGGGCACCTCCTTCAAACTTCAATATGAAAAGTATGAATTCTGTTTTCTCCTCTTACCTATGGGTTAAATGGCACCAGTACAATCTTTATACAAGGATGTGTTGGCATTAAATAATCCACGAAATTCGAAATAACGAAACGATACGAAATTAAACCACGATTTAATAGGCATAAATTTTTTTTGTTTTAGGTCCAAAAAGAGAAAAATTGGTAAGTCCACGTACAGATTTGTATTTTTGAATTTATTTATTTTGTTTTTACATACGTGTATGTTTACAGCTTGTTGCTTTCGTCAGAAAACATAAATGGTACAAATCATTGTTAATGGGATAGTCAATAAGACTTGAAGTTTGCAGTTTGAATGATTTTCAGTTGCTTATGGGTTTATATAGCGGTTTTCCTCTGTTTTTCTAAGAGTGTGTTTACCTTAGTCTACTTTTCCCCTCTCTGATATTTGATATGTTTTGTCTTCGTGTGTGTGGTGTGTGTGTGTGTGTGTGTGTATGTGCGCACGCGCGTACGTTGTATGGTTTTGGATTTCACTAACTGTTATTTTTTCTCGCTGTGTGTTTGTATGAGTTGGTGATTTTTGTGCGTGTGTGTATGTGTGGTTTAAAATTTACTGTTAACGTTTTTCCTAATAGTTTTGTCGGTGTATATATATATATATATATATATATATATATAAGTATCTTTGCATATATATATATATATATGTGTGTGTGTGTGTGTGGGTGTGTGTCAAGGTTGATGTTTTCCTCAGGGAACATGTCTGGCACAAGGTCTACTTAATGGGGTATTCAATGAGATTTGAAGTTACTTTGCATTTTACTAAAATAACATATCGACCTTTGTAGGTTATTTAATGCCAAAGCCATTATCCTAGAAGAAAATTAGTGGTACTATTAAAACCCATAGCTGGGAGGATATGGGGGTTTATACCCTTCCCAAGGGTATTTGGCCGAAAGTGAACGTAATAGCGCGACTGGAATACGAACTCGCTTACTACCATTTCGCTGTCCATCGCTTTAACGACAAGAAAAAAGGTGTTTTTAATATTCGCTAAGACTAGAGCGATAGTTATATTCTTTCGTCAGATATCCACACATGTTATACGGTGTCTGTTTTTATATCCCGTTTACCTTAATTATCTGACTTTTAAACCAATTAATGACGTACAGTTTACTATTATAGTATATATATATATATATATATATATATATATATATATATATATATATATATAACTTTCTTTCAAAAATGATTATTATTACTGAATAGGGGTAGTTATTTCAAATCATAAAATTGCTTCAATTAGTAGTTTAGATTGGGACACTTGAATCCATACAACAGTGTGATAACTATTTTTATGAGACAGGAATAGTTGATACCATATAACCGAGTGTAAGCAAATTATTATTGACAAAATAAAAAATTATGGTATTCACACACACACACACATATATATATATATGTGTGTGTGTGTGTGTGTGTGTGTGTGTGTTGTAGGACGGACGGAAAATACACATCTCGTTGGTGTAGTTGTTACAAGTTAATTTCGTAGACCATTTACTATTGAATGGCAAGTTCAATCCCTTATTGATTTTCTTTAACCATGGGCCTGTGGCGAATCCTTGCTCTGCTTAACTTTCATGAAAACATTGTCTCACGCCAGACCATCAAAGTTAAGCAACGATAAGCCGGCGAAGGTCTTGGAAGGATAAATATTTTCCAACTGCAAGCACTGCTCGCAACCTAAAACCCATGTGTCAGATGGATCAAACATCTACAGGACTACTTAAAGATAGAATTAATTTTGGTACACTTTCAAAACGATAAAGAATTGAATATCTTATATTTTATCTTTTGCCTCGTATTAATACGAACCAATGGAAAGAAGAGATAAAAAAGTAAATAAAATTTAAAAAAAATTAAGAACCTTTTGTAAAAGAATGAAAATCTCATGTGTTTTCGAAAGATATAGATATGGAAGGTAGATAATCTTAGGAAAAAAGAAGAAAAAAATAGAGCCATTAAAATGTTAAAACCAGGGATTTTAGAAAGCCTTCACGAAAATAAAAGAAATATACTGAAATTTTATTACTTCAGGGTGTCGGTTTACAATGCGTTTGAATAAAATTTATAACCGGGTTATGCGTAATGTACCCCACCACCACCACCGACATAACGTTGTTTTAAAAAACAAAAGGAAAACAAAAAGAGTCTTAAAACGAAACGAAATAAATACATGATTACTGAAACATTCTTGGAATGCAGAACATATCTGAAGAAAATGTTAATTCTAAAATATATGAACTGATTCAATTTTGATGTAGATATTCAATTGAAAAGAAAGATTAAGGAGAAAACAAAATCATTTATAAACACACACCCTCACACACACACACGCATACATACATACACATATATGTGATTTTGCTTTTGTTTTACACACACATATATATATATATATATACATATATATATGGGGGGAGGGTAGATATGTGGTTGGGGATGTGTTAAATAGCGAAGAAATAATTTCAACATCATGAGACTGTAAATCAAAGAGATTATTATTATTATTATTATTATTATTATTATTATTATTATTATTATTATTATTATTATTATCACGCTATCTAAAGATTTAATAATGATATAGCATAGAAAAATTGCGAAAATTCTTGATATAGACCAAATGAAATAAGCACATCTATCTATCTATCTATCTATCTATCTATCTATCTATGCATTTCTTTAAGCACATTAGTCTCTGAGTATCTACCTATTTATAATTTATCTAATATATATATATATATATATATATATATATATATATATATATATAGGTGCAGATACGCATCAATCAACATAGTAGATATACACATAGACACGCACATTGAGACGCACGCGCACTCATACATCCATGATTGAGATAGATAGATAGATAGATAGATAGATAGATAGATAGATAGATAGATAGATTTTAATCAGAATTTTCAAAATTGAATCAGCTGTGTTGAATATATAGATATATATATATATATATATATATATAAAGTGAGATTGAGTGAGGAATAGAGAAGCATAGATAGAGAGAGAGAGAGAGAGAGAGAGAGAGAGAGAGCGAAGAAGAAGAAGAAGAAGAAGAAGAAGAAGAAGAAGAAGAAGAAGAAGAAGAAGAAGAAGAAGAAGAAGAAGAAGAAGAAGAAAGTTTTGGAGAGAAGTCGAGGCAGGTGTAGAAAGATAGATATGGAAATTTTTTGAATTAAATCGGCTCTGCTGAATATTCTAAAGATTATATATATGCACACACACACACACACACACACACACATATATATATATATATATATATATATATGCGCAGAGAGATAGAGATATAGATAAAGAGAGGAACTCAGAAACAGAGAAAGAGAGACAGTGTGTGTGTGTGTGAGGAAAGTACAAAGAGGGAGAGAGAAGTGGAGATAGATAGATAGATAGATAGATAGATAGATAGACGTTAATGGAAATTTTCAAAATTGAATCAGCTCCGTTGAATATATTAAATAATAAGATTTTAAGAAAACGTGCATTGTAAGAGAAAATATTTCCATAAAATTGTTTTATCTAAGATATATAAAAATACATCCTTCTCATAGAAATATACTGTCTAAATGAAATGTTCAAAAAACTTAGAATAGTCCTAATTAAATAAAGGAACAGGGACTAAAAATAACGAAAAACAAGGTCTTTATTCAGAATTAAAAGCAATTCCAGATCAAAATGTCAAATAAGGTTAGTTTTAAAGAAATCAAGGCTTTTATTATCTAATTACAAGAAAACATATTAAATTTCGTAAATAACTTTGCTAACTACTGCGATGAGTAAAATAATGATTATTGTAACGAATACACGAAACACGCAATGTTAATATTAACATGAGCGGCACGACGTAGATCATGTTTAATTGGCTTGCATTGAGGGCAATTGTGACTATATTCTTTAGGAAGCTTTGTAAATTGTATAAACATCACTATGAAGTTGTCATGAAATGTCATGGAGTCACCAGAATAAGTGATTAAAATCCAAAAGTAAGAAAACCGCCTTCTCTTCGGTATGGCAGCATAATCAGATGAAAATATGAATGTTAAAAATATGATAAAATTTGTAAATATAAAGATCTTGGAATTGAAAAAGAAAAAAAAAAAGAAAACTACTGTTGATTGAAGTTCGATGTATTCTCAAGAAAGCTATTGTAATGAACAAGTGAAATATCTAATGATAATATAACATGAATGCTTCGACGTTTATCATATTTAATTGGCTTACGTCGCTGACTATTGCAAGTGGATCCTTTTGTTTGGCTTGGTAAATCATATGAACATCACGCAGGTTAGTCATAAGAAGACCCTTTAGTGCCTCTTCTTTAGGATTTTATAATGAATAGTGACAGATGTATACATGCTGATAGAACAGAATCAGTGATTGAAAAAGAAATGTAAGAATGTTGCCTTCTCATCAACAATAATTATAATAATAATAATAATAATAATAATAATAATAATAATAATGATAATCAAAGGTACAGGAGAGCTACTCTACATAGATCAACGCATCATTACGGAGTACACGAGGGAACGGAAAAACGTAGCTATGGCGTAGGCATAGTCCCAAAAAGCTGGATAATAGACTGTCTCAAAATGTACAAAATATCAGGCGAAGTCATGAGGTTTATAGAACATATGGAGAAATAGAGAGTTGAACTGAAAGTAAGAGAAAAAAGCTTAACTGAAGTAAAAATCCAGAGAGGGATCTTCCATGGAGATTCGTTATCAACACTACAATTTGTAAAAGCGATGATAACACGTAATCACAAACTTAGTAATTGCATAAATTGATACAGACTTCATAAATTGCAGGAAAAAAAAAAAACCACCTAATGTACAATGGACGACATCAAACTGTTTGCCAAAGTTGAGAAAGAGCTGGAATACCTTATCCAAGCAGTGATGATATACAGTGAAGATATAAGGATGGAATTTACCATAGAAATATGTACCATGCCAATAATGAAAAGCGGAAAAGGAAATATGACGGAAGGAATGGAACTACAAAATAAAGACAAAGTAGAACGCTCTGAGAAATGGAAACAAAAATACTTGGAAATATTGGAAGCGGATATCATTAAACATGCAGAGAAGGAAGAAATAAAGAGTACCTCAGCAGATTAAGAAAATTATAAAATATATAATATATAATTATATAATACATTGCAGAAATCTCATTAAAGGGATAAATACTTGAGCTATCCCCTTCATAAGATACTTGGGGCCATTCTTAAAGTGCACCCAAGATAAACCCCAACAAATCGACCAGAGAACAAGAAACATAAAGCCTTCATCATTATGTTGTACTGCTTGCATGGATCTCCCTGATCCTCTCTCGCCACCTGTCTCTATCGTCCATTGCTCCCGAGAGGTCTTCAAGGCTATATATTGTATCGGCACATAGCTGTTGTATATAGGTTATAGCTATTCGTCCTAACTTTGCTCGTCCATGTGATGGAGTCCACAGGAGTATGTTGCTTATGAGCTCGCCCTCAATTCTCCAGCAGTGTTCCGCATGTCTGGTTCGTCTAACTTGCATAGTTTTCGTGATGGGTGGTAGGTGGCCGTATAGCTACTGTTTTGTGGTGTGTTGCTGTCTTACATCCAAGAAATGACGTAGACAGACTGATGCATTGATACAACGACTAGAAGACAACATAAAAAAACGCTGAGGAAGGCTGATTATAGTGACCAGAAACAATACGGATAACAAAAGGATCTATGGAACGGAAATAACCAGGAAGCAAAAATGGGAATAACAACAACTCTATGGACACCTCAAGCGACAAACAAGCGACATTTCACTGGAGAAAATAGCCAAGAAAAGGAAACCTTAAGAGAGAAACTGAATAGCTTCTGATAGCAGCACAAAATAACGCCATAAGGACTATGTCAAAGAAAAAATAGATAAAACGCAACAACATAGCAGATGTAAATTATGTGGTAATAGAGGCGAAACAATCGATCAGATAATAAGCGAATGCAGTAAATTAGCGCAAAGAGAATATAAGGCCAGGCCCGACTGGGTGGGCCAGGTGATTGTGCAAGAAGTTTTAATTTGACCATACGAATAAATGGTATATGTTCAACCTAAAATCCGTCCTAGAGAATGTGACGTACAAAGTTTTCTGGGATTCTGAAATACAAACGGATCATCTAATATCGACCAGACGACCAAACCTTGAGATCATCATCATCATCATGTCGTGCTGGTAACACGGATATCCCTGGCCCTCTCTCGCCACTCCTCCCTATCGTTCATCGCCCCAGGCAGGTCTTCAGGACAACATCCCGTATCCTCACATAGCTGCTGAATGTATGTTCGTGCTGGTCGTCCTGCTTTTGCACGGCCATGTGTGGGGGTCCATAAGAGTACATCTCTTATGAGTTCGTCCCTGCTTCTCCAGCAGTGTCCTGCATGTCTGGTTCGTCTAACTTGAATAGTTTTCGTGATAGGTGGCAGGTGGTTGTACAGTTGGTGTCTTGTGGGGTGTTGCCGCCAGGACTTGTTCAAGATTGCACGCAGCATTCTTGTGTAAGAGCCGTTTTGTTAGAGTCCATGTAGTGCACCCATATAGCAGTATCGATGTGACCGCTGCCTGGAAGAAACTGCGTTTCATTTTATCGGTTAGGTCTGATTTCCATATAATCTATAGCTTATTGATAGCTGTCCATGCTTTCGTTAACCTCGTGTCGATGTCCTTTTCGGTTGATTCGACGCTGCTTCCTCGGTAAGTTTAAGAGGGATTCCGTCTAGAGTGGAGATATCCCGCTTTTAATTATAGCACATATATTCCGTTTTGTGTGCATTGACATAGAGGCCTATGCCTGCGGCTGCTCGTTCCAAACTATGCAGTAGTGTTTCGGCTTGGTCGGGTGTATTTGCCAGTATCGCTATGTCATCAGCGTAGTCGGCGTCAGTAATTGTTTTTGCGGGGTACATTCTGCTACTTTTCTTCGTCAGCTCGAAGCCATTCTCTCTGATTTTGTCAACCGATGTTCTAAGTACATAGTCTGGCCAAATGATAAAGAGGTACGGAGCCAGCGTGGCCCCTTGTAGTACTCCTGCTAACCTTGAGATAGTCAACCAAAAAAAAAAAAGGAGAAGCAGCTGAAAGTTGACCACACAGTAAAACTGAAAGAAAGTGAAAAGTGAGATAAATACATACACCTTTCCAGAAAACTGAAAATCTATGGAACATAGAAGTGACGGTGATGCCAATCGTAAGTGATATGCCCAGTACAGTAACCAAAGGATTAGTAAAGGGACTGGAGGACTTAAAATAAGAGGATGATTGGAGACAATCCAAACAACAGCATTGTTGAGATAGGCCAGAATACTGAGAAGAGTCCTAGAGACATGCGGATACTTGCTGTCACTCAGACTCCATAGGAAAACTATCAGCAGACTCTGTTGTGAAAAACTCTCAAAAGAGTAAGATATTAGAAATGATTGATCTCATAGTAATCGGATGTAGAAAACTAGCGCAAAAGGAGTATAAGACGTGACACAGTTGAGGATTGTTAAAGAAATTGATCTTTGTCCATACTACTAAATGTCATATGCACAAACCAGAATTTGTCCGATAGAATGAGACTCATGCGTTTCTCTGTGGATCACCTAATCCCGAACTGATGACCCAACCTTGGGATAACAAAAAAAAAAAAAAAAGTTAAGTGAGCTTGCACTCTGAGAGATTTTTCCATTCGAGCGGACTGCACAGAGATAGACAAAGAAAACGAAAAAGAGACACGTATTTAGAACTTTTCTGAGAAGGGATAAAGCTTTGGAACAGAGAGGTGACGGTGATACCAATTGTCTACGGTGCACCTGCAAAGAACTGGAAGGGTTGAAAATCGGAGAACGAACCGAAACTATTCGGACTATAGCAAAATTACAATACTTGCGAGTACTGGAAGTGGACACCAACAAAGAAACGGCGATGGAAAAAAAAAGATCTGAAAAGGCTACCTTATACGAACCAGACAACTTCTCGAAACCAAACGCTGTAGAAAAAATCTCATCAAAGTGATGAACACCTGGGCAGTCCCCCTGTAAGAGTTCAGAGATATCCACCAGAGGACAAGAAAGCTGATGGTTATATGCAAGACCTTTTATCCAATGGAATTAATAGGCTTTTTGTGTTAACAAAAGAAGGAAGAAAAGGACTCGCCAGAATTGACGATAGCGTTGATGCATTAATACGAAGAGAAAAACTGAATCCTTTCTAATAGCAGCAAATATAGCGCCATAAGGACTGATTATATTAATGCAAAAATACGGCACAAATAGCAAGTGTAGATATTGTGGTGACAAAGCCTAAACGATTTATCACATTTAAGGCGAATGAAGCAAACTAACGCAAATGTAGCTGAAGACTCGACATGACTGGGTAGGGATGTGATCCACTGGGAATTGTGCAAGAAAATTAAATTTGTCCCAACTGCTAAATGGTATATACACAAATAAGTCGTATGAAATTCTCTGGGATTTTGAGATACAAATAAATCACCTTAGCCCGGCCAGGTGAGCGGACCTCGTAATAATCAACATAAAAAGGAGAACAAACTGTCAAGTTTATATGTCGCTTTTTTTGTGAAATAATAGTGAAAATCAATTAAATCGAAAAAGGAGAGAGAGAGAGAGAGGGGCGGAGAGAGAGATTGAGAGTGTGTGTGTGTGTGTCTTAGATCATGAGAGAGAACAAAAAAGCTGAGAAAAATTGAGACTGTGACGCCAACTGTGAATTGTGCAATGGAACGGACATCATATGATTGGAAAGAGGAAGAGATGAAAATTGAAGGACGAATCGTGACTCTCCAGACTACAGCATTGTTAAGATCAGCTTGATTACTCGGAAGAGTCCTGGAGACCTGAGAAAACTCGTTGTCACTCAGACAGCAATGAAAGCCATCAGATAAGGCTCGTGTAACTAACTTACAAAAAATGTGGCATGATAATAACTATGGCATAATAGAACAAACAGAAAAACAACAAAGACTCGTAAGCAGAAATAAGAAGGAAAACAACAGAATGGAAATTTCAAGCAACAAATTGATAAGATTCTACACCCAAAGACCTGGGCAAGGCTAAGATAGTAAGGGAATCTCTTCTAATAGCAACAAAAATCAACGAAATAAGGACCAATTATACAAAACCGAAAATTAATAATTTGCAACCGAGTAGCTAATGCGGAGAAAGAGATGAGATGGAGAGCCACGTAATTAGTGAATGCATCCACTAAACTAAAAAGGACTCTAAGACTTAGCAAAACTCGATAAAAAAAAAAGATGAATCACTGGGAATTGTGCAAAATATTAGAAATTGACGCTTCTTCCAAATTGTATATGCATAACGAAATTCCGTCTTAGAGAATGAGACGATTAAAATTCTCAACTATTTTAAGATACAAACGGAACAACTTATCCCGGCCGGAAAACCCAAATTTAGTGATAATTAACCAAAAAAGAAAAAAAGAAAAGAAAAGGAAATTGCCGTATAGTGGACTTTGCCGTCCCAGTGGACCACAGAGGAAAAATTAAAGCAAACAGAAAGAGATATCAGTATTTAGACCTTACCGGAGAACTAAAAAAAAAATAAAGGAACATCAAAGTGCGGGTAATATTAATAGTAACTTGTGCGCTTGGAACGGTCCGCAAAGGAAGCAGGAGGAGATGGAAATCGGATGAAGAATCAAGACCATGAAAACTGCTACATTGTTGAGATCAGCGAGAATAATGAGACTAGTGGTGACTTGGTGTCACTTGCACATTTATGAGAACAATCAGTTTCGTCGATGTGAAAATTAACAAGGAGTAAAATAATAATAATAATAATGATAATCTTTTGGGAATTTGAGTTACGAAAAGATCTTCATTCCTTGTTAATCATTATGAGGTCTAGTCAAATGTCCTTCAATTGACTAACAAGAAATTCGATCAAATATTAACAATCCACAATTGTATTAATTATTGGTTTGTACATACTTAAATAGTTTTATGCATTGCCATCTAACACTTATAGTTCTATGCGCACTGATTTAAATGGTTTCAAAAAATACCATCTAAATTTCACAAGCCATTATAGTATAAATCATTTGTTTGCACACAGCTAAATGGTTCCTAGTATCGTAAATGATTAAACACTTCTATTTGTCCCATAGATGGGATCCTAACATGTAATGCTATTCTGAGTGGACCTGGTAGTTATTACAATGAAAGGGTTTTCCCGAAACAAGAAGCCTCGCCATCATATGATGCAGTTTAATGTCATATCATAGACAGTAATTGTGATTGGGCGTTCGGTCTTACACCTCTGCTCAGATGTAATCAACGTATTCTAGAGCTACAGCTGACTGGGTTTACGTATACAAGGAATTTTATCAAAGAATTATAAACACTGTGGAACATCAGAATCATAGTGGCACAAATTCTAGTTAAATTCTCTTGGGACGTTCCTAAAAGGTCTAGAAAAAGACTGGAAGAACCAGATATCAAGGGGCGAATAAGACCACAGCATTAAGATCGACTAGAATACTTAAAAGATTCCTGGACCCCTCAAGAGACTTAAAAGTCTCAAAAGTCATTAAATAATAATGATTCTACATTTCGCTAGAGATCTGAAAAAGCTGTTAAAGATAAGACTGATGTTATACCAATTGTAAATTAAGCACTTGCTATGGTTCTAAGGGTTTGAGAAGGAGTCGAGAGGAATTAGAGATTAAAAGAAGATTCGATACCATGCAGACTACTATATTGTTAAGATCAGCAAGAATATTTAGAAAAGTCTTGGAGAGCTGGGGAGATTTGCTGTAACACAAACTCCAGTGAGAAAATTCCGATTAAAACTGGTGTGAAAAAATTGGATATCGTAAAAATATATCGCAAGCAAAAACTGACATTATCATAGATATATCCGTACCATCAGATAAAAAAAATACTGTTAAATAGTATGATATAAAAAGTGTATAAAATAATCTTGAGATTAATAACAACCAAGGCTACTCTTAACTGGAGTGCGATTTATAGCCAAAGAAGATATGGTCAAGCTCATTATCCACATTCCTGGCAGCTAATGTTTTCAAGATATTTATAATATTGCCCTTTGTGGAAACATGTAAATATTAAAGCAAGTTTAATCAATAAAAAAATAAAATAATGCTTATATTAAGTTTTACTTAACGTCAAAATTTTTGCAAAGAGAATGCATATATTCACTATGTATTCTTTACCACTTGGTCTCAAGTCATGTCTTATGAAATTTTTTTTTTTTTTTTTTTTTTTTTTTTTACTTATTTAATTTTTTTTTTTTACTTATTTTACTTTTTTTTTTACTTATTTAATTATTTTTTTTTTTACTTATTTTACTTTTTTTTTACTTTTTTTTACTTATTTAATCATTTTTTATAAAGCATAAATTTATTTGAGAATGAGAGTTCTTTTGAGAATAAATATAATAAATTATTAGATAGAAAATCATGAAAAAGCATATAATATATATGTACTACGCATAAAAAATGTAACTGATATTTTGAAATTTTTGAAATTTTAAAATATTTAAGTAAATTAAAAATTTGTTTTTGTTTTAATATATCTATTACTGCATCTTTACGTGAGATTATTAATTAAAATTTAAATCTAATTAGAAATATCTGTAATTTAAGTCTATAGAAAAAATTAAAAAAAAAAAAATGTTTTAAAATAAATGTACTACATTGCCAACCGTAAATTTAAATTTAAAACGGAAGTGGGCTCAATGAAGAGATAACTCTTCACCCCTCTTCTATCCCCTCCCACTCTTCTATCCCCTCCCACTCTCATGTGTCTACTCTAGTTTTTTTTATCTAATTGATCTGATGAAGTCCTGTTAATTTTTTTTCGTGTTTTTGAAAATTTCAAAAATGCGTAACAGGATTGAAATAAATTTATAATCCTTTGTGATTGGTTTCGTTGTTTTTTTCTTATTGAAATTATTGCTCTGTATAATTGATACATTGAGCTCTTTACCAGGAAGATTTAAATATTCACGAATATTTTCTTGTCCTGATGGAATTACTCCTAACTCCGGTTTAACTGGACTAAGCATTCTATATATATATATATATATATATATATAATGCCACTTATATGTGTTATTATTATTATTATTATTATTATTATTATTATTATTATTATTATTATTTTACTCCTTGAGAGTTTTCATATCAGCGGCAGCTCATGTCTGGCACGGAAGTTTGAATGAGAGCATGTCTCTTTAAGTCTCCAGGACTCTTCTCAGTATTCTGGCCGATCTCAATAATGCAGTAGTTTGGATGGTCTCCACTCGTCCTCCAGTCCCTTTGTTAATCCTTCGGTGACTATCAAAAGCACCAATCACGATTGATATAATTGTCACCTTCGTTTTCCATGTTTTTTCTCAATTCCCTAGCAAGGTCCGGGTACTTATACTTCTTATCACTTTCTTTGAATTTTATTCTGTGGTCAGCTGTGATAGCAAAGTCTACAATTCTGCAAGTTCTCTTTATTTTACTTGATTATTATTAGGTCTAGTCGTCTATCCGAGATTAAGTGATCTGTTTATATGTCAAAATCCCAGAGTTGTTTGTGTGTCTCATTTTCAGAACAGATGCTGGTTTGTTCATATACCATTTGTTTGTATGGTCAAATTTAAACTTCTCGCACAATTGCCAGCAGATAACCTTGCCCACCCAGTCGTGTCTAGTCTTATACTCTTTTTATTATAATCATCATTTTTATTATAATAATCATTTGAAAGTTTTCTGATAGTTTTTCACTGGAGTTTGAGTGACTGCGAGTCTCCTCAAGTCCCCAGAAATCATTTCAGTATTCTAGCCAATCTTAATTGTGCTATTGCCTGGATGGACTCTAATTTCCCTCTAATTTCAAGGTCTTATAGTCCCTTTATCAACGCTTTCGGAATTTTCCAAGTACAACAATTACAGTTTGTATCACAGTATTATTATTAATTTTATTTTACTCTTTGAGGTTTTCATGCGTTAGCCGATGGTTTCTCACTAGAGTTTGAGGGACAGTAAGAATCCTCAAGTTTCTAGAACTATTCGCAAAATTCTGGCCAATCTTAACAATTCTATAGCTTGAATGGACCTCTTATCTCCAAGTCCTCCAGTTTATATACCAATGCCTTGGTGATTGTACTAATAGCACCAATTACAATTTGTATCACCGTCATTATCATTATCGCATTGACACAAGCACTTATTAAATTTTGTTATGACTGTATGGATTATTTTCTCCAATGTCGGTCAGATGTCTGTTATTTTCTTTTTTTTTTTTTGTTTTCATTACGCGTTAATGCTTTTTAGAAATGAATGAATCAATCTAGTCTACCCCTTACTAGCTACGGGTAAATAGTGTAGAAGACTAGCTTCTTTAGAATTGATAGAATGAACAGTTTTGAATGAAAACTGAATTCAAGTCACCTTTACCTCGCATAATAATTGACAATGTTTCAAAACAAGTCAAGGGACTGCATAGCAGTTTAAATTACAAATTAATCGAAAGGCCTTTTTTCTGACAGGGAAGTGAGAAAATGCTGAAGAGATGTGATGGATTAAATATAATCAAATACAAAACCACTAGAAATCAACTAATTTTCAAATGCTGACAAAAATAGGTTTAAACTAAAAAGATAAATATTGAAAAATGGAGATGAATAATCAAAGAATGAAGTTTATGATGTTAGAATGGGTGAATGAAGGTCAGATTATCAAATTTTAATGTGCATATGGGCAGGAAGAAAGTAACAATATAAGAATAGAATAATAAAAACCATAAATAATATAAGAACAAAATAATACGAATAGTAACAAGAACAATAACGGCTATAAAATTAACATGAATTTATTGGCTTAAGAGCGTGGCAATTATCAAATAAAAATGTCTCTAAATCACAATTTATTAAGAGATTAAAAATAGGATTTAATACAAGTTAAATCGGCAATAAAGTTGGCGACTGTGGTCAAAGGTGACCCGAAGGCTCCTTTTTCAATAGCTACTATACCGAGTTGTAGGAGAGGATGCTACTGCCTTCTCTGGATTTCTCCACTTTACCCTTGATCCGTACCTTATTATGCTGAGTATTAAGAAAGTTGAGTTTTTGGTATGACTTACTTGGGATCGAACCCCAGTCTTCCGGACCATTGGCGAACACTCTACTTATTAGGACAAGTAGTTGGAGGTAGAAATTAAAATATTCAAATAGAGATAAATGAATTAAAGAGATAACAAAGCAACTAGGAATGAAAGGATAAATAACCCCCGAAGTAACCCTTTTAATGAATGAATTGTCTGGAATTAAAAATATAGTACTTCAAGGCATCCCTAAATGAGTTGTAAGGAAAAGAATAATAGACAGATTTTTTTCTTAAAATAGATACTATCAAATAGGAAAATTTACTCGCAGCCAAATGAAAAAAACACGAGGATAATGAATCAAAAGATAAGGAGAGAAAAATTGAGATACGACACCGAGATTAAAATCCAAGATATTGAAATGGCGAAAATATTTAACCCTGCACATTTTAAATTTCCACTTTCTATTAAAGATTGGTTTTTCAGGCATTTTTTTTCTCTTACGTGTAATGTTTGTGGGCTTCAGTTTTCATTTTTTAAGTTATCTGATGAGGCAGGCTGCGTCAACGGCCTGTGGAAATAAATCTAAAATAGCATAATGACAGTCCGATGAGTTTTCTTTCCAATTATATAACATATATATATATATATATATAT